>JASDFA010000023.1:76857404-78067885 GCA_035772735.1 Datura wrightii | reverse complement strand
AAAGTTAAAAGCTTCAAAGAATGTTACCAGATTCAGAAAAAGAAAAAGTTAAAAAGTGTAAAAGGAGATTTATATTGCAAAAACACTCCCGTGAAAGTCAAAGCCATCCATCAAAATCCTTTTTCTTGTGTGAAAGCTAAAATTCCTTGGCTTACCCTTTTTGATCGATGGAAGTATGCTGTCCTCACTAAATGAAAATCTTGCTAAATTTGAATTACTGGATGGTCTATCAGTATACTTGTCTTTAAGAATGACTGTAGTCATTTGCTTACCTTTGTTGATTTTAAGATTAATAGTTCTGCTTTTAAAAGCCCATGTTAATAGATAATTTCTGAACTTACTACCTTACTTTGTATGACTATGTAGAGCAGGAGATTTCTATGGAATTTTACTTGCCACTGAACTTCTAATTTCTCAGTATCATATGTCATGTAAAAAGGTTTACTGATGAGCCGTGAATGAGATTTATATTATGTTTCGTGTGTTGTGTCAACACATTTGAGCTGGATGTTTCTTAAGCCATTATTTGCTTGGACTTGAGGTGTTAAAACTTTATATTTTTTTCTTGGGTTTGGGGGGGGGGGGGGGGGGGGTAATTGAGTTGCTATTGATTTCAATTAAGATGTGCTGAGGACAGTCTTTGCTCTCATGGATTGTGCATGAAGTTGATACTTTAGATGCTATCTAGAATGACTACTTTATTTGGTTGAGGCGTTTTCTGCAGAGAATCTTTTTGAAATTTAACTATAGTAACATGCTCATACTTTCTTGCTTTCCCATTGGTTACTTTAATATTGATGATCATTCTCCACACGCAAGTTGCATCATTGCATGCAAACGTGTGTATGTGTTCTAAATTCACATATTATGTGGAGCTGGCATGTGAGAATCACTTAGTGCTACATATGCAAAGTTCATTTTCAGATATGAGTGTACGACTCTAGTTAATTCTTTTGTGAGTGCTAAAAATTTGGTGGTTTGCACTTTGAATTTAGGAAATTGCATGGCAGAGACTGGATGAACTTCAACCAGCAAGTAGCGACGTCATATCTCGTGGGATGACTGGTCTCAAGCTCTACATGGTTTCTCCTTTTTTAACGTGAGTGAATGCTTATTTTGTAAACCTGGAGGATGCCCCATGTTTCTTCGCTAATGATCCTTAATAATACTTTGCACAGATCTTTGAGATCATGGATTTCAGCACATCAGCCTCCTGTAGCACCTAGATTGGATAGACCTTCAAGAGGTGCAATCTCTCTTTCTTCATTTCCCCAAATCCTCTCTTCTGTACTAGTCTCTAGACATAGTTAAGAGGTTGGTATAAAATAAGGGCTCCATGCAAGAACCTTTTGGTTGTTTGTCTCAACAATCACAAAACAACTAACTATGTTTAACTGATCCAATTTTCTTCTCCACAAAACCTGCCACAACCCCTCTGCCTTTTTATTTATTGGTAAAGGATATCCGAAGTAGGACTAGCCTGTATGATTCAGTTTTGATGGTAGAGGAGAATGCTCCCTCTCCCCTCTGTTTTCATGTGAGGCGTCTTGTAACATCCAAGGTAGATTTTATTGAAGATGACTTCATTAGGGACCCCTGAGATGTAGCAAGTACAGGGAAGACACACTAATTGTGCTTCAATGATACTTCTAAGCTCTTTTGCGGCCCTCACCAAGCCAAATCAGATAGAATTAATGTTGAATGTTCTCTTTCCAACTTTGTTCTGAAGAAAAAATTTGGGTAGAATGATGATAGTTGCCTTCAATACCTTGTACTAGCTACAGAAAGAAAAGCTCAATCAGCATTTTATCAAAAGGGGAAACCTGCTATGGAGGGGGGTTGCATTACAATTGTCCAGTGGAAGTTTTAAAACTTTCATTTACATCTTGATGTTAGGACACTTGAAACATTTTATTCAATTAGCTAATAAGGTTTAGTTCTTTTATGTAGGATTAAGTGTGTGGAAGGCAAAGAATAGTTCCACTGGAAGCAGCTCAGTTTTAAGTGAGATTCAATTGAACAAACCTGCAGTTGATGCACGTCCCCCAGACACAGGTCCTGGCAAAAGCTTCAGAAACTTCCGGTTTGACACTGCTTCAATATATCGTGCAATGGAAGCTGGCTTCTCTTCTTGAAGTGTAGAGTGTAGTCGTGGTTAATTGTCGTGTTTCATGTGCACATATTTTGTTTAGCTCCAGTCTTCACTACATCAGTCATTGACAAAATTTAGGACTCTTCGTGTTAATTTGCTTAGACAAGTTCATAGTTTCGTGGTTGTTCTGTTCAGGCTCAGGTTTGGGATGCATGTATAGTATGTATGTACAGGAACCTTGTATTGAATAGTCACCATGCTCTTTAGTTAATGCAAAAACACTCCTTTTGATTTGGACACTATCTGTGCCTTGTTGACCAACCTCTTAATTATGTCTGAACCTCCATCTTATTTTTGTCCGTCTTCTTGAGCAATGAAGGTTCCTTGCATGGAGCCCCTAAACTCAGGTTATATATGTAATTTTGGATTTGGCAAATCTTGTTTAGTATCTGTGATCTTTCAGCAAATATCTTGGAAGAGTTCTCTTTGTTTGTAGGAAGGCCTAGTTAAAGAAGTTTGTTAATTCGACCTCAAAGCTGGAGGAGGTGAATTGGTTGCTGCCCTGTGGCATATACAAGGTATGGGTAGTACCACTTTCTACCTACAATCATTACATGAAATCTAGTCATGAAATTGAAATGTCTAAAGATGGCCAAAATGAAAATCTTACTGAACAATGTGTTCTATGCTTAATATTGTTTGATAATTTCCACATACATAGCAAATGTCTAATGGTTGAAGCTCGAAGGACAACTCAACTATTTGAAGCTAATAAAGTAAAAAATCACATTGCATTTGTTATAACCCACAATCGTGAAGAAGAGGAAAGGGAATAGTTTAGAGTTTTGCCTTGTATGAATCATGCATGTGTTATATGCTTAATATTGTTTGATAATTTCCACATACATAGCAAATGTCTAATGGTTGAAGCTCGAAGGGCAACTCAACTATTTGAAGCTAATAAAGTAAAAAATCACATTGCATTTGTTATAACCCACAATCGTGAAGAAGAGGAAAGGGAATAGTTTAGAGTTTTGCCTTGTATGAATCATGCATGTGTTATAGCCAACAATTGTGTAAAAGGAGAAGAAATGGGTTGGAGTCTGGGATGGTGTCAAACGAGCCTGTTATAGCACACAATTGACAAAGATACGAACCAGGTCAGACTCCAATCCATTTCTTCTCCTTTTACACAATTGTGGGCTATAACAAGCTTGTTATAGCACACAAAAGAATTTTGTCAACTAAATTCTGCAAAGTCAGCATATATTAATACGTATGGAAAAAGATCAAATTCATGAATTCGGGTTCATGACCATTGAAATGCTAAAATAAATGACATTAATTGAGGCAAGCATGGTGAGTATTGATCGTGAGGAGGTCTCGAAATGTGCATTCATGATTATCAAAGACTTTCGTGTGTAGTATTAGCACATAGATTTTCGGAAAATGATTGACGAACTTGAATTGGCATAAAACTTGATCGGTCCATCACAAACGGGTGGGTGAGCAATTCTCATTGCTTCCCCATCATTGACATCGTCTATTTTAGGGTTTCAGGGTCTTGAAATGCATATTCATGATTATTGGAGTTTCTGGTGCACAGGGATTTTTCGGTAAGCGCTCGATGATCTCCAATTAATTCCAACTTGACCGGTCGATCAGAAAGGGATTGGTGAGCAATACTCATCGCTTCCCCACGATCGATGTCGCTTATTTTAGCATTTCGGGTTGTCAAATGCGAATTTATGGTTATGAAATATTTTGGTGTATTAGAACATGGATGTTCTGAGAAATGGTTGATGGACTAGGATTGACATGAAACTCCACTGGTCTTTGACAAATGGGTTGTTGAGCGAATACTCATCGATGCCCCACTAGCGATGTCGCTTATTTTAGCGTTTTGGAGTCCTGGAACGCGAAGTCATAATTATCAAAGATTTCAGTATGTATTAACACATGTATTTTTCAGAAAACAATCGACTGATTCTGATTGCGATGAAACTCGATCGATCCATCCCATTATGGGCAGATGAGGGATGCTTATTTCTTCCACACGACGCCACTTATTTTAGCATTTTAGAGTCCTAAAACTCTCATTCATGATTATTGGAGCTTTTGATGTGCATTAATATATAAATTTTTTGAAAAACGGGCGATAGACTCTAATTGAACTGAAACTGACGGGTCTATCACAAATTGGCTGAGGAGCGATACACATCGCTTTGCTATGACCAACACGCTTATTTTTGCATTTCAGATTTCTGAAACGTGTATTCATGATTATTGAGGTTTCATTGAGAGTTAGCACATGGGCTTTCCAGAAAATGGTTGATGGACTCTAACTGGTATGAAACTTGACTGGTCCATCACAAACGGGCTGGTGAGTACTCATCACTTCTCTAGATTGATGTCGTTTATTTTAGTTTTTCGGGATTCTAAAACACGAATTCATGATTATGAATATTTCGATGTGTACCATATGGATGTTTTGAAAAATGGTCGACAGACTCTTATTGACATGAGATTCGAGCAGTCTATCACAAATGAGCTGGTGAATAATACTCATCGCTTCCCGATGACCGACATCAGTTATTTTAGTGTTTTGGGGTGAAAAGCATGAATTCATTATTATCAAAGATCAATGTGTATTTGCACATGATTTTTTTGAAAAACGGGTGTCAGACTCTAATTGGAATGAAACTCTATTGGTCCATAAAAAATGGGCTGATGAGTGATACTCAACGCTTCCCAATTACAAATGTCACTTATATTAGCATTTCGGGGTCCTAAAACACATATTCATGATTATTAAAGCTTTAAGTGAGTATTAGAACATGAATTTTTCGAAAAATGGTTGATGGACTCTTATTGGCATGAAAATGATCTGGGTCTTTAAACACAAATTCATGATTATCAAAGATTTTGGTGTATATTTAGCATATGGATTGTTCAGAAAATGGTCGACGAACTTTGATTGGCATGAAACTCGAACAGTCAATCGCAAATGAGCTCGTGTTTATACTCATTGCTTCCGCATGATTGACGTCGCTTATTTTAGCATTCCAAGGTCTTGAAACACGTATTCATGATTATCAGAGCATTTTGTGTGTATTAGCATAAGAAATTTCTACAAAACAATCAACAGGCCTCGATGGGCTTGAAACTCAATCAATCCATCATAAATGAGTTGGTAAGTGATACTTATCCCTTCCCAATGATTGACGTCACTTATTTTAGTGTTTTGAGGTCTTGCCATGTGAATTCATGATTATCAAAGATTTTAGTGTATATTATTAGCACATGCATCTTTTGAAAAATAATCACGGTTTCTAATTGGCATGAAACTCGATTGGTCTATTGCAAACAGGCTGGTTAGCAATACACATCAATTTCCCATGAGTGATGTCACTTATTATTGCATTTCGGGGTCTTAAAACGGAAATTGATGATTTTCAAATATTTCACTGTGTATTAGCGTATGAATTTTTCGAAAATCGACCGACAAACTCGAATTGTCATGAAACTAGATGAGTATATCACAAATGGGCTTATGAGCAATTCTAATTACTTTCTCCAACGTCACTTATTTTAGGATTTCTGGATCATCAAACGCATATCCATGATATCAGAGCTTTTGCTACGTATTAACACATAGATTTTTCGGTAAACAGTCGATGGACTTCGATTAGCATCCAACTCAACCAAACTTTGATTGACCTTCTCCGTTCGACCCGAAATTTTGGCTGTGCCCAGCCTATAAGGTCTAATGAGAAGCACTGTATCAATTTTTTTGGTCGGCATCACAATTTTTTTGCACAAATGATAAAACTATTTTCAAGATTTTTGGTGTATGTTAGCCCATGAATTTCTCGAGATTTGATTGACCATCTCCGTTCGACCCCAAATTTTGGCCGTGCACTGCCTATAAGGCCTTGTGAAGAGCTCTCTATCAATTTTTTTAGCCGATATCACTATTTTTTTTGCATAAATGAGAATTTATGATTTTCAAGATTTTCGGTGTGTGTTAGCCCATGGATTTCTCGAGATTTGATTGACCGTCTCCGTTCGACCCCAAATTTTAGTTGTGCCCAGCCTATGTGTCCTGTTGACAAGCGCTCTATCAATTTTTTTGGCCGGCATCTCTATTTTTTGCATAAATGAGAATTTATGATTTTTAAGATTTTCGGTGTATGTTAGCCCATGCATTTCTCGAAATTTGATTGACACTCTGTTCAGCTCCAAATTTTGGCTGTGTCCAGCTTATAAGGCCTGCTGACGAGCGCCCTATTATTTCATTTGATCGGCATCACTATTTTCTGCATAAACAAGAATTTATGATTTTCGCGATTTTCGGTGTATGTTAGCCCACGTATTTCTCGAGATTTGATCGAACGTCTCCGTTTGGCCCAAAATTTTTGTTGTGGGCAGCCTACAAGGCCTGGTGACGGGCGTCCTTTCACTTTATTTGATCGGCATAACTATTTTTTTCATAAACGAGAATTTACGATTTTCGCGATTTTCAGTGTATGTTAGCGATTTCTGGAGATTTGATCGACCGTCTCCGTTTGGACCCAAATTTTGGCTGTGCGCAGCCTACGGGGCCTGGTGACGAGCCCCTATCATTTCGTTTGATTGGCATCACTATTTTTTGCATAAATGAGAATTTACGATTTTCGCGATTTTCGGTGTATGTTAGCCGACGGATTTCTGGAGATTTGATCCACCGTCTCCGTTTGGCACCAAATTTTGGCTGTGCGCAACCTACAAGGCCTGGTGACTGGCGCCCTATCACTTTATTTGATCGGCATAACTATTTTTCTCATAAATGAGAATTTACGATTTTCGCGATTTTCGGTGTATGTTAGCCCACAGATTTCTTGAGATTTGATTGACCGTCTCCGTTTGACCCCAAATTTTTGTTGTGCGCAGCCTACAAGGCCTGGTGACAAGCGCCCTATCATTTCGTTTGATCGGCATCACTATTTTTCGCATAAATGAGAATTTATGATTTTTTTGATTTTCGGTGTATGTTAGCCCACGGATTTCTCGAGAGTTGATTGACCGTCTCCATTTGACCCCAAATTTTTGGCTTTGCGTAGCCTGCGGGGCCTGGTGACGAGCGCCCTATCATTTCGTTTGATCGGCATCACTATTTTATACATGAAAATTTATGAATTTTGTGATTTTTGGTGTATGTTAGCCCACGGATTTCTCGAGATTTGATTGACCATCTCCGTTTGGCCCCAAATTTTTGGCTTTGCGTAGCCTGCGGGGCCTGGTGACGAGCGCCCTATCATTTTATTTGATCGGCATCACTATTTTTCGCTTAAATAAGAATTTACGGTTTTCGCGATTTTCGGTGTATGTTATCCCATGAATTTCTCAACATTTGATCGACCGTCTCCGTTTGGCTAAAAATTTTAGCGTTGCGCAGCCTGCGGGGCCTGGTGACGAGTGCCTTATCATTTCGTTTGATCGACATCACTATTTTTCGTATAAATGAGAATTTACGATTTTCGCAATTTTCGGTGTATGTTAGCCCACGGATTTCTCGAGATTTGATTAACCGTCTTCGTTTGGCCCCAAATTTTAGTTGTGCGCATCCAACAAGGCCTGATGACGGATGCCCTATCACGTTGTTTGATCGGCATAACTATTTTTCGAATAAATGAGAATTTAGGATTTTCGCGATTTTCGGTGTATGTTAGCCCACAGATTTCTGGAGATTTGATTGACCGCCTCCGCTCGGCCCGAAATTTTGGCTGTGCGCAGCCTGGTGACGGACGCCCTATCATTTTATTTGATCGGCATCACTTTTTTTCTCATAAATGAGAATTTATGATTTTCATGATTTTTGGTCTATGTTAGCCCACAGATTTCTGGAGATTTGATCGACCGTCTCCGTTTGGCCCCAAATGCCTATCACTTTATTTGATCGGCATAACTATTTTTCTCATAAATGAGAATTTACGATTTTCGCGATTTTCAGTGTATGTTAGCACACAGATTTCTCGAGATTTGATTGACTGTCTCCGTTTGGCCCCAAATTTTGTGTTATACCCCGTAGGATTCCCGGCACCTAGATGACCTATTCGTGCGTTGGTCAAGCATATTTGGGAGCCATACGTGCTAGAGAAAGGCCCGGGAAAAGACCGGACGAGTAACCTGTCGAACCATCGCGGGAGGAGCCGAGGCAGAGCCCCTCCGCGATGGCAGCGTGTCACGGAGGTGAAGCCTCCGCGTTGGCTCCGTGACACGTTGGCCTTGTCCAGGCTCAAGTATATAAAGCCCCACTTCGGTTTATTTTGGTTTTAAATCATAAAAATTTCCAGAAAACAGAGAGGAAAAACCAGAGAAAGGAAAAGAACGAAGAGGGTAATATAATTTCATCCGATTACGCTGCCAAACGCAGTCCAAACCTAAATTAACCTCAGATACCGAGGTATTTAGCAGCAGAGAGCATTCCTACGGATTTAGTTTCATGAAATACGGCCGACGAATCGTCGAGCTACCGAGCTAAGGTAAGTAGAATTGCTCCAAACTAGTGTCTATGTGCTCCTGGCTGTGAAGTGAATACTTCTCCCTTCTGGACTTCCGAAAAATAGCGAGTTTTTGACTGTCTTTCGATAAGCCTAAGTTTAGGCTATAATTATATCGAAAGTGACATTGTTCTTTAGAATAAAGCCATATTTAGTATTAATTAGCGTATACATGAATGCAGTTGGGAGAAATAGCTGGAGTATTGACCGAGCCTCGTCCGACAGACGGATAACTCGAGGTTAAGGTATGTAAAGCTAGTTCCTTCGGCAAGTTAGTAGTCTTAGCCTTGTATAGTACAATAAACTCCATAGTAGAATTCCCGGAGTTGAATGTTAAGTATTGTGCAAAGTTCAGTAAACCTAGTTTGCGTTGTTATATCGTATTCAGTCTGAAAGTTAGGAAAGTATGCGCCCGAGGGCAAGTTAGTATTTTAGATTCAGTATAGCCTATTACGTGATTAGCAAGCATGTAGTAGAATAAAAGAAACAAATTTTTCATAATAAAAGTCAGTAAAGAAAGATCAGATAGACAGACAGTTATGGCTACAGATTAGCCAATCAGACAGATAGTATCATGGCTACAGATTAGCCGTACAGTTAAACAGAGATTACAAAATCAGTATAATTAGTAAGAATCAGTTCAGTGTAGAGACAAATCAGAATAAGAAGTTAGATTTCAGATAGTCTTTTCAGTTATACATGCTTGCTATTTATATGTGCTATTTGTTTGTTGAGACTTGCTATGGCATGTGGGTGTCCCTTTAGCATCCCCACCGCCCCTGGGTTATAGCTGTGTCGATACCAGATTCAGATACCGTCACCAGCTGGGCGATGCCGTCCGCCTAGAGGACGATGATGGCCGACCACCATGATAATACGGTCCAGACCACCCTGCTTGCAGGGGTAGTTCAGTTTACTCTGCGGAGAGCTGTTTACAGGGGCAGATTACTCTGCGTGCGTTTGTTGCCGGGGGCAGTTTCAGATACAGATTTTTATAAAATTACCCTGTTGCGTGCTTGCACCCAGGGGCAGTTTTAATTACACACCCCGTGTGCAATTGCGCCCAGAGGCAGGAGTCTTCGAACTCAGACACAATTTATTGTCAGAGGCCAAGGCCTGAGCTACGTACCCAAGGGGACCGGTAGGAGGAGCTCACAGTTATCAGATGAGTGGAGTGACTTATTTTTGGTTGGTTTAGACCGGGTAGGGGTAAATAGATTGTGTGTTGGTTGGCACCTTCCGGCTTATGGGGGTCGGTCAGGTATTGTGTGTATTTATATGTATACCTATATGTGTTATTAGATACTGATAGACAGTAGGACGGCACGGCATCAGGTACGCTCAGTTTAGACATAAAATAATTAAACTCTCCCCAGTTATTCTCAGTTAGATAGACTCAGCTACTTCCTGCTTCTGTGTGATGTTACTGTTGTTATTCATTTCAGTTGTGTATTCAGTTGCTTTACATGCTCAGTACCTGTGGTACTGACGCCCAGTGGGGCGCTGCATTACTTGCCTGCAGGTACTCATAGACGAGGAGGCGATCCCTCGTGATTCCAGTCAGCTATTGAGTATTCAGCTCCTGTCATTCGGAGTCTGATTTCCAGAGGTGTATTTCATTTTCTTTTGTTGTACAGTACGGGTAGGTCGGGGCCCTGTCTCGATCATTTCTATTGTTACTCCTAGAGGCTTGCAGTCTGTATATATATTTCCCTGTGGTCAGTTGAGCCGGTCGTGTGAGGCCGTGCAGTTTGTTGTAGTTGGTTAGTATTTCAGTTCCTGTTGGTCGTGTGTGGCCATAACCAGTCAGTAGTGGTGACCTTGTCGGTCACGTAATTATCTAGCATACTAAAGTTAAGATACAGAGAACTAGACAGCATGACGGCCTTGCCGGCCAGCATAAGTTCCCTTGACAGTAGTATGTTTCTAGTTAGCTGTTTTTCAGGTACAGGTGGCTATAGGCCTGTTGGCCGGAGGCGGTGTTTACAACTGTTATATAGCCCTTTGTTTCCAGAAATTTGAGTTAGAGCCAGCCAGGCACCAGATGTGCTTTGGCTCACCAGATAGTAGTCTAGGTCCTACTAGGGCACTAGGTGCCAGTCATACCCCCCAAGGCGGGGCGTGACATTTTGGCTGTGCGCAGCCTTACAAGGCCCGGTGACGAGCGCCCTATCATTCATTTGATCGGAATAACTATTTTTCGCAGAAATGATAATTTACGATTTTCGCGATTTCTGGTGTATGTTAGCCCACAGATTTCTCGAGATTTGATTGACCGTCTCCGTTTGGCCCCAAATTTTTGCTGTGCGCAGCCTACAAGGCCCGGTGACGAGCGCCCTATCATTTCGTTTGATCGGCATCACTATTTTTCGCATAAATGAGAATTTACGATTTTCCTGATTTTCGGTGTATGTTAGCCCACGGATTTCTCGAGATTTGATTGACTGTCTCCATTTGGCTCCAAATTTTTGGCTTTGCGTAGCCTAGTGACGAGCGCCCTATCATTTCGTTCGATCGACATCACTATTTTTCGCATACATGAGAATTTATGAATTTTGCGATTTTCGGTGTATATTAGCCCACAGATTTCTCGAGATTTGATTGACCGTCTCTGTTTGTCCCCAAATTTTGGCTGTGCGCAGCCTGTGGGACCTGGTGACGAGTGCCCTATCATATGGTTTGATCGTCATCACTATTTTTCGCATATATGAGAATATATGAATTTCACAATTTTACAGTGTATGTTAGCCCACAGATTTCTCGAGATTTCATTGACCGTCTCCGTTTGGCCCCAAATTTTTGGTTTTGCGTAACCTGCGGGGCCTGGTGACGAGCGCCCTATTATTTCATTTGATCAACATCACTATTTTCCGCATAAATGAGAATTTATGATTTTCGCGATTTTCGGTGTATGTTATCCCACGGATTTATCGAGATTTGATCGAACGTCTCCGTTTGGCCTCAAATTTTTGCTGTAGGTAGCCTACAAGGCCTGGTGACAAGCGCCCTATCACTTTATTTGGTCGGCATAACTATTTTTCGAATAAATGAGAATTTACGATTTTCGCGATTTTCGGTGTTTGTTAGCCCACGGATTTCTGGAGATTTGATCGACCGTCTCCGTTTGGCCCCAAATTTTAACTTTGTGCAGCCTGCGGGGCCTGGTGACGAGCGCCCTATTATTTCGTTTGATCGGCATCACTATTATTCGCATAAATGAGAATTTATGATTTTCGCAATTTTCGGTGTATGTTAGCCCACGAATTTCTGGAGATTTGATCGACCGTCTCCGCTTGGCACCAAATTTTGGCTGTGCGTAGCCTACAAGGCCTAGTGACGAGCGCCCTATAACTTTATTTGATCGGCATAACTATTTTTCTCATAAATGGGAATTTATGATTTTCGCGATTTTCAGTGTATATTAGCCCACAGATTTCTCGAGATTTGATTGACCGTCTCCGTTTGGCCACAAATTTTTGTTGTGCTCAGCCTACAAGACCCGGTGACGAGTGCCCTATCATTTCGTTTGATTGGCATCACTATTTTTTACATAAATGAGAATTTATGATTTTTGCGATTTTTGGTGTATGTTAGCCCACGAATTTCTCGAGATTTGATGGATCGGTTCCGTTTTGCTCTAAATTTTTGTCTTGGCGTAGCCTGCAGGGCCCGGTCATGAGCGCCCTATCATTTCATTTGATCGGCATCACTATTTTTCGCATAAATGATAATTTACGATTTTCGTAATTTTCGGTGTATGTTAGCACACGGATTTCTCGAGATTTGACCGACCGTCTCCGTTTGGCCCCAAATTTTGGATGTGGGAAGCCTACAAGGCCTGGTGACAGGCATCCTATCACTTTATTTGATCGGCATAACTATTTTTCTCATAAATGAGAATTTATAATTTTTGCGATTTTCGGTGTATGTTAGCCAACGGATTTCTGGAGTTTTGATCGACCGTCTCCGTTTGGCCCCAAATTTTTGCTGTGCGCAGCCTGCGGGGCTTGGTGAAGAGCGCCCTATCATTTTATTTGATCGGCATCACTATTTTTTGCATAAATAGAAATTTATGATTTTTGCGATTTTCGGTGTATGTCAGCCCACAGATTTCTGGAGATTTGATCGACCGTCTCCGTTTGGCCCAAAACTTTTATTGGGGTCTGCCTACAAGGCCCGGTGACGAGCGCCCTATCATTTCGTTTGATCGACATCACTATTTTTCGCATAAATGAGAATTTACGATTTTCGCTATTTTCGATGTATGTTAGCCCACGGATTTCTCGAGATTTGATTGACCGTCTCCGTTTGACCCCAATTTTTTGCTGTGGGCAGCCTACAAGGCCTGGTGACTGGCGCCCTATCACTTTATTTTATCGGCATGATGAGTATATAATATTTTCGCGATTTTCAGTGTATGTTAGCCCACAGATTTCTCGAGATTTGATTGACCGCCTCCGTTTTGCCCCAAATTTTGGCTGTGCGCATCCTATAAGGCCTGGTGACGAGTGCCCTATCATTTCGTTTGATCGGCATCACTATTTTTCGCATACATGAGAATTTACGATTTTTGTGATTTTCGGTGTATGTTTGCCCATGAATTTCTCGAGATTTGATTGACCATCTCCGTCTGGCCCCAAATTTTTGCTTTGCGCAGCCTACAAGGCCCGATGATAAGCGCCCTATAATTTCGTTTGATCGGCATCACTATTTTTCGTATAAATGAGAATTTACGATTTTTGCGATTTTCGGTGTATGTTAGCCCACGAATTTCACGAGATTTGATTGACCGTGTCCGTTCGGCCCCAAATTTTGGCTGTGTGCAGCCTATGAACCTTGATGACGTGCACCCTATCATTCCATTTGATCAGCATCACTATTTTTTGCATAAATGAGAATTTATGATTTTCGCTATTTTCGTGTATGTTAGCCCACGGATTTTCGAGATTTGATTGACCGCCTCCATTCGTCCCCAAATTTTTTTTGTGCACAACCTACAAGGCCTGGTGACGAGAGCTCTATCATTTTCTTTGATCGAAATCACTATTTTTTTAATAAATAAAAATTTATGATTTTTGCGATTTTCAGTGTATGTTAGCCCACGTGTTTATCGAGATTTGATTGACCGTCTCCGTTTGACCCAAAATTTTGGCTTTGTGTAACCTGAAGGGACTGTTGACGAGCGCCCTATCATTTCATTTGATCGGCATCACTATTTTTTTCATAAATGAGAATTTACGACTTTAGCGATTTTCGGTGTATGTTAGCCCACAGATTTTTCGAGATTTGATTGACCTTCTCCGTTTGGCTCAAATTTTTGCTGCACGCAGCCTACAAGCCCTGGTAACGAGAGCCCTATCATTTGATTTGATCAGCATCACTATTTTTCGCATAAATGAGAATTTATGATTTTAGCAATTTTCAGTGTATGTTAGTACACGGATTTCTTGAGATTTGATTGACCGCCTCCGTTTGGCCCCATATTTTTGCTGTGCGCAGCCTGCGGGGCCTGGTGACGGGAGCTCTATCGTTTCGTTTGATCAGAATCACTATTTTTCTCATAAATGAGAATTTACGATTTCGCGATTTTCGGTGTATGTTAGCCCACGGATTTCTGGAGATTTGATCGACCGTCTCCGTTTGGCCCCAAATATTTGCTGTGCGCAGCCTACAAGGCCTGGTGACGAGCGCCCTATCATTTCATTTGATCGGCATCACTATTTTTTACATAAAGTAAAATTTACGATTTTTTTGATTTTCGGTGTATGTTAGCCTACGGATTTCTCGAGATTTGATTGACCGTCTCCGTTTGGCCTCAAATTTTAACTGTGCGCAGCCTACAAGGCCCGGTGACGCAAGCCTTATCATTTCGTTTGATCGACATCTCTATTTTTCGCATAAATGAGAATTTACGATTTTCGATGTATGTTAGCCCACGAATTTCTCGAGATTTGATTGACCGTCTCCGTTTGGCCCCAATTTTTTTTGTGCGCAGCCTACATGGCCCGGTGACGAGCGCCCTATCATTTCGTTTGATCGGCATCACTATTTTTCACATAAATGAGAATTTACGATTTTCGCAATTTTTGATGTATGTTAGCTCACGTATTTCTAGATTTGATTGACCGTCTCCGTTTGGCTCAAAATTTTTGCTGTGGGCAGCCTAAAAGGCCTGGTGACGGGCGCCCTATCACTTTATTTGATCGGCATAACTATTTTTCGAATAAATGAGAATTTATGATTTTCGCGATTTTCGGTGTATGTTAGCCCACGAATTTCTCGAGATTTGATTGACCGCCTCCTTTTGGCCCAAATTTTGGCTGTGCGTAGCCTACAAGGCCTGGTGACGGGCGCCCTATCATTTTATTTGATCGGCATAACTATTTTTCTCATAAATGAGAATATACGATTTTCACGATTTTTGGTGTATGTTAGTCTACGGATTTCTTGAGATTTGATTGACCGTCTCCGTTTGACCCCAAATTTTAGCTGTGCGCAGACCACAAGGCCGGTGACGGGCGCCCTATCATTTTGTTTGATTGACATCACTATTTTTTGCATAAATGAGAATTTACGATTTTCGCAATTTTCGGTGTATGTTAGCCCACGGATTTCTCAAGATTTGATTGAACGTCTCCGTTTGGCACCAAATTTTGGCTGTGCGCAGCCTGAAAGGTCTGGTGACGGCTGCCCTATCACTTTATTTGATCGGCATAACTTTTTTTTGAAAAAATGAGAATTTTTTTTTCTCGCAATCTTCGGTGTAAGCCCACGGATTTTTGAAGATTTGATCGACCATCTCCGTTTGTCACCAAATTTTTGCTGTGCGCAGCCTACATGACCTGGTGACGGGCGCCCTATCATTTTATTTGATCGGTATAACTATTTTTCTCATAAATGAGAATTTACGATTTTCACGATTTTCGGTGTATGTTAGCCTATGGATTTCTTGAGATTTGATTGACCGTCACCGTTTGGCCCCAAATTTTTGCTGTGTGCAGACCACAAGGCCCGGTGACGAGCGCCCTATCATTTCGTTTGATCGCATCACTATTTTTTCATAAATAAGAATTTACGATTTTCGCGATTTTCGGTTTATGTTAGCCCACGGATTTCTAGAGATTTGATTGATCGTCTCCGTTTGGCCCAAATTTTGGCTGTGCGCAGCCCACAAGTCCCGGTGACGAGCACCCTAACATTTCATTTGATCGGCATCACTATTTTTCGAATAAATGAAAATTTATGATTTTTGCGATTTTCGGTGTATGTTAGCCCATGGATTTCTCGAGATTTGATTGACCGTCTCCGTTTGGCCCCAAATTTTTGGCATTGCGTAGCCTGCTGGGCCTGGTGACGAGCTCCCTATCATATCGTTTGATCGGCATCACTATTTTTCGCATAAATGAGAATTTACGATTTTTGCGATTTTCAGTGTACGTTAGCCCACAGATTTCTGGAGATTTGATTGAACGTCTCCGTTTGACACCAAATGTTTGTTGTGCGCAGCCTACAAGGTTTGGTGACGGGCGCCCTATCATTTTATTTGATCGGCATAACTATTTTTTGAATAAATGAGAATTTACGATTTTCGCGATTTTCTATGTATGTTAGCCCACGGATTTCTGGAGATTTTATCGACCATCTCCGTTTGGCCCCAAATTTTTGTAGTGCGCAGCCTACAAGGCCTGGTGACGGGCGCCCTATCACTTTTTTTGATCGGCATAACTATTTTTCTCATAAATGAGAATTTACGATTGTCATGATTTTCTGTGTATGTTAGCCTACGAATTTCTCGAGATTTGATTGACTGTCTCCGTTTTGCCCCAAATTTTTGATGTGCGCAGCTCACAAGGCCCGGTGACGAGCGCCCTATCATTTTGTTTGATCGGCATCACTATTTTTCGCATAAATGAGAATTTACGATTTTTGCGGTTTTCAGTGTATGTTAGCCTACGGATTTCTCGAGATTTGATTGACCGTCTCTGTTTGGCCCAAAATTTTTGGAATTGCGTAGCCTGCTGGGCCTGGTGACGAGCACCCTATCATTTCGTTTGATCGGCATCACTATTTTCTGCATAAATGAGAATTTACGATTTTTGCAATTTTCTGTGTACGTTAGCCCACGGATTTCTCGAGATTTGATTGACTGTCTCCGTTTTGCACCAAATTTTGGCTGTGTGCAGCCTACAAGGCCTTGTGACGGGCGCCCTATCACTTTATTTGATCGACATAACTATTTTTTGCATAAAGGAGAATTTACGATTTTTGCAATTTTTTTGTGTATGCTAGCCGACAAATTTCTCGAGATTTAACTTACTGCCTCCGTTCGGCCCCAAATTTTGGCTGTGCGTATCCTACAAGGCCTGGTGACGAGCGCCCTGTCATTTCATTTGATCGGCATCACTATTTTTTGCATACATGAGAATTTACGATTTTCGCGATTTTCGGTGTATGTTAGCCCACGGATTTATCGAAATTTGGTTGACCGTTTCCATTTGGCCTAAAATTTTAGTTGCGCGTAGCTTACAAGGCCTGGCGACGAGCTCCCTATCATTTCATTAGATTGGCATAACCATTTCACGCATAAATGAGAGTTTAAAATTTTCGCAATTTTCGGTGTGTGTTTGCACTTTGTTCACAAAATAAGAACTACTGAGATGTAAGTGTTTTGATGAGATCTTACATAAATGTTGTTAAAACTGTAATATAATCGACGGAAAAAGAGTTCATTAGTGGCACATTATCTTAATGATCATAACTTTGGGCTGGATTATCCGTTTTACATGATTTTTTTCATTTTGTGTATTTTTTTAAGATCTATCTGGACAAACAGCCGTAAGGCGGTTTGGCAGATCCAATTTTCTCAAAATATGCCTCTATCGCAGTCATTCAACATATTTCCCAATATGATTGGCAATTTTAATTTAAAAACTGGTCCTAATGACCCACCACAACCGACACCACCATGACAAGCGACCATGGTAGGCCAGCACTACCACCGCCAATCTCTAGCATTGTCTTTATAGAATAAGGATAAAAATAGGTGTTTCCTTTTAAATTTTCGCTCGCTGGGCATTGATCGATGGACGTTGGGTCTCGGCATAGGTCATCATGTGTCATCCGATGTCGGCCGGTCTGTCGACACTGGCGTAGTGCGTCTATGTTGCTAACTTTCAAACTTTTCAGTGCGTGTTAGCCCAAGGATTTCTCGAGATTTGACTGACCGTCTCCATTCGTCCTAACTATTTTATGAATAAATAAGAATTTATGATTTTCGTGATTTTCGGTGTATATTTGCCCACGGATTTCTGGAGATTTGATCGACCGTCTCTGTTTGACACCAAATTTTGGCTGTGCTCAGCTTACAAGGCCTGGTGACGGGCGCCCTATCAATTTATTTGATCGGTATAACTATATCTTGAATAAATGAGAATTTACGATTTTCGCAATTTTCGATGTATGTTAGCCCACGGATTTCTGGAGATTTGGTCGACTATCTCCGTTTGGCCCCAATTTTTTGTTGTGGGCAGCCTACAAGGCCTGGTGACGGACGCCCTATCACTTTATTTGATCGGCATAACTATTTTTTGAATAAATTAGAATTTATGATTTTTGCGAATTTCGGTGTAAGTTAGCCCACAGATTTCTCGAGATTTGATCGATCGTCTCCGTTTGGCCCCAAATTTTGACTAGGCACAGGCTGCGGGATCTGGTGATGAGCTCCCTATCAATTCGTTTGATCGGCATCACTATTTTTCGCATAAATGAGAATTTATGATTTTCGCGATTTTCTTAACCCATGGATTTCTGAAGATTTGATCGACCGTCTTTGTTTGGCCCCAAATTTTGGCTGTGCGTAGCCTACAAGGCCTGGTGACGAGCGCCCTATCACTTTATTTGATCGGCATAACTATTTTTAGCATAAATGAGAATTTATGATTTTCGTGATTTTCGGTGTATGTTAGCCCACGGATTTCTGAAGATTTGATCGACCGTCTCCTTTTGGCCCCAAATTTTAGCTCTGCGCAGCCTCCAAGGCCCGGTGAGGAGCGCCCTATCATTTTGTTTGATCGGCATCACTATTTTTCACATAAATGAGAATTTATGATTTTTGCGATTTTTTGTGTATGTTAGCCCACAGATTTCTTGAGATTTGATTGACCGTCTCCTTTCGGTGTATGTCGGCCGGTCTGTCGACACTGGCATAGTGCGCCTATGTTGCTAACTTTCAATCTTTTCATTGTATGTTAGCCCAAGAATTTCTCGAGATTTGACTGAGCGTCTCCGTTTGACCTCAAATTTTGGCCGTGCGCAGCCTAAAAACCCTGGTGACGAGCGCCCCATCACTTCATAAATGACAATTTATGATTTTCGCGATTTTCGATGTGTGTTAGCCCACTGATTTCACGAGATTTGATTGACCGTCTCCGTTCGGCCTCAAATTTTGGCTGTGCGCAGGCTGCGGGGCGTGGTGATGGGCGCCCTATCATTTTATTTGATCGGCATCACAATTTTTCTCATAAATGAGAATTTACGATTTTTGCGATTTTCGGTGTATGTTAGCCCACAGATTTCTCGAGATTTGATTGACCGTCTCCGTTTGGCCCCAAATTTTTGCTGTGCGCAGCCTACAAGGCCCGGTGACGAGCGCCCTATCATTTCATTTGATCGGCATCACTATTTTTCGCATAAAAGAGAATTTACGATTTTTTCAATTTTCGGTGTATGTTAGCCCGCAGATTTCTCGAGATTTGATTGACCGTCTCCGTTTGGCCCCAAATTTTGACTGTGCGCAGCCTATAATGCCCGGTGTCGAGCGCCCTATCATTTCGTTTGATCAGCATCACTATTTTTCGCATAAATGAGAATTTACAATTTTCTCAATTTTTGGTGTATTATGCCCACAGATTTCTCGAGATTTGATCGACCATCTCCGTTTGGCCCCAAATTTATGCTTGGGAAGCCTACAAGGCCGGGTGATGAGCGCCCTATCATTTCATTTGATCGGCATAGCCATTTTTCGTATAAATGAGAATTTACGATTTTCACAATTTTCGGTGTGTGTTAGCCCACGAATTTCTCGAGATTTGATTGACCGTCTCTGTTTGGCACCAAATTTTTGTTGTGTGCAGCCTACAAGGCCTGGTGACGGGCGCCCTATCACTTTATTTGATCGACATAACTATTTTTTAAATAAATGAGAATTTACGATTTTCGCGATTTTTGGTGTATATTAGCCCACGGATTTCTCGAAATTTCATTGACCGCCTCCGTTTGGCCTCAAATATTTCTTATGCACAGCCTGCGGGGTCTGGTGACGGGTGCCCTATCATTTCATTTGATCGGCATCACTATTTTTCGCATAAATGAGGATTTACGATTTTCGCTATTTTCGGTGTATGTTAGCCCACAGATTTCTCAAGATTTTGTTGACCGTCTCCGATTGACCTTAAATTTTAGCTGTGAGCAGCCTACAAGGCCTGGTGACGAGCGCCCTATCATTTCATTCGGCATAATCATTTTTCGCATAAATGAGAATTTACGATTTTCGCAATTTTTGGTGTGTGTTAGCTCTTTATTCACAAAATAAGAACTGCCGAGATGCAAGTCTTTTGATGAGATCTTACATAATGTTGTTAAAACAGTAATATAATCGTCGGAAAAAGAGTTCATTAGTGGCACATTATCTTAATGATCATAACTTTGGGCTGGATTATTCGTTTTTCATGATTTTTTTTCATGTTGTGTATTTTTTCGAGATCTATCTGGACAAATTGCCGTAAGGCGGTTTGGCGGATCCAATTTTCTCAAAATATGCCTCTATCGCAGTCATTCAACATATTTCCCAATATGGTTGACAATTTTAATTTAAAAACTGGTCCTAACGACCCACCACAACCGACACCACCATGGCAAGCGACCATGGTAGACCAACACTACCACCACTAGTCTCTAGCATTGTCTTTATAGCATAAGGATAGGCGTAGGTGTTTTCTTTTAAATTTTCGCTCGCTGGGCATTGATCGATGGGCGTTGGGTCTCGGCATAGGTCAGCATGTGTCATCCGATGTCGGCCGGTCTGTCGACACTGGCATAGTGCGTCTATGTTGCTAACTTTCAAACTTTTCAGTGCGTGTTAGCCCAAGAATTTCTCAAGATTTGACTGACCGTCTCCGTTCGGCCCCAAATTTTATCCGTGCGCAGCCTACAAACCCTAGTGACGAGCGTCCCATCACTTAATAAATGAGAATTTATGATTTTTTCAATTTTCGGTGTGTGTTAGCCCACTGATTTCACAAGATTTGATTGACCGTCTTCGTTCGGACCCAAATAATGGCTGTGCACAGCCTAAGAACCTTGATGACGTGCACCCTCTCATTTCATTTGATCAGCATCATTATTTTTTGCATAAACGAGAATTTACGATTTTAGCGATTTTCGTGTATGTTAGCCCACAAATTTTTTGAGATTTGATTGACCGTCTCTGTTTGGCCCCAAATTTTGGCTGTTTGTAGCCTATAAGGTCTGGTGACGAGATCCCTATCATTTCATTTGATCGGAATCACTATTTTCTGGATAAATAAAAATTTATAATTTTTGCGATTTTCGGTGTATGTTAGCCCACGGATTTCTCGAGATTTGATTGACCGTCTCCGTTTGGCCCAAAATTTTTTGCTTGGCACAGCCTGCGGGGCCTGGTGACGAGCGCCCTATCATTTCATTTGATCGGCATCACTATTTTTCGCATAAATGAGAATTACGATTTTAGCGATTTTCGGTGTATATTAGCCCACGGATTTCTCGAGATTTGATCGACCATCTACGTTTGGCCCCAAATTTTTGCTGTGTGCAGCCTGCGGGGGCTGGTGACGGGAGCCCTATCATTTTGTTTGATCGAAATCACTATTTTTCTCATAAATGAGAATTTACAATTTTCGCGATTTTCGGTGTATGTTAGCCCATGGATTTCTGGAGATTTTATCGACCGTCTCCGTTTGACCTAAAATTTTGGCTTTGCGTAGCCTGCAGGGCCTGATTACGGGAGCCCTATCATTTCATTTGATCGGAATCACTATTTTTCTCATAAATGAGAATTTATGATTTTTGCGATTTTCGGTGTATGTTAGCCCACAGATTTCTTGAGATTTGATTGACCGTCTCTGTTTGGCACAAAATTTTGGCTTTGCATATCCTACGGGGCCTGGTGACGAGCGACCTATCATTTCATTTGATCAGCATCACTATTTTCCGCATAAATGAGAATTTACGATTTTAGCGATTTTCGGTGTATGTTAGCCCACAGATTTCTCGAGATTTGATTGACCGTCTCCGTTTGGCCCCAAATTTTGGCTGTACTCACCCTACAAGACCTGATGACGAGATCCCTATCATTTCGTTTGATCAATATCACTGTTTTTCGCATAAATGAGAATTTATGATTTTTGCGATTTTCGGTGTATGTGAGCTCACGGATTTCTCGAGATTTGATTGAACGCCTCTGTTCGACTCCAAATTTTTGCTGTGCGTAGCCTGCGGGGCCTGGTGACTGGAGTCCTATCATTTCGTTTGATCGGCATCACTATTTTTTGCATAAATGAGAATTTACGATTTTTGCTATTTTCGGTGTATCTTAGCCTACGGATTTCTGAAGATTTGATCGACCGTCTCCATTTGGCACAAAATTTTGGCGTTGCACAGTCTGTGGGGCCAGGTGACGAGTGTCCTATCATTTCGTTTGATCGGCATCACTATTTTTTGCATAAATGAAAATTTATCATTTTTGTGATTTTCAGTGTATGTTAGCCCACAGTTTCTCGAGATTTGATTGACCGTCTCCGTTTGGCCTCCAATTTTTTCTATGGGAAGCCTATAAGGCCTGGTGATGGGCGCCCTATCACTTTATTTGATCGGCATAACTTTTTTTCGAATAAATGAGAATTTGCGAATTTCGCGAATTTCGGTGTATGTAAGCCCACAGATTTCCTCGAGATTTGATCGACCGTCTCCGTTTGGCCTCAAATTTTGGCAGTGCACAGCCTGCGAGACCTGGTGATGAGCTCCCTATCAATTCGTTTGATCGGTATCACTATTTTTCGCATAAATGAGAATTTACTATTTTCACGATTTTCTTAACCCACGGATTTCTGAAGATTTGATCGACCGTCTCCATTTGGCCCCAAATTTTGGTTGTGCGCAGCCTAAAGGCCTGGTGACAGGTGCCCTATCACTTTATTTGATCGTCATAACTATTTTTTGTATATATGAGAATTTACGATTTTTGCGATTTTCGGTGTATGTTAGCCCACAGATTTCTCAAGATTTAATTGTCCGTCTTTGTTTGGCCCCAAATTTTGGCTGTGCGCAGCCTACAAGGCCGGGTGACGAGCGCCCTATCATTTCGATTGATCGGCATCACTATTTTTCGCATAAATGAGAATTTACGATTTTTGCGATTTTCGTTGTATGTTAGCACACGAATTTCTCGAGATTTGATCTACCGTCTCCGTTTTGCCCCAAATTTTGATGTGGGCAGCCTACAAGGCCAGGTGACGGGCTCCCTATGACTTATTTTATCGGTATAACTATTTTTCGCATCAATGAGAATTTACAATTTTCGATTTATGTTAGCCCACGAATTTCTGGGGATTTGACCGACCGTCTCCGTTTGGCACCAAATTTTGGCTGTGCGCAGCCTGCGGGGCCTAGTTACTAGCGCCCAATTATTTTATTTGATCGGCATAACCATTTTTCGCATAAATGAAAATTTACGATTTTTGCGATTTTCGGTGTATGTTAGCCCACGGATTTCTCGAGATTTGATTGACCGTCTCCGTTTGGCCCAAAATGTTGGTTGTGTGCAGCCCACAAGGCCTGGTGACGAGCGCCCTATTATTTTGTTTTATCGGCATCACTATTATTCACATAAATGAGAATTTAAGATTTTCGCGATTTTTGGTGTATGTTAGCCCACAAATTTCTCGAGATTTGATTAACCGTCTCCGTTCGGCCCCAAATATTGGCTGTGCGCAGCCTGTGGGGCCTGGTCACGAGCGCCCTAACATTTTGTTTGATCGGCATAACTTTTTTTTGCATAAATGAAAATTTATGATTTTTGCGATTTTCGGTGTATGTTAGCCCACGAATTTCTCGAGATTTGATCGACCGTCTACGTTTGGCCCCAAATTTTTGCTGTGCGTAGCCTACAAGGCCTGGTGACAGACGCTCTATCACTTTATTTGATCGGCATAACTATTTTTCTCATAAATGATAATTTATGATTTTCGCGATTTTCAGTGTATGTAAGCCCACGGATTACTAGAGATTTGATCGACCGTCTCCGTTTGACCCCAAATTTTTGCTACGCGCAGCCTACAAGGCCTGGTGACGGGCGCCCTATCACTTTAATTGATCGATATAACTATTTTTCTAGTAAATGAGAATTTATGATTTTCGCGATTTTCGGTGTATGTTAGCCCACGGATTTCTCGAGATTTGATTGACCGTCTCCGTTTGGCCCAAAATGTTGGTTGTGCGCAGCCTACAAGGCCCGATGACGAGCGCCCTATCATTTTGTTTTATCAGCATCACTATTTTTCACATAAATGAGAATTTAAGATTTTCGCAATTTTTGTTGTATGTTAGTTAGCCCACGAATTTCTGGAGATTTGATCGACCATCTCCGTTTGGCCCCAAATTTTGGCCGTGCGCAGCCTGCGGGGCCTGGTGACGGGCGTCGTATCATTTCATTCGATCGGCATCACTATTTTTCGCATAAATGAGAATTTACGATTTTCTCGGTTTTCGATGTATGTTAGCCTACGGATTTCTGGAGATTTGATCGACCGTCTCCGTTTGGCCCCAAATTTTTGCTGTGCGCAGCCTGCAGGGCCTGGTGACGGGCGCCCTATCATTTCGTTTGATCGGCATCACTATTTTTTGCATAAATAAGAACTTACGATTTTCTCGGTTTTCGATGTATGTTAGTCCACGAATTTCTAGAGATTTAATCAACCGTCTCCGTTTGGCCCCAAATTTTGGCTGTGAGCAGCCTGCAGGGCCTGGTGACGGGCGCCCTATCATTTCGTTTTATCGGCATCACTAATTTTCACATAAAATGAAAATTTACGATTTTTGCGGTTTTTGGTGTATGTTAGCCCACGGATTTCTGGAGATTTGATCGACCGTCTCCGTTTGGCCCGAAATTTTGGCTGTGCGCAGCCTGCGGGGCCTAGTGACGGGCGCCCTATCATTTTGTTTGATCGGCATCACTATTTTTCGTATAAATGAGAATTTACGATTTTCTCGGCTTTCGGTGTATGTTAGCCCACGGATTTCTGGAGATTTGATCGACCGTTTCAGTTTGGCCCCAAATTTTGGCTGTGCGCAGCCTGTGGGGACTTGTGACGGGCGCCCTATCATTTCGTTTGATCGGCATCACTATTTTTCGCATAAATGAGAATTTACGATTTTCTCGGTTTTTGGTGTATGTTAGCCCACGGATTTCTAGAGATTTGATCGACCGTCTCCATTTAACCCCAAATTTTAGCTTTGCGCAGCCTGCGGGGCCTGTTGACGGGCGCCCTATTATTTCGTTTGATCGGCATCACTATTTTTCGCATAAATAAAAATTTAAGATTTTCTCGGTTTTCGGTGTATGTTAGCCCACGGATTTCTTGCGATTTGATCGACCGTTTCCGTTTGGCCCCAAATTTTGGCTGTGTGCAGCCTGCGGGGCCTGGTGACGGGCGTCCTATCATTTCGTTTGATCGTCATCATTATTTTTCGTATAAATGAGAATTTACAATTTTCTCGGTTTTCGGTGTATGTTAGCCCCTGGATTTCTGGAGATTTGATCGACCGTCTCCGTTTGGCCCCAAATTTTGGCTGTGCGCGAGCTGCGTGGCCTGGTGACGGGCGCCCTATCATTTCGTTTGATCGGCATCACTATTTTTCGCATAAATAAAAATTTACGATTTTCTCGGTTTTCGGTGTATGTTAGCCCATGGATTTCTGGAGATTTGATCGACCGTCTCCGTTTGGCCCCAAATTTTGGCTGTGTGCAGCCTGCGGGGCCTGGTGACGGGCGTCCTATCATTTCGTTTGATCGGCATCACTATTTTTCGTATAAATGAGAATTTACGATTTTCTCGGTTTTCGGTGTATGTTAGCCCCTAGATTTCTGGAGATTTGATCGACCGTCTCCGTTTGGCCCCAAATTTTGGTTGTGCGCGAGCTGCGCGGCCTGGTGACGGGCGCCCTATCATTTCGTTTGATCGGTATCATTATTTTTCGCATAAATGAAAATTTACGATTTTTGCGATTTTCGGTGTATGTTAGCCCACGGATTTCTGGAGATTTGATCGACCGTCTCCGTTTGGCCCCAAATTATGGCTGTGCACAGCCTGCAGGGCCTGGTGACGGGCGCCATACCATTTCGTTTGGTCGGCATCACTATTTTTCGCATAAATTAGAATTTACGTTTTTCTCGGTTTTAGGTGTATGTTAGCCAACGGATTTCTGGAGATTTGATCGACCATCTCCGTTCGGCCCCAAATTTTGGCTGTGCGCAGCCTGCGGGGCCTGTTGACGGGCGCCCTATCATTTCGTTTGATCGGCATCACTATTTTTTGCATAAATGAGAATTTATGATTTTCGCGGTTTTCGGTGTATGTTAGCCCACAGATTTCTGGAGATTTGATCGACCGTCTCCGTTTAGCCCAAATTTTACCTGTGCGTAGTCGGGCCTGGTGACGGGCGCCCTATCAATTCGTTTGATTGTCATCTCTATTTTTCGCATAAATGAGATTTTACGATTTTCTCGATTTTCGATGTATGTTAGCCCACGATTTTCTGGAGATTTGATCGACCGTCTTCGTTTGGCCCCAAATTTGGGTTGTGTGCAGCCTGCGGGGCCTGGTGACGGGCGTACTATCATTTCATTTGATCGGCATCACTATTTTTCTCATAAATGAGAATTTACGATTTTCACGGTTTTCGGTGTATGTTATCCCACAGATTTTTGGAGATTTGATCGACCGTCTCCGTTTGGCCCCAAATTTTGGCTGTGAGCAGCCTACGGGGCCTTGTGACGGGCGCCTATAATTTCGTTTGATCGGCATCACAATTTTCGAATAAATTACAATTTACGATTTTCTCGATTTTCGGTGCATGTTAGCCCACGGATTTCTGGAGATTTGATCGACCGTCTCCGTTTGACCCCAAATTTTGGCTGTGCGGGGCCTGCGGGGCCTGCTGACGGGCGCCCTATCATTTTGTTTGATCGCATCACTATTTTTTTCATAAATGAGAATTTACGATTTTCTCGGATTTCGGTGTATGTTAGCCCACGGATTTCAGGAGATTTGATCGACCGTCTCCGTTTGGCCCCAAATTTTGGTTGTGCGCAGTCATCGGGGCCTTGTGACGGGCGCCCTATCATTTCTTTTTTTATCGTCATCTCTATTGTTCGCATAAATGAGATTTTACGATTTTCTCGGTATTCGGTGTATGTTAGCCCACGAATTTCTGGAGATTTGATCGACCGTCTCCGTTTGGCCCCAAATTTTGGCTGTGTGCAGCCTGCGGGGCCTGGTGACGGGCGCCCTATCATTTCGTTTGATCGGCATCACTATTTTTAGCATAAATGAGAATTTACGATTTTCTCGGTTTTCGATGCATGTTAGCCTACGGATTTCTGGAGATTTGATCGACCGTCTCCGTTTGGCCCCAAATTTTGGCTGTGTGCAGCCTGCGGGGCCTGGTGACGGGCGCCCTATCATTTCGTTGTATCAGCATCACTATTTTTTGTATAAATGAGAATTTACGATTTTCTCGGTTTTCGGTATATGTTAGCCAACGGATTTCTGGAGATTTGATCGACCGTCTCCGTTTGGCCCCAAATTTTGGCTGTGCGCAGCCTGCAGGGCCTGGTGACGGGCGCCCTATCAATTCATTTGATCGGCATCACTATTTTTCGCATAAATGAGAATTTACAATTTTCTCGGATTTCGGTGTATGTTAGCCCACGGATTTCTGGAGATTTCATTGACCGTCTCCGTTTGGCCCCAAATTTTGGCTGTGCGCAGCCTGCTGGGCTTGGTGACGGGCGCTTTATCATTTCGTTTGATCGGCATCACTATTTTTTACGTAAATGAGAATTTACGATTTTCTCGATTTTTGGTGTATGTTAGCCCACGGATTTCTGGAGATTTGATCGACCGTCTCCGTTTGGCCCCAAATTTTGGCTGTGCGCAGCCTGCGGGGCCTGGTGACGGGCGCCATATCATTTCATTTGGTCGGCATCACTATTTTTCCCATAAATTAGAATTTACGTTTTTCTCGATTTTCGGTGTATGTTAGCCCACGGATTTCTGGAGATTTGATCGACCGTCTCCGTTCGGCCCCAAATTTTGGCTGTGCGCAGCCTGCGGGGCCTGTTGACGGGCGCCCTATCATTTCGTTTGATCGGCATCACTATTTTTTGCATAAATGAGAATTTATGATTTTCGCGGTTTTCGGTGTATGTTAGCCCACGGATTTCTGGAGATTTGATCGACCGTCTCCGTTTGGCCCAAAATTTTTGTTGTGTGCAGTCTGCGGGGCCTTGTGACGGGCGCCCTATCATTTCGTTTGATCGTCATCTCTATTGTTCGCACAAATGAGATTTTACGATTTTTTCGATTTTCGATGTATGTTAGCCCACGGATTTCTGGAGATTTGATCGACCGTCTCCGTTTGGCCCAAATTTCGGCTGTGTGCAGCCTGCGGGGCCTGGTGACGGGCGTCCTCTCATTTCGTTTGATCGGCATCACTATTTTTCGCATAAATGAGAATTTACGATTTTCTCGGTTTTCGGTGTATGTTATCCCACAGATTTCAGGAGATTTGATTGACCGTCTCCGTTTGGCCCCAAATTTTGGCTGTGCGCAGCCTGCAGGGCCTGGTGACGGGTGCCCTATCATTTTGTTTGATCGACATCACTATTTTTCGTATAAATGAGAATTTACGATTTTCTCGATTTTCGGTGTATGTTAGCCCACGGATTTCTGGAGATTTGATCGACCGTCTCCGTTTGGCCCCAAATTTGGGCTGTGCGCAGCCTGCGGGGCCTGTGACGGGCGCCCTATCATTTCGTTTGATCGGCATCACTATTTTTTGCATAAATGAGAATTTACGATTTTCTCGGCTTTCGGTGTATGTTAGCCCACGGATTTCTTGCGATTTGATCGACCGTCTCCGTTTGGCCCCAAATTTTGGCTGTGCGCAGCCTGCGGGGCCTGGTGACGGGCGCCCTATCATTTCGTTTGATCGACATCACTATTTTTAGCATAAATGAGAATTTACGATTTTCTCGGTTTTCGATGCATGTTAGCCCACGGATTTCTGGAGATTTGATCGACCGTCTCCGTTTGGCCCCAAATTTTAGCTATGTGCAGCCTGCGGGGCCTGGTGACGGGCGCCCTATCATTTCGTTGTATCAGCATCACTATTTTTTGTATAAATGAGAATTTACGATTTTCTCGGTTTTCGGTTTATGTTAGCCAACGAATTTCTGGAGATTTGATCGACCGTCTCCGTTTGGCCCCAAATTTTGGCTGTGCGCAGCCTGCAGGGCCTGGTGACGGGCGCCCTATCAATTCGTTTGATCGGCATCACTATTTTTCGCATAAATGAGAATTTACGATTTTCTCGGATTTCGGTGTATGTTAGCCCACGGATTTCTGGAGATTTCATTGACCGTCTCCGTTTGGCCCCAAATTTTGGCTGTGCGCAGCCTGCTGGGCCTGGTGACGGGCGCTTTATCATTTCGTTTGATCGGCATCACTATTTTTTACGTAAATGAGAATTTACGATTTTCTCGATTTTTGGTGTATGTTAGCCCACGGATTTCTGGAGATTTGATCGACCGTCTCCGTTTGGCCCCAAATTTTGGCTGTGCGCAGCCTGCGGGGCCTGGTGACGGGCGCCATATCATTTCATTTGGTCGGCATCACTATTTTTCCCATAAATTAGAATTTACGTTTTTCTCGATTTTCGGTGTATGTTAGCCCACGGATTTCTGGAGATTTGATCAACCGTCTCCGTTCGGCCCCAAATTTTGGCTGTGCGCAGCCTGCGGGGCCTGTTGACGGGCGCCCTATCATTTCGTTTGATCGTCATCTCTATTGTTCGCACAAATTAGATTTTACGATTTTCTCGATTTTCGATGTATGTTAGCCCACGGATTTCTGGAGATTTGATCGACCGTCTCCGTTTGGCCCCAAATTTGGGCTGTGTGCAGCCTGCGGGGCCTTGTGACGGGCGCCCTTTCATTTCGTTTGATCGTCATCTCTATTGTTCGCACAAATTAGATTTTACGATTTTCTCAATTTTCGATGTATGTTAGCCCACGGATTTCTGGAGATTTGATCGACCGTCTCCGTTTGGCCCCAAATTTGGGCTGTGTGCAGCCTGCGGGGCCTGGTGACGGACGTCCTCTCATTTCGTTTGATCGGCATCACTATTTTTCGCATAAATGAGAATTTACAATTTTCTCGGTTTTCGGTGTATGTTATCCCACAGATTTCAGGAGATTTGATCGACCGTCTCCGTTTGGCCCCAAATTTTGGCTGTGCGCAGCCTGCGGGGCCTGGTGACGGGTGCCCTATCATTTTGTTTGATCGATATCACTATTTTTCGTATAAATGAGAATTTGCGATTTTCTCGGTTTTCGGTGTATGTTAGCCCACGAATTTCTGAAGATTTGATCGACCGTCTCCATTTGGCCCCAAATTTTGGCTGTGCGCACCTGCGGGGCATTGTGACGGGCGTCCTATCATTTCGTTTGATCGGCATCACTATTTTTCGCATAAATGAGAATTTACTATTTTCTCGGTTTTCGGTGTATGTTAGCCCAAGGATTTCTGGAGATTTGATCGACCGTCTCCGTTCGGCCCCAAATTTTGGCTGTGCGCAGCCTGCAGAGCCTGTTGACGGGCGCCCTATCATTTCATTTGATTGGCATCACAATTTTTTGCATAAATGAAAATTTACGATTTTTGCGATTTTCGGTGTATGTTAGCCCACGGATTTCCGGAGATTTGATCGACCGCCTCCGTTCGGCCCTAAATTTTGGCTGTACGCAGCCTGCGGGGCCAGTGACGGGCGCCCTATCATTTCGTTCGATCGGCATCACTATTTTTCGAATAAATGACAATTTACGATTTTCTCGATTTTCGGTGTATGTTAGCCCACGGATTTCTGGAGATTTGATCGACCGTCTCCGTTTGGCCCCAGATTTTGGCTGTGTGCAGCCTGCGGGCTTGGTGACGGGCGCCCTATCATTTCGTTTGATCAGCATCACTATTTTTTTCATAAATGAGAATTTACGATTTTCTCGATTTTCGGTGCATGTTAGCCCACGGATTTCTGGAGATTTGATCGACCGCCTCCGTTTGGCCCCAAATTTTGGCTGTACGCAGCCTGCGGGGCCTGGTGACGGGCGCCCTATCAATTCGTTTGATCGGCATCACAATTTTTTGCATAAATGAGAATTTACTATTTTCGCGATTTTCAGTGTATGTTAGCCCACGGATTTCTGAAGATTTGATCGACCGTCTCCGTTTGGCCCCAAATTTTGGCTGTGCGCAGCCTGCAGGGCCTGGTGACGGGCTCCCAATCATTTCGTTTGATCGGCATCACTATTTTTCGCATAAATGACAATTTACGATTTTCTTGATTTTCGGTGCATGTTAGCCCACGGATTTCTGGAGATTTGATCGACCGTCTCCGTTTGGCCCCAAATTTTGGCTGTGCGCAGCCTGCGGGGCCTGGTGACGGGCGCCCTATCATTTCGTTTGATCGGCATCACTATTTTTTTCATAAATGAGAATTTACGATTTTCTCGGTTTTCGATGTATGTTAGCCCACGGATTTCTTGAGATTTGATCGACCGTCTCCATTTTGACCCAAATTTTGGCTGTGCGCAGCCTACGGGGCCTTGTGACGGGCGCCCTATCATTTCGTTTGATTGGCATCACTATTTTTTGCATAAATGAGAATTTACGATTTTCTCGATTTTTGGTGTATGTTAGCCCACGGATTTCTGGAGATTTCATCGATCGTCTCTGTTCGGCCCCAAATTTTGGTTGTCCGCAGCCTGCGGGGCCTGTTGACGGGCGCCCTATCATTTCGTTTGATCGACATCACAATTTTTTGCATAAATGAGAATTTACGATTTTCGCGATTTTCGGTGTATGTTAGCCCACGGATTTCCGGAGATTTGATCGACCGCCTCCGTGCGGCCCCAAATTTTGGCTGTGCGCAGCATGCGGGGCCTGGTGACGGGCGCCCTATCATTTCGTTTGATCGGCATCACTATTTTTTGAATAAATGACAATTTACGATTTTCTCGATTATCGGTGTATGTTAGCCCAGGGATTTCTGGATATTTGATCGACCGCCTCCGTTTGGCCCCATATTTTTGTTGTGGGCAGCCTACAAGGGCTGGTGACAGGCGCCCTATAACTTTATTTGATCGGCATAAATATTTTTCGAATAAATGAAAATTTACGATATTCGCGATTTTCGGTGTATGTTAGCCCGCTTATTTAACGATATTTGATTGATCGCCTCTGTTTGGCCCCAATTATTGGTTGTGCGCATCCTACAAGGCCTTGTGACGAGCGCCCAATCATTCTATTTGATCGACATCACTATTTTTTGCATAAATGCGAATTTACGATTTTCGCGATTTTCGGTGTATGTTAGCCCACGGATTTCTGGAGATTTATTCGACAACCTCCGTTTTGCCCCAAATTTTCGCTGCGCGCAGCCTGCGGGGCCTGGTGACGGGCGCCCAATCATTTCGTTTGATCGACATCACTATTTTTTCCATAAATGAGAATTTACGATTTTCTCGATTTTCGATGTATGTTTGCCCACGGATTTCTTGAGATTTGATCGACCGTCTCCATTTTGACCCAAATTTTGGCTGTGCGTAGCCTGCGGGGCCTTGTAACGGGCGCCCTATCATTTCGTTTGATTGCCATCACTATTTTTCGCATAAATGAGAATTTACGATTTTTTCGATTTTCGGTGTATGTTAGCCCACGGATTTCTGGACATTTGATCGATCGTCTACGTTCGGCCCCAAATTTTGGCTGTGCGCAGCCTGCGGGGCCTGTTGACGGGCGCCCTATCATTTCGTTTTATCGGCATCACAATTTTTTGCATAAATGAGAATTTACGATTTTCGCGATTTTCGGTGTATGTTAGCCCACGGATTTCCGGAGATTTGATCGACCGCCTCCGTTCGGCTCCAAATTTTGGCTGTGCGCAGCCTGCAGGGCCTGGTGACAGGCGCCCTATCATTTCGTTTGATCGGCATCACTATTTTTTGCATAAATGAGAATTTACGATTTTCGCGATTTTCAGTGTATGTTAGCCCACGGATTTTTGGAGATTTGATCGACCGCCTCCGTTCGGCTCCAAATTTTGGCTGTGCGCAGCCTGCAGGGCCTGGTGACGGGCGCCCTATCATTTCGTTTGATCGGCATCACTATTTTTTGAATAAATGACAATTTACAATTTTCTCGATTATCGGTGTATGTTAGCCCAGGGATTTCTGGATATTTGATCGACCGCCTCCGTTTGGCCCCAAATTTTTGTTGTGGGCAGCCTACAAGGGCTGGTGACAGGCGCCCTATAACTTTATTTGATCGGCATAAATATTTTTCGAATAAATGAAAATTTACGATATTCGCGATTTTCGGTGTATGTTAGCCCGCTTATTTAACGATATTTGATTGATCGCCTCTGTTTGGCCCCAATTATTGGTTGTGCGCATCCTACAAGGCCTTGTGACGAGCGCCCAATCATTCTATTTGATCGACATCACTATTTTTTGCATAAATGCGAATTTACAATTTTAGCGATTTTCGGTGTATGTTAGCCCACGGATTTCTGGAGATTTATTCGACAACCTCCGTTTTGCCCCAAATTTTGGCTGCGCGCAGCCTACAGGGCCTGGTGACGGGCGCCCAATCATTTCGTTTGATCGACATCACTATTTTTTCCATAAATGAGAATTTACGATTTTCTCGATTTTCGATGTATGTTTGCCCACGGATTTCTTGAGATTTGATCGACCGTCTCCATTTTGACCCAAATTTTGGCTGTGCGTAGCCTGCGGGGCCTTGTAACGGGCGCCCTATCATTTCGTTTGATTGCCATCACTATTTTTCGCATAAATGAGAATTTATGATTTTTTCGATTTTCGGTGTATGTTAGCCCACGAATTTCTGGACATTTGATCGATCATCTCCGTTCGGCCCCAAATTTTGGCTGTGCGCAGCCTGCGGGGCCTGTTGACGGGCGCCCTATCATTTCGTTTGATCGGCATCACAATTTTTTGCATAAATGAGAATTTATGATTTTCGCGATTTTCGGTGTATGTTAGCCCACGGATTTCCGGAGATTTGATCGACCGCCTCCGTTCGGCTCCAAATTTTGGCTGTGCGCAGCCTGCAGGGCCTGGTGACGGGCGCCCTATCATTTCGTTTGATCGGCATCACTATTTTTTGCATAAATGAGAATTTACGATTTTCGCGATTTTCGGTGTATGTTAGCCCACGGATTTCCGGAGATTTGATCGACCGTCTCCATTTGGCCCCAAATTTTTGTTGATCGCAGCCTACGGTGCCTGGTGACGGGCGCCCTATCATTTCGTTTGATCTGCATTAAAAATTTTTGCATAAATGAGAATTTACGATTTTCGCGATTTTCGGTGTATGTTAGCCCACGGATTTCTGGAGATTTGATCGACCGCCTCCGTTCGGCCCCAAATTTTGGCTGTGCGCAGCCTGCGGGTCCTGCTGACGGGCGCGCTATCATTTCTATTGATCGGCATCACTACTTTTTGCATAAATGAGAATTTATGATTTTTGCGATTTTCGGTGTATGTTAGCCCACGGATTTCTCGAGATTTGATTGACCGCCTCCGTTCTGCCCCAAATTTTTGCTGTGTGCAGCCTGCGGGGCCTGGTGATGGGCGCCCTATCATTTCGTTTGATCGGCATCACTATTTTTTGCATAAATGAGAATTTACGATTTTCTCGGTTTTCGGTGTATGTTAGCCCACGGATTTTTGGAGATTTGATCAACCGTCTCCGTTTGGCCCCAAATTTCGGCTGTGCGCAGCCTGCGGGGCCTAGTGACGGGCGCCCTATCATTTCGTTTGATTGGCATCACTATTTTTCGCATAAATGAGAATTTACGATTTTATCGATTTTCGGTGTATGTTAGCCCACAGATTTCTCGAGATTTGATCGACCGTTTCCGTTTGGCCCCAAATTTTGGTTGTGCGCAGCCTCGGGGGCCTGGTGACGGACGCCCTATCATTTCGTTTGATCGGCATCACTATTTTTTGCATAAATGAGAATTTACGATTTTCGCGATTTTCGGGGTATGTTAGCCCACGGATTTCTGGAGATTTGATCGACCGCCTCCGTTCGGCCCCAAATTTTGGCTATGCGCAGCCTGCGGGGCCTGGTGACGGGCGCGCTATCATTTCTATTGATCGGCATCACTATTTTTTGCATAAATGAGAATTTACAATTTTCGCGATTTTCGGTGTATGTTAGCCCACGGATTTCTCGAGATTTGATTGACCGTCTCCGTTCTGCCCCAAATTTTGGTTGTGCGCGGCCTGCGGGGCATGGTGACGGGCGCCCTATCATTTCGTTTGATCGGCATCACTATTTTTCGCATAAATGAGAATTTACGATTTTCTCGATTTTCGGTGTATCTTAGCCCACGGATTTCTGGAGATTTGATCGACCGTCTCCATGTGGCCCCAAATTTTGGTTGTGCGCATCCTGCGGGGCCTTGTGATGGGCGCCCTATCATTTTGTTTGATCGGCATCACTATTTTTTGCATAAATGAGAATTTACGATTTTTTCGGTTTTCGGTGTATGTTAGCCCACGGATTTCTGGAGATTTGATCGACCGTCTCCGTTCGGCCCCAAATTTTGGCTGTGCACAGCCTGTCGGGCTTGTTGACGGGCGCCCTATCATTTCGTTTGATCGGCATCACAATTTTTTGCATAAATGAGAATTTATGATTTTCGCGATTTTCGGTGTATGTTAGTTAGCCCACGGATTTCTGGAGATTTGATCGACCGCCTCCGTTCGGCCCCAAATTTTGGCTGTGCGCAGCCTGCGGGGCCTGATGACTGGCGCGCTATCATTTCTATTGATCGGCATCACTATTTTTTGCATAAATGAGAATTTACGATTTTCGCAATTTTTGGTGTTTGTTAGCTCTTTATTCACAAAATAAGAACTGCCGAGATGCAAGTCTTTTGATGAGATCTTACATAATGTTGTTAAAACTGTAATATAATCGATGGAAAAAGAGTTCATTAGAGGCATATTATCTTAATGTTCAAAACTTTGGGCTGGATTATCCGTTTTACATGATTTTTTTTTCATTTTGTGTATTTTTTCGAGATCTACGGCGGTTTGTCCAAGCCATTTTTCTAAAAATATGCCTCTATCGCACTCATTCAACATATTTCCCAATATGGTTGACAATTTTAATTTAAAAACTGGTCCTAACGACCCACCACAACCGACACCACCATGGCAAGTGACCATGGTAGGCCAGCACTACCACCACTAATCTCTAGCATTTTCTTTATATCATAAGGATAAGCATAGGTATTTCCTATTATCAAACGGGCCGGTGAGACTTTAGCATTTTGAGGTCTTGAAATGTGAATCCATGATTATCAAAGATTTCTATGTTTTTAGCTTATGGAATTCTCGAAAAATGATCGACGGACTTTAATTGTCATGAAACTTTACTGGTCCATCAGAAATGGACTAGTGAGCGATACTCATCTCTTCCCCACGAGCGAGGTTGCTTACTTTACCATTTCTAGGTCCTAAAACAATCATGATTCGGAGTTTTCAGTGAGTATTAGCATATAAATTTTCTGAAAAATGATAGACATACTTTGATTAGAATGGAACTCGACCAATCCATCACAAATGGATTGGTGAGTGATACTCATCGCTTCCCCGCTAGCGACATTGCTTATTTTAGCATTTCAGAATCCTAAAACGCGAATTCATGATTATAAAAGATCTCAGTATATATTAGCACATAATTTTTTCAAAAAATGGTCTACACACCCTAATTAGCATAAAACTCGACCAGTCCATCACAAACAAGCTGGTGATTGGTTCTCACTGCTTCCCCATCACCAATATCGCTTATATTAGCATTTTGAGGTTCTAAAACGTATATTCATTATTATCTTTCGAAAAATGGTTAGACGGACTCTTATTGGCATGATTCTTTACCTTATTAGGTACTCCCTTAACAAAGTAAAAAAATCATGTATTATAGGAGCTCAGCAACTAAACGGTAGAAAAAAGAAGAAAATATACCAAAATGGTTTATGAAAAAATTAGTGCAGCAAAAGTGTAAATTCGCCCAGTGTTGAGAGAACTATCTTCACCCTTTTTTTCTTATTAAAAAAAATTGACACTGATACTTTGCTCAAAAATAGGCGAACTACAAAAAAATTCATTTTTGCATTTCGCCCACTTTTGGGCGAACTGTCACAAATGATTTTTTTTTTTTATGCTCCTCCTACTCTTAAACATTACTAGTATCCTCATTCTCAATATTATTAATACTTTATTTGTACTTTTATTAATATTTTATAAATATATGTAGTAGTACTTATGATTTGTAATTCTTTGAGTCGAGATCATGAGTTTCTAAATAATTTTGTGGGTTGTATTTTCTTTTACTTTCGTTTATATAAAGAGCTACTAATTGTAGTTACTGCAATTAATAGGAGCCTTAGAATCAAAATAAATTTTATCGACATCATTAATAACCAAATAAATATATGTAATCCATCAATGATAACTAGGCCACACCGAACATAGGCCACAAGGACCGGGAGATTCCAATGAAGTAGTTATCGTTGATGGATTATATGTATTTATTCTTTAAAAAAATACATATATGTATCGGCGATCAAGAATGAAGACATTGTCACCAAAAATTGATTTCGGTGCTAGTTTCTGCAGAGAACCATGTACAATGTCAAAATGTACTTCACATAAATTTACAAAAAGGAGAGATGAGATAGAAAGAAATTGAAAAAAAAAAACTCTCTCAGTATATCACACTATTGCAAACCAAAAACACCAAGAAAATACTAACATTAGCCATATTGTGTGACAGTTCGCCCAAAAGTGGGCGAAATACAAGAATGAAAACTTTTTTGTAGTTCACTAATTTTTGGGTGAAATATCAGTGTCAAATTTTTTTTGAAAAAAATTAAAAAAATATATCGAAAACAGTTCGCCCAATATATGACGAATTTTCTTTTTTTTTTACTGTTTAGGTCGTCAAAAAAGAAAGGAAAAAAAGAAATAGTTTATGAGTTTTGCCTCGTGTCAAAAACGTACGTGCATCAAAAAGAGGGAAAAAACAAATAGCTTAATATTTTGCCTCGTGTAAAGCGATTATAGCTATAGTGGGATCAAAAAATGATGTCTCTGTGTTTGAAAAAAATAGATCCCTTATGAAAAGACCATAAAAATTAGAAATTGTAAAGAGATAGAATCATGAAATCCATAACAAAGGCAATGTGATTTTTTACTTTATTAATTTCTCTCTTAATAAAGTAAGAAAAATCACATTATGTGTTATAGACTTAGAGCCCAATTGTCAAAAAAAAAAAAAAAAGGCAGGAGGGGGAAAGGGGTTAGTAAGTGACTGCTTTGTTGCTTCGTTGGAATCAGTACGAAGCAACAAGCACATAGGCACGAGGCAAAACTCTGGCAAAGAGCTCTTTTTTTGCTACATTGTCTGGTATTATAACTATGTGACCAACTAGCCGCAAGTAATATATCTAAGGTTTGCGGGGAGAATGGTAAATGAACCACAAGGGTAACTCGAAAACAGCAGTAGAAGGTAGCTACAGCTATCTCAATAAAACTATTTGAAATGAAAAATGTGAAAGGGACTGATATATTTAAGACTACTACATAAAGACTTGCAAACTAAATCTCGGAAGGGCAGAACAAAAGCTTACTACTGAAGGTTCTGTAGTTTGTAACCATGCCATTCTCGACATTACATTAAATCTTTAGTTGTTTCAATTTCTCAATTTCCAGAGTCATGTGGCTTCTCCTCAGCTGCAATCTTGGTTCCTTCCACTGGCATTGTCGTGCTCCTTGAAACATCAGAGTCAATTGGCTCCTCTCTCTTAGTTAGTTGGACTTGAGAACATGATTTCTCTTCAGAATGGTCATGTAGCAATTCTGAGTTGCCTAGCACCGCTTTACAAGTTGGTAATTCATGCACCTGAATTTCGGGTGCCTTTGAAGCTATTGGTTCTTCAACTAGAACAGGTGGAGCTTTAGGAAAGGTAGGCTCCTTCACTTGAAGTGCTGTATCTAATGTGGGGAGCCCCTCTGCTCGAATAGGGGGTGCAGCATAAACCGGCACTGCCTGTCTTATACAGACAGGTGGTGCCACTCCCAGACCTGGAGGCCTCATCACCCTAGGAGACTGAGATGACTGACGAAGTGGTGGTGCCACTCCCAGACCTGGAGGCCTCATCATCCTAGGAGACTGAGATGACTGACGAGGTGGTGGTGCCGAAAAAACAGGAATTGCGTTCCTTATGGTCACCGGAGGAGCCATCCGATGGTGTGGGCCAAAATGCCTGACAGGAATATATGGTGCTGCACCAGCAGCAGGGAACTTCTCTGGCCGAACCCTGTGACTATCCATAAAGCTCTCATTTAAAATATTATTTATGGTTTGAGCAGTCCTTGGACTCAATGATGAATCGCCTCCTGTAGTATCAATGGTTCTACTTTGAGAAGCAGGTTTTAGACATAACGGACTGACCGGTCTACTGCGAGGAGCCGTTCTTGGACATATCAGGGGAAGAAGTTTTGATGTAGTAGATGGAAGCTGCTGTACACTTGATGGTCTTGGATTAGGTGTCGGAAATTTAATTGGGAATGGTACTCTAGCCAGCCTTGCCTTCATAATGTACCTTTGTAGTGCACGTGCAACAGTTACATGCTCTTGCTCATCATTTCTTCCTCGGTCTGATTTTGAACTTTCAGACTGCTGCGCCACTGATACACAAAAAGAAAAAAAAAGTAGAAGGATGTCATGCAGAATAGTGCACCTAATTATTGCTGACTGTAAGATACAAAGTAAAGTTTATCGTCAGTACACAAAGTGAACATCAATCTACTATTTTTTTAATTGGTAGGTGAATATCAATCTAATTAAAAATTAGAAACTACAAATATTATAATTTGCAAGCACAAATATTCAAGCAAACATGAGATTGTCGCACTGGAAGTTCTCCTAAAAATTGATAAACCATGCAGCACTGATGATATAAACATTTGTTAACACTCAGGAAAACATCACATTCTAGCACTAAGATTCTTCTCGGTCAAGTTCTTTATAAGGTTAGAAATCACTGGACCTCCTAGCATATCATTTTCTAATGACTTGGAGGATGAGAGAGTCACCAAGCTCCCTAAAAGAAATAGCCAATCTCGTTTGATCTTTTTCATTGTTCAATAAGAATTTCAGGCTGCAACATAGTATCACTCGCCCTTAAGAGTAGTAATTGACTTGCTCATCAAGTGAAGCTCTAGCTCAAGCCCCTTTTTTTAATAATAGAGCAGACCTTTGAGCTTGTATCCCCATACACACACATGAATATATGGAAGTGTAAATATTTTCTCAAATAGTGTATCTTTTGTAATCAATGATGATCCTTGCAAGAATTTGTGTAAGAAGATTCTAAACCACTATTTAGTTTTTGAATACTAGTTTTCCAGAAATTTCCTTATGGTGTATTCCTAAGGCGTAACCTAGGCAACAAAAAGAGGTCCGATACTTCAATGAAAGGAGCGACCAGTTGGTTCACCAAAATCCAACCCAGCATCACACATTCTCCACAATCCCAAGGGATCCCATGCCCAACTACCAACCTCTCTCAAAATTCCATTATCTAGCTGAGCTAGGAATGGTCTTCAGTGGACACCACCGCTTTTACCGGTCAGAAAGGCCCTCTCTAATAAATGAAAGACGTTGAGACAAGGGTGACAAATCTACATATTCCCCCATAGCCATGGGGCCATGTCTCGACCTCCTAAATGCGAAATATAAGAGACTAGTTCTTAAAAAAAACCCCCCCCCCCCCCCCCGGTTGTCTAATTCCACGTCTTATGATGAAAGTGGAGTGTGTGGCGTAAAGTGAAGATTGGGGTGTTGAAAAAATTATATTATAGGGTATCCCGAAGGCGTAACCTAGGCAGCAATTGCATTATCAGGCTAAGCCAGGAAGAGTCATTAGTGGACACCCACCACTTTTCAAAAGTTAGAGAGCACCTTTTAATACATTAAGAAAAGATTTTCACCAGGACCAAAAAGACTCTATCATAGGAATTCAAAACACATACGGTATGGTTGTCTCAGCTTTAGAGGCGAGGCAACACAGATCATCTGTGCTTCTTTTCCTCCAAGACATGACGCGAACAGAAAAGTACGGTGAGGCAAAGAGGTGTTGGCGAGGCGCGATCAAAGCTCCACTTCTTTTTTAAAAAATGTGGACTTAAAAGAGTAAAAGACGCAACAATTTAAATTTATCAATTTAGGATTTTTTGGCAACAGACCTGGGCAGCTCTTCTTCTCAATTCTTCCTCTTTATGTACTTCCCTTCTCTTCTTCTTTCTTCTCCCCTGTTTTCGCAACTTCTCTTTTTCTTCTTCTTTTCTGATTAGCTTCTTTCTTTAGCTTTGTTCTTCTTGTGCAGCTTCTACGTTCTTAAAGTGTCATTCGTCCTCTGTTTTTTTCTTCTCTTTTTGGATAAATATTCCTAACTAGACAGCAGCATGTTTCCTCTGCTTTATCCTCTTTTTGGCTTAGTATTTTTCTTTTTAGTTCAGTTTTTGTTGCATAATAATTAATAACTTGATTTTTCAAAACAGTATGGCATCATCTGATGCTACAAAAAGAATGACATAGCTTGGAATTGTGCTATACAAGGCCCAACAAGATCATCAATTGCGTGTGTATTGTGAAAAAAGAACTTTCAAGGGTGGAATTTATCGTCACAAACAACATCTAGTTGCTGGATTTAAAAATGTAAAACAATGTCCAGATTGTCCAACTGAAATTAGGGAAGAAATGGAAGTGTTTGTTGAACGGAAAAACATGATATAAACTCAAACGAGCCACGAAGCATCTGTGGCTAATCTCATTGATGAAGATCATGAAATGGGACATCCTCCCTCAAAAACCCAAAGAATGTCTTCAAGTAGTGCTAGTGGATCACCTATAGAGCGGACCGGGACGAACGGTCCTCTCAATCTTTGTTAACACAATACATCGATAGACATTTTAATTTGGTCTCCACTGGCAGTTGAACATCCCAACTGTCACTGTGACCATCTGGACACTTCAACTCGACACAGGTGCATCTTGCACACACCTTAACTTTGAAAATACACATCTAGACACCTTTAAGAGGATTCTAGATGGGCATTCTCAAAGTTGGAGTGTTTAAGGGGCCAACTTAAACAAGTTAAAGTGTCTAGATGTGCATTTTCAAAGTTGGGGTGTTTAGTTGCCAGTTGAGGCCAATTTAAGGTGTTTATCTATGTATTATGTCATCTTTATTTCTCACAGAAATCACAGGAAAAGGTGATAATACCAAGAAGATTTTAAGGATTGCGCCGTAAGTGCCTTTGCAACATGGATCTACAATGTAGGGCTCCCTTTCAATTGTGACAATTACAAAATTTTTGATAAATGCATTGAGGTTGTAGGACAATATGGCCCAGGAATGAAGTCTCCCGGCTATCACGAAGTCAAAGTTACTCATCTAAAAAAAGAGAAGAAGAAGAAGAAGAAGATAGACAAGATTGCTGAGGAACATAGAGTGCAATGGATGAAAAAAGATAGACAAGATGGCTGAGGAACATAGAGTGCTGGAACAAGTTTGGATGTTCCATTATGATGGATAAATGGACAGCACGAAATGGAAAAATGATCATCAATGTTTTGGGGATAATGTTGTCAAACATCTTATTTCTACATCATTTTGAAGTGTTGCTCGGGAACTTAAAGTTGGCAGTCCTTTGACTACTGTACTTCGTTTGGTGGATGAGGCGAGAAAACCACCAATGGCCTATCTTTATGAAGTTATGGATAAAGACCAAGAAGCTATCGAACAATCATTTGAGGGCAACGTGAGGAAATATAAGAAAGTTTTCGAGATCATTGATAGAAGGTGGTTGGAGCAACTTCATCAACCTTTGCACGCGACAAGCCATATTTTGAACTCGGGACTATTTTATAAGAATAATGACAATGGCACTTTAGATTCGGAAGTGTGGATCGGATACCATTCGTGTTGAGAAGTTGGTCCCAAATGAAAGTGGTAGATACAATAGGCGAGGAGTTTGCTAAGAACACCTATGCAGGTGGGCTATTTGGTTGCAATACAACTGTTAGAGCCAGAGACAAAAGGTCACCAAGTAAATGAGTTTTATTAGTTGTCTTTATAGCTTTTCTTTTAAATTATTTGATTTATTTATACTTATTAACTTTTAAATTTATCTTTTTTCTAAAATTGAATGGTGGATGCAATTTGGAAGTCAAAACTCCAAACTTCCAAAAGTTTGTCGTCAAAGTACTAAGTTCAACTTGTAGCTTATCCAGATGTGAGAGAAATTGGAGCATGTTTGAACATGTGAGAAGAAGATATATTATATTCTAATATCTATATTACATTGTTATATGTATCTATTAATTACTCTCTACAACTTTTGTGCAGATTCATTCCAAAAAGAGGAATAGGCTTGAGTTATCGCGTCTCAATGATCTAGTGTACATTAAATACAACAGAACATTGAAGTGTCGTTATGAAGCTTGCGATACCATTGAACCATTTTTATTGGATAATATTGATGAAGCAAATGAATGGTTAACTAGAGCCCCCGAAAAGCATGAAGATACAGAAGTATATGAAGGAGATGATCTCACTTGGGGTAGTGTTGCCACCATGATTGGAGTTGAGGAGAATATATGTGGTCCTAGGGGGAGTTCTTCAAGGTCACATAACAAGGAAAAAGGAGTAGCTACAAGTTCACGTTGGTCCCTATTTGATGAAGACTTCGAGGAGGAAGAAGAACAATCCTAGACTTCAAATATTTGAAAATCTTGAAGAAGAATAGTTGTCGCTTCGTTTATAATTTGGTTTTGAATTTGCTTGGCTTATGAATTATTGACTTTATCTAGTTCTATACTTTTAGTATCTACTGTCTACTTTTAGTTTTTGATTGAAATATTTGCTAATATGTTATTGCTATTGAGTTTTTGTTTATTTACATGTGCAAATTTAATATTATATTTTTTTGTATTAATTGGCTCTTCACTTCAAAAAGGCGAGCGCTTCGCTTCTCGCCTCAATGAAGTAGGCCCTTATCGCTTTTTGTTGCTTCTCGCATTCCAGGACACTGACATACGTGCTGGTAAACTAAAACCACCTCGATCGAATCAGAGTAAACAACAACATCAAATCAGCTCACTCTTTGCCTTGAAAGAATTCACACGCAGCTACCCGCTTTCCCAAAATACGAGAAGTTTTGTTGCTTATACTCACGGAACATCTAACCTATACTATAGTCAGGCCGTTCGCTTATCTTTCTGATCTCCTTTCCTTCTATTAATCAAATTTTTGGATTTAACCCAACAAAAAATGGGGTTGATGGTGTTAGCTATAACAAGGGAAGCTAGGAAAGCCTTAGGGTACACACTCACTTCCACATCTTTATTTAGGTTCCTGGGATTCTCAATTGCCCTTATTAGTGGGGAGGGATAATATGTGAATGGCGGTTCTCCGCCCATCGCTCATTGGAAGGAAGTGCTACTCAAGGATAAAAAGAAAAAGTTGGTGCCTCGACTTGGTTCGTAGAGTATAAGCCTTTTCTCAAGATATTGGTTTTAAGCTCCTGCAAAAAACTCTGTCTTACGACACGGCATGGTAATTAAGTGCGCTTTCCTTTATCCTACTCCTACTTTGGAAAGGGAAGTGCAAGAGGCGGGCATTAAAGGAGAGGAAAACTTCTTCACTTTCGACACAAGCAAGAAATCCACGATCTCTGGGTCAACGAGGTTCCTTTTTTCCACCTCTTAAGATATGCTATCTCTATGATTTGATCCTTCGCATATCGGCCCCTTACTTCTTTGATCTCCCTTTCTCCTAACATAAGAAACTAACATAGGCTTAGCCAACTTTTTTCAAACTTGACAATCAAGTTCCCTGTTACTTCTGTAAATACGCGTTGGATGAGCCTAATAGTTGTATACCTAAAAGCACTTCTCTTTTCAATCGACAAATGATAAAGGAAGAAGCAATCCCTCCTTTCTCTCACAATCACAATAGTTGTACATTTGAATAGTTAGGTGATAATGGCCGAATTACCAAAGAGGTATGTTACCAAAGAGCTAGGAGTAACAATAGTCACTTCATTCGAAGTTGCACATTATCCCTTTCCTGCAATGGATCCGGTGGAAAAAGGAGTCACTTCTTTTTTCGGGTATAATGAACATAAATCTTTTTTAATATCATGAATATCCTTCACCCATATCTCACATCTTCCTATTTATAAGCCACACTTACTTCAACATTTTCAATTTCCCATAGAATTCTAAAGCTTTCCTTTTTTTGATAAGGCATTAGAATTCCGAAACTTCCCAAGCCACTATAGTTTTCTTTTTTTAATCTCCTTTGACTGATAAAAGGTCTGTTTTGCTTCACCTATGACTTGTGAGAATTCCGACCAATTCTCCTTTTATTCATAAAAGATTATCCTAATCTCTGTCGAGATTCTACCTTAGTCCTATCCCATATCTGTATGATGGAAATCGTCATTTATTCACGAATTTTTTAGGATATTTCTTTCTTAGAATTGGAAGAAAAAGATTGAAACGACTGTTTCAAATTTAACCTATACCTTTCTTTGAGATTTAAACAAAAAATTATTCTTTCTTATAAAATGTTCATCATACATAGATTTAAAGCTTATGCCATAGAAGTTGACATCAAGGTATTGGACTTTTATCTTCATATTTCCTCATGGAATGCCACGCGGGGAGGTTATGTGCATGTGTCCCAAAGTGATATATACTTTTTTTGGTAAAGGGTAACTCGAGAAAGGTTTGGAATTCGACCTACCCTCATACGCTCTAAAAAGGGGTCCCAAACTCCTTTTCTTTGGATCCCCTTTCTACATTTAATTATTTATTGAACCTGGTGTGGAATCACCATCATGACACATTCATTATTGGCTTGGTTTTTGGTCTAGCGAACCTTTCTAGATGCATAGAGTGCAGTATGTCTGTTGAAGATGGTAAAGTAATTGAGTACTCTATGCAAGGGAAATGAAACCAAAATTCGTTCAACAATAGGTTTTCTTACATTACGGTCTTCCGTGCTCGAGACATATAGGTTTGCAATGTACTTCAACCTACTATAGTTAAGCATAATAACTCCAATATGTCCAACATCTTTGACAAGACAAAAAGACAAAGACATACGTGTGTCTTGCTAGACCAAACCAAGAGGCATATTTGTAGGTCTGTGCATTCAGAACCACATTTGTCACAAGGAGCTAGTCCACCAAATGTGGGAATGCTTTGCAACAATGCAAAGAGTAAAGCGTGAGGGAGAGAAAGAAAAAAGGGATGGGGAGGAAAAGGGCACACATGTACTGGGTACTGTGACAATTTTGAAGGGAAATGTCCAAGCAACATTTGATTTATCATTCTACCAGTCATTTTTCCCTCCGTGCAAACAGTTGTTCAAATCAATAGCAATCTTCAACTGATATTGTGCATCATGATGCAAAATATGGCATTATGAAACACAGGAACTTCTAACGAGCAGGTGTTAGGTCAGGTCGACGTAATCTGTTCCTCTTTTTTGGGTTTGGGGGGGGGGGGGGGGGGGGGGGTTGCCTACATTTGGTATTAATTAGAGCCTGGTTGAATCCTTCACATAAAAGATCCAAATTTACTGGATTCTGGTTTGTATTCAGATTTTTTACTTGGGTAAGGGTAGTTCTCGTCTTCCCATAAGACGATGTTGTCTTCACCTGGTTCCCAAGAAGCCTCGTTCTTGAGGTCGTATCTTAAGCTCTTAGCAACAACTAATCCTTTTTATCCGTCTAGCAATCTATATGCTAATGTGTATGGACGCCATCTTAGGTTTTTGTTTATCATTTTTCAAAGAGCTTCTATTTTTATTTTAGATAGTTAATAATGTTAATGGCAATCACCATCCATCTATTTGCTTTCCACTTAAATCCAACTAAATAGATCCATTTGCCAAGCCAAATCCATACACAATTCATGATTTGGCATTTATAACAATTCTATAAGCCTAGCCAGCACACACACGCACAGACACAGTGCAGATTTACAATAACTTCTTCATAAAGAAGTAAGGTTCCCAAATAACTCGTGCAGTAAATATCAATTGGTACATAAACATTGGGATCACTTACATAATTTCAGAGATGACCAAGCTGCCATAGCTGCATTCTTTTCAGCTTGCTTCTTATTCTTCGCTGGCTCACCAGTAAATGTGACGCCTGCCAACTCTACCGTGCAGGTAAAGACAGGAAGGTGTCCTAGACCAGATCTAAATGTTGTATATGCTGGCAATGATGCTCCTACTCTTTGTGAAACCTCCTGTAAGAGATTCTTATATACTCCCGTCTCATCCTGCAAAATCATGGGCATACAAAAATTAGAAACCAAAATACCAATCAGAAGCAACCACAAAGCCTTATTCTTTCACAAGTCCAAGCACCATATATTAATTTAGAACAATTGAGTACCGCATAAAACCCATGGAGGCCACAATTTATAGTGACAACGTTGGGCTCACTTGCACTGGTGCTATCATTTTTTTACTGCAACAATTTCTATGATATTGGTCGGAGAAATTCAAATTTGCTTTAATACTAAATCTACCTAACTACAAGATTATCATGATACAGAAATGATGCAACTTTACATATTGAGTCTAACTACCAACAGAACCATCAGAAGTTGGCAAAGTCCTCTAGAAGTTCCGGACTCCAGAACCGGCCATCTTAAATAAGAACCCTAACAAACAGAAGCATCACCTTCAAAGTACTATGGTAGCTTGACTGACCTAAAGGTTTTGAACAGTCATTTAGTGAATGTAATGTAGTACTCAGTCTGGACTTTCGCGTACATGACTTCTATATTGGCCATACAAATAGTTTCCGACCTAATATTGGTGCTTAAGTTTATTCACTTTGCACAGTACGAAAAACTAAGATTTTTAATGCCTGAAAAACAAGGAAAACCAGTCAGAAGAGGACTACTAACAAATCAATATTTTGTTTTATAAGGACAAACAGATATATTTAGATGATGATTCCAGAAATGGCACAACATATACACTCTACACACTTACTAAAGGACATCACAAGAAAATCACCATTCCATACATTTGTAACTTCCATGAAAGCATACCTGAAATTACTAATTATTATTTTCAGCTAACACCTACCTTAGCCGGTACTGCTAATTATTCTTTTTTGCTTCCCTCCTGAACTATGAGAAGTTCAATAAATTCATCATAATTAAACTATTTTACGTTGGCCATCAACCTACAGCAACAATTTGGGGCCGAATATGTTTTGCAAAGCTCACAAAGGCGGATAATTCCCATTAATCAAACTAGGAAAAACAAGAAGAAAAAAGGAATTATCTGTATAAGGAAAAATTGTAAAGACTGATCAAGAAACTAATTATACTAATAACATCGTGACCTCACACAACTACACTTCTTTGATTGTCTTAGCATAAATAACCAAAATTTATTAATTTTTCTCTAATGGAATTGTCCGGGCCAGTTAATATTTATTAATTTTTCTGTAATGGAAGTGTCCGGGCCAGTTAATATTTATTAATTTTTCTCTAATGGAAGTGCCCTGGCCAGTTTATATGCACATGACTATTCCAGGTACCAGCTACCTACCCTGGGTAACTTTGCACACCAAGAGTGTAGAAAAATCACAAGTGCATATACATCAAAGCTAAAAGATATAACATAGAAGATACCATTCATTTTCAGAAAGCCAATCTCAAAAGAAAAGGCATAATCAAGAAAGCTAACAGAAATGATTGAAAAAGAAACCCTAAAAACTCGCTAAAATGGGGAAAAATACCAGAATTCTAGCCGCAAGCGAGTTGGAAGGACCACGATTAGCGAGTGCATTTAACGCAACCTCAGCAGCAGAGTGCTCAGCCTGGCGAAGCGTAGAGCAGTAATTTGGACTCTCAAAGACCTCCCCGTTGAAATTAACCGTAGCCTTGAACCTCGGCGCATGATCCGGACCTTCTCTTATACAAGTGTACGAAGGCAAGTTGAAGCAACTTCTTTGTGCCAGTTCCTGTAGCTGGTTTTTATACATTTCCAGAAGCTTCAACAAAACCACTTCAAATTCAAACAAAAACAACAACAACAGTAAAGGACAACGATCAAAAGCATGAAATCGGAAAGAAGAAATCAGCTTATATCAATGAGATGCATCGGAGCTCCGTTTTCTCTCGCCGTCGTCATGGCGTACGATCGTCGACGGAGGAGGATCGCAGAGTTGCTAGGGTTTTATATATGTGTGTGTATATTATATATATGTACAGTGCTAGTGTATGTAATGATTTTCTAGAGAGAGAAAGCGAAATATCAGTTTCACTTCTAGAGAGAGAGAGGGAGTAGATTTTGAGAATTTTTTGAAGCCTTTTTAGCACAGTGCTTTTTGTTCGCATTCATCCGTTGGAGCATTAATTCTCTGTATGCGTCCGCACAGTAAGTCCCATAAGGATATATTTATAATTTTATGTCTCCGTATCAGTATTTTCAAAAACGTTTTCAAGAAGCCTTCCAAAATGGGTCATATTAAAAATATTTTAGAGCATAAATAAAAAGCGTAGAATCATAAAATGTATATTTTAAAATTTAGGGCGTAAGCCGCGGGTGTAAAAACATACGCCTAAAACGTTAAATTTGATTTTTATTGATTAAAAGTAAGTTTTGCTATAAATTATATTTTATTATTTATGTGATGATATTTGTACTCTATGCATCATGTTATTATGTTTCAATTATTTTTCTTGAAATATATAAATAAGTAAAGTAATTCTCGTAGAAAATGATATTAATATAAATAATTTTTAAAATGATTATACTTGATATTGATTTCAATAGCATTATGTTTTTGAGGTAACTTTATTTATTTTTTTCATTGTTCTTACATTTTTTTATCTATCTCATTTGAAATGTATAAATCATAAATTAGTGCAAAATATTAGATGAGAGTTTGAAGGACCGGTAGATACGGTGATTTATAATAAAATGAATGATAATCTTATTAAAGATTATCTTGGCTACTGTAATTTTTTGTATTGTTTTATTTCTCAAATAATAATCATAATTTTTTATATTATTCGTGATTTATTTAATAGTTTTACTTTTATTTATTTTATCAGTAATAAAATTATAAAATTAAAGATACATGAGATATGTGTCCTGTAAATAAATGGGACTTGCGCCCCATATTTTGTGCTTACGTATAGCCCCGTGCTACGCAAAACATCTTGTCTCGCTCTGCCGTCTTTTAAAACACTACTCCATGAAATAAAATAGTGATGCTCGGATTAATTTGTACATATTTTAATTTATTTTAAGTAGTAAATATTACATTTCATTAGCATAGATTATTGAATATTTTTGTCAAAAAAAAAAATTGGATAGAAGAAAAGTGATCACATCATATTTTTTATCTTCTCTAAAGTTTAAAGTTTATATATATATATATAGTCGTAATGGTTATTCCTTTAAACTGTTCAACAACCTCGATGGATTAGCCTGTAAATTCCTAGGTAAGAGTAAAGCGTCATAGGCAGAAGGCCGTTAGACTGCTTATATCCGGGGTGTGGTTAGAGAAGACCGTTGTTGGACAAATAGGTTTAAGGAAAGAGATAAACAGGTTATCGTCAGTTTATACTTATATATATATATATATATATATATATATATATATATAAAATAATCCACGAAATTGATAGTTAAACTCAAAAAGAGGTTCGTTGGAAAGTTTGTAACTCGAAAGGATGTTTATTACAAAGTTTGTCTTAGTAAAATCCCACACAAAAATGAGCGGGAAAGTTAGGACTATATAAAGACAAGTTCAAAATTCAAAAATCGAATTTTTTTTAAAATGAATGAGATAAAATCATGAGGTTTAAAATGTTGATCAACATAGATAATATTTTAACAGTTGGATATATTGTATAGAAAGATTTTCTTTTTTTCTCTGAATTTGAAGTTAGAGTTTCAAAGTGAATTTTGAATTTCCTAAATTGCTGAATCAACTTCTAATCTTTTATTTAAGGAATTCAAAATATCTCTTTATATATGTAAAACTTAAAAAGTTACTTTATATATATTAAGTAAGTTTTGGATAAACATCTTTCCGCTGATAGTATAACATTTTTATATTATCTTGTATAAAAATAAAATTCTATGTTTAGTCTTTATTGGGGTGTGGGTGGGTGGGTGTTGAAGAGCCAAAGTTGACCATATGTTTCACATGTGTAGTATCAAAAACCAACATATGATGTGTATCAATTAAAATGGTCTAAGTTGACTTTCTTAATAGTCAATGTCCTACGTGGCGGCAGCATATTCACCAACTTTTGATTAGGAATAAATAATTTATATAATTTTTAAAATATTTACTTTGTTTTCTAAAAACCTAACATTATAAATAAAGCAAAAATTATCCACAACATAATTCTTCAAATGTTTTTTTGCCCTCTCCAATCTACGCTACTCAAAAGTGTATATTCTCCCGTATATTATTTGCTTTCAAATTCAACCACAAATATCTAGGAATTGAACTTTCAAAAACACTAGTTTTTAGGATAGTAATTGTTGAATCAGTTTATACGCAATTTAACTTTTTCTCTGAATATTAGTTGCTTCCCGGAGCACAAATTGATTATTCCACCGGATACCTCCTATTTCTCACCAATGCAATGAAGTTACTCTTCCACCAAGATTTAGACATATCTTAACCCCCTATAGTGTCTGTTTTCATGTTTTTCTGTAATTTTATCAGTTTCAAGTTTACCGACTATTAGACCACACCATTTGATGGCCAGAAGCACCACCTTAAGATATTGTAGGAGAGTTTTCAGACCCTATGTTGTTCGAATTCTTCAAAAATGTTGACAGGCGTGTGTCAAATTCTTTAAAAGTTGTGCATTTTTTAAGCATTCGAGTCCGAGCAGCATAGCTCAGACCAATCAAATAATACATGTCTCAGCATGTTTGGTCAAGATGCCATTAAAAGTTTCTTATCCACTAAGAGCAATTTTACATTTAGTGCATGAAAAGACCAGCAACCTACTACTGGACAATAGTGTTTGCATAAGTTATCGACCAACACATACAAATCTCTTGAGCATTTATGAATTAGATTATTGACTAATCAACTATCATGGTCCACATTCTTCATCTATTTCCCTTCTTTCACACTAGTAAAAGGAACTATGAAAGAAAACCACAATGGCATGAAAAAGAATATGATAGTCGCTAAGGCTAGCAGAGGCGGGCGTAAGCTGGCCTGGGCAACACCATTGTAATAATTTTTAAAAATGTCAGATGCCAAGGTTTATAGATGGTGGTGTCTGAACTGAGTATATTAATTATTCAAGTGGATAGCTACTGCCACTCACCATCACAATTGATTGTTCAACTTAATACATACTACCTACTACCTCTCACCATCACAATTGATTGTTCAACTGAATACATACTACCTCCCACCGGCGCAATATGGTTACTCCACTAGTAAGGCTTAGACAGATGGAAGATCAACTTGCGCACATCTTGACTATTTTGTCGGATACCTACCACCTTCCGCCAACACAAATATCAAGTTACTTTGCCATCAAAACTTATGTAGATGGAAGAAATCACCTGCCGTTTTTGTCACTGGAATTTAAAACCTTATCCTCAAAGTTCTCACCCACTTTATTGTTATTAAGCCACACACTTGATTGCCCGGTCACACCACGTTAAATTATTGTAGGAGGGTTCTCCGAGTCAAGCTATTATTAAAAAAAGGATGACAATCGCTATCGCCAGCCAAGGTGCGCGCAAGTTGCCTTAGAAACCATTGTTATAATAACTGAAAAATTGACAACCACTGAGGCTTATAAATCCAAGACCTCTAAGTATTGAAACTTCTAGTGAGCAACGCAATACATTACCTTAAAATCTCAAATTATTCCAGATAAGAAGTTGTCATCACAAGTTCTTGAAAGCTGACTCATGAGTAGGCTTCTGCGGGGTAAGTTTTGCCAACAGCGCCTTGTTGTGACAATGCTCGGCATCAACAAAATAGAAGTTTCCATTAGCCTTGAATGTAACGAAAGGTCTATTGGTCTCAGAAGGCCTGATATCTGCAAACTTAATCGTCTTCGGAATATAAGTTGCCAGCCAAGACATCATCTCCACTTCAAAAGAATCTGAACCTGGCTTCCATCTCAGTTTGTGAATATAAGGACTAACAAACCAGTGAAGCGCAGCGGTTGTAGAAGCACTGAAGAATATAACAGTAGATGCAACTGCACCCTTTAGTATCACATTTGAATCAGTAGATGTCATGAAGGTTATGACAGGGCCTAAAGATACAGAGAGGCAACAGGTTGAAAGGGACAGAAGCTTCACTTTCTTGATCGTGTTCGAGATAGGACCATAGTATACAACTCCATCATCCTTTTCATCATTTCCTCCTCCTTTACGAGGCCCTATGCTGATCTTGTTTTCCTCTTGTGCTGTTGCAGACTGTGATAGCCACCTTTTATGAATAGCAGCTAGCTGTGTCACATGACTAGGGTGAGTTTTGGTACCACCAACAAGTGGCCAAGTTCCATAACTAGCCAGATGACCACCTGAAAAGGTAAGGGGGTAAAACAAGACAGCATGATGAGCACAATCATTAGGAAAAAGTCATAAAACAGATGGAGTGACCAAAATGAGAGGCACAAATTGATGGAACGCTGCAGCTAACATTTAAAAAAATACATAGTTTAACGCTTTGATCTGAAAATTTGACAGATCTTGGTCAAAATTTGATATTCTATTCTAACATACACAGAGAGGCTGAAAAAAGTAATTTCATCAAGGAATGGGATTAAAGAAGTGGAGAAAGGCCAAGCTGTACAATTGTTTCACAAGAAAAGGCCAGACAGAAAAGGAGTAAAGTCCAGCATTTGACAACTGAAAGCAGAAAATTTAGCTTCGGAAAGGCTGAGAATCTACAACAATAAACTTCAATAAACAAGAAATTTCATTCAAACCTATTTCAAGTTTCACTTTCTTGAGACACTTGGGTCAAATATGAATAATGTCAGGTAATAATCATGATCCGCCCCAATTCTTTTTTTTTTTTTTATAACCGTGGTGTCCAGGCCAGCTTGCGCGCACCTCGACTAATTTCACGGGATACCTGCCACCTCCCACCAGCAACAGGTACCAGGTAACTCTGTCCACCAAGGCTAGGACAGATGGAAGAAATCACCTAGTGTTTTTTGTCTCTGCTGAGGTTTGAACCTGAGACCTCATGATTCTCACCCACTTCATTGACCACTAGGCCACACCCTTGGGTACTGATCCGACCCAATTCTCAATTCCTAAAAGTATGTTGATACGTTATTTCTTCAAAAAACTTAGAGCTATAAACCCCAATGGTTTCATTTGTACTCAAGGGCAGATGTAAAGTGTAAGTTATGGGTTCATCCAAATGATTCAGTATCTTTGAATTTTGATTCATACCCTGTATATGTGTTAAGAATTTCAATTTATAAGTATAAGTAATTGATTTCAAACTCAATTAGTCAAATGAGTTGTGGTAGAATACCGCACTCGAAATATATAAAGTTTAATCTTGAATGAGCATCCGTCTATACTACCCTAGAAAACATACTTGTAGACATGCACAATTCTTGCCTGCTAAATTAAGCAACCCATTTCTCCCATATGAACATCAATCAGACAAGGTGAGTACCAAAGCTGGCACTCATCAGACCTCATTGTGTTGTTCCAATTCATAGCCCAATCCGTGGGTTTGAAGTACCACCACATCCACTAATCCTTGGTGGACAATGAGTAGGGACAGACTATAACAACAATAACTATGCCTCAATCCCAAGCAAGTTGGAGTCGACTGTAGCCTGTATGAACCCTCAGTCCCTCACTGCTTTATTTTAGCTCAACTCATGTTATAATTGTAACGATAAAATAAAAATGAAAAATAAGTGTTATATATATTCTCTGACAAGTCTCAAAGCTATTCTAACTAGTAGATATAGCAAAGTCTGCATTTATTCCAAGGATTTTAGGTTTTTCAAGACAATATCCTTTCATGTGATTTAAGGTCTATCTTGTCCCCTTTTAACACCTTCACTCATCATAGTTTCAAACCTACAAACCGGTATATGTCTGACACAGGATATGACCAAATCATCTCAAATTACCTCTCATTTTATCCTTAATCCATGCTACTTGCACCTTTAGCCAGTAAGGACTTGGCATAAAAATACATTTTTGAAACTTCTTAACCATACACACAGATATAAAACTCAAGTAGAATACAGTGGTTACAGTACCTTTCAACTTCCATTTGACACATGGGGTCAAAATCTCTAAAGAAGAAAACAGCATGCAGTTAATTATACAGTTTTTCTACAAGATTAACAGAGAGATTGTTACTTGCTTTTATTCTCTTTCCTTGTGACCAACTATTAATACACACACATAACCCCTTTTGACCTAGTGGTCAATAAAGTGTATTGATAACTAAGAAATTTCAGATTCAATCTTCTCATCTGTCCGAGCCTCGTGGACAGAGTTACCTATTACTTGTGTTGATGGGCGGTAACAATTCAAGCTGAATGTACATTAGATCACGGTTATAAAAAAATAAAAATAAGCATACATACATACAGACACAGAAAACAATTGAAATAGAAGCGGCAATTATGCAGAAATGAAACTGGCAAGAAAGCCAAACAGAACCTGAATGAAATTTGCTGGGTTTTAGATGATTCGCTTGGGATCGAACCAAGTGAAAAAGGGTTCCTCTTGCCATTGACAAACTCTGACTGCAAAAACCCACAGCTGGATCTCTGTTTTAACACGAAGGGGTTTGGGGTTTCTTCCTTATATAGCAACTGATGGTTTCCATTTAAGTGTAAATTGCTTGTAAGGTTGGACACTGAATCGGGCATTTGGTCTAGTGGTATGATTCTCGCTTAGGGTGCGAGAGGTCCCGAGTTCAATTCTCGGAATGCCCCCATTTTCTTTTTCTCATTTTCCCCTCCCTATACTTTTGAGGAATATTACCCCCTTTTTCTTTTTGGTTTAGTCATTTCCTAGTTACTATTTGTTGTTTTTTGTCATTCAAATGTATTTTTGTTATAGTAATGTTTTGTTACTAAGTTTGTTTTTTGTACTTTCATTATGTCTTTTCTTGAACTGTTTTTTGCCTCTTGAGTCGAGGATATATCGAAAACAGTTTCTCTACATCTAAGGTAGGGGTAAGGTCTATGTGCATTACATCTTCCCCTTATCCCATTTTATGGGATTACACTGGGTTTGTTGTTGTTGGTTGAATCATCTGGTATTTAAAATCAACTAATCTAACTAATTCAGATTTGTGTCTCGATACTTTCTTCATCAATTACGTTGATTTTTTTCACTTTCTTCACGAGTACATTCATTAACACATCCTAGAGGTGTCACGCCAGGTGTCGTAGCCAATCTAGTAGCTCTAGAAGCATGTGTAAAAGCTCCATCAAATACGAATATGCCCCTCTGAGTTTTAACAATATTATTAAACGATTTTATAATAAGTATTATTTTATCCACTTCAATTTTTCGTGAATAGTCTGCTATTTTATCTATTACAAATTTGCAATAAAGAACTAAGAGATCTACTAATTTAATTCTTATTTTCAAAATAAATAAATTTTGTATCCAGCTATATAGAACTATGAGATATTGTACTAGTAAAAGTACAAGCCCAAAATTATCAACATGCACCTAATGAAACATTTATAGGAGCTTATGATCCATTTAATAGAAAAAAATCTCCTCACCAAAAAATTATTCATTTTTAAAGCTCCTCACCCGATATATTTGATTAAAGATGAAAAAATATCATTCATCTTATTATATTTCTCGATAGTAGGAACATTATCATGTCGTTGATAACCAACAAAACATGAAAATAAAATGGATACAATTTGGAAGCTCAATGTTATATTGTTCTATCTCTCTCTCTCTTTTTTTTTGAATAAAAGATTAAGAAAAAAGAAAGTCAAGAAAAGTATCATAACTCCCTAACTATGAACACAATAGAAATAAAGAAGAAGAAAAAGGCAATTTTTATTTTCCTATATGAGTTAGGGATTAGGGACCATTCTCCTCTTGAATTGTCAATGTAAGAAAATAGCCATGAAATAATGACTATTTCATTTAATTATATTATTCCATCAGAATATAGAATCGAATTTTATAGTAATATATTTAAAATTCATTGTTAAATATTTTTGATCGTTTTAAGAATTGCTAAATTTATATTATCATGATGGAGAATTGACGACAAAAATTTCAAAAATGCCAAAAGAAAGGATCATATAATTTGTTTTGAATCCACTTGTTCTTATTCTTATTATTATTTTGGTCCCATTTAATCTAAAATTCAACAAAAAGTTAGGAGTAAGGGGTTAGTTATATTTATTCTTAATAAAGTCAATAAAAGCCCGCCTAGAGACATATTCTCATTTGGCGTGTGGTCAACACGCCGTCGTTTTGTTTTTTACTCTATTCTCTTCCTCCTCACCTACGCATCAACTACTCCATCTCCTTTGATCCTTTTCTTCATTACATCTCATTTCTCTCTTTCTTCAGAAGATTTCTTCTTCCGAGTTTTCATAGTTTTCTTTTTGGTCTTGAGGTATGTTTGCTTTTCGAATTCACTTTAGTTTATTTCAATGTATCAAAATTTGAATTGTTTGGTAGTTTCAGCTTCTTCTTTTTTGTTTTGATTTAAGTTGTTGGTCGAATTTGAGAATTGGGTATTAATTTTTATTGTTTTTTATTGATGGGTTTTTCTTAAAAGATAAATCTTTGATAATGGAAAAAGAAGGGGTCCAGATGGAGATAGAGGATTCATATAGCTAACTTCAGCTAGTTTGGAATTTGATTTTGTAGTTATTATTTTGTTGATCGAGCTAAATTTTGATCTCCATTGATGTCTGAGATGCATACAGAGTGTTATATTTCAATCTGAAAATCGCTTGCTTTTTACCTTCTCTGCTAGTTACTGTTTAGCTATTTTGTTGGGGTGATTAAAGTTTTCTTCCCCTTTGATTTAAGTTGTTGGTCGAATTCGACAACTGGGTATTACTTCTTATTGTTGTTCATTTAAGGGTTTTTGTTAAAAGATAAATCTTTGATATTGGAAATAAAGAAGGGTCCAAATGGAGCAAAATGGATATAGAGGATTCATATAGCTAACTCCAACTAGTTTGAAATTGATTTTGTAGTTGTTATTTTGTTATATTGCAGATGGGTTTTTGCGTTTGAGCTGAAATTTGATCTGTATTGATGTGTGAATTGTATAAGGAGTGTTGTTTTTCAAACTGAAAATTGTTTGCTTTTCTTTTTCTGCTAGTTATAGTTTAGCTATTTTGGTTTGTGAGTCTTCAGTTTTTTTCTTTTTGGTATTTATGCATAGTTACTCCACGAGGTAGGGGTAAGGTCTATGTATACTCTATCCTCCCCAGACCACACTTTGTGAGATTTCACTGATATATTATTGTTGTAGAATGGATGCCGAGGAAGTAGTTAAATGAAACAAATAATGTGTAGTTGCCCTAGTTATATATAAGGGATATGGAGCAAGATTCTTTGAAGGTTTTAGGTTGGCTTAACCAATGTGAGACTTGACAACAAAAAATTAACCCTTGAAATGTTTATCTTATTGAGTTTATCTTACAAGATGTCCTAACCATCTTTCTTTCCTGTTTGGTTTGTCCTAACCAACAAATTCCCTAAGTTGGGGTTTTCTATCATTTGGATAGAGATTATATCTTATATATGGTTTAAGTTATGTGCTGTAGCTTTTTATGGGTTCTTTTCTGGACTTCCCTAATGCTTTGATGTTAAGTGAATGGCCTGTGATTCTTTGTACGCATCCTTTCTTTGATAATTGGATTTTGTTGAAGCTTATGTTGCTCAAATTTCTTTTGATTTCTGTGTAGGTCATACTTCTTCCAGTAAGATGGAGTTTTTCTTTAGGAATGCAAGTGAAGATTCTTCAGGTTTCCAGCAAGACATTGTTAGGTGCCCATTTTTGACAAATATCAATGAACCAACAAATTTTTCCTTTTCAAGTTCCGCAGGTTTCCCCATTCCAGTAAGTTTTTAATTGTTCACTTATTTGCAGAAGAGCTCTTTCTTTTCATCTTTATAAAATAGTTTGCACATTGATTGAATCGATCCTGTTAAGGCCTCTCATTTTAGTCTGCTACAATGGTGGGGTGACCATGTCCCTGTCATACTAAAATTGAATTGAAGTCTTTCTCATTGTTGCCATTGCATCTGAATCAGGTACGTGGAGGAAAAGGTCCTATCTTCGAGGATGGTCCTAACTTTGACATGGCATTCAGGCTTTTCCATGGGCAGAATGGTGCTGTCCCACTTTCTGGGAGACCGTCCATTACGAATGAGAAACCAGATTCTGAATCTGCACCCCGTCACTTCAACCCTTTGGTGGCAAAGGCAGCTACCATAAGTCTCTCAGGTTTTGGATTTGGAGGGCCATTTGGTTTTGATTCATTCTCTGAGAAGTGGAAGAATCAAAAGAAGAAGTCTGAATCATCCAAAAGACAGGTTCGAGACATTTTGCATCTCCCATATCTCTCAATATGTCAAAACGGCTGAATTTCATTGTAACTTTTGAAATATGACTTTGTCAAATGTTCATGGTCCAGTGAAACACTTCATTTGACTTCTTCATCTAGAGTAAAATTTCTAAGTATATCAATATGTCAAAATTGCTTTACTTCTTTATAACTCTTGAAATATGATTGTTGTGACTTAAGAATCTTTTGATTTTGGATGGAATAACCAAAATTCAATCACATTGTGTTTGCTAACCGTCATTTCTTGGATCTATCAGGGGGGAGATTTAGAACACGAAGCACTAAGCAATGAGTGGTTGCAAAATGGAAAATGTCCTATAGCGAAGTCATACTGTGCAGTGAGTACTGTTCTTCCTCTTGTAGCAAAAGCTTTTCAGCCCCCTCCTGGTGTGAAACTCAAGTGTCCCCCTGCTATAGTTGCTGCCCGAGCTGCTCTATCACGGACCGCCTTTGCAAAAAACTTGCGACCACAACCTCTGCCTGCAAAAATATTAGTGATTGGTGTTTTGGGCATGGCAGCAAATATTCCTTTAGGCGTATGGAGAGAACACACCGAAAAGTTTTCTCCATCTTGGTTTGCAGCTGTACATGCAGCTGTGCCATTCATAGCCATTCTGAGGAAGTCTGTGTTGATGCCTAAAACGGCTATGGCGTTTACCATTGCAGCATCTGTTCTGGGGCAAGTGATAGGCTCAAGGGCTGAACGACATCGGCTCAAAACAGTTGCAGCTAGGGAATTGGTTCCTATGAAAAACTATACTCCAGGACACGGCCATCTAGTTGTTGATGGAGCTAGAGGGGGATACTGCAACGACATTGTTGCTTCAAACAAGGTTCCTCTGCATGCCGGTTTCCTTTCACCAGCTAGTGTAGTTAGCTGATGCTTGGCATCTATAATGTTGTATTGATTAACTTTATGCAGGATGTGCCTGCATCTATTCTTTGCATTTGTTGTAGTCCAAAGGCAAAAGTTCAGTATCAGAGAGAAAAGTGTGTGGATGAGCATTATTCTTGTTTGGTGAGAGTTTGTATATTTATGAAGTACCAATAATATTTGAGTGTGGTTCCTGTGCCAAAACACACCAAAGTGATTTTCTTCTTATAATTTTAGTTTGAATATCAAAAACTCTCTTTGACAACAACTTGATGCTTCTCTCGGCGGCGGAGCCAGGAATTCATACAAGGAGATTCAAAGAACTACTAGAGCGTCACACCTATAGCAATTTTTGAACCCCCTTTACCAAACAACAACTACTACTAGACTAAGGATACACAAAGAGTCCATTTCATTAGAAATCTCTGAGTACAATATGGGAGAGTTTTACAAGGTGTTTGGCTAATATATATGATAGTAGAATTGATCAATTAGGGAAAACTCCTTTAGGGATAATAACATCCCCAATGTTGTTGTGCCATGGATCAGCCAAGTGAGTTGCCAAGTTCTCCAATGGTCCTGTTCCTGGGTATGCTGATTGTTGAACACAAAATCCCACAAATGCCAACAATGCAAGCCGACCTAATCACAGATAATCGTCCATAAAAAGTGAGATTAGTAACACGAAAATAAAAAAAGGTTATTTAAAATTACACTTGACTGTTTAAGAAGATTTTTTTCTGTTAATAATGTATTAAAAAGAAATGTGAAATGCGTAAGAGGAGTGGGATTAATATTCTAACCATTCTTGATTTCCTTGACTTTGAGTTCTTCAAATTTAGCAGGGTCTTTAGAGTAGCCCAATGGGTCAAAAGCCCCACCAGGATACTTCTTCTTCTCTGTGTCCTTTTCCATACTCCTTTGGTGCTCTACAAAGGCTATGGCTAAAAATTCAATAACCAAAATAGTAGGAAGTGTTCCCCATGGAACAGGCTGGCCCAAATAGGTAGCTTGTCCACCGGGAATGGCGGCCCATTCTTGGGCCTTCACCCAATTACCCAAGCCCAATGCCTCTGGAACTAGGATTCCTGGCTGCATAACAAAATTGTTTTATGAATCAAAAGCTATGTTAGAAAATTTAATCAACTTAAGAAATTGATTAATGTAATGCAAAAATCTCTTTTACAATGTGCGTATTTGTAAATCTCTTTTAAAATGTGATGTATGTCGTAGAACAATATATGTAATTTCACCATAACGGTGAAACGAGAAATTCGTTAAAGAGTGTTCAAGATATGACGTATATGTACTAAGATTTATAATAGAGAACAAGAAGCTTACAACAGCAAGCATAGCCCATCTGCAGTGAATAAGTTCAGACTCTTTATATCTCTCCAAATTTTCTGGTACTTCTCCAAAACCAAGTGGATCAAATCCAAAGTCTCTGCATTTATATATTTACAAATTAAAACTTTCATTAAAAAAAAGTAATTCAAATTTATAGTACAACTCTTTTCTAGTTAAAGATATTCAATAGATAGTTGTTACAAGTTACTCAAACTCCTGAAATAACAAGTGTCACTCTTTTTGATACGCGTCAAAATATTTAACGTCATTCTGCTTTTACAATCATCACAACTTTCAAAAAATTGAATTCATTAAAGTTATCCAACTTTAATGCCTATCAAACTTTTCAACTAAAACTTTAATATTCAACTTCTGATAACATATAAATCAAATTGATAACATATAAATCAAATTAGCTGTTTGAAAAGTCAGTGTCAGATCAAATATCGTCACATAAAATGAAACGAAAGGAGTACTACTTACCCGGGGGCTGAGCCATCGAGGTAGGATGGACGGGGTTGACCGGGCATCCAATTGGCCGACATGGTGAACCGAGACATGGCGTTGGTAGCTCCGGCGGACACCGGCATCGCGGCGGCGAATTTGGACTTGGAAGAAGAGAGGACAGAGGGGCAAACAGCTGCAATTCCACAGCTCATCAATGTATTAGAAGCCATCTCTTCTTCCTCTTTTTTTTTTTTTTTTGGGGGGGGGGGGGGTGTTTAATTTAACAAATGTTCAAAAAAAGAATTTGGAGATGAGTAGTGAAACTAGAAAATGGATATGAGAATGAAAAGAATGGTGTCAACTGTGGTGTGTATAAGGAAGGAGTTTGAGATATAGGCAAATCTGAATGTAGATTATTATTGGCTAAGGAGAATTGTTTCTGTTTTCTGATTGGTCCACGTGGAAGATGAAGTGGATATTTTGAAGGATATGAGATGGTGCTTTTGTGGCTGAGGTTTGTCCTAGCTGGAGAAAATATCACACGTGGGGCCTCACGATGGGTTAGATTATTGCTGACGTGGAATACCTAATAGATAAAGGTGGTGTCCAAATTAACTTGTGCATACCTAGATTGTTTTACCAGTCTGTTATCTTTCACCAACACGAGTACACGGCCCAAAAATCACCTTTGTCGATGCTATCTCTCATGATCAGTCGTCTAGCTAAACTTTGGTTCGGTATTTGATATCCATTGGTTCAACTAATTCAGATGTGCACCGTGTAGAATTATTAAAAGGAGAATAACTCCCTGCTAGAAATTTCTCTATTCTCAAGACCTAGATCAAGGATGAACAAATCGCATCAATCGCAGCACATTTCTTAGTGTTGCAATATCTTACTTTAAAAATAAATAGGGTTGGGTTTTTCTTTTTTTTTTTTTTTGGGGGGGGAGGGGGAGGGGGGGGTCATGAAACCAAGAAGATAAAGGTACAAGACAAACCACACACTTGTCCAGCAATTTTCACACATCCATAAGAAGTTTAATCCCACTAAAAAAAGAAGAAAAGGAAGTTCTTGATGCAAAAATTTATCCATTTGCATCTTCTCTCTTGTCGTTTGAAAAACATAAAAAGACGTTCTCTTGAACAGTATCTATCATACTACTTTTAAACAGAGCCACGACGAGAACACAAACTCTCGTGCAGCATGAAACTCAACGCTATCTCGGTAATTTAGCCAACCAGATGCAGGTCAACCAATTTCCTTGATCTTTCTGTTGTATATACGTCTTTGTTGAGGTTTAGATGCTCCCAGAATGTGTGTTGTTCACCAATTTGCGCCACCTTCGGAATCGCGGGACTGGTAAAAGTCATTTGGTTTCACGATATTTACATCCTCAAATTCATTGTCATCTAAAAAGCAGGAAATATTCACCCGGTTATAATGACAAAAATCGATGATAAATGCATATCATAAAGCCATAAGTTAGAACATAGCAGTACAAAATCAAATGCAAATTTTCAAACACTAAAAAGCTCTGGGAGTACATGAAGATCACAACCAAAAAACTAAACAAGTTTAACCTCAAAATCAAAAGCACTACTGGCTTTCTTGTAATTTTGGACATGCGAGACTGCATGACTACTCGCATCACCACTAAATTTCAATAGCATTCAAGTATTTGACAAGATAGAAGTTCAAAAGATTCCACTCCCAAGATAGGATCAAGACTAGATAGAAGTTCAAATGGTTCCTCTGATGCCCATAATGGAGGGTGGGTCGACAAGGGTGAGTCACATAGAATGACTGACAGACTTCTAGACTGCCAACATAGCAGAGGAAAATGAAGAGTTATATAAGGCATAACACAAGTTCATATGATACACTCACTTTTGGGCTTGATGATGGTGTAGCCCAAGGAACAAATCCTTGAGGCCTGTTATGTTAAAACGGATAATACCTGCCATGGGCTTGGGCCGTGACACTTCCAATACAAGGTTGGATCAAGTCCTAATGCAAACTATGGAGGTTTATACTTGTCTAATCAGTGAATACTTCATCAAAATGCATAATGCAGATATTCTGACATATGGATGAAGGGGAATGTGGTGGGAGTGACTAAACGACCCCCCCCCCCCCCCCCCCCCCCCCCCCCCCCGCCCTCAAACTGAGTGAGAAAACATGAAAAAGTGGGTAAACAGAACAAATAGGAAGCTGCGCTTGTTGATTAAAGAGGCGGCAATGACAAGAAAGAGGAGCACTTATAGTGAAGGAAACCAATGCTATGCATCAGATGCCCTCCTCTTGAAAGACAGAACCCGATTCTGAAAAACAAAAATTTCCTTTTTCCAATAAGAGGGGTTGCTCGGATGGTAAGTACCCTCCACCTTGAACCCTGAGGTTGTCGGTTCGAGTCATCAAAAAGGGTGGGAGCTCCTAAGAAGGGATTAAAAAGAATCATTTTTCCTTCCATCCTTTCTTCCTCCTATTCCTAATTTTCTTTTCCAAATATACACACTTTGTAAAGACGATATTTCTCCCAATATCTCTGCTGTGTTGCCATAACATTAATAATAAACAAGGATGTGGTCTAAAAGTCAATGAAGTGGATTGAGAACCATGAGGTCTCATGTTTAAATCCCAGCAGAGACTAAAACACAAGATTATTTCTTCATCTGTCCTAACCTAGGTGGATAGAGTTACCTCGTACCTATTGTTGGTTGAAGGTGACAAATATCTCATGGAATTAGTCGAGGTGCAAGTTGACCCGGACATCACAGTTATTAAAAGAATGTAATAATAAAAACTATATTTTTGGCAACCCAAATATTCAAGGGGAGGTGTCATGTTATACATTATTTGGGAAATGACATAGTTCTGATTGAGGAGACTCACGACGAAGGTAATGTCAAGCCGGAGTCTAAAAGTTTCAAATTGAGCAGGACCAAAACTGAATAATTGGAGTGCTAGTTCAGTTACGCATGAGGTTGATGTGGAAGTGAGACTTGATACATAAGTCATCTCAAGAGAGAAAGTTTCAAATATCTTGGGTCTTTAATTCAAGGAAATGGTGTGATTGACAATGATGTCACACATCGCATGGTGTGGGGTGAATGAAATGGAGACTTGCCTTCAGAGGCTTGTGCAATAAGAAGGTGCCATCAAAACTTAAAGACCATAAGTTCTACAGAGTAGTGGTTAGACCGACTATGTTGTATGGGACAGAGTGTTGGCCAGCTAAGAACTCTTAGGTTTAGAAGAAGAGAGTTGCGGAAATAAGGAAGCAGAGGTGGATTTGTGGACATACTAGGAGAAACAAGATTAGGAATGAATATTCGGGTGGGAGTGGCCTTCGTAGGAGTCAAAATGAGGTAAGCGAAATTGAAATGGTTCGAGCATGTTAAAAGGAGATACGCAAAGGAGGTGTGAGAGGATGGCAGTGGTGGGATTAAGGAGAGGTAAAGGTCGACTGAAGAAGTATTGAGGTGAGGTGATTAGACAAGAAATAATGCGCCTTCAGCTTACCGAGGACATGATCTTAGATAGTAGGTTTGGAGGTTGAGGATTAGAGTAGAAGGTTAGTAGATAGTCAAGTGTTATCTCCTTACATTCTAGTAGCATTAGTACTAATCTCATAATTTCTTCCGTTCAGTTTCTGTTAATACCTATTGTTCTTTGCTTCGATTATCACATTATTTTGATGCTGCTACTGTTCCTTTTTTTGAATGCTATGTAATGATTTCGTTATTATTGCTATGTTTGCTTAGCGTCTGTATGTTATTCTTTAAAATTTCTTTGTTATGAGTTATTCGAGGCGAGGATCTTTCAGAAACAACCTCTTTACCTCTACGAGATAGGGGTAAGGTCTGCGTACACCCTACCCTCCCCAGACCCCACCTGATAGAATTACACTGGGTATATTGTCAGCTTTGGTGTCGTTACTTCTTCAACCCAAATGATATATTCTTTTCCAAACTCCAGTCTACGCTACTCCCTCTGCATTTCCTTTCTCCTCTCAGCAAACATAATACCACTCAGCCAGGAAATGGAAACACTGCTAGTGCTAAGAATCACTGGTTCCACTAGAAATTGAAAGAGGAAGTATTATCCATGTTGCAGTTAATGTACTCATAACACTCCTGAAACAACTAGAAATTATCGACAGTGATGTGCATTTTTAGTGTCACCCTACCACATTCATGGATATATCATAGTAAAAACTAATCTCCAAATATTCCAGTTAATCCAAATCAAATAAGCACATGCACTATCATTTCCCATCAATATAGAAAAGATATGCAGCTATTTCAATCTTCCACTCCACTCACTGTATTCCTTATTTAGACCTAAAGATCCTAGTAAAGTCTGGTGATGAAACATAGATGGCTAGTACTCCCTCACTTCCACTTAGATAGGTCTTATTTTCTTTTTCACTATGTTGATAATTCCTTCTTTTCCATTTGGATAGTGATGAACAAAGAATTTACTTTAACTTAACGTGCCAAAACCCATAACATATCAACTTAATGTGAAAGGAAGCTCTTAAATAGACTTTCCGCCTACCTAAGGACGTGTTTCTTACTCAATATTAAACTCCTTGAAGTTCAAAAGGAAGATTAAACTCCTTGAACTATGCTACAAGCATATTCATCACAACTTGGGATCTCATAATAAGATGAGAAAGCACGGTAAAGTGTACTACTCCACTTAGCCATCACGAAGTAACAAGGATAAATCTACCAGCTTGTCAGGCTTCTTTCCAGCTCACTTAAATGAGCTAGGCTGTTCTTCGTATTTTGTTCAGTTAATAACCCTTTTCCATAATGTTGATTCAGCGATTCTCCTTCCTTGGTATTTCTATTGAAATAATGCCAATCTCCTTCAGGTTATCCATGACATCACCATCCACTCATGTTTGTTGAATTAAAATACGTCACAGCCTTACCTTTCTTTGTAAATTGCAGTTGCATCCCACTTATTAAACTCCTATGTCTTCATTTAACTTGTTTCAAGCTCTAGTCAGAAGTTTTTTCTTCTTGTGCACCAAACTAAGAAAATATCAACAGTAACATCCAAAAAACGAAAAGAGTGGAGCTCAATCATTGACTGTTGTTTTTAGATATACTTAAAACAGGGGTAAACCTAAGTGTTCATTTGCTTTCTTCATGATTGTCATGGGTTCTCACACATTCTTATGGTATATCTCCCAAAATCGATACATATCAGCTTTTGTGGCTGATTTCCCTAGGATTTCTCTAGGGTGATTCTTGAGCACGGCCTTTCTAATCTAAATAAGAAATGAGTCCCACCAAAGCTAGAAGACACGACCAATGATTACTCGCATGAAAGAAAAGGTGCATACATCTTGAGCATTTCTTGCCCACCAGTGATACTTTGGTAGTCTACTTTTGGGGCATGAGGGGATGAATTAGAGGCAATCAAGAACAAACAAATTAACTTATGAAACAAAATTATCAGCTAATCAACTATAGAAATATCCACTAAAACTGGGAAAAGACAAATGCAAAAGGTAAGAGAACCTTTTCTCAGAGTCAGCGCCACCACAGCGTCATTTTCAACCTGAAAAGTGTTCAAAAACATTAAAAAAGAACAAATAATGCCATACACAGAGATTAAATAAAGAAGGGATTATTTGCTTGAGAAAAATTACTTCATGAACCACGGGACTTCTTTCTTGTTTCGATGTATACTCATGTGACTCTCTCCATCACATTATAGATGTCATATAGGTAACAAAAGTAGGAATTTAACATTAATCTAAAACGGATGTAGGTTGAGCTGTGAAAACACAATTATCCTGTTACAATGTAAACTTAAAGTTAAAAGAGCTCCCTTTTTTTTTACTAAGGTAAATAATTTTAACAATAGTGGGGAACAACTTCCGTACACAAGCACTACGCCAAAAGGTAGAGTTACCTGGTACTAATATTGGTGGCAACTGGTAAGTAGCAGGTTCCCATCGGAATAATCAAAGTATGTGCAAGCTACCCAGACACTACCTCATCCAAAAAGAAACCCAAGCTTTTATACACACTAGAACTTCAAGGGTGCACCAAAAAGAAACTAGAAATGAGAGGTTATTCCTCAAATGTACAGAGTCGTTCGCCATCTCATCAACAGGTTGATCCCTTAAAAGAGCTCTAATATTATGTATTGCTATTAATATGATATTAAAAAGAGTATTGAGAAATTAAAAGGAAAACAATTCATTTTCAAGAATGTGGTTTCCAGTTTTAGAACAACCCAAAAGGGAAAGTTAGACTGGTCATTGGCAATAGGAGTAGAATCCATATCTGTATACAATCGATCGATAGACTCAAAATCTGCTGATTATCCAAACTATAGACCATATTATAGTTTCTGCCAATAGATCATTTTTTTGAGAAATGATGATGAAGATGGACAATTTACCTTCTGATCAGCTAGGGACTTCGAGTCTTCCAACACGTCTCCAGAGGGCATCAGGATTAATCGCTGATCATTAGCAGGTTGATCTATGAGGTTATACAATTTCTCCTTTATCTGTAGAATTGTCTCAGTCGGGTCACATTGAATAAAGTAGGTGGTCTTATTACGCTTCACACGGATATACATTGCCTGCATAGAGGAAAAAGAAATTCAAGAACCAAATTGATTTATAATATGGAAATAATCCAGCAGCGTCACATTCTCGTTAAAGTTACCTATGCTTCTAATTGAAGTTCAAATACAATTTCAAATACATGTAAAGATATTATAATACCCAATAGTGTTTCCATTAGTTTTTAGGTCTATATGCTAATATCTAGATCCATCATCCATGTAGCTCGCTGGTCTTTTTAAAGTTTATAGTCATGTTGATTTGCATATTTTCATTGGTAATAATACAAATAAACAGTCAACATTTTATTTGTCCTAACAGTGTACCTTCCAATTGAGTTCGGCTTTGTGAAGATTGGACAATATTAGCTTAATGCACCATTTATTGTATAAACCATGGTGATTGTCATTCGTACTTGCTCGCCAGACTTACATAGTGATCATGAACAAGAGAATATTTCTACTAATCATGTAACAAAAACTTATATTTGACTACAAGAAACTTTTAGTTTTTACTTCCATGCATTTTCTGCACATAGTAAGTATAATCATCTTATTTATCACCCCCCAAAAAGCTCAATTGTCTCCTCATTTTGAGTGTATTGACATTTGACATAAGTACATAACATTGTAGAGCGAGCTTAGAAGGAGGTATCCTCCGAGGCTCCGACCAGATGGACTAAAGTCCCCACCCCCTCTTGTGTTTGTCATACAAAGGTGGCCATGGACAAATAAAACGGCAGCACTGAAATTCAGATGAAGTGGAGTCCTCCTGCTCTTTCCAACAGTCAATCAAGCAGTAATCTTTCTGCTAATTGCACTTAAATCATTCTTCCCCTTCTTCTTCATGTATGTATTACCCTTGAATGAGTGAAGATCTATTTATGAAGAGTATATGCATAATGCGCATGTACTTGGTAAGATACATGCACACACTGACACGTAAGAATTGGATTATGCCCAGAAGTTGTCAAGCATCCTAAAAGTAAATCATCTCCGTTAACCACTCAACCCAAGGCTTGCAAGTACTCAAACAATAGTTGCTTCTTTTGTGAAACTACGTTAATGATCATATTAGTGCAGAGTAACCATTAAAATTTAGAAACCAAATGCATCGGAGCAAATAATTCACCTAATAGCGTCCAAATTAATGAGTATTTTGAGAGAAAGAATTCCAAGTACATAATAATGCAGCGCAGTTGAGGGGAGTTTTTTCTCTGTCACAATATATCAAGAAGAAGACTTCTTACAAGTAAAACCCAATATCTTTAAACCTCATGGCAATACAATGTTAAAGTTTAAGGCTCCAACAACAATAATATGAACAGCTTATTCGCATAGTACAATCAATCAACTACCTCACTCGCTCACTCCCATTAGTTTGGATCTGCTATCTTATGGGTGGATGTACAATTAGTTACAGCCTTACAGGTCAGCCAAATACAATAAATTTGGCTCAAATCTTGTGTATGCCTTGAAAAACCTACTCTTACTAAATATTTGTACCCAGTAACTCAAATGGTCAGTGGGTTCAGTGGCAGCCGAACTCAAAGTTCAATCCAGGATCCTCCTATGACAAACATTTCTATAAATTCTGCTTTATTCTAAACGTTAATCATAGGATTTTCCGTAATTAGACTACATTTATGCTCGTCACCATACAACCCACCCTTCTCCAGTAGTTGTGCTTTTGGGAACTCAAATAAACACATAATTAAAAGAAATTAACCCCCACCCAAACCCCAGCTGAGCATTTCCATAATTATACAGAGAAAAGAAGTATACCCAAATCAACTAGATATATGAGCAGCAAAATGGAGATAAAATTACGGCATATGCCTATATTGAAACACACACATACATACATCAACCCCACCCCAAGGTGAACATTTCCAGAATTGTACAAAGGAAATGAAGTATACCCAAACCGACAAGATACATGAGAAGTAAAATGGAGATATAATTATGGCATATACCTATACTGAAACACACAGACACACACACACGAAGATCAAAACTGATAAGAAAAATCCAAGAACGCAAAATGGGTATTGACAAGAAATTGAAACAATTAAATGGGGAATTGAAGGAAAGCACTAAGAACGAACCATGGTGTCTATCGTCGGTGATTCTTCTCCTTTGTTGTCAAAAAAGATGATATTTGGCAGTTTGGTTCTTGAAGCTATATATGTCGGCTTTTTGGGTGGCAAAAGTTAAGGCGGTAAATGGGAAATTGGCCCTTTAAGATTCAGAATATATCAATTTGCCCCTGATATTTGGGAGGAAATAAAATTTGTGGCATCTTTAATTTTTACCAAATTCACCCCTTTGTATTAAAATACAACTCGATGTTGAGCTGATCAAATATTATTCTTACTCGGCAATAGACACGTAAACCAACTCAGCATTGGGTGTATTTACAAAGTTAAGGCGATAGATGGGAAATTAGCCCTTTAAGATTCTGAATATTAATTTACCCCTAATAAAAATGAAACTTAAACTTGTGGTATTTAATTTTTTACTCCACAATAGGGGCTTGTAGGACAATTCAACATCGTTGTGTGTTTTAATACAAAGAGAGTAATAGTTTAGATAGGTAAATGGAACAACGGATAGACTCGAGAAGAAATAATAGTTTAGGTGCGTTTTTACCATTAACTTTAAAATTTGAAATTAATGTATGAGCTAAAACCAGGATAAATTTTATAAATAGAAGGTGAGATTATGTTTGGAAATTTTTGGACTATGCTTATTTTCAACTCATTAAAGTATTTTGTCGATTACTAACGGACTTTTCTGTCTCTGTGTGTTTTGAGTATCTAGCGAAAATCTTTCCTTGTTTTAATCTCGCCGTTCACTTTTCAAGCTATGTCATCCCAAAATACTAACAACTGAATGGATCTTATCGAGTCGGTCGGGTTGCTAGCAAACATTTATTGCGCGTCGTAATCATTTAAATTGTCTGTTTGTAAACTCAGCATTCTCTCGCACTATCAAAATTGATAATTATAGTTTGAACAATATAATATGAGAGCCTAATATCACATAAATAAAAAGTTGGAATAGATTTAATTCAAATATTATTAAAGAAAAAAAAAATATTAAATTTAACTCAATCGTTAAAACTAATTCATAAAGTGAAGAACGTCAAAAATTCTATAAAAAGAATCAATTTTCTATCCCCACACCAATATAGGAACTCAACAAATATTCACATGTTCTATTTGTGAAATTGCATGATACTATCCAATCAATAGAGTATTTTTGTTTTCTTTTTTCCTACTTCACTAAAACTAAGGAACCTTTAAGCAATTCAAGATGTAGCGTAATCGCTAATAAAGTAGGTGAAAATTATAAAAGATTAGAATTTAAATTGTATCATTGATAAAAATATATTTTTTTATTTGTTTAAGTCTTAATAGAAAGAATTATCTTTACTCGTGTTGATAAAAAATTATAAGTACATCTAATAAAATAATTGAGGTGTGTATAAATTAACCTGGACACTATATTATTATTTATAAGAATGGAAAATTCTCGATTTCTCGTCATCTCATTATAGAAAAATATGTCAGATATTCCACGCAGGCAATAATCTAATCCATCTTCGTTCCAATCTTGACCTATGATATGATCAATAACTTGATTCATCCACCGGACCATCAAGAATTCTTAATTAAACTTTTACCCGAAAAAAGAAAATTGGAATTTCTTATTAAATATTTGATATTTTTCCCAACTAGGATAGACCTTAGCCACAAAAGCACCATCACATATCCTTCAAAATATCCACCTCATCTTCCATGTGGACCAATCACAAATCAGAAACAATTCTTCTTAGCCAATAATAATCAAGAATTAGATTTGCCTATATCTCAAATTCCTTCCTTATACTCATCACAATTTACACCATTTTTATTTTTTCATTCTCATATCCATTTTCTATTTTTCTCAATTCATCTCCAATTTTCATTTTTGAACATTTGTTAAAATAACCAAAAAAAAAAAAATTAGAGGAAGAAGAAATGGCGTCTAACACATTGATGAGTTGTGGAATTGCAGCTGTTTGCCCCTCTGTCCTCTCTTCTTCCAAGTCTAAATTCGCCGCCGGGATGCCGGTGTCTGCCGGAGCTACCAACGCCATGTCTCGGTTCACCATGTCGGCCAATTGGATGCCCGGCCAACCCCGTCCATCCTACCTCGATGGCTCAGCCCCCGGGTAAGTAGTGATCCTTTCATTTTATTTTATGTGATGATATTTGATCTGGCACGGTGTTTCAGACAATTAATTTGATTTATATATTAATAGAAGTAAAATATTGATAAGTTGAAAAGTTAGTTTGATAGGCATTAAAGTTGGATAACTTAATGAATTCGAATTTTTGATAGTTGCGACGGTTATAAAAGTAGAATGACGTCAAACATTTTGAAACGTATCAGAAAGAATGACACTTGTCATTTGAAGGTGTGAATAAATTTTAGGCTAAACACATAAATAGGCATTTAAACTTGGCCTCAACTTGTAATTAAACCCTCAAACTTTGAGAGTGCACATCTAGGCACCTTAACTTGTATCCACTGTATCAGTTGAACACCTCAATTTACAAAATGATCATTCAGACACTTCCAAAATTTATGCGTCACGTCAGCATTGAGTGTCTATAAGACACAATGGGGATTAGTTGAAGTGTTTAGTTGTCAGCTGAGACCAAGTTGAGGTGTTTAGATGTACACTCTCAAAGTTTGAGTGCTGAAATTGTCAATTGAGGTCGAATTTAAGTGCCTATTTATGTATTATCCCTAAATTTTAACCAACAAACTATTTGTTGAATAAAAGATTTGTATTATTTTTTAAAATGAAAGTTTTAATTTGTAAATATATAAATGCAGAGACTTTGGATTTGATCCTCTTGGTTTTGGAGAAGTACCAGAAAATTTGGAGAGATATAAAGAGTCTGAACTTATTCACTGCAGATGGGCTATGCTTGCTGTTGTAAGCTTCTTGTTCTCTATTATAAACCTTAGTACATATACGTCATATCTTGAACACTCTTAACGAATTTCTCATTTCACCGTTGTGGTGAAACTACATACATTGTTCTACGACATACATCACATTTTAGAAGAGATTTACAAATACATACATTGTAAAAGAGATTTTTGCATTACATTAATCAATTTCTTAAGTTGATTAAATTTTCTAACATAGCTTTTGATTCATAAAACAATTTTGTTATGCAGCCAGGAATCCTAGTTCCAGAGGCATTGGGCTTGGGTAATTGGGTGAAGGCCCAAGAATGGGCCGCCATTCCCGGTGGACAAGCTACCTATTTGGGCCAGCCTGTTCCATGGGGAACACTTCCTACTATTTTGGTTATTGAATTTTTAGCCATAGCCTTTGTAGAGCACCAAAGGAGTATGGAAAAGGACACAGAGAAGAAGAAGTATCCTGGTGGGGCTTTTGACCCATTGGGCTACTCTAAAGACCCTGCTAAATTTGAAGAACTCAAAGTCAAGGAAATCAAAAATGGTTAGAATATTAATCCCACTCCTCTTATGCATTTCACATTTCTTTTTAATACATTATTAACAGAAAAAAATCTTCTTAAACAGTCAAGTGTAATTTTAAATAACCTTTTTTTATTTTTGTGTTACTAATCTCACTTTTTATGGACGATTATCTGTGGTTAGGTCGGCTTGCATTGTTGGCATTTGTGGGATTTTGTGTTCAACAATCAGCATACCCAGGAACAGGACCATTGGAGAACTTGGCAACTCACTTGGCTGATCCATGGCACAACAACATTGGGGATGTTATTATCCCTAAAGGAGTTTTCCCTAATTGATCAATTCTACTATCATATATATTAGCCAAACACCTTGTAAAACTCTCCCATATTGTACTCATAGATTTCTAATGAAATGGACTTTTTTTTGTGTCCTTAGTCTATGACTAGAAAAGTTGCTATGCCTATCTAATCGCTTTAGAATTTAAACTTAATTTTCGATTCATCATTATATATACATGCATACGCACATAAAGATAGTCAATTTTGTACCTTCGCTTAGGTTTTTATTTGGAGAATATAATTTTATTAAGGGTAAGAATGATATCGAGCCAACTAAACGTATACGCTTGATATAAAAGTCAATCTTGTTCGAGAGACAAAAAATAGGGTAACTAAAATTGTAACAAATATTATTAGATATTGAATCTATAATTTCAAAAGTATAAAACGTTCAACGGTAAGAACAGTTATACCTATAAAATCGAATTCGCCTCTTATTCTAAAGTTGGATATGATGGGTATGATGAGAGGTAGAGGTAGGCCGAAGAAGTATTGAGAGAAGTGATTAGATAGGACATGGCGTAACAATAACTTACCGAAGACATGACTTTAGATTGGAGGTTATGGAGGTCGTAAATTAGATTAGAGGGTTCATAGGTAGTTAAACGTTGTCTCATTTTTCATCGGGATAAGGCTTTGAGGTAGTATGTAGCATCGTGCATGTCGTAGTATTAGCCTTATTCATGTAGTTTTTTATTTTCTTTGATATATGTTATCATATGACATTATTGTTACAACTCTTTTTTCTATATGCTTTGTATTGTCGTATTAGTTATCATGTTTTCTTCATTGCCGTATTTCCTCGTTCATGACAATTTTGAGTTAATGCAATTAAGTTGATGCCTCAATGAATATCTTTCCGAAATAACTTCTCTATCTTCACGGGATAGGTATAAGATCTATGTACACTCTACCTTCTAAAACTCTGTTTATGAGATACACAGCATATTTTGTTATAAGATGCCAAAACAAACAACAAGAGATCTTTACACAATTTTATATATATCATACACATATTTTTATATCTATATGCAATTTTTAATTTAAACAGTTTGAGTTACGACTATACTTAGGTTAATTCTTCACCCAACAAAACAAAAAAGAATAAGGGTTCACTAGCTAACTTCTTTGGTTTTGCTCTAAGTTTGTAAAAATACAACTTAAATTGTAATCATGAAAACAAACTATAACTAATGAAAATCATTTTATAGTAATCGAAAGCACAAATATTTCGCCCGCGTGAGCTTGATCATATTATCAGTTCCAAACTCAGGATATTTGTCGAGGATCAGTCGGAAAAACAACTTTTCTACCTCATAAAGGTAGACATAAGACTACGTACATTAAACTCTCCCCAAACTCTATTTGTGATATTATTGAATTTGTTATTATTGTAATAATTAAGGTACTTGATTTAAAAAAAATTTTATTAATTTTTTAACAAAAAAAAAAAGGCTTAATTAATTGAAACATTAAAAAAAGTTTAAAAAGGCTGACAAAAATCATTGGGAACTAAATCAAAAAGTGTGGGCGTGCAAGAGTGCAACAGAAAAGCTGTTAGAAAAATGAAACATATTATTTGTGTTTCTATTAGTCCATTATTTAATTAACATAATATAATATAATAATTAATTATAGGGGAATTAGGGTTTTGACAGTAGCTATATGTACTTCATATTATAGGGGCGTATAAGTTTTAGGGACACAAAAGTAAAAGAGAACTGACCTGTATAAGCGGCGCATGTACTTCTTGTTTTTCTTCGGATTGTTTCGGTATTTACTGATTCGACTAATTTAAATTTGTATTATTATAGATTTACTGTACTCGGTTTGAGTAACTGCTATATATCATATTTTATAATATATTGTATTGTATATTTTGATAAATATAATATTTAGTTAGATAATTATATCGTTTTCTATCGTTATATAATGTCACGCGTTAATAATTTGAAGGATAAATCTATAAGAAAAGTAGGGGTACGGTAAGAGATAAAATATGAAACCTACGAGAAAAATAAGTTACATGGATAGAATTACGATAGAAAGATAGAGTAAAAATAAAATATGATTATATTAGATAATAAGTAAAACAACGCGATCACACCAAATCAGTCGTTACATAAAATGAGACTTTTCATCATTACATAACGACTAATCCATTGGTGTCGTATAAAAAACTCATTGACTCGTTAAGGAAGAAACCATTCCTTATCAAGATATTTTCAAACCTCGAACTTGAACTTAATTTTTTGATCAAGAGAAAAAAATCTTATTCATCTTATTATATTTCTTGACCGGCGATATTATGTTTCTTAAAGTGAAAAAGCGCACGCACCGCAAGATAATGTATGAATTTTTAGACCGTTAGATTAAAGTTGATGTACAATAATATGTAACTATAATATATAATATTTCACATCTGATTAAGAATGAAGACACCTTGTGCTATAGTATTATAGTTACACAAAAATTATACTACTACAGAATTTTATATCAAATATCGATAACCAAAATTATAATGAAAACGATTACACTTCAAATTAAACTGAATAACGACCTTTTACTGTTTGTTTGAATGGTTGTTACCTATTGCATTGTATAATATAATATTTATTTGGACGAAATAAGGGAGGTAAGATTGGGATGGTTCAGATATATAAAGAAAAGATGCACGGATGCTTCGATAAAGAGGTGTGATATGTTGGCTATAGTGGATCTAAAAAGAGGTAAAGGTATGTCGATGAAGCAATGAGGATTGGAGAGGTGATTAGACAAGAGTACATGACTTATTTGCAACTTACCAAAGACAAGACTCTAAATAAAAATAAAATAATAGATGTCGAAGATTAGGATAGAAGATTAGTAGGCCGAATGTTGTCTAGTTCCATTTTTAATATTGTTATTATCACTCTCTTACTCTTATTCTTCGATTGTAGTGTTATTACCTATTATTTTCTTTGCTCCAATAATCGTATTAGTAATTGTTGCTACTACTTTTTTTTTTTTTTAGGACTTCTATTTGCTTTATTTATTTTTAAATAAAAAAGAAATTTCCACAATCATGCGTGACTGTTTACAGCTAATTTCGAGGGAGTAGCAAGTTGGTAGAACAGTCAAAAAAGTGTAAATAACACATGCATACAACAAACACATAAAGCCCTCACAAAATTAATTAATTAATTAATTAATTGATTAATTAATTAATAATATAGGAATTTCTGGTAGGCACATGACTCTCCTGCCAATATTAATTACTACTTACTCTTCTCATCATCATGGAAACCATAGCATAAATAAAATTATAAAATTTTCAAACTATTTTTACATGTTAAGAATGCTAATACTTAAGATATTTTTTTGATTGATCTAATGATATATAAGAAATTATTGATATATGTATAAATAGAGAGAGGGGTCGGTTGTTGTGAGTTTCAAAAAAGGTAGAAGTAGAGATAATGAGATTAGAAATGATGGATCCTTAATTTATTGAGAATACGATCTTAAGTAAAAATATATAAAGATTGCGGATTAGGCTGGTAGGTTAGTAGATATTTGAGTATCGTCTCGTTGTCTAGCGAGATAGGTTTCTCCTTTGCATACCGATAGTATTAGCATTTCTCGTAATTTATGCTACTACTTCTCTCTCTATATGCTTTAATACTCTTCTCTTATTATTTGCGATATCTTTACTATTTTTATTCTTTTCCTTCTAAATTCGCTTTTATATATTTTACTTAAGTTGATAATTTTTCAAAACAGTATAACCTTTTTACTTTTACGAGATAAAAGTAAAATTTATGAATACTCTATTTTTTAAAAATTCCATACATGAGATTACATTGAATATTATATATATATATATTTTGTGGAGTTCAAGGCACATTTGAAAGACATTGAAGTCATGAATAATAGCAGCTAGCAGGCACCATTAAACTCATCTCTCATTTGTTGATTTCTATAGCTGAATGCTGACTAGTGACCACCATAAAGTTAAAATAAAAAAATATTTTATTTTATATATTAATTTCTTTTTTTTTCACATTTTTGTTAACCAAATTTTATTTATCTTTATTTGGTTAAAAAATTTATTTATCGAGTAAATATATTATAGAGTAACTTTTATTGGGTAAGTAAAAAAATATTTTGTGATAAAAATAAGCAGGGGCGGAGTCAGAATATCACAAGAGCATTCATTAAAAAAAAATTACATATGTATAATTTTTATATATACAGTGTATATTGAATTTTATTAGCTTTTTTGCCTGTTTATTCTCTTATATTTTAAAATTTTTAATGAAAATACTGGCTCCCCTAACGGCGATAAAACTAGAATTCAGAGTCTCTTGTGCTCAAGCACCTAAAACCTAATTTAATGTTGGTTCGCCATTGCATCACACGAGTCAAGTAATTAAGTGAGAAGTTCGGTATAAAAATGAACAATAGTAAGACTCGAATTTAAGATTTTGATCGGGTGCTTTAATGTTGGTCAGCCATTACATTACACGTGCGAACTTAATTCTTTAATGAGTCAAGTAAATAAAAATGTATCATTTCTTTATGTGATAATGGATGACACTAAGAATCGAATGTTGAATCTTTGCCTAATTTGATATCATAAGCGGAACTATAAACCTATATGCGGGTTCAGCAAATTCAATTATAACTTTAATCCAAACTCAACTAATTATTTTAAAATTTAGAATTCGTAAACTCGATATTCTAACTCTGCCTCTATTTAATATCATATTAAAGTGAATAATTATTTAATTTAAGAGTTTAAATTCCTAAAAAAAATTATTTTTATTTATTTATTTTGTGGGGGGGGGGGAGGGGGTATAGGGAGCAACTAGTCCTACAAAAACTAATTTTGAATATCTAAATATATATCTGACAATATTATTCCCACACTTGTTCCTTCCAACACACTATACGATAAAACTTTTTCTATTTTTAAATATATTCTTTTTCTCTTCTCTTTCTCTTTCCATTTTCCACTTCTGTTGTCTATTTTTATTTTATTTTTTAAAAATTTTGCAGCCTTTTTTCTAGATCATGATTCATCCCTATGGTTGGTCAATATTTTAATAATGATGTGTTCCACCACACACCAAAAAATAAAATAAAATAAATAAGACCTAATTAATTATATTAAAATTAAACCAGATTAATCTGGTGGTCTTATTGGATCCAAAATGTTCTTGTTTTATTTATCAGTGTTCAAGGTATTTCTTAATTTAATTTAATCAAAGAAAATTACAAGTTAAAGAAATTATCATACATTCAAGTGCTCAATTATAGATATTTTATTTACAAGTTAAAGAAATTATTAATATATTTTGTCTTATATATAATAATAATAAAAATTCATCGTTAATCTTATATAATGACCGATTATAAAAACTTCTAATAATTATGAATACTGCATAGTGATCGATTATAAAAACTTCTAATAACTACAGATGCTAAGATAAATTCAAAATTTATAATTTCTTGATTCTTACAATGATGTCAAGTTAATATACAATAATAATTAAATTTACAGTTAAATATTTATAGATATTCAATTTCTTAAATACAAATACCTATAAAAAAACATTTTTCATTAAAAAAAAAAAAACATTCTTTGCAGGTGCATGATTTTGCTAAAAGGGATGTCTTTTCTTGAATATTTCTTTGTTGAATGTCATGTAGTATTCATCAACATATCCTCTGTACATTTTATTTTTTTTTGACTTTTGTGTTGGCATTATATGAAAAAAAAATTAATAATAATAAATAAAAATATAGGACTTTTTATATAGCTCCAATAATATATGAATTATTCTGAAAATCTCAAGGGGTTTTCTTGACTCAACATGAAATTTTTTTATGTGATATGATGAGTTGAGACAGATATTTTGACCATTTTGTTTTGTAAGTTATGTCACAATGTACAATTTTTGGTTGAGGACAAGTTCCATTAAATTGACAATATGTAAGAAAAATTTCCTAAATTGTTAAGATTTTTGAAAATATTTCCATTTTGGCTCATTTGTATAGGTACTTATTTCCAATAGTTCACCCCCCCCCCCTCCCCCCTATCTCCCGACTTATCGTGGTTGCTGGCAGGGTGTTTTTCGGGGCTTCTTCTTTGAATCATGTCATAATTGCGCACTCGACAAAAGAGGCTTTACAAGTGACGGAATTAGGTTATAAACATATTATTTTCCTATGAAAATTTACGTTTTGAGTATCTTCTAGAAATATCTCAAATAGTTGTTAACTTAACTGGGATATATTCATCTTTTAGATTGCGTTGTGCTGAAGGTAAAAGAGGTTTATTGAAATTATCTTCGATCTATTGCCCCCCCCCCCCCCCCCAAAAAAAATAATAAATAAAATAAAAACTCCCATATTAATTAAGAGAATAATGTATTGTCGCGTTATATGACCTTAAATAGAAATTCTTATTGAATAAGCTATTTTTGAAGTTGAGTTAGGTATTATAACATTCATTCTTTGAAAAATGCATTTAGAGTCAAACAAATTTGTATTCTTAATTTATCTTTGATACTTTTATTTTAGAATATAATAATATAGATATTCAAATTTGTACGTGTATGAAAAAAAATTGTCAATTTTTGGCGAATTGAGTTAAACTCGAATCCATCTTCTTAATAGGCTTTGGAAGGAGGGTGGCAACAAAGCTCCCCTCCCGCATTGTTGTAGTCAAATTATGTGATTTATACATCAATAATAATAACACCTCAAGGCGAAATAAAACTTTTTTATTTAAAAAAAAGAAAAAAAATCATATGAGAATCGAACCTCACACTTACTCTAAAATATACAATAATAATAAATAGGTCGATAGCAAGTACATACATCAAATAGTAATAAAAAAGATAGATGTATTTCCCTAGTAGTCAAATCACTAATGCAAAAGTTTGATGCAAAATTTGATTAAACAAGACCTTATGGTATAATATATTGTCTTCAATATATTCAACTAAAACAATAATGGTGTCAACTCATTCTCAAAAGTACTTTCAAATTGACAAAGGCAAAATTATTCTTTGTCCTTGATGGCAACTACCTATATGTCTCTCATGTCCTTTTGTTATGTTAATCATATCATATTAGCTTAACTTCATTTTAACTTCTTTTCAAAATATGTTATATCTTTTCGTTTTCTCATCTATATTCGATATTTTTATATATATACATAAAATTTATATATAAAATATATTAAATTTTTTATTTTAAATTAATTTTATATTTAAAAATTAAATTTAAAATTTCTTATTAAAAAAAAATACGTATTACTCCGTCACAACGTTTTAATGGTGAATTGTGTTACTATAATTATTAGTAATAGAGCATGCAAGGTTTTCGAAATCATTTCTTTTTCTTTCTTTGACTTTTTGTTAAGTTCTTTTCATAGATACGTGTAATTTTGTTGGCCTTCTATATATAATAATAGGGACAACAAAGCCATTAATTAACAATGGGCTCCATAAATAATTAATGTTTGACCATCATCATTGCAAGGTAGTAATAGTTGAAGTAGTTGATTATTGTTCGAGATACGAGTTATGGTAGGATGGTGAGTGTTTTTTATTTTTAATTAGAGATTTTGAATTCGAATTTTGAATATAAATTTTTTTTATTTTTGAGCGTTGTTATCAATCATAATAGATCTTGTAAGGCATAATGAAAAGGATCTCTTGATCACTCTTAATAAGATGTCTTTTGAGCTCTTGGTATAAAAACAATCATTCTGAATGTGTTGTCATCATAATAAATGTTGAGACGCTTGATCTGAATTAATCGGACTCCAATACAAATATTAAACACCAAATAATTCCTTCCCCCTCCCGCAAAAAAAGAAATTAATTTCTATCAAAGATGATGATATCGTGATAAGTATCTCTCCTTTATTAATCTACCTTTTAAAATAGAATTTTTTAATTCAAATTTAAATTAATCAAATTTCAAAATAAATATCGCATAACCAACGTAACCAAATACTTAAAAAAAGAAGAAGATGATAATACATAAGTGCTTGCTTACTTGAATAAGCTCGTGTGTCGGTCAGATTAGTTTATAAATATTTTTAAATTTATTTAATATTTAATATATATAATTAATTTTTATAATTTAAATCAGTCAAAAACAATAAGTTAATCATATACAATTATGCCATTCTAGCTTATAAGCATATTTCTGTTGATTAATTTTTTATTTTTTATATTTTTTTATCCTTTCTCTTAAAAAAAAATACAAAATTATCCCACTTGGAGTAAAGCTCCTAACTACCTACCTTTTCCTCGTAAATAACGACGATATTTATATTAAAATTCGACTAATTCAAATTTATGCGATATAAAATTTGATAGAACCTATCAAGACCTTTTTTTATATTAAATATTTAAAATTTAAAATCTTTAATTAAAAATAAAAAATTTAATTCATTTTATTGTAACCCTCGATATTGTATAGTTGCAAAGAGATATGTATAATTATTTTATGAATAGGGAATTAAACCGAAAGCAAATTCTTAGTCAAAAAGATTTAAAAAGAACTTTTCATGACTATAATGAGAAATAATATTTTCATCATTATGTCTTAGATTTATTTAAATTTTGATCATCTTTTTTTTTCCTACATAATAATAAGATATAAATGTAACTTTATAAAAGTGTATCTTTATGTCAATTTACAGCATTGAAGTAGCTTTCATGTTCTTTAAAAAAAAAAAAGAACACAGAGACATCATTATGATATCTTATCATTTTATTTTGGTCCATCCAAAATCCCTTTTTCTCTGCAAGAAAATCTACACTTTATGTTATCTTTATATTATCATATATTATATATATTAATTATAATATATATAATTCTATGTTAAATGTAACCTTCAGGATATAAACTCACATGAAAGATGTGTATATTTTGGAATTTTTGTATTATTAGCATCACATCAATTGAATTGCAGTACACACTACTTTAAAAATATTTAAAAAAAAAAAAAAAACTGGAACTATTAATGGACAAATTTTGTATCAAATAATAAATCCGTTGTTAATTTTATTTAATAATGAGATTATTAAAAATAAACGTTAGCCACGAGTAATATAGCGATAAAGTTTGTAATTAATTTTTTTTTTAGAGACAGGTTCCAATCCTTTTAATCTTTGATTAATTTATTAATCCAACCTTTGATTGGATTGAAATGTATGATTTTTTTGGTCCTTTTTAGGTAGGACCAAAAAATAATTTTAGAAATATATTATGATAAATATAAAGTAAGAGTATGAATTTAACATAATATATGAGTAACTAAGTGATACAAGTAGTTATCATAATAAATTTGTTATTAATATGTTTTAGTTAATTGAAATTCAAATATGCTTAGTCTAGTTTTAAACTAAAGAATCTAAATAGCCGCCAACTCAATCGCTTAAACAAAAAATAAGCGGTGAAGTAGGATTATATATTTACATATAAAATTTTTTGTATATAAGTATATAATAACGATAACGTATCCAATATAATTCTACAAGTGAGATATATAAGGAAGGTATTAGGATGGACGCATATTTTATCACTATTTTTGTGGGTAAAAATGTTATTTCCTATAAATTCTTGGCTCAAAAAAAAAAGTTATCGAAGTAGGATTGCAGGAAAGAAAAATAGCAAGATAGCAAAATATAAAGGAAATAAAATAACAGATGATAGTAATACACATTGAAGTGTTGGGACAACGGAATAACAACAATAAACACACACACAAAAATTAACTGCGAGAAAATAGAGAAAAACGGAACACAAACGACACACAAGAATTTACGTGGTTCGGTCTCACGACCTAGTCCACAACTGCAACTAGGAGGAATTTTATTACTCTCTCTCTTGTGGTGTATAGATTACAAGTACAAGCTATCTATTTATAGAAATAGATTAGGGTTATTAGGGTTTCTAACGGGTCTAATTAATCAGGCCTCCACAAGCCCAACAATCTCCCACTTGGAGGCATGATAATCTTCAACTGCCATCCACTGTGAGCACTTGTACGTCTAGTAATCTCCTCCTCATCTTCCTGGTTGCAGCGGCCTTTTCATCAGTTAACCTGAAGGCCCGTTGAAGCTTCCCCAAGCTCCAACATCAGTCACGGCTAAAACTGCCCCTGACTCGTCCTCTGTCCCTACCGACTCCCACTTGCACGAACTGCCAAATCATGGGATACTCTGAGAACAAACAACACTCTCCATAGTTAGCAGGTAATCATCCGGAGAGACTTTGACAGCTGGAACACTGGTTCTCTTAACCCACTGTCTGGTAACTCTGGCTGAAGTTTTAACTGGCTGACTGCCGATGCTCCCACTGCCACGAGAACCCCTGACTGGTTTAACTGAGCGATCCTGAGTCTTCGACTGACTCCTTCTTCTGTTCCTGCTCCCACTACCTCTGCTATTTCTCCTTCCTCTGCTGACATTTAGCAATTCACTCGATGATTCCCCAGAACTCCTTCTTCTGACATCCTTGCCTAGAATGAGATCACGAATCTTCTCAAAAGTGAATCCATCGGGTCCCGCTGAACTGGTAACTGCTATAACCGTTCCGAACCAACTGTCAGGTAATGACGATAGCAGTAGTAAGGCTTGAACTTCATCATCGAACTTAATGCCCACTGACGTAAGTCTGGCTAAGATTGAATTCATTGTATTTATGTGCTCAGTAACTAAACTGCCTTCCTTCATTTTTGTGTTCACCAATTCTCTAATCAGAAAGACCTTGTTTGCTGCAGATGGCTTCTCGTACATGTTAGACAGCGCTTCCATGACACCTTTCGCTGTCTTCTCTTTCAGAATGTTAAACGCAACATTCTTGGTCAACGAGAGTCGGATAACCGCCATGGCTTTCCGATCCAAACCTGCCCACTCTGCATCAAACATCTTTTCCGGCTTGTCACCCAATACCATGTCTAACTCCTTCTGAACCAGCAAATCCTCAATTTGCATTTTCCACCAACTGAAATCTGCACCATCAAACTTTTCAATTCGATATTTCCCATCTTCTGCCATCTCAAACGACTAGATGAGGTACCCGGTACAACTGATCTCAGGTCTTGATAATTTCAAAAGAAAAATTGACAAAGCCAATACGCACCAACAAAGTTAACTCGGACCACCACCAACAAGAGACCAATTGAAAAACTTTTCTGCCTGAAAAAAAATTTTCCGGCGAAACAGTACCTGCCGGTGAAAAAATTTCTCCGGCAACTCGCCCTCCTGCTCGATCTGTTGCTCGCGACGGCGACAGCTTTGCAATCGCCTGGGCTGCTCGACGGAGGCAGCAGCTCTGCGATCTGGACAGATCTGGCAGCGACGACTGCTTGACCTCTGGCAGCGACGACTGCTTGATTCTTCTCTGTCGTCGCGACTGGCAGCAGCGGCGGCTGCTGCTTCTCCTCTCTTCAGATCTGCTGGTCAGCGGCTGCGCAGCAGGTGGCTACTTTGTTTTTTTTTTTTCTGACAAGCTGCTCCGGTCGGCAGCTTTGTTCTTCTCTCCGCTTGGCTGCTCGGCTGGCAGCTGCTCAACAGCGGCTGCTGCTTCTGCAAAGTGGTTTGCTGGTGGCTGCTGCGCCTTCTTTCTCTAAAAAAAATTTTAGGTGACTCTCGCTAATTTTTCGTGTGTATAACCTCGCTCTGATACCACTTGTTGGGACAACGGAATAACAACAATAAACACACACACACAAATTAACTGCGAGAAAATAGAGAAAAACGGAACACAAACGACACACAAGAATTTACGTGGTTCGGTCTCACGACCTAGTCCACAACTGCAACTAGGAGGAATTTTATTACTCTCTCTCTTGTGGTGTATAGATTACAAGTACAAGCTATCTATTTATAGAAATAGATTAGGGTTATTAGGGTTTCTAACGGGCCTAATTAATCAGGCCTCCACAAGCCCAACATGAAGAATAAGAAACTATGTAATTACGAAATTATTATTCATAATAAGAAGAAGGGGAGGAGAGGCTAGCCCTCTACCTTTTTTCATATAACTATATTACGTATATAATCAAATGTATAATCTACATATATTGATTTAAAAAGAATAATATAAAATTCGATTGATTATCTGTCTAAAAAATCTCATAAAATTAAATAAATACTATTTCAAAATATGAATAGAATATTTGGAGCTTATGTTAATTATACACACAAATAATTATGTGTGAGAAATTTAGAATAACAGATCATCATGAATTTGAGACTATATATTCTTACATAAAAATGGAACCTAGGACAATTTTAGGTAAATATTTGGACAAGAAATAGAGTTACATCCTTTTTGCAAAAATAATAATAATTATTGTTTCATAGGTTTATTTCTTAGGCACATGAAGCATGATGATGTCCTAGCTAGCCCTTATTTGACCAAGACTCTTAGGCTATAGCATTCCCATCTATATGTAATGTCTCTCTCACACACACATACACAAAACACAATAATGATGTCCTTTTCAAATTTATGCATCAAATTTATTTGATATTCATGTTGAAACTGAATTAATTTTGAATTTAAACAAAAAAATTAATATAGGGGTAGAATGCGCTCTCTCTCTATATGATAAAATGCGATTTTATACTGTAGACTCGAATTTGTGACCTATGCCCAATATAAGCATTGGGGTTCAGCTAAATTCGAATTCCGTCGAAAAGTCCAATATTATGGGTAAAACGTTCTCTATCAAGGGTGAATTCGATACTGAAGGCTCAAATTCGAGAACTTTCATTAAAGATAAAGGAGTACTTAATATTTCACCATCGCCACAGCAACAACAAATTCAATATAATTTCACAGATAAAGACTAGAAAGGATATATCTTGTAATAATAAAAAAATTATTTCCGATAGACCCTCCAATTTAATCCAATGTATATGATGGAAATAAGAGAGCAATTGAATGAAATTCAAGGTTCTCTTTTCTTTTTCCCTATATTGTTCTTGAAGGATGAAGAAGATTTATAAGAGGACAATGGCAGAATCCAAATTCTAATAAGAGGATTCAAAAAAGCTACACTAATTTATTTATTTTTTTAAAAAATATATATATATGATTCAATATAATATATATTTATATACATAATATAATTTTTTACGAAAAAATTCGATTGATCCCGTTTATCGTAGACAATGCCGCCACCGTAAAGAGGAACGAAAGGGGAAGATTTTGATGAAAGAGCTCGAATTTTATGCATCATATCGATAATATACAAGATATTTGCATTACAATTAATTTAACTTATAAGCTAATTACATATAAATATTTATAATAAGCATTAATCATTAATTTAAATAAAAATAATAATTAACCTAATCTGAATTCTTCCAATATATTATTTACTGGCTATAATTCATTCTTAAACAGTATGGAATTGGTTTAATAAAATGTCTCTCGAAAATAATATGATAACCTTCTTCCCTCATATGACTTAAACTACACTAATATGGTATGCATAAATTCTTGGTAAAAAGGTTTATATCTTCTTTTTATTTCTCACTTAGTGTTTAGTATTCGTATTTAGGCTCGATTTAAATTTGAATTTTTATGTCGAAAGTCTTATATTAGAGCTAAAGTACGTCTTAATACCGGTGATGTCATATTAAGAGACTCGAACCCGAAATCTTCAATTAGAAAGTTGAAGGAAAAATTGGCCATGAATATTGATTGATCGGGGCCCTGATGACGATATCCAAAACCAACTTTTCTACGACAGAATGATGGAGTACTTACCACTTGATAACGATCCTCATAGTTAAAGGTTAATATATTTAAAAAACACACACACAAAGGTCTAACATAATGTAGACAAAAACTGTTCACACACATATAAACCTGACTAGCTTGTTTTATTGATGTCAACTCTAGAGTTTTATTGGTGAACTTGTATAGCCAGCAAAAAGATTCTCATAAGATATTGACCATTCAAAGGAAAAAAAATAATAATTTCAAATAAGGTTAAGAGTGTGGTTGTAAATTTTCTTCCTCACTTGCCATGCACTTTCTTGGCAATGTCACTTTTTACTAGCTAAATTTAACCTAATTCTTGAATAATAATTCTATAATAACAACAAAAACTTGTGTTAACTAATACATTAAGTTAATTAGACTATATTCTATATCTTGCTAAATTGTTGTCTTTTTCTTTTTTGGTTTCTCATATGATATCTTGTTGTTTCTTGTATTTCTATTAAGTTTTTTTTTGAATTGCTTGATTTGTTTTTTTTGTCTCTTGAATAGGTTTATCAATAATAATTTTTTATTTTTAAGATAGGGGTAAGATTTGTGTATGTTTTACCCTTTCAGATCCCACTTTAGGAAATACACTGATTTGTTGTTGTTGTTGTTAGTTTCCCATTTGATGTCTGGTATCTACTTTGAGGCCCTACTAATTCAGATTCACGCCAAAAGATCTCACTCCAGGAGGTAAAACTCGCCCTATTAAAGGCGGCTCCATATATGTTGTTCGAACTCAAGACCTGATCTGATTAAGGTGGTTGCTAAATTATTGCCTTTTTAAAAATTTTTGGTTTTCCATCTAACATCCAGACTCATTTTGAGGCCAACTAATCTAGACTTGAGCCGGAAGTTCTACTTTAGAATGTGAAACTCTCTTTATCAAATGCGATTCCATACCTACAATTCAAACTCGAGACCTAATCTGAGCCGGAAGTTCTACTTTAGAAGGTGAAACTCTCTTTATCAAATGCGACTCCATACCTACAATTCAAACTCGAGACCTGATCTGATTAAGGTGATTGCTAAATTGTTGTCTACTACCAGCCAACCCCTCCTCTCCCCTCTCCCCTTGCTAAAATGGAAGTACATGTTAAAGTTTTCATATAGAAATTTAAGTTATATGTTCGGTCAGTTTATAACAATTTCAAATTGATATAATAATAATTGAGTTCACAGTTAAATATTTAATAGATCTTTCAATACATATATATGATCTGAACAAAAGCTATTAAATATACATGGACCTGTAAGCGGTATTGTTAAGTTCCACATTGGTAAGATGAGAGAATTATGGACTCCTAATATGAAATTGGGCAATCTTCCCCTCATAAGATAACTTTCGGAGTTGAGTTAAGTTCAAGATCCATTTTCTTATATGGTATCAGAGCTAAACTCATCTCAATTTATGATTTACCGATGTTGGACCTTCATATTAAATTGTCCACGCACCAAATGTCCAGTCCTAAATGTGAGGAGGGGTGTTAAGTCCCACATCGCTGGGATGAGAAAATTATGAACTCCTTACATCAACTTGGACAATTCACTCCTCATAAGCTAACTTTTAGAGTTAAATTAGGTTCAAAATCTTTTTTTTTTTACGGACATCATAAATCTGCCCCTTCATTAGTGTAAATAACTTTTAACACTATGTAATCATCCCAAAGATATTTATAAGCCTTCTTAAAGTTAACTGTTTATATACATTAGGATATATATATATATATAAAACTATATTTATAACTAGTTAGATTAGTTGTAAAACTGATAAAATACAAAAGAAAACAGAAGATAAAAAGGATGAAGTGATAGGAGTAGGGGCAGAATAAAACAGAGAAGATAAATTATGGGTAATGTTTTTTTTTTTCTCTTCTTATTTTAACTTTATTGTTTATTTAAAGAAAGGAGGGAAAAAGAAATTAGGAAAGATGAGAGGAATCCATGTTGTTCCAAACATATGCAGACAAAGTTGTTTCAGAGGAGAAAAGCAACCATTGCTTTGAGACCAGAAAAAAAAAAGTTAGAGAAAGAGAAAGAGATATATTTCAAACTCAGTTTAGGTTATATACATTATCAGTAATTAAAGAAAAAACTAATATGATTAGATCTTGCAAAGAATATTAATAGGTAAATTTCTTTAAAATATAAAATTTCTTTAAGTTATCTGCTAAGACAAATAAAGATGAACTTATGGTATAAAAATTTCTTACACTATGGATATATCACGAAAAATCAGTTATAAATATTGAAAAAAGTATTAAATATTTATAAATATTTAAATGTAAATTCTATTATTATTATTATTATATTAATTTGAGATCACTATTAAAATTTATGAACTTTAAATTTTAGATTCGTTTATATTAAAAGTAATATAATAGTGTAACATTTATTATGCCGATAATGTATGTATAACTTACAACTCTTTATGAATTTTAAGTTATATATATTTATCGAGTAAATATTTTTTAAGCTATCAATATAATTTAACATGTAATAACAAGTGAAAATATTCTTTCTTTTAAAATTAAATTACTAAGTAATACTTAGTAGTAGTAATCATTAAAAAAAAACTGAAGTTATTATTATACATTTTCTTCGTATTAATTTATATGATATATGTTTTTATTTAAAAAATATATAATATTTTAAATTTCTCATTTTATTTTTAACAAGATAATCTACGGTCATACAAAGGTCAATGGCTTAATTTGAACCACAAGTTTAATTTTTTTTTTCCTCTTTTTGTTAAACTATGTACCTGGTCAAACACCGCCGATAAAATTAAACTTGTAAGAGTATTTACTAATCATAAAAACTTAACTATCGCTAATTTTTTTAAAGTGATCGATCTGATTGTGTAAATATTTTTGACGTCTTCATTTGCTATATTAAATTTAAGCTCTTCTTTCACCCACCCCCTTCACCCTCCCCCACCTCTCACCCCCCCCCCCAAATGAACTTGGTCATTTTTCCTCTCTTTATATGTGTCTATATATCTATTAGGTGAAGAACAACCCTACAAAAGTTCCTTCTCTCTCTCTCAAAGAACAGAAGAAAAAAAAAAAGAGATGAAATCTCTCTTCTTATTTCCTGTGTTTTTTTTTTATATTAAGGCTATGCTTGTTTTGTGCAGATTAAAAAGGGTTGTTATTACAATTTTTATTTTTATAATTTTTTTTAAATGAGAAAAACAATATTGTTGGTTTTGTGGTTGTATACACAATTATAGTTTTTTTTTGACAAAAAATAAATAAATTGGGGTTTGAAGATCCATTTGATTAGGACCCCATTTTGATCATCTACTTATATCTCTTTTTTTCCCTTTTATTTGTTTTCCCACTTTTTTTTAATTTTTTTTTTGCTAAATATAAACCATTAATATTCTTCTCCTCTCCTCTAAATTCTTCATCTTCTTGATTCTTGAAAAAAAAAATGATCATGGAGAGATTAGGAATTTAATGAGCTAATTACTATTACTATTATTAATATTAGTAGTTTGTGAGTGTATATGTATATGTATAGGTACGTCCGTGTACACGTATATGCCTGGCTCCCTGTATGCCATTTGCAGAGCTCACCGTAATATATCGATGGGCCTTGTTGAATGGCGTATGAGGAGCCAAGCATATCTCGATATCGTGTATATGATGTTGAAGTATGTGACCATCTCATCGCTATAAAGCTATAGAGTTAGCCCTTATCACTTTTTTTGGGGGGTTAATTTGTTTATGTTGAGATCTATGCTAGGTTACGGAGATTGTTGAGGAATTCTTCTCTCTCAGTTGCACCAGGTATTTTTTTTTTAAAAAGTTTAATTCATCTTGTCCTCTTTCTAAATATACATCATGATATATGTCTAGGGTTTCTTAATTTGCTTCCTATGTGATTTAATTTTTTTCTATTTTTCTTTTCATTTGATATATGTAATGCTTAACTTATGTTTTTTTAAAACAAAAAAGAAAATTAATGTTCAGATTTTCTTGCAGTTATGATTCTACAAGTCATTTTTATATTAGCAGAAGGATTAATTGATAATTCTAGTAAATAAGCTAGCGTTTGCTCATAAATTTCGGATTAGATTTTTGGAGAATTTTTGCTTCCACTAACAAAATTTTAATTTTTAAAAAAGTAAAATGCATGTTCAAACACGATTTCAAGTATTAATGAGTGGCTACTGGCTAATGGTTTATCGGAAATAACTTTTTCAAATGTTAAAGTAAAGGGTAAAGTTTGCGACACATTATCTTCCTTAGGCTTCACTTGTAAGATTATATTAAATATGTTATTATTATTATTATAGTAACCGATTTATTTAGGATCTTAGTGGTTTAACAACTATACTCGTCACACTTTTAGAATTATGAGTTCAAAAATGTAATTTCTTATATGCATATCTAAACTCCATGCTAATGTATTGATTTCAGTTGAACTCGTTATCAACAGTGTGATTTTTTAATTTTATGTTGACTTAAATTTCTTTGTCATTATCTTTTTTGTTTTAGGGTTTTTGTTCTTTGTTAATTGAGAGGTATTTTTTTAATTTTATGTTATCTTATATTCACGTACTACAAGAAAAGAAACTCATGACTTTGCATTTGGTTCTGTTTTATTATTATTATTATTTTTATTATTAAAAATAATATAAGTTGTAATTCTTTTGATCATATCAATATAATAAGAAGTTCGTGTTAATAAAATGTTAATTAAACTTTGTATAGTATAACTTTCAATAAACGAATTAATGAGATAAGTATCTTGAAATGAAAAGAGTAATTTCTTTTTTTCTTTTTTTACGTGTTCAGTGTATAAAACTTAAACTATTTTTATTTATTTTAGATTAAGTTTTGTGTTGTACATTATATGTTTCCTACATATTCCCATAAGGCATCGAAACCATACATATAATGACAAGCATGAAAGTTACAACTTATGTCTTGTTACCCTAATAATTTCTTCTCTGGACTCGTACTTTTTTTTTTTCGTCAGTATAAGAAATTTACACTATATTATTGTCTAAGTTATTTTTTTGGGTCAACGTAATAGGGAAGAAAGTAGTATCAACAACACATAATACAATGACCAAATTAAGCAAAGAGAACAACAGATCATTATAAAAATCAAAAAACAAGATAGTATGTGAGTAATAGTAATGTATTTTTGTTTCGGTTTTTCAACCCATTATCTGATACCTGCATTGGTGCTCTGACTAATTAATTTAAATCGCGCTAGCAGGGTCGTTATGGTTGCAACGCCACAACAAAATTTTTTTTTTCATACCCAGTGCTCGAACTAATTGAGTCCTTTGGTTAAGGGTGAGGAGATCCTAACCATCCCACCATATTCATAACCTTTTATCCTTATTCTAAACCTCTATATTTAAATATTTTTATTTTTAAGGTCATGTCGTTGATAAGTAATAAGTGCGTGTGTCATATCAATGTCTAATAATTTAATGTTGGTTTTTTTTTGCATTCATGTCTTTGTTTTTTGAACAGTTGATTAAATGTATTACTGATCAGATTTTATTCTGGTCTGTCTGTCAATTATACAATGTTACAGTTTTTGGAAGGACATTATATTCTTTTGTTTGCACAAATTTGTCTTACAAAATGATGATTACTTCTATTTGTAGAAATTGTAGGGTCACATGTGGGATTCTGACCTCTTTTAACATTTTTACAACACAAGAAATTAAACAAAGGAAAAATTTATGTGATATTTTTGTTAAGTTAGAAATTGAAATAATGGGGCACCTTGTAAAATGAATACTTATTTGAATTTTTTTTTTCATAAAAATATTTTAATTTATGTGATATTTTTGTTCATTTTTTAAAATTTAATATCAAATTAAAATTAGATAAATAAATTAAAATAAAAGCAGTAATAAGTTTTACTCGACCTTTTTTTTCACTTGCCATTTATTTCCTCTTTTTTCTTCCGTAATATTTTTTTTACAGAAATAGAAATGCTAGTGAAGTTGGAATCTTTCCTAAATACTCGTGAACGTTATATCATACATGAGTACCTAGCTTATTGAAATAAACTTAGATACTCATATATGATATAACGGCCATGAGTATTTATGCAGAGTCCAACTTCATTGGCATTTTTATTTCTGCAAAAATATTTTTTTTTTGAAAAAAAGAAATAAATGGTAAGTCAAAAAAAAAACAAGTGAAATTTACTAATACCTCTGTTTCTATTTATTTGTTTGAATTTCATTTTGATTTCGATAGAGAGTTTTAAAAAGTAAATGATATGACATATATAAACTAGAACGAAAATAGAAATCCCCGGTCTCAATTTATGTAATAATTTTTCCTTTTCAATCCGTTCAAAAAATATGTCGCCTTTTTATATTCAGCATCAACTTAACTCTTGACCTTTAAATTTCACATTTTATCCTTAGTGAGATCATGATCTATAGCTATAAGAATATCTATAGCTAGTTGTTTTAAATCACGAGTTTCTAAAATTTTTTATTATTTGTTAAAATCTCGTATTTAATCAAATACCATTACATAAATCGGATCGAAAAGAGTATTATTTTTATGGGCAAATATAAATCATGCAATGCTTTAAAGTTGGTACGAACTATGGGATTCTTTTAGGGTCAGGGCTAGCTAGGTTAGTCACTATCCAAGAATAATTTGTACAAAGATTTGTGTTTACAACTTTACATTATGTATCATGTGCATACATACTTTCACAACTCAATTACTCCACTTGCTAGGGATAGATTTGATTCTGACTTCGTAGAGCCGGTACTAGTATTATTTGTGTGTACGACTGTTTCACACTTTCGTGTTGAGACATTAAAGGATTTTTATTTGTTTTTAAATTAAACAAATGATCGGTACTGTATCGTTAATGTCTCAAAATTGCTTGAAATGTTTTACCTATAATTTTACCGGTTATATTAGGTTTTTATTGCTCTATCTTGTTCTAGGTTATCTAATATAATTATCAAGAGGTGTGGTTTCGAGTTCGAGTTGTGAGAATGAAGAAAATTTCAATAACTTTTTTTTTCTCTAATGATTTCTATGATCAGTGAATTTGAATTAGTCGGACGTGTTTTGGATGTCATTTGTTTATAAATATGGGCAAAGCTAGGAGGTACAAGGGGTTCACTCGAAAACACTATATATAAAAGCAAAGCCAAAATTTAAACTTTATGTATTCTGACTCTCTTCCTCTCCCTATATATATAGTTAAAAATTTTGATTCCACCACTAATTATTATAATAGGTTGGAGAGTGGAAAAATTTTCACTTGGCTTTTTACAATACCTATGAGCTATGATCATCTCTTGCTCTAGTTGGTTACTACTTACTAGGGAATATATATATATATATATATATATATATAGGGTCAAAAAATTGAAGAAAAGTAAAAGCATGAATATATATATTCCTTCTTGGAATTAAGAAAAGAAAAAGAAAAAGAAAAGAGATCAGCTTTTCTCAAGGGGACTGAATTCCTATTGGATTTGAATGATTCAACATATTAATCTCCACTATTACAACAACCCCCCCTCCCCCTCCTCACCCTTTTATTTTCAATACAATAAAAATTCATCGCTAATCTTACTTAACAATAATAATGATAAATTATCTCGAGAATGTGGTTTGAGGTTTCAGGTTCAGGTATATTCATATTACTATGCAGGTGATTTTTTTTCATTCGTTCAAATAATGATGAGTATCGTTATTTGATATTTGTGCTTGTGGGAGATAACAGATTATACTTGATAAAATTAATTGAAGTGTGCCCATGTTGATTTAAACACACCGAAAAAAGAAAGAATATCAATCTCGAACTCTCTCTCTATATATATCAGTAGTTATTCACTTATTTGTATTTAACAAGTTTGAAAAAAAAATTTCACCAACCAAAACCTACAAAGGTTCTTTTACCTCTAACCAAACTCTTATCCACAAAACATTCTTCTGAATTGCCAGCCTATGGTCTGAAAAGTAGGTAAATTATTATTATTATTATTATTATTTAAAGACAAAAAAAATAATAAAAACAAAAAAGTGGATCATAATGTCCACTAAAACCTCCTCTTTTAAAAAATAAAATAAAAAATAAAAAATTAAAAGAAAGTAGATTCTATTCCTAATCTTTAATCTGTAAAAAGTAGTGTCCTTTTTTTTTCTTTTCACTTTTTCACTTTATTTACCTCAATTTCTGATGGACATTTTACTGTTTAACTTTATTCTTTCACAGTAAATGACAGCCCCTTTTTCCTTGATTTGCCTGTTTTTTGTACTTCTTTATTTTTGCATAAGAGTATTTCTTTTACACAAGTAAATAATTTGGAAAAGGGTGAATTTGCTACTGTATTATTTGAAATTAGACCCAAAAAATAATTGGTAAAGTTTGGATGCTTCTCGACTAATTTTATGAGTATATCTGTCACTTTTCATCAGCAATAGGCATCAGGTAACTCTCTCTACCAAGATGATTTTTAGGCACCTAGCTAGTATTTTATCCGTTTAGATTTGAATCTGCGAAAACACATACTTGGATGCGAAATTAGATAAGTTTACCTTAAGTTTACCTTTCGTTAAACTTAGTATCTAATAATAACCTGTCATTATGAACAAAAATTCTTATTTTGCCCTTGGCTCCGAATGAGTTTCAACTCGAGGGTAATTTTTATATCGTAGTAAAAATTGAGGGGTAAATATCTTTTTTTTTTCTCTCAAAGAGGTTGGATGTGTGGAGTCTACTAATTTTATACGATTTGTTAACCATAAAAATATGAATGAACCAGAAATTTAACAAATGACAAAATTAAACTATTTCTCGTAAATAAGTTCTCTAATAACACAACACCTAAAGTAGATTTAATATTGTTTTGCTTAAGAAATAGTATATACAATTCAACATAAAATATTACATCACAAAACCTAATATATAATATTATATCTAGAAAAAAATTATACATAATATATCAATCTGGTATAAAAGTGTTTGAAAGGTGTGTATACACAAATGTGAGCAGAGGCGTTTCTAGCCTCAAGGCGTGGGTTGAATTGAATCCATAACTTTCAACATAGGGCATAAATTTATGTATAAAAAATTATTAAATTTGAAATTAATAATAAATATGAACCCATAATTTTAAAGATACAATGGGTTCAACGCTAAAAGTTTAAGACTGAACCCATAAAGTTTAAATTCTGGATCTGCCTCTGCTGTTAGGCTAGCTAAAAGTGTACTCCTCCTGTTTGAACCGGTTTCTAAAGACTTCTCAAGGAAAAAATAGAGATGTCTCCTACATTATTCATAATATGTGAAAGTATCGACGTAAGAGAAATAAGAACTTCTCTCTTTCTCTATAATATTTTTGTTCTTTTTTATTATTTCATAACACGTTATCAGCACGAGACTCTACCGTCTCAAAATTCGAAGGCTAAGGTATTATATTTTTTACCTCCTCTCTTTCTTTTAATATGACTAATTTTACGAAACTTGAGTTCGTTGCCCTTTAAAGTTCAGGCAAGAACTACCTTTCATGGGTGTTGGATGCTGAAATCCATTTGGATGCAATGGGTCTTGGAGACACCATTAAAAGTGAAAATAAAGCATCAAATCAAGATTGTGCTAAGGCTATGATATTTTTGCGTCATCATATTGACGAAATTCTGAAAATTGAATATCTCACGATTAAGGATCCACTTATTTTGTGGAATAGCCTGAAAGAAAGATATGACCAACTGAAGATGGTCATCCATCCAAAGGCACGATATGATTGGATGCATCTGAGGTTTCAAGACTGTTCATGAATATAGCTCATCAACATACAAAATTGTTTTTAAGTTGAAACTATGTGGAGAAACTATTAATGATGTTGATATTATTGAATATGTGGTAGTACACAAAATTAATTGAGAGTTCCGGAAGAGCTAATGTATTACTACCTGAAGGAATGAAATTATTGTAGTAAGTCTCAAAAGAAAACTTATAAGTTTCAAAGACATTGAAAAAAAAATTGAGACTATAAATTATGGGAAGATCTAATATCTTCATGCTACTACAATTGAAGCGGGTTATAAATATTTATGTAAAAGATTACCCGCCATTTTTTTTATTTGTAGTACATAAATATGGGTATGATGATAAAATACATACGAAAGTAAACTAGAAGTTTACTGAAATAAGTTGGTATAATTGGTTCGCCATCCCGGTTCAAATGTGATGCAAAAATAATTGAGAATTCACGTGGCTATATGTTGAAGAAATAAAAGATTCTTCAAGAATTTTCTTGTGTTACTTGTTTTCGTGATAGAATGATCTTGATCAGCTAAGATTGGAATTATATTTCCTGAAATTTTGGAACTTATAAAAGGGTGAATATGGGCCCGTTCACCTACCATGTGAACCATTTCCTAATAGATGCATCCATGGTATGGTCACATGTGTTTTGATATCAACTTGCAATTGATTTTTGTAAGGTTGTTGCTCGAATTATTAAATTAAGAGCATAGTTCCAAATTATAAAATCATGTTGATAATGTTGATTCATATCTATGTTGGTTTAGCAAAAATTGTATGCCTCCAATTATAGCTAAATCATTGGTTATGAGAATAAAACTCCCAAATAAAATTTGATATGAGATATGTTTATTTAAAATATAGCAACACTTAAATGCATCAAGCCAACAAGGTTCCCCTATCATAATTGGTTCAAAATCAGGAACCAAATGATCCATCTAAAAATTTGAATGTGCGATATATGATTCAATTGCTCCACCACAACGCACAAAGATGGTCCCCAAATGAGCTTGGGGGTAAATGTTAGTTTTTCTAACATTAGGGGGAGAAGTGATTAGCAGCTGGAAATTGAGTGTAGGAAGAATTATCTAGATCCTCGGGAAAAAACAAGTGAACTTAAAGTTCAATAGATAATTCACTTGCAAAATATTGCAAATCAATTGTCAGATATATTTGCTAACTCTATTTTATAATTCAGTTGCAAATGCTCCAACGAAAGGTCCTCGAAGGACAGGGTCTATGAGACGCCTGAAGTGTGATAGACCAAACGGTTTCAAATATAGAACTCCTTGAAGAAGGAGAAGAGCAAATGATTAAGATGGTCATAATAATGAGGCAAGTGTTTTGAGAAAGCACCACGACATAACACTTCATAAAACCTTGGCAAAGGTTCAGGTACCTGAAAATGACTATTTTATTCTAACAATTGAAGTCCCGATCTTGTTGGTTATGCTGATGCTGGGTATTTATCTGACCCACACAAAGCTCGATCTCAAACTGGCTACGTGTTGATATGTGGAGGTACTGTCATATCTTGGAGATCTACAAAGTAGTCTCTCGTAGCTACTTCATCAAATCGTGTTGAGATAATAGCTATTCATGAAGCAAGCCGAGAATGTGTGTGGTTAAGGTCCATGATACATCTCATTAGAGAAAAATGTGGTTTGAAATGTGAAAAATTGCCCACAATTTTATATGAAGATAATGCAGCATGCATAGCACAACTAAAGGGAAGATTCATAAAAGGAGATAGAATGAAGCACATCTCGCCAAAGTTTTTCTACACACATGAGCTCCAAAAGAATAGTGATATCAATGTGCAACAGATTCGTTCAAGTGACAATGTGACTGATTTATTCATCAAATCTCTACCAACTGCAACTTTTAAGAAGATAGTGCACAAGATCGGGATGCAAAGATTCAAGGATGTTCTAATTAGGGGGAGTTAATACGCGTTGTCCTCTTTTTTTCTTACGAGGTTTGTCCCACTAGGTTTTCCTTGTAAGATTTTTAACGAGACAGCCAAAATACTTATTATTAGATATGTGTACTCTTTTTCCTTCACTAGATTTTTTCCCACTGGGTTTTTTTTCTAGTAAGGTTTTAACGAGGCACATTATCTATCAAATAGACATCCAAGGGGGAGTGTTATATATATTTTCTATTTATGGTGAATGTCTATTTCTTAGAAGGAAAGTTAGGGTTTGTAACTTTGGGACCAAGTTATTTTACCCCTATAAATAAAGGGGTTTTCCATTCATTGTAATGAATCCCTTATAATCCCTTTAACTCCTCAAGAGGATCCAATCAAGAGAAATAAGAACTTCTTTCTTTTTCTATAATATTCTTGTTCTTTCTTTATTATTTCATAACATTATACTAATACTTTCTAAAAGTTACGAAACACAGGGATATTATATATTTTTATAGCAGATATATAAGATACACATATTTGTATGTCTAAAAATCCTAGCAGTAAGCAATCTCGCAATCTCTTAATAGAGATGACATTTTCGGAGAATTTTTTTTTCTTATGGGCGAAATGGATACAAGCAGAAAAATAACGCTCAAAAATAAATTTCTGACATACACGTATATTCGTATAATATACATATTAGCAGGGGGCACGTTGTGTATTGGGCCTTTTTGGCCCGTTCCTCTATTTGAACTTAGTTCGAAGCTTTTTGGGTTAAGTTCGTTTATGGGCTATTTATGGTCTTACTATAGAGAAGGTTTTTATTTAAAGATGGTGATGATGTAAATTCTGTCGCGCTTTTAATCTAATTTAAGCCGCAAAAAGATATATACTAGTTCACGTAACAATACTATTAAATTTGATTCATATTTTAGCTTTCGTATATAATTTGACGCAATTTTTATATAAATTGTACTTTTCATCTCTTAGCTCAACAACTTAAGAACACTGATTTCTTTTTTAGCATTCTCGTTTTTCTTACATCAAAAAATTGAAATAAAAAGAGGTGTAGTTGTGGAAGGAAAAAGAGAGAAAGTAAATGTGCTCTGGAAAAGGATTTTCTTGTGATCGATGTGGCTTGCAGAAACTCTATAGTCAGTTATTGTTGAAGCTCGATGCTTCAAAACGTGAATGGAACTTTCACAAATGAGTTTTGTTTCGAGTGGATATTGTTGCAAAAGATTGAGTACGTATTGAGAAAACTAAATCTGAAATTTAGGGTGATCTGGTGTAATTTTTGAGGTGTTTTAGATGGATCTAATGCTTGAATTCAAGGAAGAACACAAAGTGGACCTTTGTATAATAGTGTATAAACATCTGTCATGATTTTATATAATATTTGTATATTGATAATATAATATTGTATATTGAGTTTTTAAACATTGTTGTAAAAGAAAAAAATAGAGTTTTTGTATAATGTTGTATATACCGAGTCATATAATATTGTATATCGAATTTTTTTAACTACTCATTTGAAAAAATAGTGGACGACGCGACTGAAAACTTTAAAAATTAATTATGTAAACATAATATAATGTTCTGGATTGTATATTTATGCAATTATTCCTAAAATTTCTTCTAAACTTGTCCACTTAATTTAATTTAACACTTAACTTTAGAAATATTTACGCATTCTCATATTCTTATTCTTAGAAAAATTAGGACTTGTTATTGTTTCATATAACAAATTGAATGTTGAAATATTAATGTAACACTAAGATATATTGAAAAAAAAAATGGAAATGATTGAGACGATTTTAAAAAGATTAAATTTAATAATGTGCAGTAAAATAAGTGATGGAATCGTACCATATATTGACATTTGTAGCATCCCAGCAGCAGATTATCCAATTCGAACTTTCTTTGCATATTTTGTGTGTGCCCCTTTTTTTTCCACACTGCCACACACAAAGTGAAAGCCGCGTTAATGGAGAAAAAAATGGACATAGGTGAAAGAAAAGGGAGAGATAGAGAGCGGGAATGATGAAGAAAGTACGAAGAAGCATCATACGTTGCTGGTCTAAGTATAAATACTTATTCTGACGTTAGTTCCTTTATGTCAACTCTTAACTACCAAAAGTGATCGTGATTGATATTAACCTAAAGAAAAGATTGCATTTTTGGTTTTTTTCTTTGTTTTTTACATTGAGAATAGCAAGTTGTTTAGTATTTTGTGGTTTGATTATGGTTGATGCACCGCTGTTTTCACAGCAGAAGCATTTGTCATTCCAAGGTTCAAGATTCTAGCTTTTTTTTTGCTTTTTTTTAACAAAAGAAAAAAAGGGTGGGGGTGGGGGTTGGGATTTTTCACTCTTGATTTAATGGATTGTTTTGTTTTGTGGGTGATTTTTCAGGTGATGATGCTCTGTGGAGGGAAATATGGAAGGTCAGTTCTGGTTCATTGTGTGATGTTCCAAAGGTTGGGGAGAGAGTGTACTACTTTCCAAGACTTCATGTGGAGCAGGTTTCTCTGTTAAATTTTAGGCTTTTTTTTTTTTTCTAAATTAGGGGTTCAAAGTTTCATGTCTGTTGAAATTTAGAGTTTTTTACTTCTTAATGAATCTTTTGGTTTTGGTCAGCTTGAGCAATCATCCAATCAGGAATTGATTGAAAAACTACTACAATTGTCAAACTTTCCCCCAAAGATCCTTTGCCGTGTTATTCACATTCGCCTTCTGGTATGCTTGATAATACTATATCCTCAAACGTATCGAAATGTTTTAGAGATAACTATTTATCTGTTTGTGGGAGTTGGGGTTGATGGATCATAAGGACTTTTGCCTATTACTCTTAGGACTGATTAGGATAAACAATCTCCTCTATATTAGTGTCATTTAATTTTCTAGGGGAAATGCTTACATAAAGTTGGTATTTGGACCCTATGCATTCACAACACAAAAGGTCCAGTCGGAAGAAATGATCACACCCAAGAAAGGATCTTAAACTGCAAATCATTCTATGCTAGACAATTAGAGCTTAAATAAAGTGATATGGTCTGTGAGGATTTATATATGTGACTCCATCTTGCTTGGGGATGAGGCATAGTAGTAGTATTAGTTGTTTTAATAGTAGCTGTTTGTTGTTGTTCAATATTATTGGACAATTAGATCCCTTGTCACAATGTTTGCGAGCTTGTTATTGTTGTTGTTGTCGGTGGTGGTGGTGGTGATGGTGGTGTTGACTATACTAGACCTCATGGACTAGCTATATTATTCGTTTTTTGTACTCATAGACCATGTGATTTGAGTACCAACAGGTAGTCCTGCATGAGAAATTCCTCTTTTAGGTATAGGTCCCCAACGATATGAGGTTCAGAATGAGGCAAATGACCCATATTCACTAGCTGTTTGATAATCTGTGAATTCCATCATCATGTGATTTTATCCTGCGTGTAGATCCTCCACAATCAAACTATGCCCACAAACAGAGCCTATTCTTTAAGTTGATGAAAAAGTATGATTAGAGCAATGAGCCCCAATTGGTGGAATCAATTCTATTGCTCCGTATTTTGATTTTGGGTCTATGCAAATCTCATGGACTCAAGCAAAATCGAGGCACCCAAATTATCTGAGGTTAATGATCCCTAATTACTACTTATCCTCCATTTTCAACGTACTAATCTTAATATGAAGCAGTCTTTGTTTAAAGCAAGATTCGCGGAGCCATTTATCTACAATAGTTGTTTTTGGGTAGGTTGAACCTGAGACAGAAGAGGTTTATGCTGAGACCGTATTATTGCCAGATCAAGATGTAAGAGCTCAATTTACTTGCTCCTTGAAGATTTTCTGTAATAACACTCTTATTTACAGCAAGAATACTACTCCTTGCAGCAAAATGAGCCAACAGCTCTGGATTTTAGTCCTCTTGACACTCCAAGGCCCCAGTTTCAGTCATTTTGCAAGGGTTTAACTAAATCTGATATAAAAAGCAATTGGGGACTCTCTGTGCCCCTGAAAGATGCTGTCAACTGCTTTCCTCCCTTGGTAATGCACTAATTTATTGTATCCGTTTCTCACTTTTTTTCCTTTTTTTTTTGTGTGTATGAATTCATATTTATATCTTTCTGTATAGTTCAGTCACTTCTATAGAGCGGTGGCTATACCTACATTGTTGTATGGGCAAAGTGTTGATCAGTCATCAACACACACATTCAGAAGATGAAGGGATGCTCAGATGGATGTGTGCGCATACTAGGAAAGATATAATTAGGAATGAAGTAATGCATGGTAAGGCGGGAGTGGCCTCCATGGAGGACAAGAGAAAAGTGAGGTTGAGATGGTTTGGGCATGTGATGATGAGGTGCACGGATGCACCGGTAAGGAGGTTATAGTTGTAGGAGAAGTAGAGGTTTGCCGAAGAAGAATTAGGTGAGTTGATTAGACAGTATATGACACATCTTCAGCTATTGAGGATAAAACCCTAGATAGGAAGATATGGAGGTCGAAGATTAGAGTAGAAGAATAGTTGGTGCGGAGTAATATCGTTCTTTTATGTGAGAGGGGCAGGGGGCTAGTCTCCGTTCTCTTTATTTAGTGGTATTATATTTAGTATTCAAACAGTATCTTATTCTTCATTTTTACTTCTACCTGTCGCTTCATTTGCTTTGTTTATCTTGCTATTTTGATGTCGTTATTTGATTTTGATTATACTTCTTTTAAGCTGAGGGTCTATTGGAAACAACCTCTCTACCCTACAAAGGTAGGGGTAAGGTCTGCATACATCCTACCCTCCCCAAACTCCACTTGTGGAATTTCACTAGGTATGTTGTTATTGTTGTGGGTATGAATTCATATAACCTGCCCCAACTTGCCTGGGATTGTGGCTGTTGTATTTCTTTATGTGAATATTTAAGGTAATTGGTTGACTGGATTTTGATTTTTGGCACTGGTTTCTTCAATGATCAGGACATGGGACAAGAAAAACCAAGTCAAGAACTGATAGCAAAGGATCTTCAAGGCAATGAATGGCGCTTTAAACATGCATACCAAGGCAATCCCTTTTCTCCTATGTTAGATTGAATATTGACTGAATGGATTATTGTTGTGTTATTCAACTTGACAAATGACAAAGAATGAGACCTAAACTTTTTCACTGAATCTGGTATGCACCTTTGGTTAGACTAAGATGTTTCTATTCTTTGAATTTGTATATCCAAAACAACTATGAAATTAAGTGAATGAGCTATATCTATATCTTGATGTTCTATTTCCCTCCAAATTATTTTCTACCTTAACTACACTGAGCAGGCCAACCACGGCGACATTCACTCACAAATGGCTGGAGTACATTCGTTACTAGCAAGAAATTGCTTGTCGGGGATTTAGTTGTGTTCTTAAGGTACTTTTCTGATGGCATGTTTTTGGCCTTACTGTTAAGCTACATCTCCTGCAATTACATATCTTGGAGAATCTTTATCTTATCCTACCTCATTTGATATATTTCCCTTTGATTTTGCTTCAAGGGATGAAACTGGAAAACTACATGTTGGGATTAGACATATATCTTATCAACGCTGTTCTGTTGGAGCATCAACATTTTCAAGACAAAGCATGGAAGGGGTTCTTGCAGTTGCTTCTCATGCCTTTGCAACCCGAAGTCTCTTTTTAGTCTACCACAAACCATGCTACAATAAGTATAACTTTTGATCTAGAATGAAGTCTGCTATGAGTACTTCACAGTCATATTTACGTGAATATGTTTTTGGTTGAACGTTACAGATCAAATCAATTTATTATGAGCGTGAGCAAGTATTTTGAAGGTGGAAACCACGGGCATGGAGTTGGCATGATATCTATAAAGCAACATGGGGGTATGGACTCTCATGTGAGAAGGTAATGGCACAATGAGTCCCTAACTATGTACAAGTCTTTGGCAGAAAGAATTGCTGTACATTAATTTGCTTTTTTGATATGCAGAACAAATGATTTGGACCAGATATCTTTATCTCAGGGTCAACAGACGACAAATCTTATGTTTGAGGATCAATACATGCAAGACTCGGAAGCAATACTCGATTGTGCTCAACCTACTATGATGGATGTGGAGATCAGTGAACAGACAGTTGGATTGATTAATAATATCCATTGTTTTGCTCCTGTAGAGGACAATGGACTGCAATTGCATGCAGCAGTTGTGAGGGAGAATAATGAGGGATCTATTCCGAATGAAACTGTAGCCATCCAAGCTCAAGATGAAGACTTTTATGAGCTATTCAAGGAATTTGACTTTCCAGACTCTCCAAACACTAGTCTCAATACTATAGCTTTGGATTCGAACAGTGATTGGTTCAGATCCACGCTACAAGGTAATAGTTACTTCTTCAATTTCAATTTTTGTGTCTTATTTTTCTTTTTAGTCGGCTTAAAAAAAGAATACCACTTCTCTATATCTATTAAGTTTAACATTCCCATTTCACCGTTAATGATACTCATTTCTAGGAATGACGTGACATGTAAAACCACAAGATTCAAAGAGTACTTTTGGTATGTTACACATACCGTTTAGTTGAAAACCACAAGATTCATAAGTTTTCTTTACATTGTTAAACTTAGTCTCCAGTCAAACTAAAATACATACGAAAGGAGTGTAACATAAAATGACTATACCACAAAGATATTTACTCTAAATTGTAATTTTTTGGTCCATCCATATTCATGAGATTCCCACAATTTGGATATTTTCACTAGGCTGCTGTCTCATCATATTGACTATAAGCCTGGCTTTAACTAGTTTATTTATGCTCCTCTGTCTAATTTGTCATTTTAAGAAAGCTAAGGCTTGTCCTTGTAGAATTCGGTGAATGTCTTGAAGAGAAAGAAGAGACTATTCCTCCCTGTCAGCAGAATTCCTCAGAAGATCACTCTAGACGGACTTCTTCTTTATTGGAGCATCCGACTTCCTTCCAAGGGATGTATATCTCTTCAACCCCGAGTCAGATTCCCTATGAAGGACCTGGTCGTGGTGACGAGCAAGTTCCTTGGGGAGGCTATCAAGTAGCACGACGAACTATACCAATACTTAGTAGGGTTGTCTCGCGGTACCCTGATTCACTCGTGAACTTCAGGGTCGCAAGTAGCGTACTTCAGTCGGCGTATTTGGAAATATTGGCAGAGTTAGTCTACTTTCTTGATAATCTTACAATAGTGAACTTGTCCAAGGATCAGTTCAATGTTGCTAGGCAACATATCTGGGACTTAAAGTCAAGTGGCATTGAAATAGGCTGGCTTGAAAAGCGTTTACTGCATATCGATGAAGTATTTAGCATGGAAAGCTTACGGCAACAGCGACAAGCACTCACACGTAGAATGGAGGAGACGTTATCTACGTTTAGGCAGCTAAATGAGGAACTCGGATGTATAACCAAGGAGCTTCATGAACTATCTCTAAAGGTTGGCCCAAATCCTCCTATGAGGTTGCACCATGTCTTAGAAGGTTTGTTGTAGTTTTCAGTAATATTATCCCTTCTATTTGACTGCATATTAAGGAGAAAAGTCCAACATAGTCCACTATATCTTTGGACAGAGGCTCAAAATGATAGTATTTCTTTCACAGGGAACACTAATAGTCCACATTTAATACTCCATGCAAGAGAGATCACCATTTTGATCTTAAGTTCAAAGAATATGGACTATTTTGGGCCTTTACTGTCTTGCTAGGAGCTCTTACAGTCAGAGGTGGAGTCAGGATTTTTAATCATTATCTCAGAATAACTATTTTGGTTGTTCAAATGGTTCAATCTAAGGTTAAGAGTTTTATAACATTTTAGACTTTATTGCTTTATAGGTTCTAATTGGGCCGGACCTATGTGCTAACATTGGGCTGAATTCACTCTACGGCCCAAAAAGCCGTCTTGTTGCTTTGGTTTCTTGTAGAACCTTTTTTTTAACATAAAAATTTGGGTAGGGGAAACCCAGAAAGAAATTACAAGCTGGGGAATTGAACTTTCACCAACAAAGTGAAAATTCAGGTAACCAACAATTAAGCTACTAAAATTTTCCGTTCGTGTAGAGCTAATCTAAGCTGAAAACATTTTGACAACAAGCTTCTCTAACCATCATATTTTCTCATGAAATGGTGGAAAAGAATCATAAATAACAAACTATAGTTTCATTTTCATCCTTACAAATGATTTTTTTGGTGCATATATTGTTGAAGCTGAATAAATTTATCTAAAGAAGTTTTCAATCACTACCTTTTTATCTTTTAATCTTTGCAAGGCCACTGAAAACAACATACTTCGAGTAATTCCACGAATGAAATCTGGAAAGAGTGGTGTGTACACAATTTTATCCTATCTTGTGAAGGTACCAACATATTTTGTGTAATTTCACGAATGAAATTCGAAAAGGGTTGTGTACGCAACTTTACCATATCTTGTGAAGGTACCAACATATTTTGTATAATTTCATGAATGAAATCTGGAAAGGGTGGTGTGTAGCAACTTTACCCTATCCTGTGAAGGTATATAAATTGTTTTCAATAAATTCTCAACTCAAATAAGACAAAAATATTCTTTTAAAATAAGTAATTCATGCTTCCATTAAGTAATTCAATCCCTTTATTATTGATTATTGCATAAATAGTACTTGTATTATAATTTCCACATAACTAATAACTCGGATCAGATAATTCCGATTTGCGTCAAACGAATGAAGACAAGACACATGTCTTATATACATGAATTTACATTTTAATCATAGTTAAGTAATAAATATTTTCATTTAAACTTTTAATCTTACGAGCACATTACTTGACCATTCGATACAAAAAAGTATTTAAGGAAAAGGCAATCACCACAATGCCTGTTTTATGGCAGACAAAAAGTTCCCACCAAGATTCATCAAATCCCTTCTTGTTTTCCCTTATTTTTTTTTTTGGTGCTTTTCATTATAAACAATTGAGTGTCCTTCTTGACTTCAATCCATGGAAATATTCCAAAGGGATCCCACTTGATTTCCCATTTTCACTCTTCTAAAAAGTAAAGGTTGCTATTTGAAAGCTTCTTCTTCTGCAGAGGAGATAATAATTAGTATATTAGATGAATATAGTAAAGGATTGGTTTGTAATACATATGAGATGCAAAATTTAGGCAATTGTTGATTGAAATATAGAATGTGTGTTTGGTATGAAAGGGAAATGTCTTCTGCACGGAAATATTATCTCTAAGAGAATTTATATATAATTTAGACAAACACTACAAGGACGGAGGAGGTGAGTTGAGTGCAGGGGAAGGGGGCAAGGTGCTTTATGAATTCCAACTATTACAAGTAAACCACCCATCAACAATGTTGGTCAAACTTTTCAAAAATATTATCATACTCATAGAATTCTGTAAAAAAGCGAGACACATACTCAACAACATTTTTGGAAAATGCGAACAAAGTAACCCACCAATAGCATGCTTTCTCTTCTTTTTAACTATTCTTTTGACCCATTCTTCCCTGTTTTGATAAAGGAATAATTCAAAACTCTGTAGGCAAGGTACTATAATCATTAAACAAGTAGGATAAAGGGATTACACATCACTATCTCCCAAATAGTTTTCTTACTTTATTTGACCCTACCTTAATAATTGTGTCCAAATCATATATAGCTGGTTCTTTTTATTAGGATTGTTCGACTCAACTTACGTGCACCTGAACTAATTTATCATATACTTACGCTCTTCTATTTATACAGTTACTGAATAACTCTATTTATCAAATTTAGAAAACAATAACATATTCAATGTAATCCTAATAAAGTGTACACAGATCTTATTCTTACCTCGTGGAGATGGAGACAGAAATTTTGAGCTGTTTACTCTTTATATTCCATCTTATATTAACAAAATTATACTATATAATTTTTTGGTTCAATTGGAGATGAGAAGAAAAAAGTGTGAACATGAAAGGACAGAAGATGGACCTACAAACCAAAATAAACAATCAACTTAAAAAGAAGTGAGAAATAAGTAAATGGAATTCTGATAACATATATTCAAGTGTAACTTTCAGCTCTAAAAGTAAAAGTGACACCATGAGATGCACAACCAAAGAAAAATAAGGTGCTCCTTCAAACTTTTTTTTTTCTATTAATATATTACTGTTATTTGCAAGTTATCGTATTATTGTGTTGTTGTTACTATTCAGTTATCCTAAATATTTTTTTGTAACCATTATCATTTGCTATATCTGCTTTTTAAAATTACTTTGTTATGAGTTACTTGAACCGAGAATTTTTTGAAAACAATCTCTCTACCTCCATAGGATAGGTAGGTATAAGATCCGCGTACACCTTATGTTTCCCGACATGTGAAATCACACTAAATTATTGTTATTGTTGTTGTTGCCTCAATATTCGAACTCAGTAGCACGGTAATTCAGATTTGTGACGCATAGGACTCTTTAAAGTTCAAAGCCTTTTCTATCTAAAATTATTTTATTTTCAATAACTAAATTCGAAACATCCGATTAAGAATGAAAAGATTTCATTCATGTCGAAGAGCCTTTTGGTGGTGCTTTTTTTTAAATGGTCAACCACAACATGATTCATTATACAGGGAAAGACAGCTGTCCCTTTTATTTAAATCTTTCCTGACTATGGACAGTAAAAATGCAGCAGTATTGGTACTACACCTTCCTATTTTATTCTGAATTTAACTTTTATCCACTGATAATATATGATCGAAGGTTATGAATTTTGAACTTCTACCTTATTTTAGTTACTGAATTCAAAATTATATATTTAATAAATTTTTAATATAAATATAGAGTCTAAACAAAAATTACTAGGTTTGTCTGAGTCCTGTAGCTCCAATCTTGATGAGGGTAGGATGTACTTTATCCCTATCTATAAAGGCTGTTTTTTTGTAGATTCTTGACTTGGTTCAATTTAGCTTGTGGGTAGAAAGACTGTTTTTGGTAAACCGAATGAATGCAAAATTGAAAAGAAAATAAAAAAAGCCCAAAGAAAAGAAAAGGAAAGTAATGTGGGGTTTGACTATCAATATATCTTAATCCAAGAAGGCAAAAAGTGTCGGTAGACTAATAGGGGAAAACTCTCTTCTCCATCACCTATTTGTCAAAGGCATCTCTCATAAAACTACTATTACAACCACCACCAAGTGATTGATGTTTCAAAAACAAAAAGGAAAATGACAAGACTGAGCTCACGGATGCACAGAAACAACACCTAAATCCTTACTAGTGATTTCTGTTCACAAAACCTAAATTATTGCATTGCTAAGAGAAAAAAATATAAAATTAGATGTTTTTGGTTCATATCATAATGTTCCAATAATGAGCATTATGGGTCCTGGCTGACATCATCACCAAACTTATGCAACAGAGTTAGGACTTAGGTTTTAGAAGTTTATGGATTTTGAATTCTACAATAACGGTCTCAAGAGTTAGTAATGGGGTTCCGTTATTTAGTGATATTTTAACAGATACGGATTTGAATTAAAACTATTGAATTCTACCGAACTCGTATATGTTCAAACCTAAATCTGCTCTTCACAGAACCAAGCATTCTCGAAAGAGTTTAGAATCAACTTGAATTGGCCAAAGCTTAAAGAACAAAAAGATCGCTTGACCGAACAGATTAGATTAGCCCTCTAATTAAAACGGAGAAGGCACAACTAGTTGAAAGATTGTAACACCGTAACTTGGGTGAACTTCCATCACCAAGTGAGGTAGTTGAGATTAGTATTAACTGCTTATAATGCCAACCCCAATGTCCCGGAGTGAATTTACAGTGCTTGAGGATTTGAACATGCTTGGAACATAAAATGTATTTAGTTGTCAGCATTACTAAACTTGAAGTTATTTCAACAAATGTGGATTCAGAATTTTAAAATCACCACATCTACTATATAGGAGTATGAGCCCACCCCTTTGCCCTTTTTCCCAACTTAAAAACAAGGTGTGTCCGGTAGGGTTCGAACTCGATGTCAAGAGAAAGGAATCAACAATACATGTTACGGGATCCATAGAACCCAAGAGCTTGAATTCAAACCCTGTATTTGTGTTCAAAATTCTACTTCATATACATAAACAATCTATCTCGAATGCAGTAAGCAAAAGAAGACTACGAATTCAAAACCCATAAACTTAAAATCTTAGAGTCGCCTCTACTTGACATTCACATATTGCTAAACCAAAATTCTTCAGGCAACACCACTACTTGCGGAAGCGACTTCATATAAATATGTATATTCATAGTATATTTTTACTAAAATTTTATGTAGTACAAGTCGAACGCAGTGGATAAAATAAATCAATACAAAATGGAAAGATAGGATAGAGAGAAAACTTACCAAATCTTTCTTCTTCTTTTTTTGTGATCTTTTCATTTATTTTTCTTGATTTGTGAGATGTTGCTTAAATGCAACAGTGGGAGCTATCCTGCAACTCCTCCTCTGATGCTCTTGTACAAGTTCTCCAGCAAACCAATCAAGTTTCTGGAAATTGCTTTGCTCTGCAATTTTCTTACCACCAAATAGCAGAGACTCTACATTTTTCTGTTTCAGCATTTCATCTGCAATTCCCACAAGCTTTTTCACATTACTAGGACTTGGATCAGCATCTATGTTCACCCCACAACAACCGAAGCTCGATCCGTTAGCCTGCGACCGAAAAGAAGAGTTTTAAGTTTTATATACCAGACTGTCTAAGGAAATCATATACTATGACATCAAGTTATAATATATACCAAACTGTGTAACAGCTGGTGTATATATAAGTTAAATTTCAAGAAATATAGAGGAATCATCTACTGTACTAAGAAATCATGCAGTAATACTTGTATAGTGACAAGTTATTCTACTTTGCATGTTAATATAAACTTAGAACACAAAAAGCTATGGTTTCGGTGTCCGGTATCGCATTCAGGTCCAACTAATCCATATTGTGACAGGAAGATCTTCCTACCACGATTTTTTCTATACCCCAAGCCCGAACTCAAAATTTTTAATTAAAATAAAGATATTTTATCCATCCCACCGTAACCTTAATCATATGGTTAGCAAGTATAGAAACATATATTCCATATCAGAATTTGTTTAAGTTATCCCATTATTCTTCTGAATCATCCTCCACTAGAGATTATTATATGTCATCAAGTCAATTATCATACCTTTATGCATAAAATATTCTCTAGTGTATATCCCATTGGTCAATCTCCCACCTCACAAGTCACAACAGTATTCAATATTACTTTTTTACATTCACTACACAATATAATATATATAGTAAGCTTGTAAGAGTCATTATCTTTTTGAGTCTTCCTTACCAAGTAATCTATAATTTGTAAAGGGTAAAAACGCCACCTTTGGCTGAATAAATCAACAGTCTCAAGGATAAGAAATTGGTGGAAGAGAATAATTAGGAAGGTTTAAATAGAAGACTGGTTAATTGTAAACAATCCATAATTTGAGCAGCACAGGTCTCACTAATTAGACTTCAGGTTGTATTAGTTTTGAGCTTAAGTTATATATACCATCAATAAAAAAAATCACATTATTAAGTTATTTAAAGGATATATATCGGTAAGCTACATAGAATATGAGATTTGTAATCTCGAAAGTTACCTGCTATAACAAGTAAAAATGATCTAACTGACACAAAAATTTCTTAAACTCTACAGTCTACCTTCTATACTCGAATTTTTGCACTATCATATTACCTAAAAGATAATTGTAAGTAATTTCATAATAAGTGGATTAATCAACTCGAAAATAAGATATAAGTTACACACTACAACAAATTACAAAATCCTAATAGTGTAAGATTTTTTATATTCTCTCTATATATAAGTTAAATAGGAGTAATTAAACTTTGCTAGATTATTTTTTCTAAGTTCAAATGAACAAATAACCCGATCTGTGATGGTAAAAGATAGTTAATAGCTTACTGACATTAATCGAGATGCGGACAGATTAACCGAAATATCGCATTTTTAAAAGAAAAATTGTTAGATGATGATGAATGGTCATCCCAAGCTAAATATGGAAAACCACAGCTGTGAACATTTAATGTACAAATTTGGCAGAGAGTGCTACATTGATAATTCTGCAACTAGCTACCATCATATTATCCATTCTGCCAGTTAGACTTCAGAAAGGGACTGCTCTTTATTAATATTCCCAGGTGGAAAAAATTCAATCTTTATTATTATTACTACTATATTACCTATTAATTCCTTCATTTCAAAATAAATATTGCTTTATCAAAACAAAAAAATCTCAAAATAAGTATTATTTAGGAATTTAAGACAAAAATTCTTAATAGTGCTTAATTCTTTAAAAAAATCTAATAAACAGGGATAATTTAATAAATTATATTTTATATTTATTATTTTTCGACGTGAAACACTTATTTTAGAACCGAGTAAATATTAACAATTCACATTTTCCTATTTTTCAATCAAGATATCAGTCTATCCCCTTTGTCCAGTTGTTTGGCAACGACAACATTGTTTCTAGTAGAGACACATTCATTACAAAAATTCCCCTAGTTGTAGTATTCCCCTAGTTGTAGTGACAACTGTGATTTTTCTAATAATATATTAAGATTCAAGAAATTAGTTTACCTATATGTTAGGTTGACTCAGTGCGGAGAGACGAATTCAAAATTTTAATTTTATGAGTTTAAAATTTTTCGAACCTATAATTCGTACAATTTTTTTGGTTAAATTTTCAAACATATTATTTATACTAATTTAATATATTTTAAACATATATATAGTGTACGAGTCGAAACTAGTGATTCAATCGAACCTATTCGTTACACTATGAATCTGCCCCTGGCTCAGTGTTAGAGAGCACAACCGGGACAAAAAATCGTAAATATATCAAATCAATAGTTGCATAATATATGTATCCAAATAAAATTTTAATTTACGATGATGAGACTCAATCTAACTCGCACACTATCACTTTTATTTTCTTCCACCAACACGAATAACTCTACCTAAATAAGGATAGCGAGACATAAGAAATCACTTAACTTTACTCGTCTATACTAAAATTCAAATATTATTCTCGTATATCTTTCGTATTCATTGATCACTAAGTTACCCGTTGATATTTTAGATAAACTTCTATAATCTAACAATTAATAATATATATTTTCCTTTAATTTGTGACTACCAATATTTGTGATTATCATAAAGCTAAGTTATTCAATTGGGTAAATATCGAATGCGGATAAACATAGTTACCTGAATGCGGACGTAGTTACTACTCCGGCATTGGCCGAACGCCATGGCGACGGAGTGATCCACCATGTCCGCGGCGCCATCGCCGGAGATTCGGGCCATTGGTTTAGCCCAGTCCTTAGCCTTCCATTTTTTGACATGTTCATATTCGAAGCTTCCTTCTAGAAGCTGCCCTGTTCCAAGTGAAAGTACCAAAATGTCCTCAACTCCTCTCACAAAAGGAAATTCCTGTTTGTTGTGAAGCACGTGAGTGATCGCCGCCGCCGTCGGGTTGCTCATAGCCAAGCCGCCGTCAACTGCCACGCAACCGGTTTTTCCATCGACGGATTTCATACAAACCGGTTGGAAAGTTCCTGGTTCAGCTGCTGTAGCCCGGCAAACCTCCCATAACCGGAAATCAAAGCTTTCCGACTCGAAAGCATCTGCTCGGGAGAACAAAAACGGGGCCGTACTGGACAGGTCATAACAAGGAATTAAAACCGGTTTAAGAGTATCCTTTAACGTGAGGCTTCGACCGGTTTTTTTATCCTCAAATGCTTCTTTCATCATCTTCTCTAAACCGGTAGCAGCAGAACCGGTTGCGCCGCCGCGGAAAACTCGCCGGAGAAAACTATTTCCGGAAGAACTTGACCCGTTTGGAGGATAAAGTTTTCTGCCTTGTTCCGCTAGAAGCTTCCATGTATCCTCAGCTTGGAAAACCGGACGTTTTTGATCCTTTGTTGAAAAAAGCATCGCCGTGAAAATTCCTCCGACGCCGGAACCAACAGCAACGTCGAAATAATCGGCGATTCTAGCATCTGGATTACCCGATTTAGCCTTCAACGCTTGTTCCAAATACGCTAAAGCTTTCCCTGATAATATATTTCGCATTCCACCACCATCAATGCTGAGGATACATATTTTCCCCCGTTGATTTTTAATCGCCTGAATGTTCTCCGTCGCCGCGGAGGTCAAAACCTCGCCGTTTTTGTTCTCTTCAACCGGAGAAGGCAAAATTTTAGGTACCCAAAGCTTTTGATCATCATAACCGAATAAGAATTTGCTTTCTAGAATAGAGAAAATTTCGTAACTTAACTTATCTGTATCAATGCTCGGTTCTAATCGCATATCTGACATAGCATTAGATGCCATTTCTGAACAAACCCCAAATTCAAAAACAACCCCAAAAAATTTCACGACCCTTAATAGGAATCCAAATCCTGAATACCCATCTGCTAATTTTCACACAAAACCAAAGCTGTTCAACCTTCAATCTTCAACCCATTTTTTTTTCTCTACAAAGAGAAGATTAATTAGGCTGCGTACGGTGTACGTTCACTTCCCTTTTTACCTCAGAGATGCTTCAAAATTGATCTGAAAAGTGATTTTGAAGAACGAATTGATCAATATATAAATATATTTGTTGGTAGGTGTATCTCTCTGCTTCTCTTTTCCCTCACTCTGTATGTATGTATATATCACACAAAGGAGGAGGAGGAGGAGGAGTATATAAGGAAGAAGAAAGTTATGCAGAGAAGGCAAAAAAAGACAAAAAAGGAGGTGGAGGCAACAAGTTGAGCACTTATTTGACAGTTTTGGTTTTCTAAAATTTTTATTTTTTTTAAGAATTGCAGAATTTTAATCTCATTCAAATATTGATAAGTGATATTTCTTTTTTATCAATAATAAAAAAAATTATATCACATAAATTAAGACGAAAAATAAAAAATAATATCAAACAATCACAAATATATAAACATCAGAAATCATATCTTAAAAAGCTACTTCAAGACTTGAGATATAGAAACAAAGAATTAGAAAAATCGCAACTCTAAATACTACGGCGGTTTATTAATTGGTTTGATTCGATTTTAAAAAATTATTAAATTTATTTATTGATTATCGATTTATAGATATGTTTAATTTGTAAAAAAAATTATTAAGATTAATGGGTTAATTGATTATTGATCGTTATCAATTCGATCATCGGGCTAATTATTAAGATTTCACACAGAAAAATTCATAAGTCATAAGTATATTTACCTAGAAAAAAAAAGAATGAAAAGAGAAAAATTATATAGAACTAGACCAACTAAAGCAATCAACTTTAATTTAGATTTGAATAACATTCCTTTTTTCGTAGACATCTGATTCATCTTCTTGCAATGATATTTTATATATTGAAGGCTAAAATTGTAATTTACTAAATTATTATGGGTTATCGGTTCACTTGTTAAAAGAAAAGATCATACCGATAATCGAATCAATGATTAACCAATAACTTGGGTGAATAAATCAATAATCAATAACTCAAATCATTAATCTTATAACCCAATTACAGATTGAAGTTATTGATTTAACTGTTAATTTGCACGATCCTACTCAACAGGGGCAAAGCTAGTGGGAAAGGTTGGAGTTTGATTGAATCCAATATCTTAATTTAAATATTATATATATATATATATATATATATATAACTCAATAATTTAAAAAAATTAAAATTCTTACTTCATAATTTTTTCTAACTTCACATCACGTTCAAGTATGAGTTCATATTAAATTCTTCAAAGTTCCCATAAATCTACCAACCAAAATTTATTAAATGTTCAATAGAGACAAAAATATATTTATTTTTTTTAAATTTAGATAACTGAAATTGCTATTTCTACCTTCACAAAATAAGAACAAAATTCATATATACCACTCTTTTCGAATTTCTTTTACGAGATTCTACCAATATATATCTTTCTTTTGAATTAAAAATTAACTTTTATTTATAAGATTATATCAATATTTTTTTTTGAATTAAAAATTTATTTTCAAAAATAATATTTCTCTTATAATTTAAAATTTACATATATTTTATATTTCTTAAATCTCATTTACAAAATTACATATAAATATATTATATTGATTCCTCATAATCTTTGGCGAAATTTCAAATTAAAAAAGATAGAATCCTACCAAAGCAATAAGCATAATAAATGCCATAATATTTTTAATTAGAAAACTTCTTGTTATATATATATATTTTTTTTTTTTCCTCACAAAAAAATGCTTGAAAAAACGTGTGATAGAATTTGTTTCTATTAATCATTTAAAATCCCAATAGTTGATTAAAATGTGTGGGTCAATGTTAATAAATAGAGTATTTCCTTTTCTTTTTCTTTTTTTAATTTTTGTCGGCAAGTTTTGTAAAAGCAATTGCAGGGAGAGGAAAAAAGAAATTATTTCCTTTTATACAGTTGTTGACGATATTATAGAGTGTTAGAAAATAATGAATAATTTTACGAATCTTTTGATAATTTATAAGCACATTTGAAGGTTAGGGTGGAATGATAAATATTTTTTCATCGTTGTTCAGAAGTTTTGGATTGGAATTTTGATAATGGAAGCGTCTTTAATAGAGAAATGTTGTACTCTTCCAAATAAAACTCCCCAATATAAATTCTGATTAGTCAAGCTTTAAAACAATTATTAGATACAGTGTGAAAACAGATAAAAAAAGATAAATTTATAAGCTAAAATCTCGAAAAACTCATGTATATGACATGTTGGCCTAACCATCAACATGAAGTCAGAGCGTAAAAAATCGAATAGAATAATATATAGATAAGTAAATCCTTTTACTAGTTTTAAAATACTCCTTTATTAAGAGTTATGAAATTTATCATTTCAATCAAGATAAACAAGTTAAGAATTTTGTATTTTATATAATTGAAATTTAATTTGAATAAAGAATCAATAGAAGATACAATAATCGAGATTCTCATTTTGTTTTTACTGGGAACTTGAGTGAAGAATAACTTATATTACTTAAAATTTTTAGAGTTTGAAATTTCTTTATTTGGTGTACCTACTTGAACCCAATGAAAGGAAACTTTCACGTACTAAGCGTGAAGAGCTTCATGCAATTTAGTATTAAGACTTCTAATATGATTTAATTGTTTAACTTTAATCTGAATTATTATGATATCTTGTTTAATATACTATTAACATTTCATAATCAAGTCTTTTTAAAAATAATATTTGTTGTATTTAGTCGTTTTTGTTCCTTAATTTTTACAAGTAAAATTTAAAGAGGGTAAAAAAAATTTTACAAGTAGAATTTGAATAAGGTAATACGTACGCAGATTTTATACCTAATCATTAAAATTTATTTGCTATAAGAATAAAGGATAAATAATTTTAGGATTAATTTTAAAATAAACTTATCCCACGTTTGATTAGCATAAAATCTCAAAATAACTTATTTCGAAATTAGTTATTTCAGAATTCGATCGAATAATAATTTTGAAATAATTAATCTTAAAATCATTTACTGCACAATAACATATTTTCTAACCAAATAAATTTTTAAAAAATAGAGAAATTGTTTTCAATTCTGTGCATCCAAATCGATTTGCTTAAAAAGAACAAATAATTATGTTGGGACTTGGGTGCGGTGAGCTTGGTAAATTATTCAACATTTTGGTGTCTCTGTAACCCAACAAGAATTGTGACAACTTAGGGCTCGTTTGGTTTGAGAACGAAGTTATTTCGAAATTATTGTTATACTCTAAATATAAAATAAAAATAATATTATAATTTAAAATAAGTTTTTTCAAAATTAATTTTGAAATTAGTTATCCCTTATCCCTCATACTAAACATCCTTCCTATTCTTTTTTCTTCTCTTTTTTTTTTTAAATAACCATGATATCCGAGGCAACATGCGCGCACCTGGACTAATTCCATAGAATACGTGTTACCTCCCACCAGCATGAGGTACCAGGTAATTCCTCTGCTGAGATTTGAACCTGAGACCTCATGGTTCTTTGCTTCAATTATCATACTATTTGTTATATATTTGCAGAACAGATAGAGCCCCTCCGTTCTTACTCAGATATCTCTTTCTTCCTTTTAAATTTTTTCTAAGAATTACATAGGGATAGGAATATGAGAAGAGGGAATTACAAAGTGAAAAATCGCACCTTCAACAATAAGATGAAAATTCAAATAACCAACCAACTAAACTACTAAGATTCCCCTTAACCAGATATCTTGAATTCATGCTCGGAATATAAAAAAATATCCTGATTAAAAGTAGTTTCTCTCTAATGAGACTTACACAGCACAAATTCGTAATTGGCTCAAGACCCAATACAGATATCCAACACCACATGAGAACCAAAAAAAAAAGTTTTAACACTACTATATGTCTCAATTTATTGTTGGTTAACAAATTAAATCACTAACAATTACTCTCCATCTTTTAACAACTTGCAACACTTTCCAATCTCTTTTCAACTAAAAGGAGTACAATAGTCAAAGGAGAACGAATCAAAGATCTTAAGAAAATAAATGCAAAGTACCAAACAAATTTTTTATTCAAAAGTGAGAACACATCGCTTCACCACTGTTAAGCAAGAAAAACTTGTATGCATGAATCGGTCTTTCATTTCCCAGTGCAAATCCGAATTTAGTCAGATTCTAATACGAGTACCGGAGACCAGGTGAGAAATTAAAAAAAATGACACGTCTTTCATTCATTGATTTAATGTAAAACACATAGCACGGGGTGAGTTAATATCCATAAATTTATCCTCACAACAGAATATCAGTAGATGATTTCTTTTATTCAACTAGGGCCAAGATAACCAATAGTAATAAATAAAGATGCAACATAAATGGAGAACAACCATTAAACTGGTGTAGCAAGACAACCAGAAATCGGGAGAATCAAGAATCTGCAAAAAATGCCATAAACTTGACACTGTTCATTCAAAGATGATCTTAGTTCTTTACTGTGGTTACCTGCCTCAGAAGCATCTGGACAACATCGTGGGAGATGCTTTCGGATTCTGCCTTCAGGTGCTGGATCTTTGCAAATGTTTCTTGATCAAGGCGTTTGACATTAGCACCCGAATCACCGCTAGTCTGTAGACAACACAGATATTAACAAGCATGCTTAATCAAGGGTAAAGTAAATTGAATAACAACTTAGTTACCCGACCCCCCTACACACACACACAAAAAAAAAAAGGAAGTATGAACAAAACTAAAAGACAATTATCCTTTTAATCAGTATCCTTTATGGTGTACTTATAAGAGCTTTATTGGACTGACCAAAAATTCTGATCAGCATTATCATGTTCTAAAGATCTAATAGGAGAACACACACAATATGGGCCCTGGTAAAGAAACACAAGTTTTGGTCTTAAATGTTCATTTTTTCAATATTCAAGAGTTCTTCATATAAATAAATGCAACTCAGCCTGTGTGAGCTTTCTCAGACTGGCAGTCAGAGGCGACCCAGATTTTGAGCATGATGCGGCACCACTATCTTTAGTACGCCAATTACTAGCAATAAGAGAAAGCTTTATTACTATTATAATAAATTGGTAAAGTCTATATTAATCATTTAAACAAAAAAGGAAAAGCTTTACTATTAGAGAAGTCTGATTGTTGGCTCGAATTCAATTGTCAGAGAAATTGTTGAGTGTCGACGATGGATGATGTTCCTAATTTAGTGATTTGTGAGAATGGAATAAGTTGAAGAGAGAAAATGGGTTTAGAAATTCGAATGGGGAAAGAACTTTTCTTTCCGCTGTTAAGTGTTAATGTGGGAGTGAAAGAAAGGGAGCAATAGGTTTTGGAATTTTGGGGCTTTTGGGGGAGGGATTTAATGAAAAAGTAGGGCAGAGGGGGGACTAAAGAATAAAAAAAGTAAAAAGTAAATAAATTATGTGGCCTTATAAGTTGTAAAAGAAGCAGGTCAAATACTCAAACTCCACAAAAAACGTACGAAATGTTGTAGCTGAGATTCGAACACGGTTCGCATGCCCGCGCACAAGGGTCCAAGGGGCGCACTGACCAACTGACCCAGTCCAACAAATATGTTTCAGGAGTCCTTTTAAAATATATGATAGTTCTTCAAAGTATATAATACACTAATATAGAGAGTTTTTCTGAAGTCAATGGAGTGCACGTGCACCCCACCCTTACATGGCAGTCCAAAGCCAAGATAAAGGAGGAGGATTGTGGTAGTTTTGACAACCAGCATAAAACTAGTCAATTTTATGAAGTAGCTGATCTCAACTTGCTTGGGTTTGAAGAGCAGTTGCTGTTGTTATTGTCATACAGATACATGAAAATTGGTTTCTTTCCGGAGCTATTTGTTTCTTATTTACCTGCTCAACCTTTCTCTGGAACTCAGCTTCCATGTAAGCACGAAATTCAGCTATTTCTTTCTCAGCCTCATCCTTTGCCTGTTTCAATCTAGCCTGTTTTGCTGCACGTGAAACCATATTTAGGATTAGAGCTTGTTTATACAACTGACTAATTTCAGTCTCAGTGCCGTGAAAGACAATAGGCCACAGCTCATATTATTAGTTAAGACACAGGGAAAATATCTATAGAAGTTATGAGCTTTTGGCTGCAGTAGTTATTACTCTTTGCTTGTGACATCCAAGAACCTAGACTCCCTCATCCAATATTTGAACTCCCTATTGCAAATATCCACTGTAAGATTTTGCATCTTTGTGGACATTTCCTATATTTATTTATTTTAATAACGTAGACATGCCCTATATATGAATTAAATCCTCTTTTTCAAACATAACAAATGCATATTGATTGGTTATGTTGCAGTGGGATTGGAAATACAAAGTACGGTGTTGAGAAAAGGAAGTGTGCATAAAACTGTGAAGGCAAAGTGGCGAATTGGTAGGAAGAAACATCCAGATCACATTTTACTTATTCAGTGCACATCAGGGATGCAAATCATCTAGCTTTCCCCTTATATTGGAACTGAGCTGGTTAAGACTAAAAAAAAAACCTCAATCCCCACACATAATGCAATTAGTGTCTGTCAAGCGAAAGCTTCAGAAAGTGATAGTATGACCAAAATGTGATTTTATGGGAATCTACCATGCACACTTACGCAGGAAGGAAAAAGTTGAACTGCAAAGGAAACAGAAGTTATTATGCGGAAGGAGAAATTTCTAGCAATGGACCCATGACTTGAAAATAGCACATGTATGTTGCTGAAGTCTCCTGATCATTGCATTAGTGAAACTAACAGAATCCAATTCAAAGATCAGGAAACTGTAGGCATAAAAAGGGGAAATCAATTACCACTCCTGGCAGCATTGACAATGTGTTGAGCTTCTTGCTCTGCACCTAAAAGTTGTTGAATTCCGTTCTGGTTGCCCCTGTTGGATTCCATACTCGTCTGATATACTTATAAAACTACAACCAAGAAGAAAATATGTGCCTTAAAGAAACCGATAATATTTGAAAAGAACAACAACCAATTATTCAGCAGAATGTGTGCATGCTGTGAAACTTACTATAAAGAACAACCATGACATCATTTATGCAAAACTTCTATCGCCTTTGGCAAGACCAAAACGTATAAGTATGATGTCAAAAGAAAAAACACAAGTAGTTCATTTACAACATGGTTCAATTTAAGGACCAGATTTGTACTAGGATCTTTTTCTTGTGTGTAGTCCAGGTTGTAAATGTATATGCCAAACTTCGAATTACCCAACATTTAGGCTAAACGGAGATGGATCAAAAGTGGGAACGGAGACCACGGGTATTTCACACGTTAACACATTTTAATTACTAATTCAATGCCAGCAAAATGTCAGGATGTCCCTGCAATAGCTTTGGTGGTCATTGCAATTTCAGGTATCCTATAGTTTATTAGCTACAGCTGCCAATCTACTGTGATAGCCTAGTCTAGAATGAAAAGAATCCTAGGTCAAATACTTATGAGCTCAGGACTTGGTAGATTGTTGAGTAACGAACGTATCACAATTAGCTTTAAGCTGATGGAGAAAACAGATTTTTGGCTCAATGGTAAATGAGCAAGCTATTCCTATTTTTTCTTAAATGGCCAACTAAACGGGAACTTAAGTGAAACACCATCAGTTAACTACGGAAAGAATTAGAAAACCACATCAATTCTCCAAATAAACCACAATCAGTGTTTTCAAAGGCGCGCTTAAGCCCTGAAGCGAGGCTCAAAACACCTTGAGCGCTTCGCCTCGCTTAATCTGCACTTTAGTGTCATCATCAAGGCTCTAAGACAAATGTTCCTTGCAAATGAGTGTTTTCTGAGGAGGTGACATTAAACAATTGATATTTCATTTTATCCTAAAAAATATGTCAATTTTTTTGTCCATATATTTGTTATTCATGCTTGTAATTATTAGTCTTGGACTAAACATCTCCATTTGCGCCTTTTCTCATTATACCCCATGCTTTATTTGTGCTTTGCACTTAAAGCTCCAACGGACCTTAAAGCTTTTTTGCACTTTTCACTTTTGATAACATTGACCACAATATTACTGATGTACATAGCTTAGTTGAATATTCAGAGGTCTACTGGACTGTATCCTTTAGGACCACACAAAAAACCTAATCATGAGTAAATATGAGCAGTCAATCATATTCATATCGAACAAATCTACATTATTCAAACTCCAAGATAACAAATTAAAACCAGGATCAAAAGCCGCTAACTGTCAATCATCCCCACTCCTTCCTAATACATAACTCAGAAAAGGGATATCTCAGACAATCTAAGCTTCCTAGAATCTAGTGGCATAGCTATGTGTATAGGACAGGGTTCCATTGGATCCCCTTCATCCGATAGTTATACTGTACATTAAGATAAAATTGAAAAAGAAAAATCGCACATATACACTGATCCCCTAGATAGCCAAATGTATTAACTTTGTGTGCACAGTTTAATTATTTTTGAAGCCCCTTGTTAGAATTTCTGGCTCCGGCATTGCTAGAATCGCTCTATAGAAATAATAGATACATCAATACACAAATATCATTGTCAACAAGTCAAATAGCTAAAGCTGAAGAATTTTCCAGAAGCAAGTCAATCAATCACCTAAACCTCAATTCTAAACTAGTTCCAATTAACTACATGAATCCTCTGTATCCATTCCGCTTTCATCACAGTTAGAACATTTTTTCATTGGCAGTTCAAGGTCAACTAACTGCAAACCTTCTATAACTGATTATAGTTTGTGAATCTCACGTAGACCAATTTATTATGCAGAAACCAAATAGTTGATTATATCAAAAGCGGAGTAACAAAATTCAAACCCGGATCAGAAAGTGCTAACCGTCAACCATCCCCAACTTCTTCCCAATCTCAAACTCATAAAAAGGATACTCCAGACAAGTTTCTCTTCCTAGAATCGCTCTATAGAAATAATAGATCCATCACTATAATATATCTTTATCAACATTTCAAGCAGCCCAACTTCTTCCCAATCCCAAACTCATAAAAAGGATACTCCAGACAAGTTCCTCTTCCTAGAATCACTCCATAGAAATAATAGATCCATCACTACAATATATCCTTATCAACAATTCAATCAGCTCTACAGCCGAAGCATTTTTCAATCAATCACCTAAACCTCAACTCCAAACTAGTCAGAATCAATTACATTCTGTTTTAATCCCAATTTCCAATACTTTTACACTAGCGATTCATGGTCAACCAACTGCAAAACCTTCTATAACACATCATTGTTTGCGAATCTCTCGTTATAGACCTCAAATTATTTTGCAGAAACAAATAGTAGTTGGTTGATTATAACTAAAACAGCGTAACAAATTCAGAGGAATCACATATCAAAATTAATTCAAACAATCATCCGATCCAGATCTAATCTATTCAAGCTCAAATTGGCAGATTTCAAATCAAAAATTCACAAAAATTTATATATAAACACACACACACACACAGAGAGTAGTACCTGTAGAAACTGAGTTCCGAAATCGGTGCAGCGAAATTTGAAGGCTTTTTGTTTGAGTTTTCTGTACAGAAAAAGTTCGGACTATGAAGAGACTCCAAACTTGAGGCCTTTTTATACGGTCACGTTCTCTCCTCCACTACCTTTTTTTTTGTTTGGGGGGCAAAGTTTTTTGTTAAAATTTAGAACCAAAAAATAAATAAATGTAAAAATAGGCATTTTTAAAAACTTTAATTTTTTTTTAAAAAAAAATGTTGGTTTACCAAACACCAAAAAAGAGGAAATTTTGTTCACTTTTTTTTTAAATATTGTGATAGAATTATAATACTTATAGATTTTAATCTCGAATTTAAATTTTAAAATGAACTTTTTTGGAAGGAAATACTTTACTTCAAAGTAGGACTTTGTAAGGATGGTGAAATTTTTTCTCAATACAACGAGAGAGAGTTTTTAAACTTTTACCATAATATACTTACTTAAGGAAAAAAACACTAAATACTCAATTAGAAAATATAAAAAGAATTAATAGGATATTGTCTCATTTATTTTGATTACATTAAATGATAATTTGTTTAAAAAATACAACACCGATCCCACCACCACCATCATCATCACGACCACCATCAAAAAGAAAAAATCTGGAAAGAGTAGCATGTACCTTCTCCCTATTGAAGGGGCAGGAAGATTGTTTCTGATAGATTCTCGATTTAATGATAAACAAATCATAGCAATCCAGAAAATGAAGATACAGATGAAAAAAAGCATGTCAAATACTAACTAACTAAGAGCAAAAGATACAAGAAACAACGAGTAGTAAAAATTCTATGAGCAAGACACTACACATAATAATATTACTATTACTAGTATGGGTATAAGGCAATATTTTAGGTAAGTTGAAACCGTGACATGTCCTGTCTATTACCTCTCCCGCCCGCTTCTTCGGTCTACGTCTACCTCGCCCTAAAATCATCCATCGACGACCTCTCACGCCTTCGCATTGGGACATTTAGACACCTCCTCTTCACATGTCCAAACCATCTCAACCTCGTTTCCCGCATCTTATCCTCCAAAGAAGCTACTCCCATTATATCCCCGATATCCTCATTTCTAATTATATCTCTCCTGATATGCCCAGACATCCATCGACCGAAACAACATCCTCATTTCCGCAACTTCCATCTTCTGAATATAAATTTTTTTAAAAATAATAGAAACATTCTATATTATTCTAAAATTACTCTTTTGCATCATTATTTGTTTAAAATCAAACCCCTTGTTTTCTTTTTGAGATTTAATGAATTTTTTCCTTGTTACATTTATTTCTTTTTCCAAACAAGGAGTTTTTGTATTGTATGTACATCCAAACAAAACCTTATCAACACTTCCGTCAAATTTCCCAATTGCTATAAGGCGAAAAAAAAAAACACTTAAAAGAAAAACCTAACCCTACGACACCGTATTCGTCAATCTCCCTAATTGTGCCCGCCGATTCCCAAACTCCACCGCTGGCCACGGCAGCTTTTCTCTCTGTCGATCTCTTCTCCGGTGATCTTCTTTTCCATTCACCATTCATTTGTCTCTCGCTTTATATACACACACAAACACACAAATACATACATATATATGTTATCTATGGGTGCTTGATACCATTGCCCATTTCCTTGACCTGCTGCTTTAACTGGTACATTCATCTCTCTCTCTATCTATTTATTTTTATCTCTCACTATATATATGTATGTATGTGTATGCATTTTTTTTCTCTGTTAAGATTTTTCATTTCTTGTTGTTTTTGTCTATTGGGTTTTTTATCTAGTAATTTTAGTCGCTGCGATTAGATTAAAATTGGGTATTCTGTGTTTGTAAGTTTTATTTTTATGACAATTTTTTTCATCATCTGGAAGAAGCTTATTTTCCATATAAAGCTATCATTTTTTTTATATGTTAGTGATTCATATAATTAACTCCAACTAGTTTGGGACTGAGCAATGGTTGATTGACTGATTGATTGGTTGGTAATGATCACATTTCTAAGATGATTTATAAGGTTGATCCTAACTGCTTAGTACTGATGCAATAGATGATTCATTAATCGAGAGTTATCATTCTTACATGAGGGCACTGGCTAGCACTTGGTACTTTAAGAGTGTGTAAATTGTATTAGAACAATGCCAGGTACTTTACTAATGAGGGAAGTCATGATATCAGCTAAAACATATGTAACGGATGGGAACTTCAATCATCGGGAGACAGGTGTTAGTATCATCTTCTATGTATTCGTATTGGACAGCTGTTAGAAAACAAAGTCTGGTTTAAGTGCAAAAACACTTTGCACGCTGCTGACTTGGAAGACAGTTAGAGAATCAAGTAGGAAAATGTTAGTAAAAGCTTGATATTCAAGTTCAAATAAGATGAACTTCAATTAGATTCATGTATTTCTGGCATTTTTGAATTTCCGTAAAAATGCAGTTCAGTTCTCGTTTTTTTTTTGGCTTCAAGCCCCATGAACCTTGTTGCTTTGTTGTGCTTTTTCCTTTCAGAAATGCTGGTTGAGGTGTAGTTATTTTGTTGTTGTAACATCACAGTTATCTGGACAGTATTCTTTCTAGTTACATTTAGATCATACAGTTATTTGGGATTTCCTTCTCTTGGTATCTTCCACAAAGAAAACTTAAATGCTAACAGGCAATATGTTTTAAACAAAAGAAGATAGGTTGACTTTGTAATATAGAGTTGTTATAATTCTTTTCTTTTCTTTGCAACTTTTTAATGTGGTTAAGTTGCATTATATTTTTCAAATAACTCTGTAATTTTATTTTCAATAAGAATGTTAGTTTTGTCTTGTTTCAGAGATATGTCATAAGCAGTGATGGTGGACTACTATGCAACTAATCCTGGACCAATTGAGGATGCTGTGTTGTACGATCAAGATAAACATGTCTCATCTGCTGTTTGGGAGGGACAGGTATTCACTAAGATAAATTTCCTCCTTTTTTTGCCAAATTGACACTTGGTAGCAACTCAGTGATTTAGACAAGACTTGAATGGCTTATTTTCACTGTTGACAGGAGCGTGGTGCTCTTAGGTGTCATGAACACACATCAAAGCTCGATCAATGGATGCTCACAGAGAAACAGGTTGAGTTGGTTAAAAAGGCTGGATTTGGCTATTTGAGAATGATACCGGCAATCAGTTTGGATAACCCACTCATATCTGCCCTTGTTGAGAGATGGAGGAGAGAAACAAATACATTCCATTTCACCGTTGGGGAAATGACTGTGACACTTGAGGATGTCGCCTACTTGCTTGGGCTACCAGTTGATGGTGAAGCTGTTATAGGTGTGACATATACTTCATGTGAAGCAGTCTGTATCAAATTGTTGGGGAGAGCACCTGACTCTGGATATACGAGTGGCGGGATGGTGAAGCTTAGTTGGTTAAAAGAGACCTTCTCCCAGTGTCCTGAGGATGCTTCCACGGAGGACATTGAGTGTCATACACGTGCTTATCTTCTTTACCTGGTCGGTAGCACCATTTTTTCAACTACCACTGGCAATAAAGTACCTGTCATGTACCTTCCACTGTTTGAAAATTTTGATGAGTCTGGCAAGTATGCTTGGGGTGCTGCAGCCTTATCCTTCTTGTACAGAGCGCTTGGCAATGCTTCCCTCAGGTCCCAAAGCACAATTAGTGGCTGTTTGACACTGTTACAGGTATGATGAGGTTTGGAAACTTTTGAGTTTGAAGGGTTCCAGGGAGACATAATTAACCTAGCTGTCATGCTTTGACAAGTAATTGAAAATGTAATCGCTGAAACTCATTATATTAAATCTACCTGTGATTATTTTTTCCTCTGTTGCAGTGCTGGAGTTACTACCATCTTAATGTAGGTCGGCCGAAGCTTAATCATGATCCAATCCATGAGTGTTTCCCATTTGTTCTTAGGTGGAAAGGTAAACAAAGCAGTCCAACATCAAACCGTGATGTGGCATTCTACCGAAAATCATTGGACTCTATGAAGCCATCTGATGTAAGTTAGTTTCTAGAACTTGCTTGTGTGACTTAAATCATTTATCCCTTAAAGAGCTTAAGAAAATGGTACAATTCAATGTCCAGGTTGACTGGTGTCCTTACTCAAACATCAGTCATACCGTCATACCAGATCATATATTGCGCAGTCTCATTCTGGGGAGATCAAAGACCATGTTGATATGTTATGACAAGGCAGAAAGACACCTTCCGGATCGTTGCCTACGGCAGTTTGGCATGCATCAGACAGTACCCGAAGAGGTACAGAAGTGGGAGAGGAAGAGTCGGGGAGTTGACGGTGGTGTAGATCTCGCAACGAAAATGGAATCAGAGCTTAATGAATGGTCAAATCGTCATCTCTACATTGTGGAGGCAGAGGAAGATGTTGAGGAAAGTGAATACATGCAATGGTATTTGAGAATTACAAGGAAGTTGGTCGGGAGGCCTGTACCTATCTCATCTGAGTTTCAAAGAATGGTAAATTATCAGATAAATGTAATTTTGGAAATTCCAATTTTCAGTTATCCACAATCTCTCGTCCCCCCTCACTTCATGTCATGCCTCGAATTTTTCATTGCATCTGTTTGTTGGTCATTGCAGAGTGCTGCACTGAGGGAGATTGCCCATATAGTGGACACCCTTTCAACTCATGGGATGGATGATCAACAGTTACAATCTGTCACAAGAATCCGATATATTACTTATGAATGCCTGCGTGATCAGATTGCTAATACAGTAGTTGCAACGAACTCACAAAGTGAAGTTGGAAAGAGAGTGCGTGGAAAGGAGAGAGTAAGAAGGAAGGGGATGGGCAAACGGAAGCGTAAAGATGAGGTAGAGCAATATTATGCAGCAGGGATACCCATGCAATCTCGGATGCCTGCTGCAAATTTTGATGTAGATCCTGCTCACCTATATCACGTGGGGAGTGAGGTGGATAATCCTCATTTATGCATTACAGTAAGTGAGGATGATCATGGCCGTATATCTCATGTGGCTCAAAGTGTCGATGATATTGATTTCTGTGAAGATGCTAAGGAAGTTGATGAATCACACTTCCATCATATAGCTGGAGAAGAAGACGGGCAGCTCTCCGGTGAAATAGCAGAAAATAAACCTCTTGCTTCAATGGATGTCGTTGTTCCCCAGGTCTCCCATGAAACTAGAGAGGATGTTGCACAGCAGAACGATTACGGGGTTCTTGTTTAGACCAGTAAAGATGAGATACTTATTCTGTAGTGGGATGATATTCTTTCTAAAATTTATAACTATAGGTGTTTGATCAATGTTTGCTCATTTTGATATTACTATTTTGTTGCATTATTTAACTTTAGAAGTCCAAGCTTCTCATCTTAGGCTTCTTGTAATTATTTAGCTAGAGACCTTTATTGTGTCTTGCTCAATTTTCAGTTCATTTTGAGATGTTTTTCCCCCTTGTCTAGTTAATGAGAAGAAAATTATGCATCTAACACATTGAATGCACAGACATCCGTTCTTTTTTTGGACCACTTTGGATTGTTTTTCTTTGAGCCTAGGGTCTATCGAAACTACCTCTCTACCTTTGAGGTGGACGCAGACAAAGACCTTATTTGGTGGGATTATACTGGGTATTTTGTTGTTATTATTGTTGTACTTTGAATGCACAAACATCATGTAGTACTTTTGAATGGATCATATTATGTCTTTTTCTACTTCAACCTTTATTTATAACTGCATCCTGCAGTTGGAGTACCTGCTTTTACAAGTTCATTTTTGTTGTTTGATTAGAAAGTTCACTTTTTGTTTTTCTTTCTCTAATAAGAAGGATTAAGTAGAAAGAAAAAACTACATGCAGCCAATGCTGATATTCAGAAGATGCAAATGATGGTGATTGAAGGTGTTAAAAGGAATCAAGTGGACCTAAAAATACAGGAGAGACAGGTGCAAGCAACAGAATTAGAGAGTAAAATAAGGAAGGGTCTCTTGGAATGGTGTGATCATATTTGCATTTACTTCAAGATGCTGAGGATTGTGAATAAAGGTGTTAAAAGAGAGAGAGTAGATCTAAAATTATAAAAAAGTTATTTTGAAAGACCTATAATTTCACATCTACATCGACTTTAAGATGCACATGCTGATTGCTAAATGTGTTAAAAGAAACGAAGTAGATCTAAAAACTACAAGGAAATTATTTCGAAAGACCTCAAATATATTTGAAGTCATACAAACATAACACAAAATATGGCAAAGGATAGCTCGGTGCACTAAACTCCCGCTATGTGCGGATCTGGAGAAGAACTGGATCACAGAGATCTATTATATGCGGCCTTACCCTGTATTCTACAAGAGGTTATTTCCAAGCTTTAACTCGTGATCTCTTGATCACGTAGAGCAATTTTATCAGTTAGTTACGTCAAGGTTTCCCTTCACACAAAAATGACACACTGAAAGAAAAATTACATACAAGCATTACTAATCGTGATTAATGATTATCCCACCTTTCTTATGAGATAGTTAATAATCTATCATTTTAGTATAAATAATGTGATAAAATGACTTCTAATAAATAAATATTCATAATCAAACACAAAATAAAATATTTATCCCGAGATTATTATTCTTATCCACCGTTCAAACGACACAGCTAGTAAGAAGATATTAAAAATGTTAATAATAGAGCCACATGGCTAATAAAGATTCATATAAATGACCTACTTGTACAAATTTATTGTTGGTCACTTTTAAGTTACTGATCAACACTGTTTACTGAACTTTAACCAACTCTTACTGCATCTTCAACTACTTCAAAACTACAATATCCCAACCAACTCCCACTCCCCCCACTTCCTTACGGGCCGCCGTCCACGGTGATCTTCTCGCCGGTTGCGTCCTCTGCTCTCGTTCGAAGCCACTCAACGACATCTCCGAACACTTTCTCAACATTCTCCTCTGGTTCGCCGACCAGTTGGTGCCACATCCCCGGATAAATATTCAGTGTCTTATCCTTGCTCGTCGATCGGCGATATAGCTCCACCGCACACGCTGGATCGCAGATGACGTCATCGCCGCCGTGGACTACCAGAAATGGCACCGTCACTTCTTCGAATCTCCCCTGTAACTCCCTACATACCCTCATCAACTCACGCGCCGTCGCGGGGCGTGGTTTGATTAGTGGTCTCCTTGGACTTGCTATTGCTAGCTTCCTCTTCCACTCCTCCTTCGTGAATTACCAGAAAGAACCAAAAATTTATAATTATTCTTCCAAAAAAAAAAAGCAATAAAAGAAGTTTGGATACGAATTTAATTATTTTTTATTTAAATAATGTATTTTTAAGTATGTATAATATTAAATTTAAAATTCAATCGCGCCTTTCGTAACATTTGGGAATTTATTCGTGCAATTGCATAAATTTATATATAAAAATTTATTAAAATTATAGTGAATATTAAATATGAATCATAAAATTTATATTATAAATTCACATTTGCTTAGAAGTCGAAACCAATAAAGTTAAAATTATAGTTCAGTCTATATTTGAAATTACATTTTCAATTGATTTATCTCATACCTTAAATGCAACCAGAGGCAACGAGCCGCGAGTGGGAACCACGGGCCAAGTCGGAATCAAAACGGCGGCGATATCGAGCAGATGTTCCAAAGGCCACGGCGGTTTGAACTTATTGCTAATCCCACACATAGCTCCATTCAAAACCACGCCATCGAAGGGGCGTCGGGGAGCAGAATCGCCCTCCCGGAGAGTGATTAGAAGGGCGATGGCACCGCCGAGAGACTCAGCATAGAGGAATGAAGGAAGAGACGGCGGAACGTGGAGATCTCGGAAGGAATCGAAGAAGCTAATACAGTCATCAACGACGAGATTTAAATCAGGTATATGAGCAATTAGTCCATCGGAGAATCCATGACCTTGATGATCAATCGCACAGACGATGAATCCGTGCTTAGCGATGTGAACGGCGGTGAGTTGAACGAACCAGCTCGACTCGCCGGTGAATCCGTGGACGACGCAAACGACGCCGATGATTTTCGTCGGTGGAAGTGGGGACCACCACTGAGTGAAAAGCTTTAAGCCTCGTGAATTGGTGATGAACTCGGAGTTGTGAGTTACTGAGTGGTGAGAGTAGAACTCGGACTGACTCAATGAGCCGAACGGACTCACCTCGTTCGCTTCTGCGACTGGATGCCTCATTTTTTTTTTCACGGCGTTGTTGCTATAATGCGCCGGGGATAGGATATTATATAACCGAAAATAGGGGACACGCACAAAAGAAGATAGGGAAAAAATATTTCCTTTATTTTTAACTTGGCACACCTTTTAAAAAACGTAAAAAAAATATATTTTTATTTATTTATTTTTAATTTTTTTAATATTTTTTAATTATATAAAAAAAATTTATTTAAATATGGATAAAATTAAAAAAACATCTTTTATATATATATATATATATAAAATATCACTTATTTTGAAATAAAATTAAAGATTATAACACATTAAAAATAAATAATTTTCATAAAAAATATACTTAAATTAAAAATATCACTTATTTTAAAACGAAGAAAGCAATAGATAGTTCTCCCATCTGTATCCATTGTAATTAAGTTTGGTGGTTGAATTTGGATTAAGATTGACAGCTACAAAAGGACAGTGGATGTATCTACTACAATAGTAATCAATTTACGGAAAAAGGTTAAAAATATTTCTAATTTATTTAATTTAGTTTATTTATTCTCAGTTGATTTATTGATGCTTTTTTTTTTAGGTTCATATTTATCCTTAAAATCAGATTTGATTAAGCTAAGTTTACAGGTCTGATGCGGATTGTATACGTGATTTAAATGGGGCAGATATTCTAATTCAAGTGGATTGTACAAGAACCAATAGAAAATTGACACATCATTTCTTTTAATTGATGTTAGATTTGTTTATTTTAAAGGTAAATATGAACCTACAAAAAGGATAGGGACATTGATAGACCAATAGATTAACTAAGGGTAATGATGAACTAAATTGAATAGGTTGAGGATATTTTTAACCCTTTTCCGATTAATTTATAATGAGGAATTTTCCTATATGGCATAGTTCCGGCTTTAATTACGAAACTTAACAATAACTTGCATATTATAATATATATAATAAGTGAGTGTTACAATATATTTATGATCTCCAGTTTTCAAACACATTATATTGGGGACGAGACTCCAACCCTTTATACAACATTCAAGAGGAGTATTCTCTTTGGTGCATTGTTCGAATTGAATCTCTAACAATAACATTTTTTCTCCAACTAAAAATTTTGGACTCAGTCTTTGTTTGTTTGATATTAATTATTTGCAATAAGACTAAGTGTATTTATGCTTGCTTTATTATGCTTTCTGCATAATTTTTTTTCAATCAAGAGTCTATCAAAAATAATTTTATCTTTATGAACTAACCTGATTATGAAGCGGTTTGAAGTAGGAAATTGCCCCATATGGTTAAACTTTAAATATATTATAAAAATTGACTATAATTTAAATATCATGTCTAAAAGGGGCTGCCTTATACCATTTCTATTAGGCTAAATTGTTTTTTAGTCCAAAGGCTAAACAATAAGTCCAATATGTATGGGGCGTAGTCAAAAGCCCAAATGTATAAAGGGCTCAGAGATAGCCCAATCCGAAATTCAATATTTTTCAAAATATATTTTATCAGGTTAATAGCGTTTTTAGTCCCCCAGTTATATTTTGCTTCTTCCCGTCCTTCGCTTCAGGATTTGTCCCTCGATATGGTTAGTATTCCACACTGTGGGATAGCAAACTTACCTTTGTTCACTAATTATGACGGTTCTTTCCTTCTCCCCTTTCTGCTCACTCGTAAGAGTCGACTGAACATCTCAGTCACTGATGGAAATTTTGCTCGCATTGATGAAGGTGATGCCACAATTAAGGAAATCACCCTTTTACTTTTTTTTTTTTAAAAAAAAATGTGAAAGACCTTGGCGCTGTCAACCAAACTCGCTCAGATGATAAAAAAAAGCGTAAAAATATTTAATCTTCGATTAATTAAAAATGTGCACTTTGATCTTTTAGTTAGTAAATGTATACAATTTTATCATTAAAACAAGTAATAAATATGTACTTTTTCGATGAGGTGGCTTGGATGAACCTAGCTTTGACTATGTCAAAAAAGGATAATTTAATGTACTAAAATTTTGCTACGTTCGAAATTCAAAAAAAAATCAAATCGTACACACTTTTATTCTGCAATTTACTTTTATTGATTAATATAATTTGAAAAGTAGTTCTAATGCAACATAATTTCTATATAAAAGAAATAAAAAAACCAAAAAAAGAGGCATTTTAAATAATAAAGTTAAATATATAGTCAAACATCATAGGAATTAAAATATGAATAATTGAGAGATCAAAAATGATATTGCAATATTTTTTTTTTAAAAAAAAAACAACAAAAACCGAAACCAAAAGAACACTCCACTCCCACCCCACCACCCCATTTTTTTCTCCCCACCTCCTCTCTCTCTCTCTCTCTCTCTCTCTCTCTCTCTCTCTCTGTCTATCACCCTTTTCCACATTGTAAAGAAACAATTTTTTTCTTTTTCTCTTTCGTCGCAAGAGAAAATCTATTTTTATTTTATTTTAATCAAAATCTGATTTAAGGGGGTCTTCCATTGCCACACCAATAGGGAATCTCTGATTCAAGGTATTCAATGCAATATCCAATCTTGATATTTGTATGTGCAATTCATTTCTGTATTTGATTTCCGTATAGTGTAAAATAATCTTGAAATATGAGAACCCATTATTTGTTTTAGTCTCAGATTGTTCATTTCTTGTGTCAAAAATGCAATTTTTGGATATAACATTTGCTTAGGTTGTTCTTGTTTATGTTGTTATGCAGATTAATTGGTATCTGCATTGGTTGATTTTTGTATTGTGTATAATCAGGAAACCCCTTTTATGTTTTAGTCTTAATTGTTCATTGAATTTGTCTGTAATGTAGTTTCTCTGTTTAAATTGTTTTTCTTGATTTCTTGTTGATGTGGGTATGCAGATTAATGATGTTTGCATTGCTTGGTCTCTGTATTGTGTATAATCTTGAAACCCCATTAACTTTTTAGATTCATTTGCTCATTTATTGTGTCTGTATGCAGGCTTTGGGTACATACTTTATTTAGGTAGCTAATGCTTTCCGGGTATGCAGATTAACTGTATGCATTTCTAGATATATGCGCAAAGTCTGGAACTTTTTGCGAGATTTACAACGTAAGTCTCAAGCTGGGGTGTAGAGTTTGGAAGGATTGCTGTTCGATGAGTCTTTTGATTGCTGAATCATTTGGGTGTACGCAGATTAGTGGTGCCTGCATTGCTTGATATATGCACAAAGTCCCGAGCTTTTGGCAAGATTTTGGAATAATTGTGGTTTGGCAAGTACTTGATTGCTTGGACCATTCGGGTGAGTCATAATAACAGTAACATGCAAAGGGATGGTGACTACTACATGGAAAAAGTTTGTGTACCCTTGTTGGAAGCCTTCATTAGATAATGAAGGTGAAAATAGCAGCAGTAGAGGAGGAGATCCAGGCGGCAGCGTTGATGGATTGTGGTGGTATAAAGATTCAGGGCACCATGTTAATGGGGATTTCTCAATGGCTGTAATTCAAGCGAATAATATATTGGAGGATCAGAGCCAGCTTGAATCGGGGTCAATGAGTTTGGTTGAAACAGGTCCTCAGGGCACCTTTGTGGGAATATATGATGGTCATGCAGGTGCAGAAGCTGCCCGGTTTATAAATAGTCGCCTTTTTGAGAACGTCAAAAGTATGCTTTTTCTTCTTTCCTATGCTTTGCTTCAAATATCAACTATATCTGTGGCATTTCTTTTGTGTCTTACATAGATGTGCTTCAGAAGCATGACCCATCTTTTATTTGTGTTTCCTGCAGTAACTCTAAGAATTTGTGTTGAACTAGTGTATATAATGCACACTCATATATGACACACATGGTTCCCAGTAATGTGCTTCCGTTCTGTATGTCTCCTCCTGTTTGTATAGCGGATGCACACTATGTAGTACGGTTTTGGTAGAACCCAGTAGCTTTGGCCCAAAGCTCATTTATGTGTTGAAAAAAGCCACTAAATATGTACATATAATAAATTATGAACCCAGTAACATAGACGGGTTGTGGGTTCGGTAACAAGCGAGGGGTCGTCAGAACCCACAAACTTCAAATTCTGAATCTGCCTCTGTAAGAGGCTACTCCTCAACTTTACAATAGCTGATCTTTTAGCTTCCTTGTCCAAGGATTGCAAATTATTGAATTTGAGCCTTGGTTTTCTTAGTTTTCCAGTACTGTTATATGCGGATGACGCACTGTTGTTGTGTGAGGCTGATAAAGCAGTTTTTGCATTTAAATGTAAAATACTCCTTGCTTTCGGAGCAGTTTCTGGTCTAAAGATTAACATGGAAAAAAGCAATATTTTTTTCTATCAATGCCAGTGACTGTATCATGGATGTGACAAGTATTATGGGTTGTAAAATTGATGTTCTTTTTCCCACTTTTTATCTGGGGCTTACTCTACGGGCCAAATATAATAAGCAAGAGTTGGCAAGGGTGATTGCTAAATGTGTTAGGAAGCTGGCCCCTGGAAAAAGCAACTTCTTTTTTCCTTTTGGGTGGCAGACTTACACTGGTGAATAGCATTTTGGATAGGCTCCCCACTTATCTGATGTCTATTGTTCCTATTCCTTATAAAATCCAGCAACCATCTTTTATTGCACTGTTATTATGTGTGGCAAATCGGGTTGCTCTTTTTGAATAGTTTGGAGTCCAGTGGGTAATGCTTCAAAATGTGAAGAGTTTGTTGTTAAGTTGGCAAGCCGAACAGATTTATGCAACTGTTCCATTGTGCATCATTGGGGACTGTCTGGTTGGAATTAAATAACAGATGCTTCAAAGAAAGAAAGCATCATGTTTCTTCTGTAAGACATAGATGCTTACAGATCTTATATTACCAGTTTAAGAAGAGCTACATAGAGGGGCTGGATTATCTTCTTGACTTTATGGAAGATATGGGCTAATGATGTAACGATGCGACTGCTGATATCTTTTTGTATTTTGTAGTACCTCCTTTAAAAAAGATGTACTATTATTATCAGGTGAAAGGCCTTCATAAGATTTTATTCTTCTTTTCCGATAAACACAAGGAACAATTATAACATAGAAAATTCTGGATTATAATACCCAACATCTATGAGGCTGTGATGAATTTGGATGAGTCAGCTAATGTTGTTAGTGATAACTTCCTTTTAAGATGATATGTACCTATATGGATTTCAAAGATTGTTCTTTCGTTTGCACTCACCTTACTTGAAACAAAAAGAGGGAAAGAGATAATTCATTAATTAGAGACAACACTCATGGTGTTAGGGTCAGCAATGTAGATCTTACAGGTTCCTTGCCCATGAAATATCCGGCTCGGTTATTGATAGAATTAATAGATCTTCCATTTCTTGAAATCTTTCTTTTGATTCAAAATGGTAGTTAACGTGTATCCTCCCTTGTTGAGGTCATGGAATAGATGAAATAAGTCAAACAATGGATTTTTCAAGAATGAAATCTTATTGGAACTCCATACAACATAGAGTCATCACGGAGGCTTAAGTCCGCTTGAATGTCTTGCCCCCCCCTCCCAAACCACCACACACACACAAGAAAGAAAAAGTTGAGTAAAGAAAGCTTTGACGATTCTCTCTCACCCTTTGAAATGTTAACACACTCTTCTCCTCTTGCATATGGGTTGAAGATTTCTGATGCATATGGTACTCACTCGACAGCTCTTTGTGATGCAGAATTCACCTCAGAGGATCAAGTAATGTCAGCCGAGGTTATAAGCAAGGCATATTTGGCAACAGAAGAGGAGTTTCTTTCTCTTGTGAGAAAACAATGGCAAACTAGACCCCAAATTGCTTCAGTGGGATCATGCTGCTTAGTGGGTATTATATGCAGTGGAATATTATACATTGCAAATGCTGGAGATTCTCGTGCGGTGTTAGGAAAACGAGAGAGGGCTCTCAAAGAGGTCAAAGCAGTTCAATTATCTACTGAACACAATGCGAGTTTGGAATCTGTCCGTGAGGAACTGCGTTCGCTTCATCCTGATGATCCACATGTAGTAGTTTTAAAGCACAAGGTTTGGCGTGTGAAGGGAATTATACAGGTATTTTAGTTCCATGTTATCATACTCACTGTGCGGCTCATTACACTTATTTTAATGGATGTCCTGACTAATTGTCATTTCCACCAAGGTCGAAATGGAAATATGTTTAAATAAACTATCAGTTTTTTTGGTCTTTCCTGTACTACTTTCACCTTCATTTCACAGCCCATCATTATGACTGACTCTCTTGAAAGAATCACGAATAGAATACTCTCCTCCTTATGCTTAGCTTCAGTGAGGAAGACAACGATATTCATAGAACCTTTGCAACATATCTAAGCTGTCTGAAGCAGATGACATCAACTTGATATTGTGATGCTGAAATTTCAATGCATTTGCAGGTTTCAAGATCAATCGGTGATGCATATTTGAAGAGAGCAGAATTTAACAGAGAGCCTTTGCTCCCCAAGTTTCGATTTCCTGGAACCTTCGAGAAGCCTATTCTCCTTGCTGAGCCATCCATATTTGTACAGAAGCTCCTTCCAGAAGATCAGTTTCTCATATTTGCGTCAGACGGCTTATGGGAACATCTCAGCAATCAAGAGGCTGTGGACATTGTCAGCAGTTGTGAACACCATGTAAGATTGTCCTCATTTATTTTTGATAAGGAAGAATCTCCCCGGTTATCAAATCTTCTATTTTTTCTTGTCATCATATCATTCTCAGTTGTTGACAAGAGAGTGAGAGAGAGAGCACTTCCTTTTCTTCCTATGTGCATCTCTCTGATGGTATATCTCCATGAAAAAGGAACAACTTATGTGTAGCTTGTGATTAGATGTAGCTGTTAAGATCTTTCTCTTAGTAGATCTTTTTCCATATCGTCAGTCTTCAGAGAACACAGGTTGTGTTATTTTCAGCAAGGAGTGTGAATTTCTTTAATGAATCTGCTTTTAGTCTGCTTGAGATGTTTACCTGTGTTTATATTTTAATTTAATAACTCGGGAAAAAACAAGAAATACATAAAATTATTAATGGGATAGTGATTGAACCTTAGATTGATGGAGTTTAAAGATGTTTTAGATTGTAAGAAAGGGAAAAAGAAACAGAGCCATGCAAAAGAAAAGAAAGGAGAAAGAGGAAAGGGGAGGGATATCACTTTCTTGTTTTTGGTTTTACCTAAATAGAAAAGGAAGTAGTATCACTTCCTTGCCAAAATTAATGCAAACTTGGAAAAACCTTTTCCATCTTGATCCTCTCCTTCTATGGTGCTCCCTCTATTTCAATCTAAAACTTCAACTACAACTAGGCCGCAGCTCAAACAAGTTGGCTCGGCTATATGAATCCTGACCATGTTACTGCATTTAAACTTATCTCATGCCAATATTATGCAAATACAATAAAAAGTATTAGAAGTTCTCTATCTTATCTTAACATAAGTAATTTATGCTGTGAGGCACTTTTTGTAATTATTGTAAATTACGGGACTGTTTGACTATTTCGTTCATATTGAAACTTCAGGGGTTGTCACCATGAGGGTTAACACTTGGGATCTAATTGCAAAAATTACTTCAGTGAAATTTTTGAGATCTGAAGTATTATTATATGGATAGTTTTTATTTTTGTGGTTCTTGATACAGTGGGCATCCAGTTTCCACATGTATGCTTGTTAATGTGTGTTTCACCAGACATCAACACTAGTTAAATGATCAATTCTTGCATATTCCATTATGCAATTGAGCATGCAAGTTTTGTTTTCTACATGACCTGTCTACGAAACAGCGATTGACATTTGACAGACTGTTGGAACTTTCTGTTCATGGAGCACAAGATGAGAAGATGTATGAAACTATTGTGTCAGCTGTTTTCTTTACTAAACTAACATTTCCAAATTTTGTTCAGGGCATTGCTAGAAAACTTGTAAAAGCTGCCCTTCAGGAAGCAGCAAAGAAAAGAGAAATGAGATACACAGACCTGAAAAGGATAGATAGAGGAGTGAGGCGGCATTTTCATGATGATATCACGGTCATAGTTTTGTTTCTTGATTCTCATTTGATTAGTCGAAGCTCCTTCCGTGCACCAGTGGTTTCCATAAAAGGAGGCGGAGGAAGTCCTGGAGATGCCAATACCTAGCATAAGTTACCTATAACCTACCTACATCTAATTCCTCGAGTTTATTATGAGAAGTTCTCTTAAAACAGAAAGCGACAGAGAGAAAAAGAAAAAAAGTATGTATAGCTTTGCTCCTTGGGATCTCAACATAAATGGTAAGTTGATGATTATGCCATGAAACATTGTTTGGGGCAAATTCTGTCAAAAAATTTCCACTCATTGGCATATGAAGCTTTGAAAGTTAAAGGACAAGACTGAAAACTGATTTAGTTTCTGAAGTGATGTTAAAGACTCCATATTTGAGTGTTCACAATTACTTTTCTTGAATTCAATTGTTTTTCTGTCAACATCCTTTTAATCGAAAACAACTTTTCTTTTTGCTGTATTTAGATGTTTGTAGTAATTTGTCTCACAAATCTTTCTTTACCTTTCACATACATAGGTCTTGTGCAAGCATCTTGGAAGGCAAATGATATCTCTCTATAGAACTTTCTTATTGCCTTTCTGCATAATGGTGTCATAGGTATGCAACATCCTTCTACTAGGTTAAACTGCAGTCTTTTGGGCAGGCAATTATGTTGTTTTATAACCGAAAAATCCCCCAGGATCAGTGGCACACAGTTCGAAACTCAGTGAAAAATAGGCCGCCCCTCTACCCTTCTCCACCTAAGTATCAGGATTTTGTCTGTGGCAGGGTTCAGACCTGTTATTCCCCTCCACCTTTTTCCACTTAAGTACCAGGATTTGGTCTGTGGCAGGGTTCAAACCTGTTACTTGTGCCTGACCCACACATCACAAGTTCGCTCTTACCACTAGACTGGAGCCTTGGATAAGGCGATTATGTGCATGGATCTTTCGTTTATTTAATTCTTCAAAACAAAAAATATCGATAAAAGATTACACAATATAAGGCACAAGTTATAAGGTTAAAAAGATAAACAACTTAACATGCAATGTGACCTAAAATATTGCAAGAATGTTGTAATGGGAATCACATTGGTAGGAATATAGGTCGATTCATCTCCAACTTGTGTTTCAATGAAGAAGAGTAAGGCAGTCAAGCTACCGTTTAATTGTTCTAATAATATTGACATTTGTAGATATGCTACAGCCTAAATACTACTAAGATCACTATAGATTTATGTGTGCATTTCATTATCGCGACAATATTCACTCTTGGATTACTCTCACTCCTGATATTTATGGCCGTTCCATTCACACATCTCTGACAATTCAACCATTCCCGTGACTTGAATATCATTCAATTCATAAACACGTGCAATCACATCTTTAAGAACAAGTTCGATAACTAGATTTTCGTATTTGTTTTTTTTTTGGTTGACAAATTTTATTTCCTATTTTCATTGTGAAAGTGGAAAAGAATATTTGTTTTCTCCTTACATCATATAGTTACTTGCTCGAGTTGTAAAGGAAACATGATCTACAATATAATTTTTGTTGTGTTATGATTTGATATTCGAATTATAGAGCTATGACACAATCAAATTCGAAAGATAAAGATTGTTTGAGTTGAATCGTACAAATTGTTTTAGTCGTTTTTATAAACTTTTTATTTTTCAGTTAACTTTTTGATATTCAAAATTTTATAACGCGGAGTGAAATCCTTCTAAGTTAAGTATTACTAAAATTAGCAAGTTTGTTTTAAATTTAAAATAATGGTAGCTTTCAGCCTAACTTGTGCATATGGTTACTACACTTGATACCTCTCACCTCTCACCCGCATATATAACATATCCTAATTCTACCTACTCAAATTTAGATAGATGTGAATTTTCGCATATGAATTTCACCAACTTTAGTGATCGCTAAGCCACATTCTTGGTTGCATTATCATATTTACATTCAAGTACTTTGCCAGAAGTTCAACTTATACAAATTATTATATTTACGTCTATTCTGACACAAGCATTAACCACTGATTCCACGGCTCGAACCTATAGCATTAATGACTAATTTCACGGCTCAAACCCGTAAACTATAAGTAATTCTATAGAATCTAACTTACATATAGCCACAGTGTAGAGATCTTTTATACCGTCAAGTCACATATCTGCAGGTAACCCTTCATAACAGTTACGAATTCAACACATGTATCTGATCTCTACACAGTTGGCCTTTATTAGTTGTTATGTGAAGTGCAGTTATCTTTCCGACGACGTTGTGCCAATTTTTAACGCCGGAAAATTCCAATAAACGCCGGCTGCTTTGCTGAGTTATCTTTCCGACGACGTTGTGCCAATTTTTAACGCTGGTCCGACACGACTGGAGTATTAGTCCTTTCAATTTTAGGTGCCCTGCAATTTGGATGGGTTGTTCGAGTTCGAGCCTAGCTAATCTGAGCTCCTCCGGCGATATTCCCGGCCAGGTATTTCCGGTGCGGAGGAGCTCCAAAACTGACTTATAAATCCAATTTTAGAATAGAAGAGCATGAAATCAACAGAGAAAAAAACGAAAATGCCGCTAAGATTGCTTAGCCAAATTTCAATCTCTAAGTTGTTGGAATTTGCTGCTGATTTTTTGGGTTTTGGATTTGTAGATTTTTGGTTTTCAATCTCTAATCGTGACTTGACATGTAGTTTCAAGAAAGCAAAAAAAGACTTTTTGAATCTTGTGTTATTAAATTAAGACATAATACATAAATCGTGTGCCCACAAGGCATAGTAGGGACTAGTTGGAGTGTTTAGTTGTTAGTTGAGAGACCAAATTGAGGTGTCTAGAGTCCACATCTAGACACGTCTACGTCCACCTGTGGGATTACACTGTATATGGTTGTTGTTGGATACAAGTACTGAAATTGATAATAAGCAGTTTGTGTGCTGTTAAGCAGTTTTAAGGTGTTTTTGCTGCAGATTTCTAACAGATGGTATAATTAAATAACAGCAATTAAAATAGCTGAGGAAAAAAAATTTGAACTTTTTCCATTTAAGATATTCTAATTATACAAAGACTCATCGAAGACCTCATTAAGACATGTGCATATATATATAAACACTTCTGCAAGTTGATGAACCAGTATGGCATTTTAAAGATATTCTAACACAAAACAAATACGATAATTTTTACCTTTGATCTCTCTTCCTCTCTGTGTCTATCTAAAATTTGAAAGAAGATTGTTATTTGTATTGTTACGTTCCTCCTATTTCTTCGTAGTTAATTTATCTTTTTACATTTTTAATGTTTTCAAATAAACTACATTGTAAGAAAAGAGATCTTCTATGGTTTTGGTTTGGAGTTGATGTTGAGAGTCTCAGAGTCAATGTAATATAATACAACTTGGCTTTGTAAGATGTCCAACATCTAAATAATTTAAGCTGGCATCACCATGTGATTGGATGAGCCTGCAACTTGTATATTATGTATTCTGTTGGGTAACGCCAACATACTGCCTATGGTAAGGCCCATGAGGGGGCAGGTGGCCCGGGTAGGAGTCATGATTGAACATGGCGCTTGCTTTGGTAGACTTAGTTAAGAAATAAAGTTGTGCCCATAGCTTATGGCACGATGGTAAGCGCTTGATCCTAACGTATTCTAAAACAATAACTTCATCCAGACTCTTAATTTCCTATATAATTTTTGGTCCAAAGAATTAAAAGACTCACAAGTTTATATTTGGGAAGACATGTTAATGTCAATGATGTCAGCTGGAAACTCCATATAAAATTGACCAGCCTGGAATCTTAAGATATTCTAATATATAAGATATATACTTCTACAAGTTCATGAACCAGTATGGCATGCATTTTAAGATTTTTTAGTACTAATACTCCGCGAAGACTTCATTAAGATACACATACACTTTTACATGTTCATGTTCCAGCCTGCACTTTAAGATATTCTAATGCTTTACACAGCAAAGACTTCTTTAAGATGCACAAAAACACCTATCTGGTTCTGGACCTGTATGACATTTTAGTTAATTTTTCTCTTTTCATGTTTAATAAAATACATTGTAAGAAACAGATCTTATAATATGGGGTGGTTGGGATTGATGATGACTCTGTCAAAGTCAATGTAATTATAATAGAACTACTTGTCTTCGAGTTGCAAGCCAACAACTAATAGAAACTCAGCAAAGAATTCATCAAGAGCTTTAATTTCCTATATAATGTTTGATCCAAAGAAAGCGAAAGGCACAAAATATCATATATAATTTGGAGATTTTTGAATAGAAAAGAATGGATCCAACCTGGGATAAAACTCAGGGAGATGAAAAAGCACGCGAAAATGTTATGCAGGCAGCTCAAATACATTTAGTTGTGGCCACTCTAATAATGACAGTCACCTTCACAGCTGGTTTCACATTGCCAGGAGGTTTTGACAGCGATACTGATAGCCCTAATAAAGGGATGGCGATTCTATTAAGGCGAACAGCCTTTCGTGCATTTGTTGTTACGGATGCCATCGCCTTTACATCCTCAGCTGTTGCTGTATTCACCTACTTCGCCATGGCAGCAAGTGTAATATCTGTAACAGAGTTGACAGTTGTGATGCGGCTATATAAGATTGCAACTCTTTTGCAGCTTGTGGCCATGTCAGCTGTTGTAATTGCATTTATAACTGGTATGTATGCTACTTTAGCACATTCAGTTGGTCTTGCCGCTACTGTTTGTGTCATCGGGTGTATCTCTTTCATTATGTACTTGTGGGTTACTTATGTTCTTGGAAGCAGACCATAGCGGAAGAACATAAGTAGAGTGAGAGACATCATGAATGCTACTAATTCTTCTTGGGCCTTGTCATCTGATGAAACTTTCAACAAAACTTGTATCTTGTTTCTATGTTATAACCTGGAATATTTTGCTCCATAGTCAATGGGAGTATATTCACTGGCTTGCAGTTCTTCATGTTCAATGGTCTGATAGATATGTCATCAACATCTTGTTTCACTTCAACACCAGATAATTAACTTGAATTCATATGAATTCTTGTTGTATAATACTGTCATGGCTTTTATTTTCATTTATTACAGTCAGATGCCTTACTTTTAAGAGTAAGTTATGCGACATGCACGCGACTCTTCAATTAATTTCACTTTAGTCTGGTTGAAAGAACTGTCATTTTCCAGAACTTTTGGCTAAACATAGGTACATCTTGGGTTAATACACCAAATTGTAAACTTGATACCTTTTCTATCATCTGAATCTTTAAGAGTAGAACCTCCCATATTATATTAGTACATCATTTATGATTCAGAGACCTGCAATTTTGGCTGGGTTGTTTGAGTTCCAGTATAGCTAATCTGAGCCCCTTCGAAAAATCCGATAGAGGAAATATGCTGTGTTTTGAGAGATACTAATATTAATTTTGTTTTAGGAGGCTTAATAACTATGTATAAACTGTTTATCTTCACATTGATATTCTTTCAGTTTTGACATGAAAGGAAATATTTAAAAAGCAAAATATGAAAACAGCAAAACCCAGAGCAGATCCCTTTTCTCTTTTTGATAGGTAGAACAAATCCCTTTCTTGTGATCAAAACAAACACCAGATCCCTTTCTTCTTTGAGATTCATCAAGAGTCTAACTAATTTCCTATATAATAATGTTTCATCCAGAGAAAGCAGCAGACTCACAGGATAATACTTTATACTTGGGGAGATTTTGGATAAACCCCCAAATCAAAAGTAATGGATCCAACCTTGTATAATGCTGCGATGAGAGGCAATATCGGAGATGGCTACTTTCTACTTGCTGATCATCTGAGAAGGGATGAAGAAAAGGGCTACCAAGTCACTCCAAAGGGCAACACGGTCCTGCATGTCGCAGCCCTTTATGGACACTCCCATTTCGTGGGAGAAGTCCTTAAGATTACTCCAGCATTGTTATGCTGTCAAAACAAGAAAAATGAAACCGCTCTTCACATAGCAGCTAATGAAGGGCACACTGAAGTAGTCCATGCGCTACTTGCATGTGTAGAAGATCATAATATTAAGAAGAAACTCATGAGGATGACAGATGCTAGTGGAGATACAGCCCTGCACAAGGCCGTGCGGAGCCAACATCTTGATGTGGTCATGCTCTTAGTAAAAGAAGATCCTGAATTTGAATTTCCAGCCAACCATGCTCAGGAGACGCCACTATATCTGGCGGCAGAGTCTGGTTTTCATTATGCTTTGATTAATATCTTGGAATCCTGCAAGAAACCAACTTATGCTGCAGGTCCATCTAATAGAACACCTCTACATGCAGCAGTAATTCAGGAACATAAGGGTAAGCAATTTATGTTGTTCACTGCATTAATATCTAACTTCAGCTTGATTTGCCCATAATTAACATCGTCTACATAAATTAGGATTAATCATGTTGATAAACTCAATAGGATCTTTGCGAATACGGCTCTTCTCTGAGCCTCCCTTCCGGTAGGTGCATCAACTTATAATTCAATGGACTAAACTGTTTTACTAACTAATCTCTGACAACTACACAACCCCTCTTCTCCTCTCAAAAAGACTATTTCGCCAAGGTCTAGAGAACAATGTGAACAAAGAAGTTGGTGGAAGTAGAAAAATTTTGGCCTGCACCCGTGACTTTTGAAACTAGCCAACCAATATCAACCAGGGTGTGGTTATTTGATGTCTAATAGTTGTTTATCCACCTGAATAGCGATTCTGCCATAAGAAAAAACTGGAGGGGAAGAGAAGAAGACTTAGAGGAGGGGTGAGTTTGGCCATGTCATATCAATATTTCTGTGCAACATTATATTCTTTGCCTAAAAACATTATCTAAAGTCCATATGTGGATTTTCTAACAGCGAGACAGGTGACAACACTTGTTTTTTCCAATAAGCAACTGGTTTTTTCACCATCCTAAATTGATATCCATTTTAGTGGTAAGGGAAGTTGTTTTCGTGCTTGCAAGAGGTTGGGTTTTTTTGTCGGAGTTAATGAACTCACTAAGAGGGAAGAGGAGAAAGAGGGGATGCGTCAGTTGTGAGAATTAGCTAATTTTTCCATTAGATTCAGTAGAAGCCACTTTTTCTAAGCAATATTTTTTTAGTCCTTAGGTAGCCATCCTTTCTACTTAATAAATTCAATGAACACATATACTTCCATATATCTGTAAGAAGATCTAAAGTGTGTAGATGAATTAATCCCTTACCATCATATATATTTGACACAACCAGATTGCGTTAGAGCACTATGGCAATGGAATAAGCCTTTATGCGAGGAACCTGACTTATGGGGTTGGAATTCACTGCACTATGCCGTTAAATTAGGATTGGAAGACGTAGTTTCTGATATGCTGGGGTGGAAAAAATCCTTAGTGTACCTTCCAGCAGGCAGTGAAAATGACTGGACGACAGCAATTCACATTGCAGCCAGTGAAGGTGATGTGAACATGATTAATGAGCTATTAAATCACAGCCCAGATTGCTGGGAAATGCTTAACAGCAACAGTCAAAATGCTCTTCATGTTGCCATATTGAACAATCAAGAAAAGGTAGTCCGCTCCTTATTAACCTCTGAAAAGTGGGAAAGCCTTGTTGATGAGCCAGATAATGATGGCAACACTCTTCTCCATTTGGTTGCTGCCTCCGGTAACCATGTGCCTGAATTAATAAACCATCCCAAAGCAAAGAAGATGTCATTTAACAAAAAAAAACAGACTCCACTTGACATAGCATTGTTTTGCACAGCTACAACAAAGAAGGTAAGCACTTGCACCTTTGTTTTTCAAATACTGAAGTTCAATATTTGCAAATACTGGTTGCGCTTGAGTTTATGCTGGTAATATATTGAAATATTAGCTCAAGGATTATGTCAAGTGAAAGAACGGTTTGCACTCACAAATCTTCAACTTTTTGTTCAAGTGAAATTCATGTCCAAACACAAATACTTTCACAAAACTTCAAATACTCTTTTTCAAGTTCAACCAAATATTCCAAACGCCTATGTACTATCTATTTATTATCTAAAATATATGTTTGATAGAATTTTCAGATAATTACTGAAATTATTTTGTCCTCGCAATATTAGAACAAGATTAAGATTCAGAAATCCAGCTGATGTGATTGTACACTACAGCCCTGAGAGCCTATGGAAGTTACCATGTTAAATTCTTCGACTGACTCAATATAAACTTTACTATTGATGAAAATAGGAGAAATTGGTGGCCGATTTGTGTAGCATTGGCCGATTGGGACAACGTGACTTTGAGGTAAAGCGGAAGTTCAAGTACATTCCAAATCCAAAGGATGAAACGGGAACAGGAGGCAAGATGCAGCAGAGGGAGGATGATCATGACAAAACCAATAAGGCAGATCAAACAGAGGTTGAAAATATTATGAAGGCAACTCAAATACATCTAGTTGTAGCCACTTTAATAATGACAGTCACCTTCACAGCTGGTTTCACACTGCCAGGAGGTTTTAACAGCGACCCCAATAGCCCTGATAAAGGGATGGCGATTCTATTAAGGAGAACAGCATTTTGTGCATTTGTTGTTACAGATGCCATAGCCTTTACATCCTCTGCTATTGCTGTATTCACCTACTTCGCCATGGGAGCAAGTGTAATATCTGCAACTGAGTTAACAGTTGTGGATCAGCTTTATAAGATCGCAACTTCGTTGCAGCTTGTGGCCATGTCAGCTGTTGTAATTGCATTTATAACTGGTATGTCTGCTACTTTAGCACATTCAGTTGGTCTCGCCGTTAGTGTCTGTATCATCGGTTGCATCTCTTTCATTATGTATGTGTATGTTGTTGCTGTTCTTGGAAGCTAGCCATAGAGGAAGAACGTGAATAGAGTCAGAGACATCATGAATGCTACTAATTGTTCTTGAGCCTTGTCATCTGAAACTTCCTACCAAAACTTGTATAGAGAGACAGGTCTATATTATAACCTTTGTATAGAGAGGCATTAGTTATGCTGAGATTATTTGTTATGCACTGTTTGGTTTGGTGTATTAAAAATAACATACATCACATAATTTCTTAAAAAAGTTATTTGTTTACAACAATGCCCTCTACAAATACGATGGTAAGGATGTGGAAAAGGTTTTGAGGGAAAATTGTGTCTTTAACCATACTAATGCATGCATTAAAAACCCTTGCATTGCTAATATCATGGTTTGCCATGTATTAGTTATACATAATATAAAACCAAACAAAATCGTAGATTGAAAAAGTGTACCAAACAAGGAATTAGTAATATACAAAGCTAATGCATCCTACCTAACGATTAGCTTTGCGTATTACTAATACCTTATTTGGTACACTTTTTCAATCTACGTACAACTAATATTTGTTATACACTCTATTTGGTATTATGCTATGTATAACTAATACATGACAAACCATGGTATTAGCAATGCAAAGGTTTTTAATGCATGCATTAGCATGGTTAAAGACACAATTACCCCTCAAAACCTTTTCTATCATATGAAACTTTAAGAGTACAAACTCCCATACTATAATAGTACATGATTTGTGATTCAGGGGCATCCTTGTAGAAGCATCAAGCAAAATAGCCAAAATTTTGCAAAATTGAAATATGTTCTAGCTTCACAGGATGTTTAGGTGAAAGTGTGTAAATATATAAAATGGCAGCCCGATGCACTAAAAATCCCACTATGCGCGGGGTCTGAAGAAATGACGGCCCACAAGGGTCTATTGTACACAACCCTACTTTGCATTTCCGGTTGTTTCCATCGCTTGAACCCGTAATCTCCACATGGCAACAACTTTACCAACTACTCCAAGACTCTCCTTTACCCATGACCTCCTGTGTATATATATTAGAAGAAGCCAAGAAACTCCTCGGGGACATTCTACTCCTAGAGTTACCAGCTTAACAGGACTTTATCTACACTCTCAATTTTCCTCTCTCAAATCGAATACGCCATTGCCTCTCTGAAAAGCTTCTAATTAAATGTTGAATTCTTTGCCGATTTATTGTTCCGATGATGTGGTGCCAATATTGGCGCTGTTCCAATACGGTTGGAGTCTTAATTTCCACTCTGTTTCCTTACACTGCTCATAAAAAATCGTTGCTATTCTCAGTCCCCTGCAATTTTTGATGGGTTGTTTTAGTTCCATCATAGCTAATCTGAACCCTTCCGGTAGGCGATTCAGATTAGTAATTTTGATTCATTCCAAGAAATTTAGTTAAATAAATACAAAAAATTAATTCAGAACTCAATTACTAACACTTGTGCTCGTTGTCTTAAAATTCAGAACCCGTAAAGCTCAAATCTTGAATCTAACTATAACACAAGTTAATTACGAACCCGACATCAAAGTCAATGTAATTATGGTACAACTTGGCTGGCTTAGCAAGATGGTACAGGTAATAAATAATATAAGCTGACAATTACCATGTGAAATAATTTTCTAACATCGATCCAAAGATTCATGTCTCTCTAGCCCTTTTCTTACATCATGAGTTTAGCTGAAGGCACAATACAGAAGAGCGCACACAAGGAAAGAGGCGCATCCAGTGATGCAAACAACTGCAAGACCAAGTGAATGTGCTATAGTAGCATACATACCAGTTACAAAGGCAACTACAACTGCTAATATCGCAAAAAGCTGCAAAAAAATTGCGATTCTAAAAAGCGGACGTATAATTCTTATTTTTTTTGTAGCTGCTGCATTTGCTGCAAGGAAGAAGTAGCTGAATACAGCACCAGCGGAGCATGCAAAGGCAATGGCATCCGAAACAACAAATGCACGAAACGCTGCTTTCCTTGTTAGAATTGCCATCCCTTTATTAGGGCTATCGGGATCGCTCTCAAAACCTCCTGGTAATGTGAAACCAGCTGCAAAGGTAACTGTAACTAATAGAGTGGCCACAACTAGATGTATTTGAGTTGCTGCCATAATATCTTCCAATTTGCCATTTCTTTTTCTCTTAGTTTTGTTCTCCGTTGACTCCATTTCATCCTCTCGGTCCTGCATTTTCTTCTTTTTTATATCGAAGTCACGCCGTCCAAATCGATTGTAGCGAAGCCTCAGCTTAAATAACCTTTTCTCCTATTTTCATCACTAGTTGAATTTAAATATAGTGGAAGAACATCCAACTTCAGTAGCTATATCATACGTGATATTTTAGATAATAAGTGTATTCAATAAATTTGAAGATTCACAACCAACATACCATAAACCAATACGTAAGACATTAATCTATATCTATTTAGTTGCATATGGGTGAGAATTAGTTACATAAATCGCAGAATTAACAATATATTGTTGCTGAATTGACAGCAATTTATATCTTCGAAATTTTGATTGTTAGGTTAGAGTCCTACATTGGTTAGAGAATGGACAGTCTGCTTATATGGATTTGGGAAATCCTCCCCTCCTGAGCTAGCTTTCATTTCTTTAACATGGTATCAGGGCTAGGTCCATTTCTTTGGGCTCTGGGTCCATGCTCCAGTTGGGTCTAAACTTGAAGGGGACCAATGTGGAATAAACTGACAGTCTGCTTATATGGACTTGGACAATCTTTAGTTAGCTTTTAGGATTGAATCAGACAATATAGATAAATGAATCACAAGTCGTAATTCACATCATCAGACCAAGAGTCACATGACTCTAAGAACATAATTTCACAGAATGAAATAATCTATCCTTGTACATGTATATGACTAAGGTAACAGGTACGTACCAACACTTTTGTCTCTGTGCCAGACTCTGCTATGTCAAAGGGAGTCTGGTTTTCTTTGTTAAATAACATCTTCTTTGCATCGGGATGTCCTCTTAATTTTAAAGGTACATATAACCTGTTAGAGGCAGCAAGCAAATGGAGAGGAGTGTTGCCATCATTATCTGCCTCGTCGATAAAGTTATTAGACACTTTAGAATTCAATAAGAATCTGACTACTCTTCTTTTATTGTTTGATACGGCAATATGAAGAGCATTTCGGCCACTGCTGTCAACCATTTCCAAGCAATCTGGACAGTGCTTTGATAGCACATTTATCATGCTTACATAACCTTCACTGGCTGCAATGTGAATTGATGTCGTCCAGTCATTTCCACTGCCTGCTTGAGTGTAGGCTAAGGATTTCTTCCACCCCAGCATTTTACAAACTACTTCTTTCAATCCTTGTTTAACAGCATAATGCAGTGGATTCCAATCCCATTTGTCTGATTCCTCGCATAACGATTTATTCCATTCCCATAATGATGTCGCACAATCTGGATATTAAAAATATTAAAAATAATAATAATAATGATTATGCAGCCCAGCCTGGTGCGTGAAGCATCCTGCGGGTGTGTAAAACCAAAAATAATTACCCATGTGTTTTTGGATTATTGCGGCATGCAAAGCTGTTCGGCCACATGGACCGTTGTATGTTGGTCTGTTGCAGGATTCCAAGATTTCCAACAAACAGTTAAAAGAACCAGACTCCGCCGCGAGATAGAGTGGTGTCTCCCCAGCATTGTTTGCTGGAAACTCGAATTCAGGATCTTCTTTCACCAAGAGTCTGACAGTTGTTAGAATTATAGTTCAGCTTTGATTGAAGAGGCTAGTGGCAGTTAACAAGTTAGTTAAAGTCAGTTAGAATTAGTTAGGGCCACTAGCTAGTTAGTTAAAGTTAGTTAGTTAGTTGAGAGTTAGTTATAACTAACTTTTTCCTTCTGATTTTCCCCTTCTTTTCCTTAGCATCAGATCATGTACAAGTATATATATCTCAAAGTAATCTACAATCAATCAAGTTTTCATTTCCAAATTTACATCACTATGTGTTAACTTTGCAAATCTGTTTTCTCTTCAGTTTTCTGCTTCCTGCTCTCTTCTTCCTTTTCTTCTTCTTCTTCTTCTTCTTCTTCTTCTCTGTTTCTCTGCTTGTCTGCTGCTCACAGGTTCCATTTCAACATGGTATCAGAGCAAGGTTACTAGATTTATCTCAAACTCAACTGAAGATCAATTAGTTTTACTTTCTTCATTTCTGTTTCTCTGGTCACTGATTTCCAGATTGTTTTGTGCAAAGTTGCTTGTGTTTTCTTTCATCTCACTCACAAATCCTAGCCATTCAACATAGTTTGATAATGGCAGACTCACAGGGAGTTTCAGATTCACATGGAGCTTCAAATTCAAGCTCTGGAAGTCAAGGTTTTCTGGACATGATGAATCCAATGTACATACACCCATCGGAAAGTGCAGGGTCTGCATTGATTCCGGTAAAATTTGATGGCACAGGCTACAGATCATGGAGGAGAGGCATTCTCAGGGCATTATCAGTGAAGAACAAGCTAGGATTTATCGATGGAAAATGCAAGAAGCCTGACCCTAACTCAGATAGCTGCGCAATGTGGGAAAGGTGTGATGACATGGTTACTTCATGGATGTTGAATTCACTATCACCAGAATTAATGGACAGTTTGCAGTATGTGAATAATGCAAAGGAGCTTTGGGATGAGCTTGAGGAAAGGTATGACCAAACTAATGGAGCTAAGCTTTACCAGTTGCAAAGAGACATCAATGAGTTTGTTCAAGGTAATCTGGACATCACTGCCTATTACACAAAATTGAGGAAGCTTTGGGAAGAACTAAGTGCACTTGATCTGAATATGCATTGCACATGTTTGTGTGTTTGTGGAGGCAAAGCTGCTCTACAGAAAACTGAACAAGACAGGAGACTGATTCAGTTCTTAATGGGCCTAAATGAAGTTTATACTGTGGTCAGAGGCAACATCCTAATGATGAATCCACTACCTAGCATGGCTCAAGCATTTGCTATCTTGACACAGGAAGAAAAACAAAGGGCAGTTAAGCCTCAAGGTAGTCGACTTGGTTTTGAATCTACTTCACTTAATGTAGGTAGATTTGGAGACACACACTCTGGGACAAACTATAGGCAGCATAGTCAGCTGAAACATACCAGTGGAAGTAGTGCAGGTGGATCTGGACAGTCATTTAATAAGTCTGGTTTTTTTTTGTGAACACTGCAAGAAGTCTGGCCACACTAAAGATAAATGCTATAGGTTACATGGTTTTCCACCAAATTTTAGATTCACAAAAGGAAGGAATGCAGGTGGAAGTGCATCACATGTTCATGGAAACTGTGTGACTGATAGTCAAGCAGGATCAACACAAACCAGTCCCAACTTGTCCAAGGATCAATATGAACATTTGGTAAGTCTTTTAACAAGGATGCAACAAGGTCAGCCAGAAGATAGTGTGCACAACAATGCTTGTGGAGCTGTAAACCTTGCAGGTATCTTAGCTTGCTACTCCTCTATAACTGAAATAGGTAACTTGTCATGTAAATGTTTGAAGTTGCCTGCTGATTCCTGGATAATTGACTCTGGTGCTACACATCACATGACCTTCAATAGAACACTCTTGTCACAGATTAGACTACTACCTTATCCCTTCCTAGTAAGCCTACCTAATGGATATAAAGTTAAAGTAACTGAAGTTGGTAATGCAGTTGTTGGACCAGATTTAATCCTCCATAGAGTCTTGTTTGTTCCTAGTTTCAAATTCAATCTGATTTCAGTCCATAGCCTGGCTTCACATCTTAAAGGTATTGTTAGTTTCAATGATGCTTTATGTATAATGCAGGGCCCTTCAATGAAGAGGCCACTGGAGATTGGTAAAGCTAGAGATGGACTCTACTTTCTTTGTTCAAAATGCCACACTGGACATTCTGCCTCATTCAAAACCTGCAATTCAGCTTCTGGTTTATTTTCTCCTACTTTGAAAGGATGTAATCCAAGCTCTGTAAACATTCATAGTTTGTCTTGTGAAGAGTTGAACACTAAATCTTCTGTATTGCCTGGAAATTCCTCTGTAATGACTCCTCATTCAATAAGAAATGTACCTTCTTTACTGTCTAGTAATTCATCTATAGTGAATTCTCATTCAATGGAAAATGTTGATTCTTTGAATTCTATGTTTTGTGGAAACAGTGTTGATTACTTATGGCATAATAGACTAGGACATGTACCCTTTGTTAAAATGAGGTGTATTCCAACTATACCTGTCCAATTTGCACCTAAACAGCCTTTCCTATGCTCAGTCTGCCCCATGGCTAGACAAACAAGAATGCCTTTCACACAAAGCACCATTAAATCCACCAAAATATTTGATGTTCTTCATGTGGATATTTGGGGACCATATCATACACCAACACATGATAATCACAAGTATTTCCTTACTCTGGTAGATGATTACAGCAGAGCTACTTGGATACAAATGCTGCAATGTAAAAGTGGTGCCATTCAGAGCATCAAAACCTTTGTATCTCTCATTGAAAATCAGTTCCAAAGTACACTTAAAACCATTAGAACAGACAATGGATCAGAATTCACCAGCAATGAAGCTCTATCTTTCTTTCAGTCTAAAGGAATCATACATCAAAAGACTTGCCCTTACACACCCCAGCAGAATGGAGTAGTTGAAAGAAAACACAAGCACCTTTTAGAGACTGCAAGAGCTTTGCTTTACCAATCCAAATTACCTTTGAAATATTGGGGAGAATGCCTTAAAACAGCAGTGTATATCATAAACAGGCTGCCTTCCACAATCCTCAACAACAAAACTCCTTTTGAACTCCTCTACCACAAGAAACCTACTTATTCTCACCTAAAAGCATTTGGATGCTTGTGCTTTCCAACTACACTCAAAACACACAAAGATAAGTTTGAGCCAAGAACAACACCACATATATTTGTTGGATATCCTTATGACACAAAAGGGTACAAGGTACTAGATCTAGCCACTAAGAAAATACATGTTTCTAGAGATGTAGTATTTCATGAATCTGTTTTTCCTTTTGCTGTAACTGCTGCTGGTTCTAATTTTGAATCTGTGTCAAAGTTTTTCTCACAAGGTTCCTCTGTTACATTTCCTAGAGTCATCACTTATGGTTGTCCTGTTAATGATAATGATCATTTCTCCAAACACTACATACCTACTGTAGTTGCTGATGAACTTCCATCTGAACAACATTGCACACCAACTGTGGTTACTGATGACTTTATACCTAGACATCCTTCACCTTCAACAACATCAGAAACTAACCAACATCTGTCACAGCCAAACACAAGTCAAGATACTACCCAAAACCTTCCTACTTCTCCTAATATTCACCCAGACTCACTACCTGCAAACCACTCCACTTCTCAAACTACAACACCACCACAAGTAATACCACCTGTTAGAAGATCCTCCAGACATCATAATGTACCAGGATACTTGCAAGATTATGCCTATACTTTGCCTAACCTACACACTACTTCTTTGCTGACCATGCCATCCAATCACCTGACCATGCCATCCAATCACCAAAAGGCCTTAACCATCTCATATCCAAACATTGAGCAGGCAACTCAACTTACACAGCATGATAGGGAACCTACTTCTTATGAGGAAGCATCTTTGAGCCCTGCTTGGCAGAAAGCTATGCAGCAGGAATTTGATGCTTTGTATGCCAATGATACATGGGATCTAGTACAGATTCCAATAGGAAAGAAGGCCATAGGATGCAAATGGGTGTATAAGATTAAGTATAAAGCTGATGGAAGTGTGGAAAGGTTCAAAGCTAGGCTTGTAGTAAAGGGATATACTCAAAAGGCTGGCATTGATTATACAGAAACCTTCTCACCAGTTGTCAAGATGACCACTGTAAGGGTTTTAGTGAGCCTGGCAGTGAAAAGAGGCTAGAACTTATACCAACTAGATGTTAACAATGCTTTTCTTCATGGTGAACTTTATGAAGAGGTGTATATGGAGGTTCCACAGGGACTGTTAGTTGAAGGCAGTAACATGGCTTGCAAGCTTAAAAAGTCCTTGTATGGTTTAAAACAAGCAAGTAGACAGTGGTATGACAAGCTATCCACCTCTCTTTGTTCAAGAGGATATGTTCATTCAGCAAGTGATTATTCTCTTTTTTATAAAAAATCTGGCAGTTCATGTGTGTTTGTTGCAGTGTATGTAGATGATGTAATCCTCACAGGGACAGATTCTAGTGAAATTCAGTCACTCAAATCATTCCTTCATGACAGATTCAAGATAAAAGACTTGGGCAGATTACACTATTTTTTAGGCTTGGAGTTCAAGTATAATGACAGTGGTGTGATGATTACTCAACAGAAATTTACTACTGATTTACTTCAGGAGTTTGACTGCTCAGGTTGTACAGCAGTTACTTCTCCCCTTGATTGCACTTTGAAACTCCAACTAGATGATGATTCTCCCACTATTGATGCTACTCAATACAGAAGACTGGTTGGTAAACTGAATTTTCTCACACATACCAGGTTGGACATTGCATATAGTGTGCAACACCTTAGTCAATTTCTGCAATCACCTAAGGAGTCTCATTTCAAGGCAGCACTGCATGTTCTGCAGTATCTCAAAGGTGATCCTGCACTTGGGATTTCACTGTCTAGCAAGCCAGATTACAACTTGTATGCATATTGTGATTCAGATTGGGCAACTTGTTCAATCACAAGGAAGTCAGTTAGTGGATACATTGTATTTTTGGGTGATAGTCCAATAAGTTGGAAATCCAAGAAACAGAATACAGTTTCATTATCTTCAGCTGAGGCAGAGTATAGAGCAATCAGAAAAACTGTGGGAGAGTTAGTCTGGCTGGAAAGGTTGCTTGGTGAATTGAATGTCCCAATCGACTTGCCCATACCTATATTTTGCGATAGTCAAGCTGCTATTCACATAGCAAAGAACCCTGTGTTTCATGAGCGAACCAAACACATTGAGGTGGATTGTCATTTTGTTAGAGAAAAACTACATGGAGGACTCATTGGCTTGCATCATGTTTCAACAAGTGATCAGCTTGCAGATCTTCTCACCAAGGCACTGCCTGGCAGCAAGCATTCACAGATTTTAAGCAAGTTGGCAGTGAGTTACTCACTTCCAACTTGAGGGGGGGTGTTAGAATTATAGTTCAGCTTTGATTGAAGAGGCTAGTGGCAGTTAACAAGTTAGTTAAAGTCAGTTAGAATTAGTTAGGGCCACTAGCTAGTTAGTTAAAGTTAGTTAGTTAGTTGAGAGTTAGTTATAACTAACTTTTTCCTTCTGATTTTCCCCTTCTTTTCCTTAGCATCAGATCATGTACAAGTATATATATCTCAAAGTAATCTACAATCAATCAAGTTTTCATTTCCAAATTTACATCACTATGTGTTAACTTTGCAAATCTGTTTTCTCTTCAGTTTTCTGCTTCCTGCTCTCTTCTTCCTTTTCTTCTTCTTCTTCTTCTTCTTCTTCTCTGTTTCTCTGCTTGTCTGCTGCTCACAGGTTCCATTTCAACAACAGTATCTACACATCCACTTCTCACTGCCTTGTGTAGGGCTGTATCTCCTTTCTCATATGTCATCCTCATAAGTGGTGTCTCCTCTTCAGCAGCTACTCCGCCAAGTAGCACACGGACTACTTCAGTGTGCCTTTTATTAGCTGCTATGTGAAGTGCAGTCTCATTCTTCTTGTTCTCATGGCATAACAATGCTGGAGTAATCTTAAGGACCTCTCCCACGAAATGGGAGTGGCCGTAAAGGGCCGCCACGTGTAAGACTGTGTTGCCCTTCGTAGTGACCTGGTACCCATTTTCTTCATCCCTTTTCAGATGATCAGCAAGTGGAAAACCTGTATTGCCTTCCATTGCAGCATTATACAACATTGGGTCCATTATATTTTACTATTTCTTTTTGATGATCTTGTGAGTCCTTTGCTTTCTCCGGATGAAACATTATTATATAGAGAGAAATAATTAAGATTCGTCTTTGTTTCACAATAGTAGTATATACTCCCTCCGTTCCAATTTGCTTATTTGATTTTGACTTGACACGAAGTTTAAGAAAGTAAAAGAAGACTTTTGAATCTTGTGGTCTTAAACTAAAGATATGTAAAATGTATAAAAAATATCCTTTAATCGTGTGGTCTTGCCATGTGGAAAACTGAGTTAAAAAGTTGCCAAAAAAAAGAAAGAGACTTTTTTTCTATAACGGACTAAAAAAGTAAGTAAGACAAATAAATTGAAATAAAGGGTTTTCGTTATCTTACTTTTTTTAAAAGTTCATTTTAAAGTCCTGAGATGAACACGCTACCCGAGAAACTGAATAGCTTAAAAAAGGAGCAAGAAAGAAAAAGAGGGAAAAAAAAAGAAGCAAGAGAGTATCACCATAGGTTGCTTCTTAAACACCAAAGTGAATTGTCTCCCAAAAAGAAAAAGGTAAAGCCAGTAGCACTAGTTCCTTTTCCAAGAGAGTATCATGAAACTTTTTTCTTGTTCCATAATTTTCTTAATTAGTAATTACTCAGTCTTATTTTTGTTGAAAAAAATGAATTATAAGAAAAAGTAAATCTTAAGACAATAAGTACTACTGACTAGTATTTTGGTTTCAGAAGGTTGAATAGTTAAAAGTTGTTTTTATTCATGTTGAGAGGTTTCGGGTTCGAGCCCATGATATGAACAATTTTATTACAAAATGTTTTCTCCTTAAATGAGCCTTATGCTGCATGAGATCAGATTAGTCGAGACCACAATGCGGGGATCGGTTACCGAATGGGAAGTAAGAAAAGTATTCTTTACAAGTTCCTTACTTCCAATTAGAGCAAAGAACACATACCTTTCCTTTTTTCATCAAAGGAAAAGGTCTGTGTGGTGTTCAGAATATTTCTATGTAATGTTTCTTAATTCTTCTATCATGTACTTAGTTTTCGATGCAGATGCGGAACTAGAATTTTGAAGCTTATGGGTTTTGGATTCTAATACTTTTAAATTATTGTGTTCTAAATTATTCCCTCCGTCCATTTTTACTTGACCAGTATTAACTTGGTGCACCCCTTAAGGAGCAATAATTAGAATCACAATTTTACTATATCACTCTTTGAATATAATAAATTCAGTGATTGCTATTCCACCCTCAGGATAACTAATCCCTAGATAAACTCATCTAAGAAGTAATCTCGGGACTATTTATCATTTATCTCTTATACCAAACGAGCCCTAATTGATAAATTATCTCTAGTTTTTCAAACTGGACAAGTAAAATGGACGAAGGGAGTAACAATTTGTAAATATTCAATAGATTTTTAAGACAAATATAGAGTTCAAATCAAAGCTATAGACTTCTCCTTTTCTCAGGTACATGTACATATCCATAAACTAATTCATGCATCTTACACATTACAGATATTTAATCAATCTCCAGTTCATGAACTAGGCAAGTAATATTGATGATCTTGTGATGAATGTAGTTTACTAATCTAGCAGACTACTGCCCAGCTATGTTGCTCGGACTCTTCAAAAATGCCGACAGGTGCGTGTCGAGATACTCCAAAAGTAGTGCATTTTTTGGAGAGTCCGACATAGGTGCGGCAACATTTTTAGAGAGTGAGCAACATAGCTGCCCAGATTGCTCTAGGAAATGCTTAACAACAATGGCCAAAATGATCATCATGTGCTTTATTGGTGTGTGTGTCTGTGTATTCATTGTGAGATTACAGTTTGCACTAATACATGTTTCATGAAATGAAATTATAAACCAAAACACAAACAACAAATTATCCTTTTCTTTAGCTAGCTAGCAAATCCTTCTCTTTCAGTCTAAGGCAAATAACAAATGCCTTTCTTTTGGTCAAAGGCAAATAATGGTATTTAGTTTTCTATTTTGGAGATTCATCAAGAAGAGTCTAATATAATTATTCTTTTCTTTTTCTATATATAATGGTTATGTAAGCAGGGTAAATGAATTCAGGGCTAGCAAGACAAGAGAGGTTAGATAGGTCTGATCGAAGTACGGAAGGATGAATTTGGATGATCATGAAACCAAAATCAAAGATATTATGAATGCAGCTCAAATACATTTAGTTGTGGCAACACTACTAGTGACAGTCACTTTCGCAGCCGGATTCACATTACCAGGAGGTTTTGAGAGCGATCACGATAGCTCTAATAAAGGGATGGCGATTCTAACGAGGAAATCTGCATTCCGTGCATTCATTGTTACCGATGCCATTGCCTTTGTATGCTCCGCAGGTGCTGTGTTCAGCTACTTCGTCATGGCAGCCAATCACCGGCCGACCACCAAAAAAGAGCTGAGAGTTCTGGTGAACATTTATAGGGTTGCAACAATTTTGCAGTTCCTTTCAATGTCAGCAGTTGTAGTTGCATTTATAACTGGTTTGTATGCTACTTTGGCAGATTCAGTTGGTCTTGCCGCCACTGTTTGTGTTATTGGTTGCCTCTCTTTCCTTATTTACGTCTTGGTTTTCTATCTTATTAAAAGAGGACTGGATGAAGAGATATGAAAGTCTCTTAGTGAGAAATGTCAATTGCGATTACATGATATATGATATTCGAGAAGAATGGAGAAGCAAGGGAAGGAGAAGCTGAATGAATCCAGTCTTTTTTCCTTGTGTTTTCGATCTTGCATCATGGCCAGAGCAAAGAGGGCACAAGGGCCGGGGTTCGCATCTTTCGCCAGAAAATTATTTTTTATGTATGTATAATAGATATTGAATCTTCTTAGTTCGATCTTTCTTTGTTTATTTTTTTATATTTTGGATTGCTTTTAGTGAATATCCTGACTCTGTCGTTATAATTTTGTATTTGTTTTTGGCATATTAATGTAAATATGTGCAAGCTTTGTAGTTAAGAGAACTTTTATGTCTAACATTATTATGAATTCTTATTGTTGTATGTAATATTTATGCATCTAAGATATACCTACCGTGAGTGCTTTCGTGGCGACCAAAGACGCCACGGAAGCTCAAAAAGTCGCCAATGAATAACTTTTAGTGGTGATTGAAAGTTTTTTTTCGTGGCTAAAAGTTATTCATGACGAGTTGACGACTAAGAGACGACGCCAAGGAAAATTGTTGTCATCAATGATAATTAGTGGATTCCTCGGGGCACCTGATACGTATCTTTCCATCAATACATGCAAAGGGTGACTCTATCCTCCGAGGCTTGGAGAGATGGAAAGAAACCAACTAATTTTTTTTTTTTGTAAGAAAAGAAATCTTTCTATGGTTTGGTGTTTGGGGTTTGGGGTTGGTGTTTGATACTCTTAATACAACTTGGCTTGGTAAAAGTCCAACATCTAAATAATTTAAGCCTCACCGTGTTATTGGAACTGACATAATACATAAATAAACACTTAAACTTGGTTTCAACTCGCAATTAAGCACTCAAACTTTGAGAGTGCACATCTAGGCACCTCAACTTGGTCTCGACTGATAACTACACACTCCAACTAGTTCCCATTGCGTCTTATAGACACCGGATGCTGACGCGGCACCTATATTTTGGAAGTATCTAGATGATCATCTTGTAAGTTGGAGTGCTCAACTGACAGAGTGGATATGAGTTGAAGTGCCTAGATGTGCACTCTCAAAGTTTGAGTGTTTAATTTTCAGTTGAGGCCAAGTTTGAGTGCTTACTTATGTAATATGTCTAATTATAATAGAAGTATACGGCCTCGAGATGCAAGCCAACAACTAGTAATAATATATGTAAGCTTGCTGGTCACACCATGTGATTCAGACCGAAATTACTAAATTCTGTCGAACACGTATTTTTTTTATTTTTTTTTGAGAATTTGTCCAAAATCTCACAAATTATGATCTTGTGAGTACTTTGTTTTCTCTGGATGAAAAATTGTATAGGAAATTTAATTAGATTCTTGATAAATCCTGAAGAAAGGTAATTTGTGGTTGCCTTGATCAGAAGAAAAGGATTTGTTGTTTGGATGATAACAATTGTTCATAAGACTGATGAAGAGCTTACAAACCCAAAAGTAGTAACATATGAAACTTACCAAAATAATAATGATGCTCATTGGTAAGAAGGGGCAAGAAATAAGAACCACGGAACAAAGAACAAAACTTTTACGACAGCAACACAACAAAAGACGAATTTTATAGTGGCTTTCTTGATCAACTAGTAGACTTGCATGAAGAAGAAGACTAAATGAAGCCGAGTGAAATCCGGAATATTCTTATCTATCCCATCCGGTATACCAAACGATCTCTTCAGAACTGAAAAATTAACAACACATATAATAAAAATCAAATAATAATAAAAACAAATATTATATTTAAACAGTATGATTAAGTACAATAGGCAATCACTCCTCTCGTATTGATATGGATCATTCCGGGGAAAGAAATAGGATAGCTTTTGAATGGATGAAAATGAATTCTACTTAGTTACGAAGTAGCTTTCATTTTTCTTATATTTTTGGCCAACTGTATCTACGCCCCTTTAACTTGTCCTTAAATTTCATTTTGGCACCTCATCGTAACTATGTTCCATTTTAACCCTCCAACCTCATTTCCCACATGTACCATTTAAACACAAAATGCTGAGTAGTTTCTTTAGGCTCGTGATGACCAGAGGCGAATTCAGAATTTGAAATCTATGCGTTCAACTTTTTAAGATTTTAAGATTGAGCCCAATATATTTTTAAAGTTATGGGTTCAATTGAACCCCCATTATACATATTACATCCGCCACTGGTGATGACTCCTTTCAATATTATTAATTTTTTTTTTTACTGTTGACAACTCTCTCTCTCTTATTTATTTCCTCTATCTTCTCATCTACCTCATTATTTCTTCATCTATCCTACTATAATATTTCATTGTGACTTGACACAGAATTTAAGAAAGTAAAAAAAAAAAAAATTGAATTTTGTGGTCTTAAACATGTTATGTCGAAAGTTTGAGATGAAAGAGCTGCTAAAAGAACAAAGGAAAGAAACATTTTTTTTTTAAAACAGACTAAAAAAAGTAAGACAAATAAATCGAAATGGAGGGACTAGTCGTTAAAAATTGAGGGAAATTTTTTTTAAAGATATTCTAGTTCTATACTGTAACAAAAAAAAAATCTAGTTATACAAAGACTAAATGAAGACACACTAAGGGGTCGTTCGGTACGGAGGATGGGACGAACAAAGTTATCCCTATGGATTGGACATCTCATGGGGTTAGTAATTAATACCTCTAATCAAACATTGGATAAAATAAATCTGAAATTATTATTCGTATCCCTCGCACCAAACGACCCGTTGGAGATGTAACAGTCATGCAACTTGACATAGAGATGCCAATTAAGCTGGGCCACTTTGCACCATGTGAAATGCATGAGCACAAAGACTCAGCAAAGACGACTAAGCTAAGTCAAGAGTCTTAATTGCTATATAATGTTTCATCATCCGGAGAAAGCATAGGACTCATATAAATTCTAGAAGCATCACAATACACCACTAATTATAGTTGAAGTGCCTAGACGTGCACTCTCAAAGTTTGAGTGCTTAATTTTCAGTTGAGGCCAAGTTTGAGTGTCTGCTTATGTATTATGTCTAATTATAACAGAAGTATATGGCCTCGAGATGCAAGCCAACAACTAGTAATACTATATGTAAGCTAGCTGGTCACACCATGTGAAGTGAGACTTAAAAGAAAGACTCAGCAGAGACTAATTGTTTTTTCCTGTATAATATTTCATGCAGAGAAAGCAAGCACAAGACTCTTAACAAGATCATAATTTTAGATAATCGCCTAAAGAATGGCGGAAGCAATCACCTCGCGCATTTTGTCAGCGATAGGAGGGATGATGGTGGTGGTACCGGAGGGTAATGACAGAGGCGGTATGCTAGCTGAAACAAAAACAGTCGCAAATATTATGAAGGCAGCTCAAATACATTTAGTTGTGGCAACTCTATTAATGACAGTGACCTTCACAGCTGGTTTCACATTACCAGGAGGTTTTGAAAGCGATACTGATAGCCCTAATAAAGGGATGGCCATTCTATTAAGGAGAACAGCGTTTCGTGCATTTGTTGTTTCGAATGCCATCGCCTTTACTTGCTCCGCTGCTGCTGTATTCACCTATTTTGCCATGGCAGCAAATGCAATATCAGCTTTATCGGATCGCAACTATCTTACAGCTTCTGTCCATGTCAGCTGTTGTAAGTGCATTTGCAACTGGTATGTATGTTACTTTAGCACATTCACCTGGTCTCGCCGTTGCTGCCTGTGTCATCGCCTGCATCTCTTTCGTTATGTTCTGCTCGGTTATGATTCTTCTTCCTGGAAGTACCTGAACAGGAATTAGAAATTTGCATCCAACAATGTGTTTTATGATTAGTCGTTATATGGAGGAAAAAAATTGATAGGCTTTTTATCTCTTTTCCATCTTTCACATTTGATGTTGATGTTGATGGTGAGACAGGTGATTTCATAATCTATTGTTAAGACAACTTTTATGTCAGAATTATTATGAATTCTTATTGTTGCGTAATGTACTATCTTGGTTTTTATGCATCTAAGCTGTGAAAATTGTGGCTAAACTGTAGGTGTCTCTGTATGTATTTAAGCCTATATAAAATGATGATTGATACATCTAATCAGTATGACAAACAAGCTACTTTCTTATGGGACTGAAATATCCTGTGTCTATTAGTGGTTCGAGTCATGCTGTGATTAGTGAAGAACATAGTCAATCCTTAAGGCCGGGGAAAAGTGAATCAAGCAAAAACGACTACATACTTAGGGTAATCCTACAAGTGAGATCTGACCTTAAACCCTGCCTTGGAAGGTAGAGAAATTGTTTCCAATTTGACCCTCGGCAAAATCAAAGCAAAATAGACAATTATTTTTTAAGCCAGAAGCTTTCATCAAGTCAACAGCACTTGCAAAGACAATTCACATTTCAGCTATCTTGCTGGGCTACATATTACAAATTTGAGTCTGTCAAGATTTATGAACAGCTGATGTTTCCTCGGTTTTTGCTCGTTTCGGTGGAAGTGAACAGCACAAGTCTCTACCATCTGAGTCATGATCTTTACAAGCTTTCTTATCCGGTGACTTGCCTCCAAAACTTGAATGATCGTTCAAACTAACAGTATCCTTCTCGAGTGCTTCTGATTTATCGTTGGGAGGCGAATGCTTCATCTCAGTGGATGGTGAAGGATGTTCATCTGTTCTTGATGATGATACCTTTAAATCTTTCCCTATATCCTTCGTCCTCTCAAACATCATCTCGAGGTATTTACCCTGTTCTTCAATCCGCAACTGCAACTTTCTCTGGATCTGAGGAAAGATACATGTTCAAATTAACAAGGACTCTAATAAACAGGAAAAGGAAATGGAGAATGAATGATGAAAAGTAAAAATAATGCATTTCTAGACACATCAAATATCATCATATGGACAAGAAAGGATATTTTCCTGGCCCCTCAGGTGATCTATTTTTCTTCTGATAAACAACTAGGACTAGGGACGGAGCTAGAATGTTTAGTTTATGCGTTCAGGACCACAATCATTTTGACTTATTGGGTGCTGGATAGATTGTTTATACATATTAAGTGAAATCTTTAACAAGTATAGGGTTTGAGCCAAAGCTATTGGGTTTTGCCGAACCAGCAACAACAATGGTGGCTCACCCCGGAGTCCTGACTAGGGCCTGTTTACAATCGATTAACTTGCATAATTAAGAGTTTGGTAAGGCAGCATTGCAAACAGTTCGGATATGGGGTTGCGCATGGAATTTTATTCCATTATTGAAGGGAAGCAAGAATCCGCCTCAGCCTTTAGTGCACAGAGTAACCCGACATTTGTGTTAGTGGGAGGTAGCCGGTACCTCGTGAATAATCAAGGTGCACGAACTGGATCGAACACCATCGTCATCAAAACAAAATTGAAGGGAAGCTAGAAAGGTTCATTTAATCCGTATCCCCTCCACACCAACTCACAAGGCTTCCTAAAACACACAAAAGATAATAAAGGAATCAGCTCCAAGCTATGTTGCTCGGACTCTCCAGAAACATTGTCTCACCCATGTCGGATCCTCTAAAACTATACTACTTTTGAGAGATTCACAACAGATCCATAGGCATTTTTGAAGAGTCCGAGCAACAGAGACTCCAAGTTGAGAGAAGCAATTCTTTTCAGTTCTGCAGCACTAGGAGCTGTGATGGTAACTTCCTAAAATTTGACATTTCCCACAAGGATTCAAACTAGAACGATATCAAAACTTCATATTAGATTTCATTGAGCTGTTGCTAAAATAGTGATTAACCTGGATGTGTGTCAACACAGACGCACAACGGCACACGATTTTTTAGATTACATTCTCATCAATTATTCAGAGACTTTGACTTCTGATTTGAAAATGAAATTAGGTGCAAGAACAGCATGAATAGACACACAAACAGTGCAGCAGACTTTGATAATTTACACACCTCAAGTTGTTCATGAAGCTGCTTTTGAACTTCCATCTGCAGTCTTAGTGCTTCTGTTATTCCCATGGTCCTATTACCAAGATCCAGATAATAGTTTTAACAATTGGTCACGACAGAAAAAGAAGTTCAACTACATTGTCCAGGAAACGGAAATTGCAACCAGAATTAAATTAAATTTTGCTGCTATCACAAGAACTCCGTATGCTATACTTTTTGATCTTTCTATCGGATGCTTCCAAAAATTAGAATTTAGCAGCTATGCTATCACAAGAATTCCGTATGCCACACTTTTTGGTCTTTCTATAGGATGCTTCCAAACAAAGAGACATGGACAAACTTTGCATAAAAATGCCAAGTTTATAAAAAGATGATCTTCACTTGTTCTTGGGACTGGATCTTTTATGAAGTTATAGAAAATTAAAATTTACCCTTAATTTTTTGGCTAGTCAAACTAAGACTAAAATAAAAAGGCGGGGAGGGAGTGATATCAATGAGCAGTTGTAAAATGACACACTGCTATATGGTTTTGAAGTAAAATTGACAATCAAAGAAACTTCTGCTCATATGACATCATGTTTAACCTTATGCCCCATAGTAGACAGATATCCAAGATATACATAGTGTGATAGCAAAGACTTACGTTTTCAGATCCAAAGATGGCATCTCTATCACACTGGTGGGCTTCTTTTCCGGTGTTCCTGCAATTAGCAGATTACAACCTCCGTGAATTTCAATTTTTTCATCTCAAAAACTGTGAGAATCTCCAATAGACCATCAGCAAAATTTAATGTAGTTCCCCAAGTTTATTTACAGTTGGGTATAGCTCGACACATGCACAAGAAACCAGAAGCAGGAATCCCAAGCATGAGATATAATTAAGAGATGCATCTTACAGAAAGATATGAGCCACTAGCTGATATATAAATTGCATTTCAAATGCCCAAAATTAAGTACATGTATGTTTCATGATACAATTAACAAGATTTACACCAAGTCCTTGATGGAAGAAAAAAATTATCAGCAAATCAGAGAGGAAATTTCTACCTTCTGAGGGTTCTGGTTTATATCTGGCAGTTCTATATTTCTGAAATTCAAAATAAATGTATAAGGTAAATAAATTGTCACCCTGGAAAAGGTTAATGAGGAGGATCTATTACACCTGCAAGTGGCTTTTGACATGATAGATGGTTAGGCCTTCAACATTCATGAGTTTCAAGACTCCCTTTGGTGTAGCTTCTGTAAAGTCAAGTCATGAATCAGATATAATAATGTTAACCTGAACAATTACTGCTCCGAACCGCTAAAAAGAGAAACAGAACATATAAACAAAGAGGTCACGCACTTTCGCTACCACCAAGCTTACTGACGGCTTCTACAAAGACTTCGTGAAGCTCAGGTGTCCAACGCATGCGAGGCTTCGTCAGCGCTGCGGTAGACGATGGGCTACCAACTTGGCAACTTTGCTCAGACGATGCAGCAGCAGCAGGAGGAGGAGGAGGAGTATGGGACTGGCAAGCAAGGACTTCAGATGCTCCCAGAAACTGATTTGAAAAATGAGAAATCAATGTCAAATAAAGCAGAAAGAAAACAAGGAAGTCATATCATACAATCAGGAGTGGTTCCTATGCAAAAAAGTGTTTCAACTCATATATAATGTAATGCTCGAAATGCAATTACTTGGAAATAAGACTAAACGAGTGAATAGTTTTTAGATATCGATAAAACATAGCTTTCAGAGTGGTCTCACTAATGTGGTGGCCAAAGGGAACACCAGCGATATATGTTCAAGGAAGTGAAATGCATGTCTATTTTGCTTTAAATCCCAAAGTGTACAACAATGTTAAATTTTGTTTCATGTACATAAACAGAAAAGAGAAATTTCTATGATAAATACTAAATTGTAACTTGGCAAAAATGGTGATTAACCTGCCCAAACAAATGGCTCTGAAACAAGCAAAAAGGTGCATACCGCAACCACAAAGGAAACATTAGCATAAAGGTTATGGAACAAACCTTAGTTTCTGGAGGATTGATATCAACAAGAATATCGCTCCAGCTCGAACCCAAAACATCATCATCAGTAATTAGCTGATCAGCCCACTCCTGCCAATCAGATCTCTTAGCCTGGTCATCAGATGTCATGACAACTGCAAGGCTTTCGACTTGGCCATTCTGAACAGGAACATTCGTAGAAAAATCGATAGAGTCATGATATGCATCTTTGCCCCAGGAATTATTGTTTTTCTCCATCGGGTAATTATCCAATGATGTTGAATGTATGCTTGAGAGTGAAGATTGGCAGGTTGCCACAGAAGCTTCACTAGAAATAAATGGATAGTTATGTTGCCTACTTTCTTGAGAGGAGGTAGGAGAAAAGTGAAAATCTTTGTGGGGTCCAGAAGTGGAAGATAATAGATGCCCTACTGTTCTACTCTTAGATGCTGAAGGGATTGCCTGTGAGGGAATGAGGTTTATAGTTTGCTCCTTTTCTGTGAGCACATGAAGAGAATCTGGCACTTTTAGATAATTCTCTTCCAATGACGGCAAAATGGATAAAGATGTTGACATAGCTCCAGAGACACCCATGTTACTGTGCTGTGCTTCACTAGATCTTTGAATACATAATGCACGGCGCATGTTCATTTTTTCCCATAAATTGAATTAATAAAGACTTCAAGATTAAGACAACAGTTTCAACCCACTCCGTTGTGCCACTCACGCAAAAGACGAATTTTACAGTGACGGTTCTCCACCTTGTACACCGTATATCTGTGGCCAAAAAGAGAAGCTTACATCAATGAAATTGGAGTATGAGTGAAACTGATCGAGAAAATTATAAATCGCACATGTTTATTAACTAGAGAATTTAACACGCTTTACTCCATTGTTCCCAATTTATTTAAAACAAATTAACTTCTACGGACAAAATTTGAGATCACGAATACCCTTTTCCTTAAAATGTGAGATCTTCATAACCCAAGGAGGTGGCCTGTTGAAGTGGATGCAAAACTTGGGAGATCAGGACTCAAACACCAGCAGACATGAAAAATACTAGGTGAGTTCTTCCAATTTGCCTAAGCCTTCATCAGCAGCGTTACCCGATACCTATACTAGTGAAAGGTAGCAGGAACAAGGTGGAATAATCGAGGTATGCACAATTTGGCCCAACACCACCATTGTAGAAAAAAAAAGTAAGATCTTCTCTATGATATAACTGATATTTGGGTGCTTGTATCAAATCGTTACATGGAGTTACATTTTATCACGCATGAGTTTTCACAAAAAGAATTGATAACAGAGGTAAGATAGTACCACATATATCAGAATGTCGTGAACAATGAGAAATTAAAGAATTTAGGGGTCAGAGAATTTGAACAACCGAAACACATAGTTGAAATTGTGTCATCAAAAGCTTTTGACTGCATCTACCAATCACAGCATTTAACTTCTGCTGAAGACCAAAAAAGTTGATAGTCAACGATAGTCAACACCTTATCCCATCATGACATGTGACCATTCACAATAAGCAACAAGAATTTTGAAGGTGACATGGGAAAAGTTTGCAGGTATTTCACAGAGAAAAAAAACACATAGCCATGAGCATCATACAGCACTGTGAGCTCTTGATGCGAAATATGATTATCAAGCTGGAAGAAGATGGCTAATGATCAGGAAACGAGATGGATTCTCTCTAGAGATATCACATCTATGTTGGAAGAAAGATAGATTTTAAGCAACTGTGAGAAAAAAAATTGATGATCCACTAACCAGCAAACTTAAAGGAAGAACAGGTCTGCAACCAACTGTAAAATCTTTTATTCTTTTAGGAATTTTAAGCAATACTTAAGTCACTATCTTTACAAGGAAATGAAGACAACTTAGAGAAAGTTGATTGATGAAAGGTGATAAATTGAGAATTCTTCTTATGCACATTAAACAAAAAAAGTCAAGACAAAGCAAACCAAGGAAGCAAAATTCAACCATCCTCTGATTGCTTTTCACAGAAGAATGGCAACTTTGCAGCGCTACATCAACAATTGAATAAATAGCTAAAGCCTCCTTCTTCACATGTTCTTTCGGTCTGAATTCAGCTATCATTTAAGCCTTATTTTGGTGCAATATTGCATATTATTCTTATGCCAATTGTGCATACTGGAACCCATATCTGTCCAACATGAATCATCTTTAAGCTGTATTTTTAACACAGAATGATATCATAGAGAATAATTACCTTCTTGAAGCTACTAAACTTATATTGTAAAAGCTGCCAAAGATAGGCCAAATGCATGGAACATTGAAAACCTCAAGATCCCAAGTTCGAGATAATACTTGTTCTAAATAAGTAATGATATCTTATATATGGTATGGCACTAAGACAGTGTGTTAAAAGTGCGCAGAGCTCCAATCATATCTAGCATGAAATCTACATCATTTACAAAGGTCATGTTGCACCAAAAAGCTAGATAAATATGTAATACATTTGTGATTAAGGCTATGTATGCTGCTTTTTTGGCTTCAAAAATTCTGTTGTTTCTTTGATGAATCCTTGTGTGTATGATGCACTACAAGTAATACTAATTTACCAATATATCATAGTACCTCGTATTTTATGATAATAACATTGTTCAATGCTACCAGATTAAACTAGTAAGCTAACCTAGTACGGTTAACTCAACTCCAACATTCCAATTTCTAGCAGAACGCAAAAGATACTGATATAGAATACAGCCATTTATGTCAACGCACACAACAAATTCCCTTTCAGCCGGAATACATGATAGATAAGAAAACAACTTCACAACCCTTTAGGCTTCCCTTGAGATCATGATATTCCTTACGCTAAAGGCAATCGAATTTGGAACCTCAGTCCCTTAGAATTTTCAGCTCCAAATTTTTTTTTCTTGAACTCCGTTTGCTCATAATGTGGGAATAGAGCAAACAATCCGTGATTCAAAATTTTTCCTACTGTAAAACCCGTCGTCTTACAAAGGAATAATTTTAGTAGAAGGTTAGTCATTAAATTCATAGATGCATGGAGAGCTGCAGCTATATTGATAAGACGGGTTCTACAGGACAAAGATTTCTAGACACGTATAAGGAAGTCCTGTTAAGCAAGGTAACTAGTGCAACAACAAGATCTACTACAGCTAAACTCCAATCTAGTTGGCATTGGAGTATATGCATCTTCAATATCCATTCCACTCTATTTGGACCCTTTTTCTTTTGTTACTACTCGACATTTTTCACCTGACATACATATCCAAAGCAAGCAAGTAACAAGTAACCTAGCACCAAATTACCGGGGAAAAAGAAAAAGAAAAAGACTACAATTATAACTAAACCAACTCAAATGACACTTTCCAATCAATCATTCATACCACCAACCTCTATCAACACAACCAAAGAGACCCTTTTTCACTACAAACAATCCTGCAGTTCAAATAAAGTTGGCCCAAATTACCACTCATCATTTCTATAGCCTAAAGATCTCAATCTTGGTGATTACAAACCAAAGGGGGAAAAAAGAGAGGAGCAAAAAGACAGCCAAAGAATCAACTTGAGAGAGCCCCCTAAGAACGACATGAAAACCTACAACAAAAATTTGCTACTTTTCTGAAAATTAACAACCCAATTCATTTAAAGCAAATTCAAACTATACAAGCACAAGAAATTAAAAAATAAAAAAAATAAAAAGGAGGAACAAAATTGGACTCCATAAACATATAACACTATTAATACAAGATCGATCAAACACACACAAAAGGAAACAGAACTCAAGAATCAACTGAAACAACAGCTGAAATTCCAACATGGTGTTCAGGTGAAAAGGATAAGAATATGAACCTTAAAATCCAAATTTCAAAAGCCTCTACAGTAAAAAGTTGCAAACTTTTCTGAAGATTATCAAAAACCCAGTTCAAATACAGCAAACTCAAATCATTCAACAGAAATAAAATTGAACTCCATAAGCATATAACACCATTACCACAACATTAATCACATACATTCAACTGAAATTAAAGCTGAAATTCAACATGGGGTTCAAGTACAAGATAACAAAATGAACCTTGAAATCCAAAGAATCTTCGTTTTGGGCTGCAGAAATGGCGGACTCAAGAGAAAAAAAAAATGAAAAAGAAACAAGACTTTGGAAAATTTGTGGGTATATGTTTTTTTTAATAGAAAGATTCCAATCTATCTCTCTTACCAAAAAAAATATTTGAGTGAATGATTGATTTTGAGATGAAATGTTGGCTTATCTCAGCTCTTTTGTTTTGTCACCCTTGGCTCTCTACCACCAATATTGGGGTTGCCAATGCTAAACTTTGTCATTTAGACAGTGTATATTTTTTTTCTTATAAATAATAAAATAAAATTATATATATGTTGAATTGAAAAAAGTTTAAAAATTAATTTCTAAATTTTAAATATGTAATTTGCCTTTAAAAATTATCTTCACTCATTTATCATACAGCGCAATATATATGCATAATTTTTTCAATAAAGGGTATATCCATTTTAACTTGCGAAATTAAAGATATATTTACTTTTTTTTTTCCCTTAATTTAATTTAAAAGTTATTTTTTTGAGTATAACAATTTATTTATTAATTTTAAATAAATTATTTATATCAATCAACTTTTAAATACAAATAACTTTTGTATCATTTTCTCTATCTCTTTATTGATCATGATTTCTTGGAATGGCCTATGAATTGACTCATCTTTATTTCAATATTTGCAATTTTAATATAAAAGAAATGATACCTAGTACATATTATTTAATTAATTTGAATTTATATCCACAAATCTCATTTAAGGGTAAAATATTTTTTATTAAAAATAATTTTATTTTCAAAATTTGAATTTTTATTTTTTAAAATTAAAATTTAATAATTCTAATTAAAAATAAAAAAGTATTTATCATTTGATTATGATATTTAATCATTATGGACCACTTGTTGTGATTACGTTTTCGTTTGCTTGTGCAAATGGTAATTAGTGGTGACCAATGAAAGTTGAGATTATAATATTTTTTTTTTTTTATGTGTCAATTGGGGGGGGGGGGTCCCAAATTAAAATAGACCTCCAATATAATAGTGTAAATTATTGGCTGACAAAAAGAGACCTATAATATCTTTTATATTATTTGTGAGTTATTATATCGGAATAAATTTATCAGCACGTATTCGAAAAATAGCAATTGCGGATTTTTATAGAATTCAAAAGAAAAAAATGTGGAATATTTTTATATATAGTTGCCTTCTTTATTATATTGATCCTAAAACATGAATTATTTAGATAATAAGACATAATACGTAAATAAACATTCAAATTTTAATTTTGGTTAGCAAGTAAACACTTTGACTTTTTGAATATGCAAATGTAGACACCTCAATTCATATTTATTGTGTCAGTTAAACACTCCAACTTACAGAATGATCATCTAGACACCTTCACTTTACCATGGTATTAAAGTCTGATTAAATTTAAATTCACGTCAAGAACTTTCACATTTGAGGTAGAAGGTTTTCTAATAAAAACGGTTTCATATCTGATGCTCGTATTCACAAACACACACATACACGGAGAGAGAGAGAGCACACTTGTCTAGATCATAAGTTTCAAACATTTTTTTTTTACTATTATCAAACAATGTTTAGCCTACAAATTTTAAATATTTTTTTTTTACTACTATCAAACAATAAATAAACATTTCACCTATGAGCTAATTTTTTTTAATTATTATTATTAGTTTGAAGATAACACTGCCTAGCTAAACTTTTGTCAAACATAACTTTATTTTTTTATTTTTTATTTTTTATTTTTTATTTTCTTGTTATTTTTTTATTTTTTTGTTTCAATGTTCCTAGCAGAACTTTGAATCATGCCAAGCCCAAAAAGGTTAGATGGGATTAGGCAGGAAAAAAGGTAAAAAGAAGAAACCTTCTAGGATAAACAAGATTTATAAATTTGAATCTTAATTTGTATGCACATTACGTTCTTGAATCGATAATCACTTTTCAGTTAGTGTAGCCCTTTTATATTCAACGGGACCAATAAGAAGTAGTATAGAAATATTCACATGTTGTCCATCGACTATGCCTTTCAGTTGACCCTCTTTGGATAAACCTTCTATAGGAACCCTTTAGGTGTTGGGGCATTGAATTCTCACTAATATTTATGTTAGACGGCATTTCCGCTTCCGGTTCATCAGTGCTCGCGGCCCAGAGGCTTCTTCCTAAGGCGGAATATTCCCATATCGATTTACTTTGAAATACCCATAACAAATATATTATATCCGTCTATATATTGATATAAACACCGAGTGCGAATAAATTTTTTCCTACCTACACCTTAGAATTTCTCCCTATATATATTACATATTTATGCTTTATTGTTTTGTTGATACCAATCATAAACTTTAACATCATCTTCTTTTGGTTCTTCCCAAATGGGATATTTTTCACAATCAAATCCTTCAACTTTCCATAATTATCAATTCCTCCTCAAAATTTTCCTTCTTAATTTTATGTTACAATCTTCTAACACCAATAGCATAGACTTACATCAATTAGTTTACACAACATGTACTACTCAAAATCAAACATTCCAAAATTATGATTTTTCCAAATCATCAATTATTGTTTCATCTCTATTTCAAGAATTTCTTGATAAGTCCTTAGAATCAAAGTTCTTTGAGACTTATGGAGGGGATGAAAAAATAGCCATTTTGGGATCATTTCAGTGCAGAAATGACCTCAATTACAATGAATGTCACATTTGCACAAATAGACTTTTTGACATTTATAACCATTTTTGTGGAGGAAGAATCCCTTCTAGAGTTCAACTTTCTGGCTGTTATTTGGATTACAAGATAGAGGAAGAGAGGGAAATTTCTAAGCTTCAAATGCTTCACAAGGTTAGTGCAGAGGTGATAAATGGACGGGTCAGATCATATTTGGACGTGTTGGGTTGTTTGGGTTAAAATAGATCGGATTAAAGTGTGTGAAATAACCGGGTATAACCCGAGTTATTCAACATGACCCGACCTCCCCTCCTTTTCTTCTTTTTTTTTTTTAAATTTAAAAAAAAGTGAAAGATAATAAAAAAAAATTCTTGAATTTTTAGTTTAAAGTTCTTTAAAAAAAAAATCTCCAAAATTTGGATTTTTGGCCATCTCCAAATTAAATTCGTATATTTTGGTTCGGGTCGCATCTTGACCTGTTGGGTTGTACTTTTTTTACTCGAGGTAAAATACACATATAGTCATTTTTTCATTACTGCAATTGAAAAAAATAGTCACTGTTATGGAATTTCATTTATGAACTTGAAGCTCCATGATATTGACTATTTCTTTTAGAGACATGATCGAAAACTGACAAGTCAACGCACTATTTCTACTTTGACTCGTTTGACCTAATAGTTTGATAGGTCATTTCGAGTTTAATCTGTTAGGTTAAGTCAACAATCGAGCCGGTCATAATATATCCTAACCTATTTAATCTCTGTAATGAGTTGATTTTGCCATCTCCAGGTCTGTAGCAAGAAAAGGGCAAAATCGCATAGTTTTTCGGAGGAGATGAGCTATGCATTTGGTGAAATTGAGAGCTGTGGAATGAATGGAAATGGATTTTGTGATTTGAGTTATGGAAAATTTCATGTCATGTCACAATGTGTTGGGAATTTAAGAAGTTGTGATTGTGGTGAATGTGTGAACAAAGCAATGCAAATTGTTCATGATGAATGTTCATATTCTTTAGCTGGAGAAATTTATTTGGATGGATGTTATTTGAGTTATAGCTATGGTAAAAATAAGATCTCTAGTGACCTAGATGAAGGTAAATTTATCTACTCAAAATTGTTTTTACATTGCTACTAAAAATTAGGTCAAAATCGAGGGTTAAAACTGATGGACTAGGTCGATCTTTTAAGGAAAATCGATGTCAAATCGATGATCTGTACATCGTCGGTTTGACCTGAATTGATTTCACAAAACTGACGAACAGAGTCGATTAAAATCGAGGAACTGAATCGATTTTTTTTTTTGGAGGGGGATTATCACCTTGTGCATATATTTTTCTTGACAGGGAAAGGATCTAAGGAAGGTACACAAAAATTGGCAGCAATTGTAGTTGGAGGAATAGTGGCTACCATTTTGTTAGGTGTAGTTTATTACTTCATGAAGTCTTGGGGCAAGAAGGATGATGGTAAGTTTTAATTTATGAATTTAAGTTATATATATCGTCAGTGTAATTTTTATTTAATTTTATATTATTATATATTTATTACGTAACTTATTTATTTTTAAGATTATAAGTTTCGCATTTTAAAGATATTTGTTTTTGTTTTTGTTAGTTTCCTATTCGATATCTGATATCTGCTTGGGACTTTGATCTTACGAGATGTCTAATCCCGATGAGTCAGATCCCAAAATGAATAACGGATAGAGGGTGGAAAGTTTAAATTATAAACGAAAAACTAATTACAAGAAAAACACTTTGTTTCTTAAAAAATAATTTCTCATGACCAATTTGGATTTGTTCCAAAAAGTCTCGTATTAGGGATAAAACGCTTCTTAATGAAGGCGATAATAAATTTGAAGCTCGAATCCGAGATCTTTAATTAAGGATGAATTAGTACTTAGCCACTCCGTCGTAATTTTTATTTTATTCCTTACCTAACATGACTTTCTCATATCTATTCATTAATTTATTTTCCACTCATTTAATTAAACATGAATTATTTATTTGGTGCAGATTATTGGTGAACCAAGATGGAGATTAGGTTTGAATTAACTTATATGATGTTAGTTAAATTAATTTATTCAGTAAAGTTAGTGATTTTCCCTCATTAATTCCCTTATTATATACTTTTTTATTATATAAATTCTTATTCAATTACTTTCTTTCTATCTTTATGTAACGATAAAAAGTCTGATTTTGTGTAACAATCGATTTGGTGTGATCGTGTCGTTATGTTTTTTTTTCCTCATTTTATTTTTACTTATTACTTAATAATCTTATTTTATCATTTACTCTACCTTTTCTTATTATAGCTCTATCTCGTATCCTGCTTTTCTTGTAGGTTTATCTCTCAAATTATTAATGTGTGACATTATGCAATGACAAAAAGCGATATAATATATCCAAACATTGCATTCATTAGAAAAATATAATACGACACACTACAATACAATATATTATAATATAATTTCTGAATTCACCACTATTACAACACGGAATATCGGATCGAAAATCAAAAAAAAAAATATTGGCTAGTGGACAAACATTGACCATGAACACTAGAATGGTCCAAACCACACCCCCCAAAAAAAGAAAAAAAACCCTAAAGAATAGCCATAAAATTAGCATCCATGCAAAAAACTCAAACAAAACTAACACACACACAACACAACATTATTTCCTCCTCCTTCCTTCTTTCTTTCTTGATGCCATTGTCAATCTCCACCACCACCACCACCTCCTCTTCCTCCTCCTCGTCGCCGCCACAGACGGCGGCAATAACACAAGAACAATGGACCCAACCACCACCAACAACAACGACGACAACAACAATAACAACAACAACAACATTAACATCCCTACCCCGGAATCCTCCTCTCTCTCTTATCAACCTTCATCTGATAATAATAGTGATTTTCCCCCTAGCAATAATTGTCACATTCTTGAAATTAACCTCATTTCTGCCCAAGATTTAGCTCCTGTTTCAAAATCTCTACGTACTTATGCCCTCACATGGATCAATCCCAATAGAAAAAGAAGCACAAGAATTGATAATGAAGGTCACAACAACCCCACGTGGAATGATAAGTTCGCCTTCAAGGTTTTTTGGTGTTCTTTATATTCAGTGTCGGAGTCAAAATTTCAAGAAATATTCAACGTGTAACATAGAAGCAATATTTTAACACCTTTTTGTCATTATAACTAAATTTTTCTCTTAATTTAAGGGGCTTCAGAAAAAATTTACAAGAATGTCACGCCTAAAAGTTTCAACGTGTGACCTGAAGCAACATTTGGACCTCCTTTTCATCATTATACAAGAATTTTCTCTTCTTAATTTAAGGGGATTCGAAAAAAATTTACAAAAATGTCACGCCTAGAATTTCAGTGTGTGACTGAAGTAATATTTGAACCTCCTTTTTATTGTTATACTAGAATTTTCTCTTAATTTAAGGGGATTCGAAAAAATTTACAAGAATGTCACACCTAGAATTTTCAACGCGTGACCTAAAGCAATATTTGAACCTCCTTTTCATCGTTATACTAGAATTTTTCTCTTAATTTAAAGGAATTCAGAAAAATCTATAAGAAGGTCACGCCTACAATTTTCAATGTTTGACCTAAAGCAATATTTGAACCTTCTTTTCATTGTTATACTAAAATTTTCTCTTAATTCAAGGGGATTCAGAAAAAATTTACAAGAATGTCACGCCTAGAATTTTCAACATGTGACCTGAAGCAAAATTTGAACATTCTTTTCATCAATTCAACCATTCTATATCTGTAAAACGGCTAAGTTAATTAGCAGTTTATATAAAAGATCGACTTAATTAATTTGATTTTTTCAATTCTTCTAACTTTCTTTTATTTTGTCTATATTTTTTTTTAAAAAAAAATCAACAGGTTAATGATGAGTTCCTATGTTCAGAGGATTCAGCAGTCCATGTTGAAATTTACACTGTTTCTTGGTTTAGAGATGTTTTAGTTGGAACAGTTCATGTCCAATTAAATAATCTCATTAATCCTTTTGTTAAATTCCAAAATTCAGATGGAAAAAGATTTGTTGCTTTACAAATTAGAAGGCCATCTGGAACTCCACAAGGAATTCTCAACATGGGAGTGGCTATTTTTGAAAGTTCTATGAAAAGTATGCCCCTAATTTGTAATAAAATTGTGGATCCTTCTTCTTTGGATTATAGAGATATTTTGGACAAGAAAATTAATGAAAATAATTATCAAGAAGCAATTGATGATGAGAAAAGAAGGGAAATAAATGACAAAGTTCAATTATGGAGATCTTTGAGTTTAGGGTATTCTGAGATTAATAATGAAGATTTCCCTAACAAAGGCGGCTCCATTTGTAATGGTTCAATGGTGAATGGCTCAATGTTAAATGGTTCAGAGTTATGTTCGGATGTTGGCCCCTCAGCTTCCATTGTAGCCGCCGAGATAGCTGCTAAAAGGTACTGTTATTAAATTGTGCGATCATCTCTCATTTTTAAAACTTTTTAAACATGTCATATGGAGAATATTCTTTAATTACGTTATTGTGTTTTTTGTCTTTCTTGAGCAAATCATGAGGTAAATTCAAAAAATGATAAACCTTTTAGCCATATATTCGAAAGATAGCCATAATTTTCACAAATAAAACTCGAAGACATTGTCTAGAGGAGTTTGTGGAATTTGAAATTTCATAACAGTGGTTATTTTTAAAATGCATAGCGAAAAATGGCTAGTGAGCTCTATTTCGAGACAATCATGTGTTAATTTGATAATTGATGGCCACGAGGGACATTTGCACAAATGACCAATTACTTTCAAAGGAGAAATTTAACCTCTTAGTAACTAGAGACATAATTTAAATAGTGGCCTAAAAAAGGTCATATGATTCAAATAATCTTTGATAGATGAGAGATTTGAACTCAACATTTTTGACAACACAAATATCAAGTTCAATTATGTAATTGTCTCATCTAAAGTATATATAAGCGTTTAAAAAAATGATATTTTATTATGTCTTCAACAGATATCAATCATTACTACAACCAGTACGACCGTTAGAGCCACCACAAGAAGTAGAGACCAAACAACAACAAAAGGAAATGGAAGATGGAGAAAGCTCAATAATATTAGAGGATTTAACAGCAGAGGAAGCATATGCAAAAGGGTTAACATCATCAAGTAGGGAGAAAGGGAGGAAAGAGGCGGCGGCGCAGACGCAGGCGATGACCGTCGGACATTCTCGACGGAATTCCGACGGAGTAGGGTTGTTTTCTTGCTTTGGGAATGCATATGGTATTGAGTTCAGAATTGTTTGCGGAGCGAATAATAACAACAACAACAATAATGAGAATAATAATGAAAATAATAATAGAATTTCTAATTCTAGTAGAAAAAAGTGGTCTAGTGAGACAAATTCAGCATGAGGACAACCTTATTTTAGTACATGTAAAAATTGTTACATGTACTAAATTTAATGTTGTTTGAAATATTTTGGGGTTCTTGTCTAATTAGTACACATCATAAGGGACTAATTTATTAATAGTAAAATTTTTTGCCATGAATATATTCTTCTTTTTTTTTTTGCCTAGAATTTGTACCATTAAGAGTGTGTTTGGTTTGGAAGGAAATATCTTTAATTTTTTCGATATTTGATTGGTGAAAATATTTGTTTTAAGAAAATGATTTTTTTTGAAAAAAAAACTGCTTCCCTAGTAAAAATTAGAAAAGAACAGGTTTCATGCTTGACATTCCGTGTCGATTGTCTCTTCCTCCTCACACCCAACCCTCCATCACCACCTCGATCTATCCCACCCCCTAACTCTGCTCCTAACGGAACCCTACCCCACCTCGACACCCCACTACTCCACCCCTAACAGAATCCTTATCCCACTCGGGCACCGTGCAAAAATTGAAAATTTCAATAAGGGCGTTCAAAAAGTAAAGTTTAATATATATGTACAAATAAAAAAGTAATATTTACCTTATATACATAATATAATTTTTCGACAAAAGATGTTCAACTAATCATCCTTCGGCGTACATAACCCCCTACTCCGCCCCTATTACTAACTTCCTCCCCCCCATCCCCTTTTACCTCCACCCACCCCACCTTCACACTCAATTAGCCTCCACCCACTCCACTTTGACACTCAATTATTTCTTCTTTGGATGTGAATGAATTATTGTTTTTATCTTTATTCATTTTCATTTTGAAATGCATGTATCATATGTTAGATTATATTATTTAACTTCTCCACCTCTTGTGGATTTGATGGTCCACTACTAAATTGTCCTACTTAGGATTGAGATGGCAAATGGATCTAAATTGGAATATTTCAAAACAAAAGGTACAATAATACAAATATAAGGTCATAAAGATAAATATAAAAAGTCATTTTCATATATACATTAAGCATTTGGAAAAAATTAAACACCAATAATGACTTAGTCTTTTTCTCATCCCACTACAACTATCATCATAATTTATAAATCATCTTATTAAAAAATTTTAAAATTAAAATTAAATGAAAAAAATATGTTTTTATTTTTTGAATAAATAAAAAAAATATATATAACACATAAAATAAAAATAAAAAATAATGTATTTTAAATACAAAAATAAGACGAATAGAAGGCACGAAAAACGTGGAAGAGTAGTCATAGAAAAGTAGTTGGACTATAAAAAATCTTAGGAATTTTTCTCCTCTTAGATTTTTCTTATCTAATGCTCGATACTCGCATTAAAATTTAATTGAATTAAGAGGAAAAAAATTTCTCTTTTTTTTTATGCGATATTTCCAATAGAATTTTTTCATTCTCATAAATTTGAACTCGAAACTTTTGATTCAGAATAAAAAAAATCCCGATTATCCATTGATATGTACCTTGTGGTCCATCAGTCCATGTGTTGAAAAGTCATAAAATGAAACTATAGGTAGAATATACTTTTCATATTTCCTAGTGAAATAAGCCATCTTTGTTTTTTACTTATTTATTCTTGCAAGTAAAAGATTATAAACCTTTTCTTGTTAGCCATATATATATATATATATGTCCCAATCATGTTTTCTTTCTCCGCAATAAATGTTTTAGCTCAAATCAAACTTTTAACTCTTTTTAATAATGGATCTCGAGTTCGAGCATTCAGTATAGTCGTTAAAATATGTTTTTTTTGCCTATAAAGTCGAGCACAATTCATTTTTTACTCAGATAGAGTTCGTTTAAAATTTTTGATTAATTTAATTCACGGGAAGAACATCTTTTAGGCTACTACTTAGTTTTTATCTCTATATTTAAAAGTTATACAAATATAGCGCTTGTGACTGACAAGATATTGAACAGTCACCTAATATTTATAAAATTTTCAATCGTCATCTGATATTTTATCGTAAAATTTTTAATTTGTTTCAAAAAAAAATTAGATTATGATCTAAAAGATTTATAAATTGCCAAAGAGGTACTTTACTAAACAATTATATCAAAATAGGACGATTGGTGAAAAATTTTAAAAAAATTTGAGTTCATTTAAGGGAGAGGGTAATAGGCTTGATCAAAGTTGGGTCGATCCAGGCTCTTGGAAATGGAATTGCGTCTAGTATGAAGCGCTTTACCTGCAAAATTGAATTTTTAACGTAAATCTAAAATAATCGAGGTTCAAAATGAATATAAAATATAAAATTTTAAATTAAAAAAAAAAAAAACACAATGACGTTGACCAAAATGATGAATTAATAAATTCTAAGAAGAAAAAAAACTCCAAAGTACCAAACTGAGTCATTTTCCCATTTCTCTTTATTGTTAAATCAAAAAGCTGCCCCCATTTTGTAAAAATCTGTTTTTCTTTGTCTTTCCCAGCATTATTGCTCTCTTCTTACTCAAACTTTTCCCATCATAAAAATTTACATTTTTTCTACTAACTCTTATGTTTAATCACCCACAAAACAAAAAAAAATTAGAGAAAAATACTGCTGAATTTGAACTTGTCCAAATCTTTTTCTTGTTTCTTGATTCAAGGTGTCTTTACTTTTTAGTCAGCTGAAAGCAAAATCTTGAGAAAACATTTTGTGGGTTTAGTCTTTTTTTTGTGATTGAGATAGAGAAGAATGTTTGGGAGGGAGTGTTGCTGCTGGGATAATGTCTCTGATTACAACCATGTTGAAATTGAACCTCAAAGCTTTACTTTGCCTTCACCAATTCCACAATGGCCTCAAGGTATTTGTTGAAATTTCTGTTTGGTGAAAAAAGGAGAGTTTTTTTTTTTTTCCTTTTTCTGTTTGTCTTATTATCTTTAACAGAAGATCTGTGTTTCAGTAATTTCTCAGTTGACTTCTTTCTCTCTCTCTCTCTCTCTCTCTCTCTCTCTCTTCAGTTCTTGAAGAATTGATCTTTCTGTTAATAAAGTTCCCATTTTTATGTATTTCTAGTTTTCTTTTGTAATTATGTATAGTATTGGCTTGAGATAATTTAAATGATGTTAGTATAGCTGACCTTAACCTTAACTTGTTCGGGATTGAGGGGTAGTTGTTGTTTTTGTTGTAAAGTTAACATTTTTATGTGGCAAGAATCTATTATCTTTAACAGAAGTTTTGTATTTCAGTTGACTATGATCGACTGGGGCTAAAAGATGAAAATTTGATCTTTTTGTTCATAAAGTTCATATTTTTATGCCAGTAGAAAATAAATTCTATTATTTGTTATTTACTCCATTTAATCTTGCTATTTTAGTGTCATGTTATTCTTGTAATCCTGCATCCAAACATTTCTTTTGAGCCCAGAGTTTATCGAAAATAATCTCTCTAGCCACAAAGGTAGGATAACGTCTGCTTACATGTCTGAGAAGTGAATAAGTGATCATTTATGTGGCAAATATCTGTGGTTCAGTTGACTCTCTCTCTCTCTTCAGTTATATGGTTGACTTGAGCTAAAAATGAAGAATTGATCTTTTTTACTTTGAACAATATTGGCTTGAGATAATTTAACAGAGAAATATGATCGATGAGAGTTCATAAAGCCGACCCAACTTGTCTGGGATTTAGGCGTAATTGCTGTAAAGTTCACATTTTTATGTGGCAATAATCTCTCTGAAGTGAATAAGTGATCTTTTATGTTAAAAAAGAAAATTTTGGAGCTTTATAATAATTTGGTAATTTCTTTTCTTTTCTTTTCTGGTGGAGTAAGTCCTTTCTTGCTATTTCTGCATTGAATTTTGAGTTGAGGAAGGAGATTCTACTGTTAAAATGATGTGCCATCTTTAATTTTGCTGAATTGGGTAAAAAGATATTATGAACAATCATATTGAGAAATTTATGTTATCTTTTTTTTTAATTTTAAATTGTACATCCTACCCTCCTCAGACTCCATTTTTGAAATCACACCAGGTATATTGTTGTTGTTGTTGTTGTTTTGGCATAGGTAAAAATATGGTCACGGTTATTGAGGATTCATATAGCCGACCAAATTCTATGTATCAACTATGTTGCTCGGACTCTTCAAAAATATTGCTGCACTCGCATGTGCTCCTCCAAAATGCACTACTTTCAGAGCATCCAACATTCACTTGTCCGCATTTTTAAAGAATTCGAGCAATAAATGCATCAACAACCACTTTGACAGTAAAATTTCTGCTATGGTTTCTCTATTTTCTTTAATGGGAATGTTGCCTTTGTAGGTAAAGGATTTGCTAAAGGAAAGATATGCCTAGGTGAAATTGAAGCTGTTCAAATCACCAAGTTTAAGAAAATTTGGAGTTGTAACCCATTATTTGGAAAATCAAAATCAGTCTCCTTCTATAAACCAGATGAAATTCCACAAGGATTCTCGATCGTTGGCCACTACTGTCAGCCAGATGGTGAGAAGAACATAACAGGCTATGTACTTGCTGTCAAAGATTTATCTGCTGATCAGAAGCTGAAAAAATCGCTTCAAGATTCGACTTCCAAGCTTCCTTCTCTTGCAAAGCCAATGAACTACACATTAGTTTATAGCGCAAACGCCCTTTATAAGGAAGTTGGTTACATTTGGCTTCCAAATGCACCAGATGGTTATAAAGCAATGGGCTTTGTGTCAACTGCTGAGCCTAATGAACCGAATCTTGATGAAGTTAGATGCATCCGTGCTGATCTTACAGAGAATTGTGAGGCTTGTGAAGTTGTTTTTAGTTCGAATTCTCTTTTTCATAAGAGCCAATTTCAAGTTTGGAAAACTAGACCTTGCAAAAGGGGTATATCATGTAGAGGGGTCTCGGTTGGGACGTTCTTCTGTAGTACGAGTTTCACTAAAGGCGATGACCTCACCATTGCATGCTTGAAAAATCTCGACTCTTCTCTACAGGCAATGCCCAATCTTGAGCAGGTCCATGCACTCATCAAGCACTATGGACCTACTGTTTACTTTCATCCTGATGAAATTTACTTGCCCTCATCAGTTCCATGGTTTTTCAAAAATGGAGCTCTTCTCTTTAAAGATGGTAAGGACAATGGCATTACTATTGACTCGAAAGGCTCAAACTTGCCTGCAGGCGGACGAAATGATGGGAAATATTGGCTTGATTTGCCTAGTAAAGATGTTGAAAATAGACACACTGTCAAATGTGGTAAAATTGAAACCGCGGAGCTTTATGTTCATGTTAAACCGGCTGAAGGTGGAACGTTCACTGACATTGCAATGTGGATTTTTTGCCCCTTCAATGGACCAGCTACGCTCAAAGTAGGTCTGTTGGATCTTGCTCTGAACAGAGTAGGCGAACACGTTGGTGATTGGGAGCATTATACTCTTCGTATTAGCAACTTCTCAGGGGAGCTCTGGAGTGTATACTTCTCGGAACATAGTGGTGGTGAATGGGTTGATGCTCGCGATTTGGAGTTCATCGAGGGGAATAAGTCAATCGTATATGCATCAAGAAATGGCCACGCGAGTTTCCCACATCCTGGATGTTACCTTCAAGGCAATACAAAACTTGGTATTGGAGTGAGGAATGATTGTGCCAAAAGCAAATACTATGTAGACTCTAGCAGCAAGTATCAAATCATTGCTGCAGAGTATCTTGGAGAAGGAACTGTCGTTGAACCGCCATGGTTACAGTACATGAGGGAATGGGGTCCGACCATTGAGTACAAATCGGGATATGAAGTGGATGAGATAATCAAACACCTTCCTTCTTTTTTCAGATTTTCAGTTGAGATTCTCGTCGAGCTATTTCCAACTGAACTTTATGGCGAAGCAGGGCCAACAGGACCAAAGGAGAAGAACAACTGGTTCGGGGATGAAAGGTGGTAGGCAGAGAGTCGAATCCAAGATCTAAAGTCATCGGATTCAAAATATGTGTGATCTTATTATATATAGTGCTTTTGGAATTCTTAGAATTGCTCAATGTCCTGCATGAGTTACAGTAGCCTTTGTATCTATGTTGCTCGGCCTCTCCAAAAATGCCACTAGATGCATGTCAAATCCGTCAAAAGTATTGTATTTTTGAAGGATACGACAGGGGTGTGGCAGCATTTTTGAAGAGTCCGAGCAATATAGCTTTGTATTATGTTCAATCCCCTCTATTTCTTTGTATATACATAAGTAGCAGTAGTAGTAAAGTTACTATGAACATTGTTATGTCTCAAAACCTTATCATTCTATGTGTACAACGCATTATAGTTGAGGAGTGTTTCGATAAATATTTAATGATAGTTCGGATATGAAACTCGGAATTCTTAGGTTTGTTGTTGACCCTTCAATCCTTGTAATATTCAAAGAATCCCTTTCTTCTGCATCATTAATTACAGTTACAGTTATAGTTAAGAGAGTAAACTAATTCTGTTACTGTTCATTAATTACAGTTACAGTTAGTTAAGTGGAGTTAACTAATTGTGTTACTGTTAATTAATTACAGTTACGGTTAGTTAGGTTGTTAGAAATTTGTTATAGTAGTGTACAGTCAGCAAGTGATTAGGCAAGTTAATTATACTTAGTTAAAAGAAGTAAACAAAAAACCTTTCAATTAATAGGGTTATATTAGTCAAATTATAATTCCTATTAATTTTTTCTTAAAAGACGTATAAATCTTATCCTAACAAGTAAAAAAGAACGTAGGGAACATTACTTATATGGTAAAAGAGGCAATATCACGACATAAATATTACTCCAATTCAAATTTATTTAATAACGGATAGTCTAATTAAAGATTTACGCAATTTCATTTCATTTTTTCATTCACGACGATTCTTATTCAACTACTGTCATGACAATAGTATACAGATCAGCTTATGCACATTTTGATTACCACCGAATATATAAACGGATTCAAATTGTGTTATGATAGTAATGTACAGATAAGCTTACACACATTCTTACTATCACCAATTCTTAGACATATTCAAATTGAAAGAAATAACGTAACTTTCTCAGTTTCTACAAAAATTCGAACCTCGATCACGTTTTCCATTCACAACGGATTTCATTCAAATATTGTCATAAATTGATATACAGATCAGCTTACACACATTCCGAGTAGCACCAATACCTAGACAAATTCAAATTGAAAGGAATAATGTAACTTTTTTTGTTTTTACTAAAAATCGAAACTTGTTCACGTTTTTCATTCACAACGAATATTTTCAAATATTGTCATAAAGTGATATACAGATCAGTTTACACACATTCTTACTATCACCAATACCGAACCTCAATCACGTTTTTCATTCGCAATGGATTTCATTCAAGTATTATCATAAATTGATATACAGATCAACTTACACACATTCTTACTATCACCAATACTTAGACAAATTCAAATTTAAAGAATTAACGTAACTTTTCTCGTTTCTACTAAAATTCGAAACTTCAATCACGTTTATCATTCACAACAGATCAGCTTACACACATTCTAACTATCACCAATATCTAGACAAATTCAAAAATATTTATCGTTAATTTTTTCATCGCTTTTTCACTTCTCGAAATTCAAACTATGTAAATTTTAACCAGCATTCCAAAACATGTTTTTGAATCATATTCTCATGAAAAGAAATACAATACTCTTTCATATATATATTTTTTTAAAAAGATATAATTTTGAAATTAGTCAAATTTACTCTCGAAAAAAAAAAAACGACACTTACTTTGAAACGGCGCAGAAAATAATTTGTTGACATTGTTGACCTTTTTTGTCACTTTTTTTGGGACCCGTCATTATCATCTTCCCCCCTACTATTTATAGTACATCAATTCTCCAAATTCCAAAGAAATCAAAATTTCAAGAACTCCATTCTCTTTTTCTCCTCTAAATTCCAACGTGTTTCGTCGATCACCCAGAAACCCCTTTTCGTTTTTTTGTTCACCCACACCATTTTTTCAAGAACACCATTTTCATTCTCCATGAAGGCAGCTATGAATATACCCATAGAGGAAGCTGTGGAGATAGCAAGAAAGTGTTCGTTTATGTTCAAGAAAGAGTCGATTCTTGCACTGTACACTCCGTTTATTGTTTGTTTAGCTTCTGGGAATCTAAAACTTGAAACTTTCCAGCATTTCATAGCTCAACATTCTTACTACCTCAAAGCATTTGCTAAAGCGTAAGAGTTCTTTTACTGATAAATTTTACTCCCAATTTGTTTTGTCATTTTTCGTTTATCGAGTAACTTTGGAGCTGAATGGGTGGGTTGGTTTGATTCGTTCTTTTTTCTAAGTACTTAAGTTGCTATTATTCTTGAATCGAAATGGTGGAAAGATATGCATTTCTTAAAATGTTAGTTAAAGTTCTTGTCAAGCTTAATCCATGTTTGGAAAGATTTTACTCACAACTTGTTTTACCATGTTTCGTTTATTGAGTAACTTTACCCCAGACCCCACATTGTGGGATTATACTGGGTATGTTGTTGTTGTTGTTGAGTAGCTTTGGAGCTGAATTGGGTTGGTTTGATTCATTTTTTTTTTTTTGGAAATTAGAGTTTCCATTTTCAGTAACTGCAGATAAAGTACTTAAGTTGCTATTCTTCTTGAATCAAATTGGTGGAAAGACATGCATTTCTTAAAATGTTAGTTGAAGTTCATTCAGTTTGAACTTTTGGGAAGTGGGAAATATTTTGAACAGAATGAGTATTCTTCTTCTTTTTCTTACCCATGCAGTGGTGTATGTCACTTTGTAATTTTTTGTGGTTTAAAGTTGTTTGCTGCTAATTCTGACTTAATAGAGCAGAATGAAATTATTTAGTATCGAAATGCAATGGACTAAATGAGAGCAGGATGAATTTAGAGGAGTTATAAAGTTCATGCTAACTAATTTAGGATTGAGGCATAATTGATTGATTTCGTTTCCAATGAATATGCAAGAAAATGATTAAATTATGTTCTGTAATCTTATTCTTTTCCGGGTGTCGAATGGTTACTTATGGGGGAAGACTTTGATCTTACTATTTAATTATGCAAGAAAATAGTTAAATAGTTTTTGGGGTCTGCTTTAGAAAATATAGGAATTTATCAATGGAAAAGATATCTTGATCTGTCCTGTCACAAGATGATGCAGGATTTTCGGGGTCTAGTTGGTTTTGCTACTCTGTATTGGTGCTGATAAATTTAGGAGAAATAGTTGAGTTTTTTGTTGGGAATAAACTTGTTTTACCTACGTATAAGTTGTTTGATATTTTTGTTGTGTCTATGAAGTTCATGGAAAGTTAACCAGAAATGTGTTGCAGGTACGAAGCTGCAGTAGAGTATACTGACGATGATGATGCCAAGGTCGGCCTTAGTGAAATGCGGAAGAATGTCATCAAAGAACTCAAGATGCAAGATACGGTTATTCAAGTGAGATATAATGTTCCATCTCTTGTTCACCTTTAATTCTAGTTTCTCATCAAACTTGTTTGTCATTGCTTGCTTGCTTCTTATTAAACATATTAGGCAGATTTAGTATCTATTATAGTTGACTTTATATAACTCTGGTGGATTTTTTCTGGTATTATAGTTGACTCTGTATAACAGGTGATTTTCCAATGGTTCTCGTCTTTGATCGAAATGATCGAAATGATTGTAATACAGTTTTTCTGTTGGAATGTGCTGGTGAAGCAAACATGTGGTCTTAAATAAGACTTGCAACTTAGTCGTTTAACTTAAACCTCAATCTGAATGAGACTCACAAAGAAATGTGGAAGCCCTTTTAGAGTTTAATCAAGTCTATCCAACACCCTTATTTTTTATCTAAATTTGGATGCATGTCAGCACTTTCCTCTTGTTAATGTACACCATATAAGTGAGTGCATTCTTACCTGTCAAATGGGCTATATAAGCGAGAAGTTTGATGTAAATCTTATTTTTGGATTTCAGCCTTTGTTCCCAAATCCCAACTTATGTTGCTATCAGCATCTTGCATTTGCTTCGTCTCCATGGGGAAATTTTTTGCAGTTGGATGGGTCTTCTGCTGTTAAAACTTCTACGTACAAAATATGTTAGATGTTTCTCTAGAATTTCATAGTTCTGTATCTAGTCTAACTAATACTCTTGACATGCAAAGCTTAAATGCCTAGAAAGACTGTTAAGTGGATGGTATATTGTAGTCCATTCAGGATATGCTCTACGAAGAAGAGAGCTTACTGTGCACATCAGATGTCTTGAAGAGCATATAAGTAAAACTATGGAAGACCCCAGGAAAAATATAGGGGAAATAAGGAAAGTGAGGATGATTATAAGAGATGACGAGGTATCAAATGTGATGAGGGCTCTGATACTTGGACCCATCCTTCTAACCATGGAATTTTACACTGATAGTTTTAGTCAACGACTTTTGTCTGTTGCTATTTCTGTTTTTGCATCTGGTCTTTTCATGGTCCAGCTCTGATACTTGGACCTTGAACCTAACTCTACCCTAACCTCCATGCTATGTTATCCACACACGAGATGTCTAGCCTAGGAATACAATGGAGTGTCATATCACTATGTTCAGTCTGAAGTCGAAAAGACAAACTTAAACTAGGGTATAGGACTGAATTATATGAATAGTCAGAGAACTGTGGTTTTCTAGCTATCGGAACAGATCCACCCATGCTTTTTTGCAACAGCAATTTTGTGAAGACAAGTGAGGAAAATGTTAAATGAATGGACCAACTTTTCAAATAACATGATATCTTTATGCAAATTGTAAATATCTCTTCCATGTGTTCTATCCTGTAAGCATTTCCTGCTATGACTTATTAAATAGGATGAAATTGGTGCTGAATGTTCAACTTAATCTTTGTGGACTCTCAATAGCTAATGTTTGTCGAGTAAATGTTGAAATTCTCATCTTCTTTGTCAAGTGTGAATTGTTGGGCAAGGAAGTCAGGAAGTGCTATTGTTGATATCAACTACTTCATGATTAGTTTTCTTATGATATCACATTTGAAGTGCTATATATCAAAGTATTTCATAGTAATCACGAATCACTTTTAGGAGTGGGACTCTGATATGGTCAAGCAGTGTGCTCTCAACCCTGGAACAGTCAAGTACACAGATTTCCTACTGGCTACAACCTCAGGAAAGATTGAAGGAGTAAAAACTGATACACTTGCAACACCGTTTGAGAAAACTAAGTTGGCAGCTTATATCCTTGGTGCTATGATTCCTTGCATTAGGCTTTATGCCTACATAGGTAAGGAGCTACTGGTGTTTCTTGAGGGGGAAACAACTCATCCATATAAGAGAATAATTGACAATTATGCTTCTGATGTTTTCGAGGTTCGTGGCTTGTCTGTACCTTGCTTTTCATTCTGCTGAATTCAGCTGGGTTAAGATTAACATAATGTAACACATTTTTACTGCACTGGCTCACTTAAGTTTTATCAACATAGGCATTGGCTCGGGAAAATGAGAGCTGGTTGGACAAACTAAGCGCCCCTTTGACAGGTAAAGAGCTCAACATCATTGAGAAGCTTTATCAACAAGCAATGAAACTTGAATTGGGGTTCCTGTTAGCGCAGCCACTTGATCAGAAATCCGTCATCCCTATATCAAGAGAGCACAATCCCGCTGAAGACCGGCTTGTGATATTCTTTAATTTTGATTTGACATGCACAGCTGTTGATTCTTCAGCCATCTTGGCAGAAATTGCAATTGTATCAGCACCAAAATCTGATGAAAATCAACAAGAGAATCAACTTGTTCGAATGTTGTCGGCAGATCTGAGAAGTAAATGGGAGGATCTCTCTAAGCAGTATACCGAAGAATACGAGGAATGCATAGACACACTGTTGCTCACTGAAAATGGTAAACACTTTATTCTTTTTATTTTGCTGTTGTTCAGCCTTCAAATGGTAGGATATTGTCGGTGCAGTTGAAATGAATTTGATTTCGAAGAATTTATTCCTACTTCACAGCTGAAAAAATTGATTACGAAAGGCTGCATAAAGCGCTTGAGGAGCTTTCAGATTTTGAGAAAAGAGCTAATATGAGGGTGATTGAATCTGGGGTCCTGAAAGGTCTGAAACTTGAAGACATAAAGCGAGCTGGGGAGCGGATGATTCTCCAGGATGGTTGTAACAACTTTTTCCAGAGCATAATAAAAAATGAACAGTTGAATGCAGACATTCATATGCTCTCCTATTGTTGGTGTGGTGACCTTATAAGGTCTGCCTTTTCATCAGGTACTGTCTTGCAGATGAGAACTTTGAAAATTGATTTAAAAAATATGGCCTTTAGGTTATATTTTGGTTAGATAACTTAGTAATCTGGAATAATTTTTGTCAGGTAAAATTGCTAATGATCTACATTTTCATCCATAATCCATATATTTTTCTTGTCCTGTTGTTTGGTGATGTAGGCATCTCTTCCTTTTAAGCTCAAAGATGTAGGCATCAAAGATAATCAGTTCCTACTGTCTGGAAGAAATATTCTGATATGATTTGACTTGTTACTAGGGAATCAAATCTGTTGTGACATATCACCCTTTTTAATTCTATTGTGGTAAACTTGTAAGGTGATCTTTCCTTTTCTTGCCTGTTTTGAACAGGGGGTTTGGATGTTCTGAATGTGCACACCAATGAGTTAATATTTGAAGAAAATCTATCCACTGGTGAAATTGTTAAGAAAGTTGAATCCCCCATCGACAAGGTTCAAGTCTTCAGTAAGATATTGAATAAGTGCAGCAATGACAAAAAGAATCTGACAGTTCACGTTGGGGATACCATGAGCGATTTGCTTTGCTTGCTGCAAGCAGATATTGGCATTGTGCTTAATCCAAGCTCAAGTCTGATGAGAGTCGGGAGTCATTTTGGTGTTTCTTTTATCCCGCTGTTTCCTGGCATTGTTGAGAAACAAAAGATTTTTGCTGCAGGAGACTCATTTTGTTGGAACAAACTCTCTGGTGTTCTCTATACTGTTTCTAGCTGGGCTGAGATTCATGCGTTCATTCTGGGGTCTTAGAACCTTTTTTTCCAACTCACAGATGCATCGTGTTAATTAGGACGTACAGAGATTCATACATAGTGGTAGAACATACATTACAGCTTGGTGGCAAGTTTTTGGTGCAGGCCACAGTTCAGCTCTTTTTACTACAAGGCCATCTCTTCAGAAATGTAAATCTTGATTCATTGAATCGTCGCGAGGAAGTTGGTGTTACAGATTCTTGATTTTCAATTTTAGCTTGCATAGTACATACATATACAAGAAAGGCAGTGATTGAATTGTATTGCTGGCTGAAAATTTGTAGCTGCATGTGTTGTTTTTTGGTTCTGTAGCTATTAGAAACAAGTACTGTTAAATACTGCACAAGACATTCTATATTCAATCATCTAGTTACTGTTTTTGCATTTTTGTATTCTTTATCTTCCATATTTTGCTTGGTATTGAGGCGTAGTAGTTGAGGAACCTCCTCTCCCCTCCATTGTTTCTTCGTTGAGGGGGAGGGGCGAAAACTAGACTTGTTACTCCGAGTCAATCCACGATATCTATGAACTTATCAATGTCTTTGGATCTTGCTTAGGAAACGTAGACCCCCGCCCCCGCTCCGCTTTCACTATTGACATGTTATAGCCCCAAATATATTTTATTTGCACATAGTGTTTACACCATATCAATGAATGCAAAACACGCGTCTTCTAAGCACACATTTATCACTCAACTATGCTTGAATAATATTTATTATTTTCAATATAAATATCGAGTGCGAATAAATATTTGCTTAAATTAAACTCTCAAATTCTTCATATATATTTGGACATTAGAAATATATTTAATTTGTTATTTTTCTTTTTATCTCATTTTGTCTATATTTCTTTTGAGCATAGTATTTATCGGAAATTTTTTTGCTATTCCGCACCGATTAGACTAAAATTTATATATATTCTACCTTTTTAATATTCTACTTATAAAATTACACGAAATATATTATTATTCTTATATATATATATATGAGTCAAAAGAAAAACAATCTTTTGATGAAAAATGATAATATGGTGGGGACTACTATATGTCTTATTCAATAAAGGCCTAAATCAAGCAATTTCTTTAATAAACCACCCCTCACCCCTACCCCCAACCCCAACCCCACTCTTTTAGTTTTTATTTTAAATTAGAAAAATTAACATTTATAGTCCTTCAAATATTGATAAATTTTGATATTGGTCCGTTTTGGTTTATGTCATGGTTTTAATTTTTTTTTCTTTTTGTGTGTGAAGTGGGAATTTAGTATTAAAATAAATATACTTAGTCATTTGTCACAAGGTAAACAAAGATTAATGAAATTTAATTAAGTTGGCCTAAAAAGTCATTGTGAATTGTCCAATCTCCTTAATTTTCTTGTTTAGTGGATTAAAGATTCATCTTTGATGTGGTTGAGGGGGTGGGTGGGTGTGTAGGACCCACAAAAAAATAATTATTTGTATAATATCCTAAGTTCATAATTGAATCCCCCACCACCAAGACCAAGACCAAGACCAAAATATAGTTGATACACCAACTCAAATATTTTCATTATTTTCCCCACCCCTTTCGGGAAATCTTGACATATTTGGTAAAGTTATTGTCATGTGATTGGAAGGTTACGAGTTTGAATCGTGAAAATAGCCTCTTATAAAAATACAAGATAAAATCACATATAATAAATCTTTATGATTCGATTCTTTTTCACTGAATAATAGTTCATGAATATCTAAAATCAAAAATAATTATTACTTTTTTAAACTTTTAAAAGCTGATCTGAGTAGGCCAAAGTTTTGTTTTTCTTTGTCTTTTCTTTTACATTGGCTTCCTCAGATTCCCACTTTACATTAAGTATGTTCTTTAGTTAATTATAAGATATTATTCGACATATATATATTTTATATATATATAAAGAAATTAATTACTAAATGGTTGTACTGAGATGGACATGATTTATTTATCATTAATTAATAATTTTAAATTTGAACTATGAGAATGAAAAAATTTATGATAGGAAAAACTTTTCCTGTTAATGAGTCTTACGTGACGTGAATTCGAATTTATCGGAGCTTCGGAATGAGTATCAGACATGAAATAAAAGCCATATATATATATGTCGGTAAGTGGTAGTAGTTAAAATTATCTTGTATTTATGTGAGTGAGCGGTAGCAAACATAGTGAAATAATCGAGAGGCTTAAATAAGGTTATTCAATACCTATATTGATAGACAATAGTCCATACCTGATGAAATATATAGGCGAGGCGCATTCAAACTTACTCGAACACTATTATTATTGAAAAAGAAATAAAAAGAATATATACAAACATGCATGTGACACATACCCAAATTATTAAAATATTTAAAATCTTATCACTTAATTTTGTTAGGTACCCAGTTGGCATATATGTATGTATTAGTTAATGTGCTTTCATTGTGTTCCACCAAAAATAAAATAAAATGATGGAAAAAGCTAAATTAAAACAAAAAAAGAAAACATCTTTTGTTATATTTTCTCTTATAAATATTCCACCATTTTGTTACCAAAACTCTTATCTCCTCCTCCTCTTTCTCTTCTTCTTGTTCTTTTTTATTTTTTATTTTTTATTTCCTCCAAATTTTTTTTTAATTTTAATATTTTTAGCCAGTCGATTAAGAAAATTGGTTTTGAATTTATAACGATGTTAAATAATAATAATAATTATTGTTATTTTCACGAAACTAAAAGTTTTTATAAATTAATTTTTTATGTTCGTTTTTCAGAAAATTACGTAAAGATGAAAGAAGCAGGAAGAAAGGAGAGCAAGAGAAAGGGGATGAAATATTGAAGAAATGCAAACTCTTAGGCAAGTCTAATGCTTGGCTTCATTTTTTTTGTGATTCAAAACTTTTTTTTAAAAAAAAAAAAATTAATTTTCGTTTTATTTTGTTTTGTGTCTTTTAATTGATAGATCAATCTTGTATCTTTAATTTCATGTAATTTTAAGGAAAAATTATTTGTTTTAATCATCTCCTTTATTTCACCTCCTTTCCTAATGAAATTTTTAGTGTAAATTTTCCCATTTTATTCTATTTGGAGGAAGATTTCATAAAATTCAAAGTTTGAGAAGTTTGAATTAGTACATAAATGCAATTTAATTAAATAGAAAATGTTATTAACATGAGTTTCTTGGAGATAAAAACGCTCTCTATCGAACACGATTTTATATTCATGACTCAAACTCGAGATCTTTTAATTAATAATAAAGAAGTGCTTATCATTTTATCATAATCTTTCTTGATTAGAAGAGATAATAATAACGTAGCAATAACAATATTAAAAAATGAAAAATAGAAAGTATATACTTAAATATTCATCTTTCTATGCAGATGGATACAATTCCCTCGTCCTCGATCAAAGATCTCATATTCGAGCTTTAAAAATTAAAAAAAAAATCAAAACTTTAGATAGTTAGAATCTCAAAATTGATACCAAACACCGAGGAGAAAACCAAAAAGAATAATCATAGAATATAATCACGTAAGAAAACCAAAAAATAAAATAAAATTTAAATGTGTATTTCTTTTGTTAATTAATAAGATAAAATCCTAATTATCGTGGCCATAATTTTAGGATAACGATAATTGTTTTTTCCTCTCTGTTTTTGTCGTGTCATTACCAAAAGGTTTAGTGGAAAATCAAATAATTAATCATGATTAGTTGAAGTACGTGTCACGATTAGCGATTAATTTAAACAAACAAAACAAAAGGTTATTGTTTACTTCTCAATTTTTGTTGTTTTAGTAAAACGTCAAATAATTAATCATGATAATTTAATTAGTTGACATACGTGTCAGGAAAAGATTAGTATAGTAATTAAAATGGATTAATTTAAAGAAACAAATTAAAATAAGAAACAAGAAAAGAATCAATCATTTTCAATCAATTGATAATTCTCTATTGGTTAATGACTCATTAACCCCACAAGCTTAATTAATTAGATTACTCATCAAAATGGCTAATTACTTATAATAATAATAATCAAAATTTATATAGGTGAGAAAGTTAAAGGGAGTAATGGAAATCATTTCATGTTTTGCCCCTTCTTGGGGACACTTCTCAAAAAATAAATTATATCTTAGAAAATATTGTGCCCTTCACTTTTAAAGACGGGAAATTCCATGTGTCCAGACCAATTTGAGTGCATCTCGACTAATTTCATGAGGTAGCTACTACCTCCCACCAACACAAGTACCAAGTAAACTTTGTCCAATAAGCTTAGACGAATGGAAAGAAATCATCTCGTGTTTGACACTTCTTTTGCACTGGTATCTTTTAAGACTGTCAAGATTTGAGTACATTAGCCAACTTTACTGTCCGCAACAGAGAAAAATTTGGCAATAGATAGAAGATGAAGCATCACAATCCTAGTAATATCACTGTGACAAAATTTCATAACTTTTGCGGAATACAGGTCCCTCCTCAAGGGACATTTGATAAAATTGGAACGAGACAGAGAAGATCAGCATGGCCCCTGCCCGCGCAAGGATGATTCGCACAAACCGAAACCATTTCACAGTTGAAGGATACACAGTTGTCCTAAGACCATTTCAGTCTTCTCTCCAATTGTTTCCACACATCTTGTTCTTGCATTTGTAAAATGTAGTCATGGGTTCATCTGCTGACCTTATCTGCACTTGATAATATGCAGCTTCCCTGTAACCACACGCTGGACATGGCACTGCCAAGCGCGAATAAAACAGAAAAAGAGATGCATTTTAGTCCTATGTTTTACGAGGTGTCTTAATAAACACGGGATATGCTCTTGTATGCAGACAACTTTAGTGCCTTTTGAGCATTACAACACTTACTACTACCATAAAAACGACCTCTTGGATGAAAAAGTGAATAACATAAACATACACAAGCGCATACACAAAGAGAAGTTTCTCCTTCTAAGAAACAAAAAACACAAAGAGTCTTCTTTTAGCTGCACAAGAGCGTAAAATAACAAATACCAAACTGCCAATACACGATGTACCCTTTATATCTCATTTTGTTTGGTTTGAGATGACTCTCCAGAGATTAAAAGAGAAACTTTGAATGTTTTCTAATATTTGAGTTTGCTAGGTATTCTGTCTATTCTAATTGAAGAAGTGTAAATCAAATTGTCCCAGAAAATAGCATTCCGAACGCAAATAGAGCTAAAAAGGGAAGACCATGTAAGATTTGCCCAAAGTGCCCATTAGCAAATAGAATGCATAAATATTACCAATAGATCATTGCAACGATGCGGGCATGAGATTCTATACTATCCACAGAAAAATAACCATCTCCTTCAAATTATATTTATGGAACAAAATACGTACAACTTCCCTAACAACATTCAAACTTTTTTTTGAACAGCTAACTAAAGATGCAAATACCCTTTTATGGAGAGTTGCTGATAATGAAGCTTAAAACCAGAAATTACAGTTAAAAGAAATGCTGTGGAGGTTGCATTAAAAGCTTCTTTTTGTACTTCTGCAGTACCCCTTTGGTACTGCTATATTATTAATAAAATAACTTTCTCTTTGAAAAAAATTTTTTTGGAAGCAGTATCAAGGGGGAAATGTATCTCTCTTTGACTCTCCTGTAACTGTTTTCCAAATTTATTTTAAAACTTGGAGAATCTTAATGATGTTCCAGCATATCGCGTGATTCATCACATAGATTCTACAAGATAAATGAACTTTGTAAAAGTTGTGCCATCAACATTACACAAAATAACAACTGAGTTAACAGCTTTTTCATTAAGGCCTGAAATGTATGTTGGACAATGAAATTTGGCGTGCCATCTGTTTTCTTATACAGTATGCAATAAATGCAATGACATAATGTTGCCAAAGTTGCATCTGTATATACAGGAAAGTACAAAGAGAACATCAAATATATTGCCAAGGAGACACACTATTAAATCTAATCAATTTATTTGTCTCAACTACATAGAAGCAAAAGCCCAAGAGAGCACAATTTTATATTAAAAGTCCCCTACAGGTATGGACAGCAAATACACGACATGAAGAATCGGGTTAAACCACATAAATTAATACCAAGAAAATATGTGATTGCAAGAATCAAGTACGCTTCACAGATATTAAAACACAGAACCAACAAATATCATCTTTCAAATGATAATATATGAAGTTATTAGTTATTACTACAGTAACGTACAATCTTATCAGAACATTCAAGTCATTACAATATCTTAGAAAAAGGGCCTATATTTACTAAGTTTTGTTTTACCCTTATAATACAAGCATTCAAGAGCCAGTTATATTTCCAAAGCCCATTAAACTCAATGGACAACTAACTATTTGAGCATAAATTCAATATTTTGGCATGTTCAAGACAATAGCTATAAGAAAACAGAAGTCACTTGCGTCATCTAACATCCTCATGATATTATACATGTATAAATTTCTTCTCTAGCTATTTGTACTCTGAAGGTTCTTCAAAAAGATTCGCCAATAATTTGGTTAGTAATTTTAGATGAGGAAAAGTTGGTCAAGATATATTCTATTAGTTAGAGGACATTACTAACTCATAGAGCAACAAATTCTTAGAATGTGTGTGTAAGTAGTGGCAGCAAATCATGATAAAACCAAGAAGCTATAAGTAGAGAAAGTGCTAAGACCTTCAGCAGTCGAAGCATTATCCATGTCTTCTGTCGAAATCACTGGATCCATTTGTTTCTTAACCAAAGGCTGCCTTTTCTTCATCTTAAGCTATCAAAAGATGCAATAGAAAAAGTAGACTTATTGAATGGATAACAAAAGGGACCAAAAAGCCAGCTAGCAGTATCGATTATGACAAATTTTCAGGTGATCTTACCCGGCTCTCTATATTACATACGAAAGGGCACGCAGGGCAGAAGAATCTAGCTGGACGGTCCATGTGAGGTAACTCATATTGCAGTAACATTCCACAGTCTGGGCAAATTTCCATTTGCAGCTAACTTCGTTTCGTTGCAAAGACCTATATAAATAAAAGCTGTCCTGCTTTTTAGATCACTCTACACAGAGAGTCAGTGCACGCCGAGAGGTTTAGCGATCACCTAAAATAAATACTCAATACTTTCAAACTTATATGATACTCTTTCCATTATAGATGTTCCAAAATGTTTGAACCAATCTATTTAGTCAGCTTTTAAATACTTTAAACTTTTGTGACGTTTTCTTTATCAAACTACATTCAACCATTACTTTACTAGTTTTGTTTTACTATCACTAACATTGTATTTAAGTCAAATAAACCTCCCAAACTCTGCGTCCAATAAAACACTGTCTATAAAATGAAACAGATGGAGTAAATAAAACAGTCACATCTCTAACTGTCTAAGCTTTTAAAATGAGACAGTTACACAGTACAAATCAGTTGAACTTCTATATCCCTTGGTTTCTTGAAAGAATCAGCACATGGAGTTATAAAGTCGAGTTGAAAAGGTAAAGACAAAAGAGAAAAGATTTGGGCTTTGTTCATCATCCACCTGAATCCAGCCCTTATGACTAACTTTTACCTAAAGGGACTAAATCAATTATTGATTTAAAGAGCCAACAGGATCTTCTAATTCTTGCGGTAAGAGGAAGCACTGAAATAATAAATAGAACTATACTTCCCCACAAAGTTTAAACCTTCAGATGAGATGGTACACACAATCAGGGCAGAGCAAGAGGGGCAGAAGGGGATTCATCCGACCCCCCTTCACCGGAAGATCATACTGGATATACAAGAGCATTTTATATAGTAGATACATCGTAAATACAGTTCAGCATTGTTTTTGTACCTAACAACTGAGACTTTTATATCCCTTGGTCTTGAAAAAATCAGCATGCGAGTTTTGGAATTCGACTTAAAAAGGGAAAAAATTTAGACTTTGCTCATAACATATGTGGATATTAGCACAGTGACCACAAATATGGACAAAAATCCATTCTTGGTTCACAGGTCCAAGAAAATTCTTCAAGTTGGTGAATTGCTCAAAATGATACAACTGAGAAAAAGGAAGCAGTGAAATAAATAAATAAATAAATAGAGCTTTACCTCCCTAAAAGTTTAAACTTTCAGGTGAGATGGCACACAGCTCAACGTGTTCAGGGGCAGAGCTTGATCATTAGTTAAGGACTCGGACGAATTAAGTAACTTTAAAATCTATTAAATATGCATAAATATTAATTGAGAACCTAGTAACTAAGACGAGCTACAAGTTCAGAACCCATATACTTGTGAACACGTTTGGGTACCTAACAACTGATACTTCTACATCCCTCGGTTTCTTGAAAAAAATCAGCGTATGGGTTTTGGAATTCGAGCTAAACATGTAAAGAAAATAGAAAAAATTTAGACTTTGCTCATCATATCATGCGGATTTTTAGCACAGTGACCACAAATATGGACAAAAATCGATTCTTGATTCACAGGACCAAGAGAAGTCCTCATTTGGTGAAATCCTAGAGAGAATATCAGCAGTGAGAATTGAGAAAGAAATGAAAGGGGGAGAACTTACCTCAAGACTGTGAATGCAATGGCGTTAAGAGTGATCAGTGGTTGCAGGGTATTAGGTCTGAGGTTTTAGGGGGAGAGATATACCAGGTACCCGGGGTATGGGGATAGTATTGTAATTATACTTTATTATTCTTTACTATACTATAATAAAAATAAAAAATAAATAGAAAGGAAAAGAAAAGGGGTTGGCCCCATAGAGTTAACTTCCACCCTAACTACAAAAGTTCTGCAAGTTTTTATTTGGCCATTTTGCCAACACTTCCTCCGCCGCTAACTTTACTTTCTCTACCACGTCTGCTTTGCCGTGAACTTCCTCTAGTCTTCTCTTTCTCTAAGGCAATTAAAACTGTATGTATTTTCTCTTCATTCATCTCATGCAAAAAACATGAATTTTCTCGAACTAGACTATAGTCTGTAATGTTGTTTTTTGTATCAGTTGTGAATTGTAACAAGTTAATATACTTTTTTTTGGGGACCCTTTTTGATTTTTATGCTTTTAGCGATCACCCTCAAGTGAAAATTGTGTTAAGTAGTTTTCTTGAACTAGACTGTAGTCCGTATTGCTGTTTTTGTACCAATGGTGAATTTTAAACAAGTTAATATACTTTTTTCTTGGAACCCCTTTTGATATTTATGTTTTTAACGATTATATTTAGGTGCATATGTGTTATGGAGTTCACTTGAATGGACTAGTCTGTAATGCTGGTTTACCCATTGCTTTAACAAAAGGGCAGCTCCAAAATTGTTCCTTGTGATTTTTATCAAGTTAATATACTTTTTCGTGGAGCCCATTTTGTTTTTTACGCTTTTTACAATCATTTTTAAGTGCATATTGTGTTAAGGAGTTCCCTTGAATGGAATATAGTCTGTAATGCTGGCTTACCAATTGCTTTAACAAAGGCCCAGCTCCAGAATTGTTCCTTGTGAAATTTAAAATGTTAATACACCTTTTGTTTAGAACCCTTTTGGTCTTTATGCTACTAACTATCATTTTTAGGTGCATATTGTGTAAAGGCCTTCTCTTTAATGGATTATAGTGCATTGCATAAAGAAAGCCTAAACTCAAAAATAATCGTACTTTGTGAGTTATTTTGTTTTATCCTTGGCACCCCATGTGATTTTGTATGTTTTTAATGATTATCTTTAGGTGCTTATTGGAGTAAGGAAGCAGAAAAATGCTAGTATTGTTTGAAACGCCAGCAGGCTTTGCACTTTTTAAAGTACTTGATGAAGGGAAGCTATCTAAAGTTGAGGTATTAAAGTGTTTAACTTAGTCTTGATTATTATACATAGTGATATAAATGCAAATTGATGTTTATGGGTCTGTGACTTTCTTCTGTATTTGATGATTTATCTTTTTTTATGTTGCAGGACTTGTCGAAAGAGTTCACAACCTCTGATTCTGCTAGAAAGGTTATCTTTCTCTCAACACTTGAAGGCTTGAACTCTAATACATTTGTTAAGTAGAGAATGGTATTCCCAAGCAATTGTTGGCATATGAAACCTCTAAGCATGTTACATATGAAAAAGTTCACATTTTTTTGTTCTTGGTGGGGTTGAGAGGGTAATATTTCGTACCGTGTTAATCTAGCAGGCATTTGAACATAGATTTGCTTGAAACTTGGAAAAAAGAGTTTTTGAGGTGATGTTGAATAGGTATTTGGACATTCATTTTACTTGAAAAAAAAAGTTGGAAGTTTTGGCTTTTGTCAGAGGAGAAAGATTTTTCAGAACAGTTTTTTTCAATCTTGAAACACTTTAGCTTCAAAAACAAACTAAAAAATTAGTCCACTGTATAACCAAGCAATGTTTTGGAACCTTTTCTCAAGTAGACATTCACCAGAAATCTGGACAAAGTTGGCAGATATTAGTTATTATATCTGAAGCTTCTTTCTGAATGTTAAATATTTCTTTCAAGGCTCAATTAGTTGTTGAATACATTAGCTGCAAACTTTTCAAATACATGTACTTGGCTACAATTGCTCAAAATCAATGAGGACTTAGCTAAGAACATGACGCAATGGAACCAAGGGCTCCGTATAGGGATACCATCTATGTGGAACTATGGATTTATGAAATGTAGAGATAACTGGGAGAAATAGAGAAGCTTTGTTTCTATTGAACCTCTGGTTTGACTTAAACTAGTATCAAAATGGATTTGATATAATTGTCGAATTCACAACATATCACTTGTTCTTTTTTAGTATGTGGATGGGTGTGTGCACTAGCGGAACCGGGATTTTAACTAAGGGGATTCAAAATATAAAGGAGTAAACACATGAAGAAGCCTAGGAGATTCTTCATCTACTATATATACATAAAAAAGATAATTTTGACTTTATATATACAGTGTAATTTCCAACGAAGGGGTTCTGATGAACCCCCTTGTGGCCCTAGATTCACCCCTGGGTGTGTGCTTGATTAGCTTACAATGAGGATAGGACTGAAACTGCCTAAATTTTTACTGTCAGTTGTTTCTGTTGGTTGACCTCTTTTTACCATTTTGGTTGGTACAGGTTGTGAAGTTGAAAGCTTTCTCTAAGTTTGAGAACACTTCAGAAGCACTGTCAGCAGCAACTTTATTGATAGATAGCAAGCCTAGCAAAGGACTTCGCAAGTTTTTGAAAGCACACTGTGAAGGTGAAACACTGGGTGTTGCTGATTCAAAGCTTGGAAATGCGATTAAAGAGAAATTGGTCAGCTCTTTTCATCTTCTCGTCACGTCTTTGTTTTTTAGTGTCTTCCCTTTTTTTATGAAGTTGATGTAGGATGTGTTTGCAGCAAATTGAATGTGTTCACAATAATACTGTGATGGAACTAATGAGAGGGTTGAGAAGTCAGTTGACTGAACTCATATCTGGTCTAGCCACTCAAGACTTGGCTCCAATGAGCTTGGGTTTGTCTCACAGTCTTTCAAGATACAAGCTGAAATTTAGCCCTGACAAGGTGAACTTTCTGTTGTGATAGGTTGTATTATCTCTAATGTTCCTCGTCTCAATTTATGTGTTAACTTTTAACCTCTGTGGTTAAATTTATAATACTTTGACCTCTGTACTGTAATTCATATCGGAAAATTTGAAATTGGAATTCTGAGTTTTATGTCATTTTCATGCAGTTATTTAATAATTTAACTTTCATTTTGCTTTGGGAAATTTCTTTCTTAAATTCAAATGATGTCATCAGTCATGTCATTGTAGAAAAATTAAGTAAAAATTTAGATGTCAAAGAAAGCAACCCACTATCTCTTTTTATAAGTGGAACGATTAGGGCTTGAATATTGTGCTTAAAGAATACATCTTGCAGTTATGTAGTATGCTGTGATTTTTCAGCTCTGTTACCTGTTGACCCGAGGTTTCAGTGGATAGAACAACAAATGTCTGAAATGGTTTAGTCCAAGTTATTGCATGATGTCAATTTTGTCTAAGTTATTGCGTGACGTCAATGTGTTACCATTTGCCATTCATTTGTCCATCTATTTTGATTACCTTTAAGTTGGTATGCACTGCAAACTGCCTTGGTTACAAAAGCTGTGCTGGCGAATAGAGTTGAAGTCTTGTAGATTTCGAAACTTTTATAGTCTTGAGGACATGATCCTTTTCCTTCAAACTAATAGCAGAACTTATGATTCAATTTTGTTGATCTTCTAGGTGGATACGATGATCGTCCAGGCCATTGGTTTGTTGGATGATCTTGATAAAGAGCTAAACACCTATGCAATGAGGGTACGTGAATGGTATGGTTGGCATTTTCCTGAGCTCGCAAAGATTGTACAAGACAACATCCTTTATGCCAAGGCGGTTAAGTTGATGGGTGACCGTGTCAATGCTGCAAAGCTTGATTTCTCCGAGGTGGGAATTTAACTTCCTTCTAGCTCTTTAAATCTTTCTTTATTGAACTAGAAAGAACAGCATGACTCCCTTCCTTGGTCAAATTAGTATTACAAATATTACATTCACTGCACTTGTTGTTGTGGCATAATGCAGTCAAATTCTGCTTTTGCTATAACATGATTTACTTCTTTGACAGAAATTAAAATTCATAATCTTGGTATGGTCTTGGTTGTTCGCAGATACTAACAGAAGAGGTTGAGGCAGAACTGAAAGAGGCAGCCATGATTTCAATGGGAACTGAAGTCAGTGATCTTGATCTGGAGAATATTAAAGATTTATGCAGCCAAGTTCTGTCCTTCTCCGAGTACCGGGCTCAGTTGTATGATTATTTGAAGAGCAGGATGAACACCATTGCCCCAAATCTTACGGCTCTGGTTGGAGAACTTGTTGGCGCTCGCCTTATTGCCCATGGCGGCAGCTTGTTGAATCTTGCAAAGCAACCTGGAAGTACTGTTCAGATACTTGGTGCAGAAAAGGCTCTCTTTAGAGCTTTAAAGACGAAGCACGCTACTCCCAAGTACGGGCTTATATATCACGCGTCTTTGATTGGTCAAGCAGCACCAAAACACAAGGGTAAAATCGCAAGATCTCTTGCCAGTAAAGCTTCTTTGGCAATTCGATATGATGCTCTTGGAGATGGCCAAGATAATACAATGGGTTTGGAGAATCGGATCAAGGTATTATCAAATACTATCGAGTTGGGACTTGTTGTTTTTCATTTCTGCCTCATACCATAGTTACACCTAATTATCATTTGTCGTCAACTTTTGTAGCTCGAAGCACGATTAAGAGCTTTAGAAGGCAAAGAGTTGGGTAAATCAGCTGGTTCTGCCAAAGGGAAACCTAAAATGGAAGTTTATGACAAGGATCGTAAGAAGGGTGCAGGATCATTGATAACACCAGCTAAGGTTGAGAAACTGGACTTCACATTGTATGTTTCACTTTTCGTCGATTCTGTTTCCAGCTATTGATTGACTTACACTTCTTCTGTAGGTTTACAATCCTTCTGCTGATTCTGTTCTCGGACGTATTGAAAACGAAGAGCAAAAGATGAGTATAGATGAACCATCATCTCAAACTGAGAAGAAAAAGCAAAAGAAGTCTGCTGAAGCAGAGGATAATGTTGTAGTATCAACATGTGATGGTGATGGCATTGCTGAATCCGAAGAAATGGGGACGACGATGAAGAAGGAGAAGAAGAAAAAGAAGCATACTGCTGCTGCTGATGGTATTGAAGAAAATGTTGAAGTGGAAAAAAGTAAGAAAAAGAAGAGAAAGCATGGTGATGCTGATGAGGATGAAACTACTGATACAAAGAAAGAGAAAAAGAAGAAGAAGAAAACTGAAGAATAAGATGGACACAATGCTAAGACTTTCTCTCGACGTCTTTCTTTTATTTAAGTCATTAATCTCACACAGAGTCCCTATTAAGCCTATGCTCGTCCATTCCTTTCAAGCTTGATGCTTCCCTTAGATTCGTCTCCTTATTCGACTGAACTGGTTGGTTTCACGTTCTATTTGGTCGTAAACTTGGTTCAAGAATCTTCTCTTATAGATTCCTTTCACCAAGCCATCGCCAGCGATCAACTGGCATTAATAGTTTTGGTACTTAGGCATGGACCAGTGTCTTAAACTTGTAAAGTGAGTCTCAAATTAGTTTTTTGCTCTTTGTAATGTGACTTTTAGTCTGCAGTTAATAGTAGCTTGCGAGCAGTTTCTGAAAAGCTGTATAACAGCTTCATGAAGTTTGTAATCAACAGCTTGCAAGTAATTTAAACAAGCAATCGAATTGACTGAGCAAGAAATCTTTCAAATCGGATGTTTTAGAGTTAAAAAACTCCACATGCTTTTTTCCTCCAGCTCGTTTTAATGCGATTTACTTGTGTGGGCAAAAACTGCTTAAATAAATTTTCTTTTATTTTTTCTAGAAAATCCAAAAACACAAGTAATGTTTCAATAAATTCTAAACATATAATACCTTAATATCTCTTTCTTTGAAAAGGTTATCTTTCTCTATTCTTGATTTATTTTTTAGTAATATATATTTAATATAATATTATAAATGAAATATGAAAAAAAAATAATGTATACATAAATCTTAATCGTTAAGTCTATTCTTTTTATTTTTTTCTTACTTTTGGAAAAAGTTCTCTTTCTTTGTTTTGAGAGAAAAAGAAAATATTTAACAAAAAGTTCAAAATGGAAAAGAACTAAAAAGGGAATATGCATGTTATGTGTCCAAAAAGCATAGATAGACTTAATGGTTAAGGTTTAAAAATAGTAGTACACATTTTAGCTTCATGATCGATAGTCGATTAATTTAAATTTATATCGTATAAAATTCATAAATAAAAAAAGTATTTTATATGAAATTTTTTTTATATTTAAAATTTAAATTTTATAGTTTTATAATAAAATTTGTTAGAACTGTTAAAATATATTGTATCTAGTGATAAATAAATAATTTACTCTTTTTTTTTAGAAAAATAAAAATTTATTTTTAATGACACGTCTCTACAAATAGTATCTCCAACTATTAAAGAATACGGTGAATTAAACTTCAATTTACGTGATATGGATCGTGCTCTCATACGAGCACTAAATCTTATGCGGTATGGATCGTGCTCCAATACGAGCATCGAACCTTACACAGCGCAAATCAAACTCCAATACGTGTAGCGAACATAGGATGAGAATTTAAAAAATAAATTAAAAAATAAAAAAAATTATTTAAAAAAAAGAAAGAATCTCTATAAATAGCTACTTTGGCCCCGGTAACATTTTTGCTCACTACCTTCGCGAGAATACTGCGCCGTTTTAGATAATCCTTTTATATAAGTAGAGAGAGAAAATCAGGTACATTACAATGGCGGTGGAAAATCGATGTAGCTCCGATGGTAGTGGCAGCGGCGCCGGCGGAGGTGCTGATTTCTACAACCTGCCGGAAGATTGCATAGCGAGCATTCTATCATTGACGAGTCCGAGGGAAGCGTGTCGGTTATCCGTGGTGGCTACGATTTTCCGGTCTGCTGCTGAATCCGACGCCGTTTGGGACCGTTTTTTGCCGCCGGATTACCGTGATATTATTTCCCGGTCTAGTGGCGGACTGGATTCGATCGTTTTCGGATCGAAGAAAGAGCTTTTTGTCCATCTCTGTGATCATCCTTCCTTCATTGACGGTGGCACTAAGGTAATTATATAAATGATACTTTTGATATGTGATTTTTTAATTTTTCATGTTTCCTGATTTTAAATCTGTGCTTTCTTGCTTCGATTTTGTAGGAAACGATAATTTTTTAATCTAAAATTGTTGAAAAACGTGATCTTTTTGGGGAATATTTCGAAATGAAAAGCATTCAATTAAGTGAGGATAAACAGTAATCGATCGAGAAAATACACAAAAAAGCTTATTATAGTTGGATATTTTACATTCTACCATGTGTTTGAATTTGATTTTGAAAGATTTTCTTTCGGATTTGTCAGGAGAGAATTGATTTTGCACTGTTTTGATTGAAACAGGATGTGAAACTATTTTTACTTTGGAACATGTTTAATTTTGAAAATAGCATAAGAATTGTTTGCTCATATGTTTATTCTTATGTATTAAACTAGTGAAGAAAATATAATAGTGACTCATTTCCTTTACAAGTAGATGACTGTGGTTTCTTGTGCTTTTATCACTGGAGCAAATAGAGTAGGTTAAATATTGTTTCTGTGATATAAAAGCTACATTGCAGACACTGAGATAATTAGGAGAAGAAACTTATTGAATATGAGAATTATATTTATGTGAAACATGCAGAAAGTTAAAATGGTGGTTCGAGTTATTCCTGGAATTATCCCCTTCAAAGATTGAAGTGGTCCATCCATAGTTGTGACTATTTAAGTGTGTATTAATGGTTGGTAAGTTGAGCTGGATGCAGATGGTTCGTGCATTCAACAAGTCCATGTGTGTGAGAGATGATCTCTTTGCAATTTAGTTAATATCAATCTTTATGTTAAAGATGGGAAGTTGCTCTGTGTACTTATCAGAGTACAGTATTAAAATAGTGGTGCCTGCTCACCAATTAAGATTCTTCTGTGAATGTTATTAACATCTTATGATACGCAAATCAAAACCTTTTCATGGCCTATTACACCCCTTTTCCTTCTTTTATATTTTGGGTATTAAAAGTTAATTAGAGGGGGAAAGGGCAACAGGACCAGTTGGCCCACTTTTAGACAGATAATGTGGATAGTAGATATTGAGTATTAACACCTTGATCACATTGTCTCTTTTCTGCTACACTTTTTGATGTTGTTGCTTTTGAGTTTTCATTCACATGTGGCAGAGCTCTTTTTTCCTTTTTTCTCTACTTTGAACAACTGTTGCTGGGCTTAGTTTTGTTTCTTACTTGCTAAGTTTACTTCTGACGTGGTATTGATGAAATCCAGAGCTTCTCATTGGAGAAGCGCAGTGGAAAGAAATGCTACATGTTAGCTGCAAGGTCACTTGCAATTGTTTGGGCTGACACACCTAGGTATTGGAGATGGGTCCCCCTTCCTGAGTCCAGGTATTTCAATTGACAAGTAATTTTTATTATAGTCAAGAGAAGGTAGTCCTATTAACCCGAACCTTTGCTGTACTTGAATTAACGATTCATACTTGATCTTTTTATCACCTTGCAGTTCTAAGGATTAAATACTTTTGAAGAGTAAAATTGGTTTTTATAAAATGTCATTTTTTGTCACTTTCAAGTTGATCCAGTGCAATGTTTTTGCGACTAGGTTCCCAGAGGTTGCTGAGCTTCTTGACGTATGCTGGTTTGACATTTCCGGCAAGATAAATACCTCTATGTTATCCCCCGACACCAACTATGCAGCCTACTTTGTGTTCACAATGAAATCCAGTACCTACGGATTTGATAACCGAAGTGCAGAGGGTGCAGTAGGGATTTCGGGGCATGAAAAGAAAACACAGACGGTTTTCTTGGATCCAGATGTAGCACGCAGGCACATGTTCCAAATTGTTCCAAGGCGGTTGGGAATACTCAACCGGATGGCTGATATCATGAGAGGGGAACCAAATCCACCTTCAGAAAGCAAAGCACAAGCACGATATCCACAGCAGAGAAGTGACGGATGGATAGAAGTCGAGTTGGGAGAATTCTTCGTCAAGAGAGGGCAAGACGTTGAACTAGAGATTAGCTTGACAGAGGTGAAGGAAGGTAACTGGAAAAGTGGCATAGTTGTTGAAGGGATTGAAATCAGGCCTAAAGAAAGCTAATGAAGTTGATAATGGAAAGTTCATTTGGTATCTGTGCCCAATACATTTTCCTATTGAAGGAGTAAAAGCTAAAGGCCTAAAACCAATTGTCCCACATGTGGCTGATGAGATTTTGATTCAAAAAGTAGAAGGTTTGCACCAAGTTTATCAAGAATTGAATCATCATGGTCAACAAATTGGTGTGACAAGCTAAATTACATGTATAGTGTCTTTGGGCATTTTATATTTTGTGGTGATCTGTTATGTTTTCCCCACTTGTATTTTGGTCAATAGTCATTTGTGTTAAAATATTTTGTGGAACTCACATGCTACTTAATAACTTTGTGGGTGATATCACTTCCATATGTTGTGTGCAATGCATTATTTATGCTAAGAAACAGGTCCTTAACACTCATATATTGAGGTCCCCCACCCCCGCCCCAAAATAAGGTGCATTTTGCGTCTATCATGTTGAGGTCGCCAACTCCAAAATAAGTTGCATTTCGCGTTTATGGAATGCTATAAATATTATGTTGAGGTCTTCCACCCCAAAATAAGGTGTATTTCGTGCCTATGAAACGCTATAACTATTAAGAAGACACTCGAAATTGGAAGGATATTCCTAAATCATTAGTCCGAGTAGTATATTTAAAACGAAAGCATTCAAGGGTGGAGCCAAGTGGACACTATGTGATTTCTTCCCATTTATCCTATCTTTGGTGTGAATAGAGTTACTTGGTAATCCTAGCTTTGGTGTGAATAGAGTTACTTGGTACGTGTTGCTAGGGAAAGATGACAAGTATTTTGTGGAATTAGTTGAGGTGTGCGCAAGTTATTCCGAACACTTCGATTAAAAAAGAAAGATAACATTTTCATGAAATAAAATAGATAAATGAATTGCAAATATAAGAGAAATCGTCAATAAGAGATATATTTAAGATCATTTCCTTTTGTTTAGAATTCTTTTTGTAATTATACAAATACTTATTCGCAATATCTCCATCTTTTCTTTCCCACCATGTTTTCGAAGTAAATTTATAAAATTTTATATTTAACATTTTTAAGATTGAATTCATTATAAATTTATATTTTTATTATTTATTATTTATTACAAGCAAATTTTTATGTATAAATTTATAAATTTCTTGTTCCATCATAGGCCCCATGAAATGGGTTACAATTTTCAAAATTGCTACTCGATGATACGTGTATCTCTAAGTAGCCAGAAATTTTTAAAAAGAATTAGGAGGAGAGATGAAAAGGAAAACGACACGTGTAATATATGAAATAATTTTTTGAAAAATTTTACAACAGCTTTGTGAATATTGTAATTAAACGGACAGTTTGCAATTAGCTCATATAAGCAGCTTATAATCAAGCAGAAAGCTTGTAAGCAGCCCAAGCAATAACTTTCTGAAGCTTGCAATCAAATCAACAACTCATGAGCTGCTTGCAATTGCAATAGCTTTCTAAGATTTGCAATCAAGCAAATAATTCGTAAGTAACTCTAGCAAGTAGCTTGCTAATAGCTCATGCGGACAATTTATAACCAACTTCTCGAAAAATCTTGCAGCAGCTTGCAATCAAACAAATAGCTTTCTGAAAAGTGTTGCTAACAACTTTATTTCTTCTAAAACTAAATCCATTCATATGTTTAACCTTATATTTTTATTATTATTTCATAACATGAATCGCTAATTTCATAAATAGTAAAAATCAAATATACTAAAGTACTTTTTTCTAGACAGTAAAAAAAAATCTTTTTCATATGTTAATGAGGAAAATATATCTCTTTAGAATTATATTTTTTTATGATGTTTTCATTAATATGTTCTTAGAAACGAAAATTCATCCAAAAATATTGTAAATAATATACTTAAAGAACTGTATTTTTAAAAAATTAATAATGTGTAATTTTCTTTTTTTAAAAAAAAAAAAAAATTTATTCATTAGCTTATTAAAATGCGGGCAATTTATGTGTACTAAAATAAAAATAACTGTAACTAAAATGAGTTAATCCTTTATATTATATGTAAGTTCCTCTTTTCTTTTCCTATTTTATATCCACATTTTCTCAACAAAAAATAAAAAATAAAAGGGAAAAGAAAAAAGAACCAAAAAAGGAGGGGGGAAAAAAAACTTTGTCCTTTGCCTCCTCTCCAAGTGATTTTTCTTTTCCTACAATTTCTAACACCACCTCAACCTCTAGGAAGAGGACCCTCCTCCCATCTAAGTAACCATCTCATTCAAAAACTTAATCATATACTGGAGCTCAATATGAAATTTTATTTTTTTACGAGATCCGTTCACGTAAAGAAAAACTATAGAAAATATATTGAAATAATATCTTTACTTTGACCCTTTCTTGAATCGGAACTCGGAGGAGGATGAGAGGAAAAGGCCATTGCCACCCCTTCTCCTCCTCCTAATTTTTTCTTCTTCACCATCTTCTCCTTTCCATTTTCTACCTAAAAAGCTTTGTGAACGTGATGATCATGAATTCATTTTCTTTTTAACCATTTTTTAATTATTGTTGTTTTTTTTTTCTTTTTTTTGGAATCTTGAGGGGAACAACAACGTGAAGAAATAATATTTTTTTTTCTTGTAGTCTATTTTTTTTTTTTTCATTTGAGCTCCTTTTGTAAATAGACACAATTCATATATATATATATATTTCTTTTTCTTGAGGGGATTGTGGAATTTTTATTTTTATTTTGATCTCTTGAGAGGATCAAGAACATGAGTTGCCTCCCCTGCTTCAAGAAAAAAGAGGAAGAACCGGCGGCGGCGGAGGAGGAGGAGGTGCCGGTAGCTCAACCTACAGAAATCTCAACCACCCCACCAACTCCGGGTATGATCTTCTAACATCATACATGAATTCTTTCTTAGAGATCTTTGAAATTTGAAGGAAATGAATTAGTCTTCATGTGGTTTGTGTTCTTCTATGTAACATGTTATATGATTTGATGATGTTTCTGTTTAGTTTCCCTACCCCTTTTTTGTTTCCTGTCTTGTCTAAGTCTGTCTGATTAGATAATAAGAGAAGAATACATGTCTAGAAGTCATGCAAAAGACAAGATTTGATTAGGAAAAAAAAAACCTTTTGGATAAATGACCTACCGTAAAAGTTGTCACCGTATCACCAAGAGTTCACGGGTCCAATCTTGTGAAAATAGCCACAAGGCTACTTACATAAGACCCAATATGGTCCGGTCCTTCTGTGGACCCCACATAAATCGGGAGCTTAATGCACCGGACTGCCCTCTTTATGCTCATACACATTACAAAAGCCATGGACGGAGCTACGTTAGGCAAAAGGTGATCCAGTGCACATTCTTTGCCGGAAAATTATGTGGTGTATAGAGATTAAATGTTAACTATTATTAATGTATATTTAACTTTCCACCTTCTTGACACAACAGAGGAGAAAATTTGCACACCTTTTGCTAAATTTCTGGCTCCGCCACTGGCACAAGCCTGTAAATATTTCACCATGAAGAACTAGTCACCAGGTAGATAGATGTAAAAGAAACAATAGATGGTTATGAAGAAATGATAAAATTTGATTGGAAGAATACCAACAACAATATACCCAGTGTTATCTCACAAGTGAAGTTTGGGGAGGATGGGACGTACACAAACCTTACCGCTAACTTTGTAAGGTAGAGAGATTATTTCCAACAGGAAGAATAACCATATTCAGTAAATATGCTCACCCTCTTAAGTATTCTAGCAATTAGAGAATTCAGTAAACAGGTAAGGATGCAAAAGGATATTTGTTTTCTTTAAGCTGCAGTAGACACTGAGATTACTGTTATGGCAGCTCTTTTGGCTTGCCAACTCATGTCATCATTCCTCCACTTTCCTCTATGTTGTGCGAACTCTCCAAAAATGTTGTCACACCCATGTCGGATCATTCAAAATTGCACTACTTTTGGAGGATCAGGCATGCACCTGCCAGCATTTTTGAAGCGTTTGAGTAACATAGACTTCCCTACCTGGGCAAGATGGTGTGCTGCTACATGTCTTTTGTAGTTCTCCTCACACATTTGTAGGCTCATGTTCACTTTCTCAATGTATTTCCGGGCGGTAACTCACCAGCTGAACCATTTCACAAAAGCGACGATGTTAACCCCGTTGAAAACGAGAGCAGCAATGCTAAGACTTACACATTCCGCGAGCTCGCCAGTGCTACAAAGAATTTCAAGCAAGAATGCCTGATCGGAGAAGGAGGATTTGGAAGAGTGTTCAAGGGAACACTTCAAGGAGAGGTAACATTACCTTAAACTTTCTCTTTTCACCCTTGCTGTAACTTTAACATGATGAATAATAAGTTTTCTTGGGTGTGTTTGGTATTACAGAAAACATTCTGTGCATAATGTTTTTCACAAAATAAGTCACTTTCTGGTGTTTGGTTGCAAGAAAGTATTTTCAAGAGAACATTTTCACCAAAAGGGAGAAATGACTTCCCTCACTTTTGTACTGAAGTCATTTCCCTTCACAATTATCTCAGCGCTAAACTTTATATCACCGTTGTAACCAACATGTGCATACATCAATCTTTAATATTAAAAGATCTCATCAAGATACTATTCGGTTTGCTAAGATTAACAATCTCTAATAAAAAAAATTTTCTGAAAAGGATTTTTCACTCTCCAACCAAACAATGAAAAATTCCGGAAAATGATTTCCGTCATACTAAACACATCATTTATTAATGTCCACATATATTAGGGTGAAGAAAGACTTCAGTTTTGATGTCTGGTTTCTACCTGTATAGGTTGTGGCAGTGAAACAACTAGACAGAAGTGGAACACAAGGAAACGAAGAGTTTATTGTTGAGTTGTCAAAGTTGACTCTCCTTAAGCACCCAAATCTGGTCAATCTCATTGGATATTGTGCTGATGGTGATCAGAGGATTTTGGTCTATGAATACATGCCAATGGGTTGCCTAGAAAGTCATCTGCTTGGTAAGTTTGTTCGGACTCTCTAAAAATGTTGTCACACCTGCGTTGGATCGTCCAAAAATGCACTATTTTTGAAGGATCTGGCACGCACCATTGATATTTTTTAAGAACCCAAGCAACATCAGTTTATGAACATATGCCTGCCTACTCTTCCCCCTTTCATGTTATCATAAACTTTCTTGATTCTGTACTAACTAGTTCTGTTACATTCCAGATCTCAAAGAGGATCAACAGCCACTAGATTGGCTATCCAGAATGAAGATAGCTTTAGGTGCTGCTAATGGACTTGAGTATCTACATGAGAAGGCCAACCCGCCAATAATTTATCGCGATTTGAAAGGCGCAAACATTCTGTTGGATAAAGATTTTAATCCTAGACTTTCAGATTATGGTCTTGCTAAGCTTGCAGGTGGAGGGAGTAAGACAAACATGTCACCAATGATGATGGGAACTGGTTACTGTGCTCCAGAGTTTGAAAGAACTGGTGAACTCACTTTTAAGTCAGATGTATATTGTTTTGGAGTTGTTTTGCTTGAACTTATAACAGGGCGTCGAGCAGTGGATACTACAAGGCCAGCAGCTGAGCAAAACTTAGTTGATTGGGTGAGTATTCTCATTTTATCATGATTTTTTTTTAATCTCAAAGTTTTTGTATAGGGAGCCTTGGAGCAATGGTAATGTTGCCTCCTTGTGACCCATAGGCCATGGGGTTGAGCCGTGGAATCCATCTGACCTATAGCTCATGGGTTTGAGCCGTGGAAGTAGTCACTGATGCTTGCATCAGGGTAGGTTACTTATATTACACCCCTTTGGGATGCGGCCTTCCCCGAACCCTGTGTGAACATGGGATGCTTTTGTGAACCAGGCTGCCCTTTAGACTCAAAGTTCATGTGTATCTTTTGGACTAAAAACTAAAGGAAGTTTGAGTACAGTTTCTAACTGGTCACCAAATGTATGTGATTTTAATAGGCACAACCCTATTTCAAGGATCCAAAGCGGTTCCCTGAATTGGCAGATACGCGTCTTGGAAAGAAGTTTCCTGTCAAAAGTTTAAATCAAGCCGTTGGGGTTACAGCAATGTGTCTTCAAGAAGAACCAACGGTTCGTCCTTTGATTGGTGATGTTGTGGCTGCTCTTACTTTTCTTACAATGCCCCAGCCAGATGACTCTGATTCACCCACCGATCCAACTCCAACGTCAAGTATTGAAAAGTCAAGTCCAAATAATGAAGATCAAGAGAGTTCAGTAAACGAGGACCGAGGTGATTCAGATGATGAGGATGAAGGTTCTTCCGACGATGAAGAGGAAGACAGTGAGAATGACCAACAAAATGATGAAAAAATCCGTGACAAACAACGCTCTCAAAAAGTTAGTGACAAACGAAAGTCTCAAAAAGTTCGCAGTCAAGATAAAGCAAGTCCAGATCATGGAAATGGAAGTGCATCGGGATCTTCAGAATATGAGGACAGTGGAGATGAAGGAAAAGGGACAGCAAAATCTGGATAATGGGGTTCGCGTTCAAGACATAAGAGCAAGGTAAAATCTCGCACTAAAAGTATCAGCTCAGGTTCAAGTAGCTGAACATCCAACAGTAATATCACAAGGAACCATAAGAAGAATGCAAATTGTTGAATTTAATGGGCAACAATGTCAATGATGCTTGAAAACACAGCACGGATTCAAGTTTAAGTCACATATAGAGAAGTTGATTTAAGCGAAAAACAAAGATTGAAGGGAGCAAGTGCTAGTACAAACTGCAGAAGTAAAAGCAACGTTGACTCAACTAATGTAATTTTCATTTTGTTAAGGCAACAAGCAGCTTACATTCTAATTATGGAAGTTTTGGAGCATATTCAAGTCAAAATGCAATGAGGAATCAGAACTTTAAAGTAATGGTTCAAATCATCCCAGAGTATATAGAAGTAAAACATGTAACTCTACCTTGTAATTTAACCTTTTTCATATTTTCATTTTGACAAACTTAATTTTCAAATTTTGGCTATGAGGCAGTGAGCTTTTTGAATAAGTTGTTTCACTATTAAATATTGCGGCTTCTGCACCGAGATCTCAGGCCAATAAGCCACAAGCTCAAAAGGCATCCTTGTACCGACAATTCTTTGGCTTTAATAAGCTAATAAGTTTACTATAATAGCAGTTTTAAGCTGCATCAAACAAGCTAATAACTTTATAATACTAGTAGTTTCAAGATTTGATTTCTCATTTACGCAAGCAGTTATATACAAAAAAACATTTTAAGATGACCTACAAAGTATATAAAATGTCATTAATCAACCAAATTGTATCTGATTATGTTTACTTCGAGCTAAAGCGATTCAATAAACACAAAGAGTATTTTTAGGGTTTCAAATATTCATCTGCACAATCTCTTGTCTGTACATAAAAGGAGGGAGATTGCATGTACTTTTAATGGTAATGTATTGTTGGTACAAAAAAAGATGGATAAAAGGGTAACGAAATACGCAGAGCACGTGAAACTAAAGGTGTGTGACCCCTAACCCGAAGGAAATGAATATCTATTTCTGTTACCAGTAAACTCATAACTCCAACTAGCTGAAAAGCAAGGCAACTTGATCCAAGATATTCTTACTGTGCTTGTAGATGTTTCATTTTTCAAACGGATCATGATATAGCAGACTTGACGTAACACATAAGCAGCCATAGTAGAGTTATATCAGCTGAACGAGCTACTTAATTGAAGCTACAAGGGCACCACTGATCCTTCACTTCTTTTGTCATCGCTCTTTCTGTAGCCATCCGAGCTGCACGAGAGAAGTATGTTAACAGAGAGGAGAATATAAACAATGCTCAATGTGCGGAACTGAAAAAAATAAATACCTTCCAAGCATACATCCCCAGAAATGCTACAGTATCCGTGGACCAAACAACAGCAAATGACTTCAAGAAGAACGGAATTATAACATTAAGCAAGGGAACGAGGAGAAAAAGATAATTGAGAGCTTCTTTCTCATTCTTTGAGCAGTCTCGAGCCCGAAGGGAAGGAATAGCTGCAACAACAGAAATTAACATTTGAGTTCATATTTACAGCTGAACTGAGGGACTAGCAGCAAGGGTACAAACTCGTATCAACCAAGGCAGTTTGATCATTTATATGAATTACATTACAACAACTTATACTTTTTATGCTAGATTTTACTTTGGCATTCACAATCAAGACTAGAGTGTATAATAACACAAAATGTTGAATACTGTTTACACTGCAACTGAAATCACAATGAATCTCATGAATATAAGATACCTTACTGAGCAAAAGTGTATCTAACATACGAAGATAATATTCCATTAAGACAATTGCGTTTTTCTTCCATGATGAGACATGAACTGACACTTGAGAAAACTATCTGAAGGAAGTAAAATCAGATTTCAAATAGCGACCAACTAAAGCTGCAAACGAACCTCAAGATTATAGTCCTCCATTTGAGAGAACAGTGAAAAGAAAACAAAATGAATTAATGGACAGATGAACAATACATATCTACTTCATAAAAGTAACTTTAAATCACTCATACAGCAATATTCTTATTTATAACATTACTTTGGGGCCAAGGTTTAATTCTATATATCAATATTACTTACTAAACATCCATATGGACCACATTCCCATTAGTCTCCAGATGTCCGGTTCATTTGAGGGAAATATGAGATTGAAGGAGAGAGCTCCGCCTATCAACATTGACGCATAGCCCTGAACTTCAAAAACAGTGTATAAAACAGTTCCAGGTCTCGCAGGGTTTTTCGTAGCAGTGGAAGCCCTCGGTGCAAAGGTTGTAGCAGTCTTCAGAACAGCCTGGTAGAGAGTATTTTGAAGTTAACACACATATCATTAGTCAAATAATTGTCCGTGTATACAGAAATATTAAAAAGAAAATTTCAAGTTGCAAATTTAGCAGCTAATTTTAGAGAGTACCATCAGAATTTTGAGATTTTTGAAGCTGGTTGGAAGATAACTGCAGTATTTTAAAACTTTTTGAGGAAAATACCAAATGGAACATTTCTAACGTCGTCAATGAGGGAAACTAGTGCGTAATCAACAATTCATACTATTGGAACTTGCAAATGGAACGAAATGTTGGAACTAACTCAACTCCAAAAGCTAGTTCTGTATCTTTCAAAGGATTCATTACTATTAGACTATCTCCACGCAGACCTCAAACTATTTGGATTTAAGACCAGCTATGCTCTAAAAAGTTCACGTAGCCGCAGTTACGCCAATAAAAGGATCATTCTTGTAGATATTTCATTAGCTTCTTTCAACCTTAGAAATAATGATTCTTTTTGTAATGCTTCTGTAATATCAGCACTCTCTTCTGCTATTATTAATTTAAGTATACCTTGCCTCTAAAAAATGATCATAACTTTTCAAGAAAACATTTAACAAACACAAACTGCAAAACCCAATTAACATAACAACCACTTAAATGATGACACTAAGCATATCAAAAAGTTGGATAAAACTGAGCAAAGAAATACATAAAAATCTCACCTTTTTGAGTTCCTTATTATCAAGAACAGCACTAGGACCAGTAGAAGTGGAATTTTCCCCTCTTCTTTCGTCCTCCTCAATACTGTTGATTATAACCCCATTTGCCTTTTCTTGAATTTCCTCTTTTGGGTCCTCTACTACCTGTTTATCCAACTCATTTGAACTTGCAGAAACACAAAGTCTGCAACTTTTTCCACTAATCAATGGAGATTTAAAGAACCCATTTTTCTGGGGTGGGAGAAACTTCAAGATTTGGCAGTTCAAAACTGATGCTGACAGTGTAGTAGCTGAATTCATCTTTGGAGTTTTTGTACAAATTTTGGGTTTTTAGGCCTCATGTAGAGCTACAACATTTTGTATGGAAGTTGGGTCTTTGTGAAAAAGAGTACAAAGGTAAACATATCAAGATGAACAGTGATACAAAACCTTGAAAATGGGAAGGATAGAAGAGGAAAAGTGTCAATTTTATTTGTGGCTCCAAATGACTCTTCAATATGAGCCAATTAGACCCAAAATTTAGATTTTTAAGAAATAAAAATAGTGCATACTCATCACTTTTTAATGTAAATGACATCAATGAGGATTGAGGATATAGGTTGATATGTGTCTAATTTGTCAATGAACACTTTTTCATATGAATCATATTGGTGATAACATAGGCTTATATGTGTTTAATTTATATTTTAATAACGGGGCAAGGTAATTAAGTTATTCGTATTTGTTTTAAGTAATAAAAATAATATATTGAGAATTATATGATGTCAATATGTCTTCCATCTTTATTTCAATGAAGGATAAAATGGTTCACAAACTACCTATTATTTGATCCAATCGTGTAGCGACTCTTTTTAAGAGATAAAAAGTAATGATATAGCAAATAATCACTTTCACATAAAATCTTAAATTTCACAAATAAAACTCAATAATGATGTCATAAAATTTCACTTCTATTTTAAGATGTTTTAATATATATGATATCATTTTGCAGAAATAAATATTTTATTTAAATTTTACATTTTCATGTAATATTTTTATATTAAATTAATTTTTTAATTATTATTTTAATTATTTAATATTATTATAATATAAAATTAACTTAATAAAATTTTGTGTCTAATCAAACTCGTATGAGAAGGAAATAGAAGAAGAAACAAAAAGGTGTAAGACTAAGAATTTATAGTTTTGTTACATAAAATCTTTCCTGTTGCAATTGGTCTACTAAAAAAAAGTGTTTTTCTTTTTTTCTTTAAAGTAATTTTAAAATATATATTTATTAATTATGATTAAGTGATGAAAGTATAAGCACATGTCATACACCTGCTGCAGGTAATTTTTACCCTTTTACTTTTATTTATTAATTAATTAAATTTATTAATTTAAAATGACTAATAATTTAAAATAATTTTTTTTAATCTTTATGAAATAAATAGAACCTTTTGATCATTAACCAGACATTTCATTAGAAACGAAGAAATTAATAACAGATTATACATTTATTTTTTATAATTTTTATAAAATATAAATCTAAATTAATCAAATCGACTAACAAATTATTAACACCAGCAAAAAGTCAAAAGTATTGAATTGTAGATAGGCTTAACACGTTGTGGTTTACACATGGTGCCACATGGTTAACTCCCAATAGTCCATATACACCCAAAAAGGATAAATAAAAATAATTTTAAAAATTATATTTTTATACTTTTGAAATCTTTAATTACAATATATATATATATATATATATTAAATGGAGAATTATTGAGAATATAACTATATAATTAAAAAAATATTCTCTTTTAAAATGGTTACACACTTTAATATATTATTAAAGTAGAAAAAGACTTTGAAATCAAATTTTACTGTCATTCATTATCAAAAAAGAACTTCTATTTGTTAAAAAAAATCTGATCACGTATATAAAAGAGCTTGTTTAAGAATATAATATAGTAATAAAAAGTATATTTTCTTGAGTCCGGCATCGAAATAGACAAAATTTCTTTAAAAGGTTTTAAAACGAACACTGATTTTTTTGGCTATCCAAAACGGACACTTTTTTGCCTCAGAAATGAGGTTCTAATTTTTTTAAAAAATTTTATTAAGGGAATCTCGTTGGAAGATTCTATTTAAATAATTTTTTTTCATTCTCACGTCAAACGAAATTTTAAAAAAAAATTGAGAACCTTATTGGCTGTCCAACAGGTTTTCCTTAATAAATTTTTTTTATACGGTGTTTGCACTTTCTCAACCACCATTTTAATATTTATCTTTCATTATCATTAATTTATTATATAGGAAAAACAAAAAGAGAAAATATTCTTTTTTTTTTTTGAAAGATTCTGTTTATTTTGGACTGTTCTCCAATTTTTTTTTCTTTAACATAAAAAGAAATGAAAAAAAAATATTAAAAAAAACTTGTTGCTCGGCCAACGAGATTCTCCAATTTTTTTTTTTTCAAATTGTATACACTAGAAAAAAATCTAAAAGATGAGGATTGAGGTCTTTCTTTTTAGAAAATAGCAGCACATGACTTCAAACTTTTCCCTTGCAAGAACCTGCTTGAGAAACCATCATTTTCTGCACAAAGTCTACTTCTACTCTGCTGAAAAAGAACTAACAGGTGAGCTCTGAAACTTGTTAAGACTTGTATGAGATGTTATGTCACAGAAGATAGTTCACTTAAAACTACATAATGATAGATGAGTTGCGGTAGAATCCCAAACTCGAATCCATAAAGTTTAAATCTTGAATAGCCGATTTTCTTTTGTGCTGAATTAGACTTGGAAGACACTCTGGTCAAATCTTGATTGGCTTCCTTTTGGTTCTCTGTAGTTTCTTAGTTTTTAGCCCTGAAAACTTACCATATCCAAGAAGAGGTTATTGGCCGTCATGAGTTTAAGTTCTATGGACTGACGATGTAAAAAATATTTGTTGAAGGGTGTCCAAAGGACCAAGAATGATCACAAAATATGTGTAAAGACATATATAATAGATATACTGATTGAAAATTATGCAAGACAGACATCAAATTGAGACAAAATGAAGCTTCAAAACCTCTACATCTCAAATCTAAACTCACATACAAGCCGAGTTGTGATAATAGGCTGACACTGCTTGTGAAGAATTTTGTGTTACGTCGTTGCTTGCTATCACAGGTTAAATTACACTGATAGTGTAAATATTGTATACAACTTAAATGCTTATGTTAGTTGGCTTGAGGACTAACACTTCCCCAATACTACAGGCACACAAAGAAATGGAACCAGAAGAAAACATAAAGCCTCATGCCATAATGATACCAGCACCTCTACAAGGCCACATAGTACAATTCATCAATCTTGCAATAAAGCTTGCATCAAAGGGTCTCATCATAACTTTTGTTAACACACAATTAACTCATCAGAGGTTGATGAAAGCTCAATCAATCTCTGAGAACTCTCCGGATTACAACATTTTCTCTGAGGCACGGAAATCTGGCCTTGACATCCGATACACAACAATATCTGATGGTTTCCCACTGAATTTTGATCGAGCGGGGAACCACGATCAGTTCATGGAAGGGTTGTTCCATGTTTTCTCAGCACATGTGGATGATCTTGTTGGAAATCTTGTCAACTCTAACCATAATCCTCCAGCTTCTTGCCTAATTGCTGACACTTTCTTTGTCTGGCCATCAGAGATTGCCAAGAAATATAACCTTGTTAACATATCATTCTGGACAGAACCAGCTCTGGCATTCACAAGTTACTATCATATGGACCTCTTAAAGATAAATGGTCACTTTGGTTCTCAAGGTATGATTTCTCAACCCCCCACTCCCCACCCCACCTGATTTTGTAGCTAAATCTTCTTTTCTTTCTGATAAATCAAAATATCTCATTCAGATGTACAACAAAAAGTTATTAACTATACAACAATGTCATAATACATATATATATTAGCCCAGAAAAGCATCTAACCAGTAAAATAGGATCTCTCCTCTTTGCAGCATAAATACAATCAAGTTATCAAAAAGGTTGTTTTTTTTGTTCTTGTTACTGAGTTCGCAACTCCTTTATACATTGTTCTTAGAGTTTAAGTTCCGCATTGACAACGTATAATATGTTTTATGCCATCAGGTTACGTCGAATGCAATAACAGGTAAACGTTTATAGGAAACATGATGTAACAACTGGGAAAATAAAGTAACCAGATATAGCAAGTTGCATTACACTGATAGTGTATTAAATTTTCAACTGTTCAACAGATAATCGCGAGGACACGATAGATTATATACCAGGCGTTGAAGCTATTGAACCAGGAGATCTTCCTTCATACATTCAAGATTCCGAGCCATGGAGTACAATGCACCGGTACATATTCAAGTCACTTGAAGATGCACGGAAAGCGGACATGATCATCTGCAACACAGTACAAGAGCTAGAGTCCTCAACAATATCAGCTCTACAAGAGAAGAAGGCATTCTATGCACTAGGACCAATTTTCCCAAATGGCTTTACCAAAAGCACCGTTCCAACAAACCTATGGGAGGAATCAGACCCCATCCAGTGGCTAAACAGTAAACCAAAAGGTTCAGTTGTGTACATTTCATTTGGAAGTCTTGCAAATATTAGTGGACAAGATATTCTTGAAATGGCTCATGGACTTCTCCTTAGCAGAGTTAGCTTTATTTGGGTGGTTCGTCCTGACATCACATGGTCCTTAGAAAGTAATGATCTCTCGCCGTCAAGATTTGAGGACAACGTAAAAGACAGAGGATTAGTTGTGCCATGGTGTAGCCAAATTGATGTAATTTCACATCCAGCTATCGGAGGATTCTTGACACATTGCGGGTGGAATTCAGTTTTGGAGAGTATTTGGTGCAAAGTTCCAATGTTGTGTTTTCCTATATTCACTGATCAATTTACAAACAGGAAACTGGTGGTCACTGAGTGGAAGGTTGGTTTTGATCTTAGCAGTGGAAGAATTCTCAGAAGACAGCAAATTGCACAGAAAATAGACTGTTTCATCACTGAAGCCAATGAATTAAGGATCAATCTAGAGGAAACAAGGAAGAAGCTCGAAGATGCATTATCCGAAAATGGTTCATCAGGAAGAAATTACAAACAATTAATTTGTGACCTCAAATCCAGAATTCTGCAGAAATGCAAGAGTAACAAGACAAGCTTACTTTAGTATGGTAACTAGAAGACATATCTGTAATGGAATGAAATGCATGCATATATGATATGATCCATATAACAGATCCCAACTTATATCGCGATTGAAGCTTACTCAGCTGATTGATTGAATAAGAATAACTATATTAATGGTCCAGCACTTCTTCCCCGGGCACCGTGCATGGTGGAAGCTTAGTGAACCGGGCTGCCTTTTTTACCGAGGAGGCTGTTGCAAAGAAGTGTCCCTATAGTTGAAGCATGAACTTGCAGAGGGCACAGATTAACAATCTAAAGTTCAAAAGTCTCACAATCAAATTAATTAACACATAATGGAAGGTATATCCATATCCAAGGTCTTTTGCACTATCAGATCACTTCAAAGGCAAGTCAGATCATATACGGATCCAGAATTTGAACATTATGGGGTTTGAGTTTGAGATCTACCACGTCCCATTAGATTTACTGGGTTCGAAATATATTAGATTTAATGTCTATAGTCTACGCCATTTTTTTTAACACCTTTACTTACTATAGTTTCACACCTACAGGCCGGTGCATCTATAGATCGATGATATGACCAAACCATCTCACGCGACTTCTCGCATTTTACCCTCAATACGTGCTACTTGCATCTGGTGATATAGGCTCAAATGAAACAGGAAAGATATAGAGAACTGTATATTGGTTTTTTAAGTACTATATCACCAATAGCCCGTTTGACCAAAGGTGCTTATTTTTTTTAAAAAACACTTATTTTTAAGAAACGAGGTGTTTGGACAAGCTTTTGAGAGAGAATAAGCGCTTTTAGGGAATGGTAGAAGTTGTTTTTTAGAAGCTAAAAAAAATAGCTTTTCCCCAAAAGCATTTTTGTGAAAAATACACTTAGAAGCACTTTTCAACGAATGCAATATATAAGTCGTGTTTAGCAGTTGCGATTTATAAATCGTATTCATCAACTTGCTAATTATAAGTACAATATATAAGTCATTATAAATCGCATTCATTCATAACTATTTTTAATTAAAAAAAAGTTTGGAGCAGGAGAAGTAAAAGTGAGCGAGGAGATAAAGGGGAAATCAAACCTCATCAACACAATAAAAATTCAGATAGTCAATCAACTCAGCTACTAAGATTCTCTCATTAATGATTATGTATAAGTCACATTAAATAAATAGTAAGCAATTATATATACGGATACAACACAAAACCAAAGACAAATTTTGTTATGAAGCGCTTTGTTTCCAATGTGTTAGTTTTGAACGCGAATATAAATTTAATTGAGGCCCAATATGAATAAGAGGCTTGAGAAAAAAAAAAAGACACAAAGAAATAGAAAAGAAAGTACCAAATTAAACACAAAACCTTTGAAGTGTTGTCCAAGAAAATCAAACATAACAAATTCTGCTCCTTTTTGTGCAACATAGTTTCGATTCATCCTTCTCTATCGTCAGTCCCAGAATGTCGGTAAGTTTTTCTCTTTTCTCCAATCTTTTTAGTCAATACACTTGTTTGTAAACCGAGCTTGTCTCATTAGTTTTCTTAAACCTAACTGTAAGCCCACCTTTTTTTTCCCAGAATGTTTAGATAGTTAGAGATTAAACAACAAAAAATTGAAATGGGTTTGAATAGATTGAGGTGTGGTTGATAGTAGAGATTAAACAACAAAAATAGTGAAATGGGGTTGAATAGATTGAGGTGTAGTTGATTGATTAATTGATCTTGATAAGAATTTAAAAACGAAATTGATCTTTTTTAGTCAGAGTTAGTTTTCTGGACCTAGACTTTATGGAGAAATTTTAGATAATAGAGATTAAACTACAAAAAAGGAGAAATGGGTCTGAGTAGATTGACGTGTAGTTGATAGTAGAGATTAAACAACAAAAAGAGAGTGAAATGTGGTAGAATAAATTGAGGTGTAGTTGATTGATTTTTGATAAGAATTGCAAAAAAACAAATTTTTTTTTTCCTATCAGAGTTATTTTTCTGGACCTAGATTTTATGCAGAAATTTTAGATAGTAGAGATTAAACTACAAAAAGAGTGAAATGGGGTCAAATAAATTGAGGTGTAGTTGATTGATCTTGATAAGAATTAAAAAAAAAAATTGAATCTTTTTCTATCGGAGTTGGCTTTCTGGACCTAGATTTTATGCAGAAAATTTTGATAGTAGAGATTAAACTACAAAAAAGGTGAAATGGGGTTGAATAGATTGAGGCGTAGTTGATTGATTTTTGATGAGAGTTTTAAAAAATCAAATCTTTATTATCAGAGTTGGTTTTCTGGACCTTGATTTTATGCAGAAATTTAGATATTGTGAACATATATAAAGAAACATCACGGGTTATAGCAGAATGAGCTCAGAGGATTTGTATTGCCAATCCCAGCTAGTTTGTGATCCAGGATAGTCCACTGATTTTGATAAAGACATACACAGTGATGAATTGTACCATTGAAGTTTGCCTTTTGCAGTGTGATATTGGCTCTGTGTTTGGTTATGGTGGTATGTATAAACAGATTGAGGCATTGCTGATTGTTTGATTTTAATAGAGATAAAAAACTGAAATGTTTATCATCAAAATTTTTATTTGGCCCTATCTTTTATGTAAAACTTTTAAATGGTAGATATGAACAAACTGAAATTGGTTAGAATATAGTGGAATTGGCAAAGAGGATTTGTTTAGACAACCCTAACTATTTGGGGATCGAGGCGTAAGAATTGATTTGGTCGAGATAAAGAAACTGAAATATGTGTTATTAAAGTTGGTTTGCAGTGTGGGTTAATGACTATGTGTTTGGTTTTGCCGATGTATATGTATAGATCTTTGAGTACAATGGAAGTGCCCTAGTAGCAATGGTGGGGAAGAACTGCTTCGCCATTGCTAGTGACCGGAGACTTGGAGTGCAGCTGCAGACCATCGCCACTGATTTTCAAAGAATTTACAGAATCCACGATAAGGTGTTTATTGGGCTTTCTGGGCTGGCTACAGATTCCCAAACACTGTAATTTCTAATTCCTCCCTTCTTCTTGTTTTTCCCCATTACTCTTTATAGTTCTCAGCCTTAGCGTATATGCTTGACTGCTAACTACCAAAAGAAAAAATGAAATAAACTTACTATTATTATCTTTTCTGATGATCCACCATGCATATGGTGGAGCATTAAGGAGACCCCGTCTGTATAATAACCAAAATGTAAGTACATTAAGAAAGAGAACATAAAACTTCACCTCCTCAATCCTATACGTGGAATGAATAACTATTCAATGTACAAAAGATATTAGATGCAAAAGTGCAGTTTGCAGTTTGAGCCGTACCTTGATGTTGTAAATGTTATGTGTTTTGAATGCAGAAAACCAAAGACAATCACTTTGGAGTTATAGATCTTTGAATTGGATGAATGAATTAAGGGACCATTGTTATAAAATAGGTATTATTGTTTGGTGAATAATAATACATGGTATTGTTATGCTATGAATAATAATACATGAATTATATATTATGCAGATTTTACGATTTCAAAGTCAAGAATTAGCTTTGTCCTGGCATTTCTAATACATATAGTTTTATTCCACATTCTATCTCCTATAAAATAATATGTGGATTCATTTTTAAGTTATGCAGGTATTCTATGGATGTAGTTTTATACTGGACAGAATTAGTAATGCAAAGTCGTATTAGTACTGCAGAATATATGCTGGAAACCAAACTTTGTATTACAAATGTATCAACTATGCCCCTTAAATGCAAGCAAACTTTGTATTAATAAGGAAAAATCTTAAACAGCCAAACAAACTACCTCATCAAGATAATAAGTCATCTTTGTGGCATTGAAAAATATAAGTTGTTTCTTAACTTTGTTAAAGATTTTGAGTTTGCAACGAGTGATCAAAGTGCTTGTTCGCGGATTGGAGGGATTGGGCCATTTGAAAGGAAGAGCGGAATGGATATATTGTCGAGCTTAACTCTTTCCAGTTGTGTGTTGCTTTTTTTGTAGGATGTGGGATGCGGAGGGGTATAGCCTAATCTCTTCATTGATTTGATTTGTTTGAATTATGTACACTGATATGTGCCTTTGATTGGGTTTCTCAAGGTATCAACGATTAGTGTTCCGTCACAAGTTATATCAGCTTAGAGAAGAGAGGGACATGAAGCCAGAGACTTTTGCCAGCCTTGTATCTGCAATCCTATATGAGAAAAGGTTATTAAACTATTTATATGTCCTGTGACGGTGTAAACATTTCATGGCTAGTTATTGCCTTAAGACTAATTTGTCTCATGTTTGTACTGGCACATTTCATGTATGAATAAATTTGGTTGAGGGTTGGTATAAATTTGAAAGGTGACTGCCTCCAGACCAGAAAGCAATTTGATCACTTTGGTGACTGGAGGTTCACTAAATAATTTTTAAAATGTATTACACATTTTATATATTGCATTTGTGTTTTCCATTCTCTACACCTGCGCCTTCTAGGATATGCTGCTTCTTTACCACCTTATCGTCCTAGGTAGAACATATATGCAGCAGATATTGCATTTGTGTCGATGTTTTCCATTGACCTGGTGCAGATAATACTTGCTGAAGTGAGTAGCTAGTAATTGGAAACATTTGATAGATTGAAAAATTTTCTCCTCTATGTACTGTTTTCATATCTTGTCTTCTCTCATAGCTTTTCATTGTATACGCTATAAGAATAAAACATAAACTTTTTGTTCCATGTAAGCTGGTACTTTATCTACTGACTCTTGTGATCTGCTTTGGCCCGTTCCTGCACCTAAATTGTATCCAATTAAACTAGGCAAAAGTCCCATGTAGGCTTGTAGCTTGATCTCGACATGAATCCCAGACTTCCTGAAGTTCTTGACAAAAATTTTGAGGCTGCAAAATCACACCTCCAGTTTAAGATTGAGTCATTAGACAATCTACTGGCGCTTGATTTTTCTCTCTTTCATTCATGAGTGTGGGAGACATTGTTTGCAGTTAGTATCTCAACTCAATTCCAGCCTTATCTTTGCCTCTTCTATTAATTTTGTTGGACAGACCTATTGTGCGTAACTGCATGTGTTTCTGGCTCTACATGTATAATGGTTCTTGAAATGTCATAATTGCCTAATGAATTTGGTTTTTATCTAGGTTTGGTCCATACTTTTGCCAACCGGTAATTGCTGGATTAGGAGATGATGACAAGCCCTTTATATGCACAATGGACTCTATTGGAGCAAAGTATGTTTAGTTTCTTTCTACTTCTTCAAGTTAATTTTTGGAGAGTTCTCCACTTCATAGAAGCTTTCCCTACAATGTTTTGCTTATGATATGGCTACTTGGACATCATCTGCAGGGAACTTGCCAAAGATTTTGTCGTTGCTGGTACTGCCTCAGAATCGCTGTATGGTGCATGTGAGGCCATGTTCAAGCCCGACATGGTTTGTTTCTCATATCACTACAATTTGATATAATGTTCCATAATCTAGCTCAAATGACACGCCACCACGTCAATATTTCCTGGCGGGGATAATTTTGCTGATGTTGATGAAGTTCTTCTTTTACTTTATGCATATTTCAGATGAAATATATTTTCTTAGAGAAAATAATGATAGCTCCCTTTAGTTGATGTTCTGTGTAGCGATTTAACATAGGCAGTGTTTGATATAAATGGGTGGTGAAGTAAACCAGTACCTATCCGTAGCTTTGTGTGTAGCTTGCAGTCCTTTCTTATCCCCAAAACTGTTAGCTCATTGGTAAACTGAAATAAACTTAGCCAGTCAATAATGGAGATGTCAGTATTCCAGGAGTGGAATCCTCAAGGATCGTTTATTCCTAGATCATATTACAAAGCCACTTCGTAGATCACTTAATAACTGAAAGATTGTTTAATACGCAACCACGTTCTCTCTTTCGCCAATTAGTACTCCTGATCAAAAAATAATTTTTTATAAGAACACGATCGCCATTTTTTGTGAGTAGAATGCTTTTGGTATTGCGGATTGAAGTTGGGTCGCAATGGACAGAGAGTCGAGCATAGGAATCAAAATATGTAATATTGCATTGCATTGTAGCTCAATTTGTGGCTATCTGGTAACTACGTGTCTCCATGCTTTTGAAATTGAGATTTTTAGAGCTTTCTGGCAAAGGATAGGAGAGAGCTTAATCTTTTGAGTTTCTTTAATGAGTAAAGGGTGAAAAACATATCTAGTATCACGAACTTTTGAGTTCTATGTGAGTTTCCTACCTGAACTATCACCAAATATTTATCGAAATACACCTTAACTATTAGTTGTTCTCTTTTCCTACCTGAAATATCACCATCATTTAGGTAGGAAAGGAAACAACTGATAGTTGAGGTGTATTTTGATAAATAGTTGTTGATAGTTCAGGTAGGAAAAGTGAACACCTGATAGTTCAAGTATGAAACTCAAAAAGCCGTGATACTTTAGGTGTATCTTTCACCCTTCACTGTTCTTTAATCTGATGTTGTTTCTTCAACACACAGTTGATACCAAGAAGAAATTGTGTAGCGTGAAAAACTATGTGCTTTCTAAGACTTCCAGTCCTGTAGGAAGAGTCAACACATCAATGTTTCAAAATTTCTGAGATCCTATAAAGATTTTTCGGTGGAGAATTATCACAATATTGACTCCCTTTCTTTGATGTTCTGTAGTGGTTCAAAATAAACTTTGTCTGCTGCCTTTAGTTGTTGACTGAGTGAACATGTTTTTAGCAGAGATCTTTTTATAGGCCTTCTTTCTGTCTTCTGTAATTTGCATTTCCAACGTATAGAGATGAGATCTTTTCATTATTTTAATTGGGTGGTTAGTTAGGGTGGCATTAAAGTCATGATAAATTATCTTCTGTTCTTTTCCTCTACTATATTCTTATTCTACCGAGTTTTTAATATCAATGAGATGATATAGTCTACCGTTAGCAACAATGTCTGAGTGTTAGTTATACATGTCTGATTACTTGAGTTCATGGATTCTTATGCAACACTACTTTTTCAGGAACCAGAAGAATTGTTCGAGACCATCTCTCAAGCCCTCATATCATCAGTAGACCGTGATTGTTTAAGTGGCTGGGGAGGACATGTTTATGTTGTGTAAGCGTTCAGCTGCCCCTTTCTTTGATTTGTTTCCTTAGAGAAATGACTGCAGAAATTCATGCTCTAAAAAACTAGTATATAAAGCTTAAAATCAAGTCTGTCATCTATTATATTCAAGATGGTAGACCTTAGGTCTACCAGAAAGGATGCATCCTACCACGTAAGAAGGATTAACGAGTTTTTGCAGAATGGTATTCTCAAAATAGAGAAGGAAAAATAAAAAAGAACAAAGCACAGAAAAGTGCTGCTGGGTTTTTGAGTTTCCAACTTAGCTCTTGAATTAGTACCAAACAAATTTTGCATATGGCGGTTTTCTGCCAATTCATACGTGAGGCATTGAGGGAATACTTCTTAGCCAAATCAAGGTCTTCTGATGTCATTTGCACTACCTTGTGTAAAGCTACATGTTTTTAAATCGAATGGAGCACTAAAATACCAAAACTTTAGCATACTCATCCTTTATGCCTCTATCTATCGTTTTCTCTTTGGTTTTCGATTGGCAATGGTAGCTTGTGTGGTTAGGGGGTCACAACACTTCGTCATATACTATCAAGTAGCACCCTAGGGTGTAGCCTAATGTTCAAGTATGCAGGTAAAAATCATGGGAAATCTAGATGATATCCTTTCTATCTAAGTATTGGTAAGCAGAATCATATGGTACCTATACTGGGGTGTAAGGTAGCAATATCAGTCGAGATGCACATAAGATGGCTCAGACACCATTGTTATTAACAGAAACTTCATTATATATTATCAGTTAAAGCGAGTTTCCTCAGTCTCTTATTTGTTCCAATTTTTTTTGTGTTTGCAGTACACCAACTGAAGTGACAGAGAAGATCTTGAAGGGAAGGATGGACTAAGACAACAATTTTCAATTTAGGTGTCCTGTACTTGTTCATTGCATTTCCTGGAAGAAACATTCCTTTTGTGATGAATAACCCCCATGTTTTATGTTTGATAATTTGTGTTCAAGTTATTACACATTTGGCTGAGCACTAAATGCACTGTCTTAACCATTGAACTGGAAATTTTATCCTTTCATTGATGGATTCCGAAGCTGGTCTATCGGAAACAACCTCTGTCTTCACAAGGTAGGGTTAAGATCTGCTTAAACCCCATCCTCTCTAGACCCCACTTGCCAGATTCCAGTGGGTATATTGTTGTTGTAGTGGTGGATTATACACTATGAAGTGTTCTAATTAGAACTCAAGATGATATGATCATTGTGTTGTAAGAACGACGAATCTATGGCCAGAGTATTGTCTTTTAAAGTTCATCGATCGTTGAAGTTTGAAGAGAATAGACGTGTATCTATTGGTCGGAAAAGTTGAGTATTGGCATCTTCGATACATCTTTGTAGAGCCAGGATGTATCGAGTACCTCGAACTATGCACCTCGTTAACATCAAGAACACAAAGCCGATGAATACACAAAACATTATATTGATAATATCTGAGTACCCTTCTTGTTAATTATAGTCTTTTGTAGTTTTTTACAAATTTATTTTTAGTTTAATGTATCTTTTTACGAGAGATCTTTTATGTTTACGTATTAGAGGATCAAAAATAACACACCTTTGTACTCAAATTACAAACGACTACGACTACATTCATCCATTTCCTTGTATGATTGTGTATGGTATTTCACGAATTTAGTTAATACTTATACTAACGATAATAATAAGTACGCGCATCCGTGTTTACATCAAACTACGTTAATTTACTATAAATGGTGACACAAATTAATTTCTAAAATATATTAGCTAATAATTAATCATTGGAAAAATGAGTAAATATACCCTTCAACTTTGCGATTTAGAACGGATATACCTCTCAATTTTGCAATTTAAAGTGAATATACCCTAATTAAGAAAGTGATGCATATATACCCCAACGACTAACTAATGATGCATATTTGCCATTTTCATATATAAACATACCTATATTTACTATAAAAAAAAAATCTAAAACAGGTTTTTAAATTTCAAAATGTCACCTGACTTTAAAAAATTACCTCACCCAGTTCTTTCACTCTCTAAATCCAACCCAAGTGAAAAACCTCAATCCCTCTTCTACTCAGTAATAAAATGGGATTGGATCAGGTTTGTTTTTTAAGTTGGGTCAGGTTTGAAGGTAAAAAAAAATAGGCAAGATAATTTTTAAAAGTCACGTCCCATTTTTTAAATTAAGAATTAGTTTTCGGATTTTTTTTTAAAAAAAATTATTCAATTTATTAATGAAAAGGGTAAAATACACACCATTTGTTAGACGACGAGAATATATATGTATCATTTGTTAAGCAACAAGGGTATATATGCACTAATTTTTAACGAAGAATATATCTACTCTAAATCATAAAGTTGAGAGTATATTTGCCCCTTTTCCCTTAATCATTTCTCTTTCAAAACAAGAAGAATTCATCATTTAGAATAAAGCACTAAATTAATTTCTGTATTTTTTTGTACAATATATATGTGTGTGTGTATTTTAACTGCAACATTTCTTTCTTCCCTTCTAAAGAAACTATACAACAAAATCAATTTTAAAAAAATAAAATATATGTAGTAACTATTATTCCTCTTTTTGCTTCCATTCAAACCCTATAAACCTACAAGGAGAATACCTAATTTTGTATTCAGAAATAGTCTCAAGTTTTGGTGACCAAATTTGCCCTTTTGGACCAACTAATTGTTCATAATGTTTCTTTAATTCTGGTGTATTACATAGAAACTTACCATTATTATCACTTGGACTTGTAATAATATCTTGTTGGGATAATTCATCTTGTTCATTTCCTCTTGTAAGTAGCTTAATTATGAACTCTGGTGACACTTTTATCAAAACCCTACCGTTTTCCGCCTTAACGTATTGAAAAATAGGGTTTCGGAAGTTGACTGGAGCCCGAGGTCTAGGGTTTGAGCCCAGAGTAGCTAGGGTAGAGGCTGAGAGCACGTTGCACGATGAGAAGTAATCTAGAGGGAGAATAAAGTACGTATCGCCATTCCTGAGCTTATCGTCTATGTTTAAGGAGGGAATAGGGTTTCCGATGTAGAACGAGTCTGCATGGCAAACCATGCAGTCTAGGAACTCGAACATTATCTCTCCGGCCAGCCTTTTCCCCGTGACCACCCTCCTCGATCCGTCGTGAAATATTAGGTTAACCGTTAATGATTTTGAAGGACACATGAAGTAGCAACAGGATGAAAATATTGTCTTTCTTACCATTTCTTTTTTGTTGTATCTTTTTTTTTGGAGGGTGAAAGGAAGAAAATGAGACAAAGAGTTGTTGGAATAATGAATTAGGTTTTGGAATTAGGGTTTTCTATATATACACATATATATATATATGGAAGGAGTTGACTTTGAGAATAGGTCAATACTGGTGGCTTTGAATATGTCTTTATTATGTGTATCAAGTTCACAAGTTGTATACACAATTTGGTTTCTCATTTGATATTCGGTATTATACGATTTAATTTAATTTTATGTCGAGGAAAAACGCTAATAAAAGTGATTCGATATCCAGTAAAATTTAAACCCGAGGCTTGTATTTAAGAATAAATTAAACCATTGGAGTTATCATATGATATAATAATTTGATTTGCCCTTTAGGGTTTGGTAGAGGCAATATAATGGGATAATGTGAGAGAAAATAAAAATAGTTAAAAAAAAGTCAAATGTCTTTTAATCAACATGTTATTATAAGTAGTATACTTATTTTTATGTCATGTACTTTTTATATTCATTCTCAATAGTTAGTTGAGCTCATTTTATATTTATATTAGAATTCGATTAAATTTAGATTCGAATTGAGAAATTATACAGTTAGGAATAAAATGCTCTCTAAAAAAGATGACTTCCATAAATATAGCTCAAACTCGAAACATCTAATTAAGAATGAAAAATTATTTACTGTTCCATCATAATTTCTTTGTGAATTTAACAACTAAATAATATATTTAATATTAGGTAATTAACTTTAACAAGAATTCAACCTCAAAAGAAGTTTGAACTAATAGTGGTTGACTTGCAATAAGCAGTTAATTAACTATTATTAAATTTCTTTTCGTGGGAATGAAATTCTTTCGCCATTCGTCAGATTCAGAGATCTCGAATTCAAATTCAAAAAATTAAAAAATCCTCAATAAAATCTCTTTTTTTTTAATTGATACTTCCAAGTTGTAAATTTTTTCTTTTGTAAAAGGACATGTGACAATAATTAATTTGATAAGGTCTTTTTGTGTGTGCACCCGTACAATAGATTTTTGTGATCCGATCATTCTTCGAATCCCGCACATAGCGAAAGCTTTACTGCACCGTTCTACCCTTTTTGTGAGTTAAGAATATGTAATGGAAAACATGCACCTAACTCCAAGTCAACTCATATTTTAGATCAACTATTAATATTTTTGTTCTCTCATAATCTCATTTATTTTCATTAATCCCAAGTTTAAACAAGTATTAAAATGTTCTTAAAAAAATTTTTGCTCATAGCAAGGAATTAATTAAACAAGTATATTCATCCTCCCAAGACCAGGTTGACAATCTCTAATATCACTCCCTTTTCGTCTTAAATTATTTATCGTATTTATCTTTTAAACGTCCTTTAAGAAAATATTCATTAAGAGGAATTTTTCGCTATTTTACCCTTATTTATATCGTAAGATATAATATTTCTTTATTCTACTTATGTGCCTCCGCAATTGAAGTGTTTGCAGTTTTCAAGAACAGTTACTATTAAGAGTAAAATAAGAAAAAAATAAGTAATTTTGTCTGGAATTTTTCAAATGACAAATAACTTGAGATAACTATTTTTAAAGATCACGACAGATAATTCAGTACAGAAAAAGTATTATGTAAGCATTATATTGATAAGATTAAAGATGGTCAATGAAACGTGACAAATTAATTTATTTAAAGACCTTGCCCTATTTATATGACCACATTCAATATTCATATGATAAAATCGTCAAATTTAAACTTTGTGTCACAAAGTTTCATTTTGACGATAAAACGTTTTCTGTCAAAGATGATTTTGGACCCTCGATTGATATGAAAAAAAATTGGATTTTCACTAGATATTCGACTATTCGTTAACCATTTTAATTCCAACTGATTTAAATTTGTGTCGAACAGCTTTATTTTAGGTGTAAAACGCACTCTATCAAAGATAATTTTGGACCCCCAGTTAGTGGCTAGCGGATATAAGAAAAAAAACTGGTTATCACTAGGTGTTCAGTACCCGTTCTGTACTCGACACTTCCAAATTGCATAGAAAAAGTTACATTTTGGGATACCCTATCAAAGACGATTCTATTTTTGTACCCTCAATTAGCGGTTAGTGGATACAAAATAAAAAGTAAAAAAAAAGATATACATTTTTTGTTTTTATTCAGTGTCTGATATCTACTCGAGAGCCTGACTAATCCAGTCTTATGCTAGAAATATCCACCTCAGAGGTTACAATACTATCTACCAAAAACGACTCTATTCTTATAGCTCAAACCAAAACGTTTTATAGAATGGAAGAAATACTTATCACTCCACGACACCATTTGATCGTTATAAAAGTAATATTAATTATAGATATTAAAGAGGAGTATTATTTAGGCCAAGTCCAAGCCCAAAAGACCACATTTAATCTTGTGGTGTTCTATTTATCCACGTCATTAAATTGAATTCTTAATTTTTTGCGTAGAATCTATATATTTAAAAATTACGTAAAAAGCATATTTTAAAAAATAATATATTTGACTATCCAAATAATAATAATAATAATAATAATAATAACAATGTCAAATAAATTAGGACGAAAATATATGACTTTTTGATAAAATTGTATGTTAATTGTTTTTGGCTTGTAAAAGAAACATGTTGGTTTGATTAGAAATAATGCAAAAAATTATGTTTTCACACATCATGACTTTTTTTATACTTTTTTTTAAAAAAAATTCTATGGTAAACCAAAGGAGCCTTAATTTTTTTTGGAACAAATGGATAGTGCTTTGGTCTATAATGAGGGCAAAATTAAAATATATGTAGGTTTGAGTTGTTTGTGAAATATATTAGAGGAATTAAAATCTTTATTTTAACAATATACTTAAATTTTGTGGGGGTTTTATTACCCTCTAAATAATTTTAAACTGATATTTTTATATATTTTTTCGGTCATCTGGCATAAAAAGTGTATGCACTCTCTTAAAGAGCGTGAGGAACCAAAAAAAATTACTATAATTTTATTTTATAAGTTTTTTTATAAAATATATATTTTTTATTATTCTTCTCATTTTTCTTCTTTTTCTTTTACTCTTTTTCTTTCTTCTGTTTCTCTCCTCCTCTTCTTCATTTCTTTCATTACTGCATTAGCGGTTGATTTCATCAACATCAGTACTTATTTTCTGATAAAGTTGATGAGGAGATAATAAAAAGTGGAAAAAAAATTGGAGAGGGAGATGTTCACCATCAGGGATGAGCCATCATTTTTTTCGGCGAAAAAGTATTTTCCGGCGACAAAGAAATGACAAAACATTGATGATTAACCATGATGGCTTCAGTTAATGATGGAGTAACTAAAGGGTCAAATTCTTTCAATCAAATTGGAGATGTAAAAAATAAATACCAATACATATAATTTCAAGAAGAGATATAACCTTCATTGTTAGCCACCATTTTTTCCGGCGAAGAAGTATTTTTCAGCGATAAAGAAATGGAAAAATATTGATGGTTGGCCATGGTGGCTTCAGTTACTGGTGGATTAATTAAAGAGTTAAATTTTTTTTATCAATTTCGAGATGAAAAAAATAAATACCCTACATACAATTTCAAGAAAAGATATAGCATAAAATAGGGAGAGTGTGATGAAGAAGGTTAAGAAAAGGGAAGAAGACAGTGGGGGTGGGGTGGGGGTTGGAAATTTTTTTTTTTATTTATTTATAAAAAATAGTATTTTTTAAAAAAATTTGTGGCGTTTTGACACATGGTCATCAGGCATTTGTGCGTGAAAAACACTTCTTTTTTTAAACTGGCATTGACCAAAAAAGGAGGTAATACTATTAGTTCAAAATTGTTCAAGGGGGAACTAGGACCCCCGCAAAGTTAAAGTATCTTTTTTAAAATAAGGTACAAGTTTAGGGAGGTAACTATGCATTATCTCAATATATTAATTAAGTATATTAAGTCAATTGTTCATTAAAATGTGTTCAATATTGTGTACATTAAGTTATGATTTCGAATCGTGAAATTAGTCACTGAAGTCTACGTCAGATAAGCTGACTATATCACACCTCTTTGGGACGCAAACATTTCCCAAACTTTGTATGAAAGCGAGATCATGTATCGGACTGATAAACATAGGGAGTAGGGATATACTTCCTAAATCTATTTAAAAGAGAAGAGGAACAACAAAGAGTGGTTTCTTGGAATCTACAAGAATAACAAATCCAAACCAACCAGGCAACTCTTAATAAACTCACTCACAACTCCAAATGTCAAGAGTATCACTATGATCTACAGATTACACTACTGATGATAACTTGCAATTCCATGGCATAATAGCCAGGTTCAAACTCTATTAAACTAAAAATGAAGTTGTACATCATAGTGAAGAAAAGCCAAAGAAAATGACGAATGCAGTCGCCAACGCGTTCCCTTGAAGAGAAACTCTGTGCTGCAAAGAACGATGCAAACCGAAGTAAGCAAAAAAGCAGACAGACAAGGCAAATGTCACAAACTTTACGACCTTAAACTTGTCGATGACTTCGGATTCAGTAGCTTTCAATTTTATACTCCCAACAGTTCCTTCATGATGAACATATTTGATGCAGCTATCAAAGGGCTGGCACAAAATTACCACCGTTCACTTTCCTCGTGGCATAGACCATCACAATGTGCTCAAGATCATTCATTTACTTCAATGGTTTGTGTGGCTGGGCTACTCGTCAAGCATTTCGAGAATAATACATTATATTCTTATTTCAGACTGCTGCAAGTATTTCAACCTCATTTTGATATATTCCCTTCTCTTGCAAATCCTAGAGCATTGGCAAATATTCTCTTAGCAGCACCAATATGTTCTTCGCGAATACTATCTTTGTGAACCTTCCCCTCCTTTTTCACTGGTGTCGAGGAACCTGTCCCATCTGTGTGTTTAGGTGTGCCCTTCTTCATATGCGGTGATTTACTGCCATTTGATTTGTTGCTTTTGGGCTTGCCACCTGAACCTGGATATTTTGTTGAGGGAGTTTTAACCTCCATACAGGTCTGCTTGCCCAAATTTGTCGCCCTCTCTTCCTTATGCTGGATATTTACATCCTTGGCTTGTTCTTCACATTGCTCGGTATTTGCATGGTGGATCTCTAGGTTTGCTGGCCTGGTTCTTTGGCCAAGTGCATGTGCAATCATACGACGGGCAACCGTAGGATCTTTTTGAGGTCTATCGTTCATACATTGTCTCGTCTCTCCTTGATCAACAGAAAATATCCGTTTTCGGGCAGCCATATATGCTTCTTCTCTCTCCTCAAGCGAAAGGTTAAAGATTGGTGTTGGTATCTCTTCTACCTTGGAACCTGAAAAGGAAAAAAGAGCTTATTTTACCTGAAAAGCAACAGAAATGCTTATTTTGTTGCTTACCACTATAGTACTTGAAAAGTTTGGAACACCTCATACACTAGAGAAGAAACAATACCTTCTGAATCTTCTTTTCTTCTGTATATTACATCTACAGTCCTTGGAGATTGAAGTTCGTCATACTGCCACAGGAGATCACTAATAAGAATGGAAGGTCTGCAAATTGCGTTCCCAAAAATGTTAGAAGACAATGTACTAACAATGACAAAATTTATCACTAAAAGTTCAGAACTTCAAGAACTGTGTCACTTCATAAGGGGAAAAGGCTACTGCAAGAAGGTCTGTATTTAATTCTTCCTACTTATCAACAAGATGGGATATCATATGGATTCAGAGGTGTGGAGATTGCTATCCTTGAGATGGTTTATTTTATGTTTCCATGGCTGAAGTCGAGAGGCAATAAGAATATTGGAGATTTTGTGCATGTAACCAGCAGGTGTGGGTCCTCCGGTGAGGCAGAGACAATCTTGGAATGGGTAGTGTCCATGGGAAAGTTTCAAGTTTGGGGGATGCATTTTTACTGTTCCAATTTCTACCAAGAGCAAAGAGGACGAGTCTTGAAGATGGATTGATGCAATACCAGAACGGGAGAAGGAAGAAATTATCAGGGAAATATGAGAGAAGGAGGTTAAGAGAAGAATGGAGAGTGAGAGAGAGAGAGAGAGAGACTGAGAAGAAATAAGGAGATTAATTCGTAAAGTATTATTAATCAATGACAAAACACAGTAAAGGGTCTTGCTAAGAAAAGGGAATACTGAAATAGCTTAAATCCTGCAACAATTAAAACTCCATCTCTAATTAAAAGACAAGGACAAAATTAAACTCTGAAAGAATCACAAAGAATAAGATCTGATCTAAAATTTTGCTTTAGAGAATATGAAACTACTATTACTTTTTGCTCCCACTATAATAACGGAGTTTGTTCTGTGATTGATATCCTTAAGTGCAGATTTTAGCTACTGATGAAAATAAAAACACTCACAGCAAGCGTGACATGTTCAGCCAAAAAACTAGCTACATAAGCAAAGACTTTATACAAAAAATGTTTCAAGCTTGCAACATATAAACCACACAAAAAATGCTGCATGCCTGCACCTATGATGCACCAGATAGGGCCTGAATGATCCTAAAAAAGGCTAAGATTCCAAGAAGTGTATCCAGGAATCCATACAAGTATAGTCCCAAAGACCCCTCTTTCCTTGTCTTTCAGCCAAAGAATTAGCTTAGAATCAGCCCTAGTAACTCTCACAAAGTAATGTTGCAGGCAACACAGTTCACCTAAAAGGTCTCTTATATCAACATTTGCACAAGCAACAAACATGACTGTAAAGATGCTCTGGCAGAATATATGCTCATGGATTTCAATTAAGATGTGTTCAGAAAGGTGATAGAACTGCAAAATGAATATTCACATGAGATTAGGACAGTGCAACTTTCTTTTTACATACATCGCTGTATCTGAGCAACGCTCCAAGACCAAGTGCCGTTCTTCTCCTTCACCAACTGATTGATGAGAAAACCTACCAGAAGAAGGCAGTTATACACTTGTCAATAGCTCAAAGACCAAAGTACACTATGATATAAAGCAATCAACGTTCTGAATGCAATTACCCAAAAATATCAGCAAGACGATGTAAGAGAAGGCGGTTATATGGATTCATTGGTCCAAGCTCCAAGATTCCATCAGAACTGAATAAAAGTACTAGATTTATTATGAGTTGTACCCTCAGGAAAATAGCATATACACATATTTACTTAAATTTGTATAATGAGAAAAAGAGGTAGTTCAAGTCAAATCCAGAAAATCTCATGGTTTTCCTCTTTTGAATCAATTGATAAATACAAATTTCTGTTAAAAAGCGTTGATTAGTACATTTAGAAAACAAAGAGGGATTTCATTTTACAGATGATAGATGTCGAGAACAATTGGGATAATTTTACAATGAATGAGGTGCATATAGTGTTTGCTGATACAACAACAATGTACCCACTGTGATCCCACAAGTGTGGTCTAGGAAGGATGGAGTGTACGCACATAGTATTTGCTGATATACGATGAAAAAGAACTAGGATAAGTTAATTAACAGAGTTTGAGTCTACATAGGCTGAAGCTGTGATGGAAATGGTAACTTATAATATTGCCAAGGCTCGTGGACAGCAGATAACAAAATGTGACAAGTGTAAGAGAAATGAATTGAGGGAGATAGAGACGCAATTGTATGAGACAAAGAGGAAAGCAAAAGTAAAAGCCTCAGAACAAACTACCCACTTGTCTCATACACTCCTTTAATGTTGATCTTTACCTTCATATCTATACATAATAAAGAGATGGTAATTTTTTGTCGGGGCAAGAAATGGTAATTTCTCGCTGCTTGATGATGTCATGAAATACATGTTCTCTCGAAACAACTAAAAAATAAATTGTTTGTTATAACACAGGCACATCATAAGTCTGCATCATCATAGACTCCGTTCTGATTAACTCTCACTAAAATACCTGGTATCATCGAGAAGGAAATTGACTAGGGTCTCCTCCATAGATAGGATAAGATGCTTGCAAGGAAGATTATCTTTGATAAGAAAGGCCAGTTCTTCTACCTGCATTAATACAATGTAAGGGCCAATAGAAACTCAAGCCACCCAAAACAACAGTTACCATTGGAAGGATAAAGATTGCCTAAAGGCATAAGAAAGTAAAATAGTACACTGATTGTTAAGTAAAAGATTGTTAACAATCAAGCAGATTGATTTAATGCAAACATCAAACGATTAAGGCGAATGCTCCAACTAAATCACCAGAACATAACTGATTTCATGTGTTAAGACTTTATAATTTTGGTCCCAACGGACTAAACAATTTAATTAACTTTTCCTGATTTATTGAACTAAACAAGGTGATAGATATTAAGGTTGTTAGATAGCGAACACGAACAATATAAACATGTGCATACTAGAATCAATCGGAAACATATACTCAAAAGTAATCTTCTCCTATTTATCTTCTTACACCTGTGTATGAGCTGAACTCTCTCTTTCAACTGCTATCAGTTTCGTTTGGATGCATAATCTATTAAAAAAATTCAATTTCACAAAGACATCTCATGCAAAAAGATAATGTTAGCAATACAATCAGATTATCAAATTATGAGGTCGAGAATACTCTCCTAGCAATATTTGCAGTATTTGGTTTCTGAATTCTATAAACACCGCAAAAGATATTATGTTCTTAAATAGATAATCTTTCTTCCAAATCTGAACGCCTATTTCTTCCAATAAAACAATCCTAATATAATATCCATTTTCCCTTAAACAAAAAATACAAAGCAGGTGTATACCAGTTAGATTCCTAGATCACAATCTGAATCTACAGTTCCAACAACTTTCTGTCAAAAGTTTCAGACATCAGCAAAACTGAGCTACTCTTGAAACATTTTTCACTTATTTCTTCTTATACAACAACAATAACTCTATACCAAACACCCATTTCTGCAAAAACTTCTATCGAAGTTCAGGAAACCCAATATCAACTATTCAACTACGAGTCCATCCCAAAACTAATTGGGTTGGCTTTGAATCATCCGCTTTATTCGAACATTCCAAGACGGGTAAATATTTGTAAATTCAAAGCAAGTAAAATTGGAGAAGCTCTTTAAATCTCACACTTATCCTTACCCAGACTCAATGACTACAAATAATCACTTCAATATTAAAATAAAAATACAAAGCAGGTGAGTACAAGTTAGATTCTTAATACACAATCTATAGTTCCAACATATTTCGGTCAAAAGTTTCAGACTTCAGCAAAATTGAGCAACTCTTGAAACATTTTCCAGTTATTTCTTCTTATACAACTACTTTTTCCTATTTTACTCAAACATTAAACTACCAATTGCGGCCTATTGCTACAAAATACCAAGCAAAAACATATTTTTACAGGTGAATCATTCCCCCTGAACCAACAATAAACCCTATACCAAACACTCATTTTCTGTAGAAACTTCTATCAAAGTTCCAGAAACCAATATCAACTACAATCACAATCTATAGTTCCAACAACTTTCTGTCAAAAGTTTCAGACTTGAGCAAAATTGAGCTGCTCTTGAAACATTTTTCACTTATTTCTTCTTATACGACAACCTTTTTCGATTCAAACTACATCCTTATATTAGCCTAATGAATAAAGAACATCCTCGAACTATCCTAAAAGTTACAAGTTACATCCCTCTGTTAGTTTTCTGTCAAAAAGCCAACATCTTCAAACAAAAAATGTGCCATGCACGTCCCTACAAATCCCCCATTATTGTCCCCTTTCCCTAGCTTCTTCAGCAAGGAGTGAAAAAAATAAGTTAGCTAGTAATTGGCGTTTCTTTCACTCTTATCATTTCGAAAAATATAGAGGAAAGATGTAAATATGAGAGAGAGAGTTGTTTGGATATTTAATTATGTCATCAACATATAGGAAATTTGCAGAATAACATGAAAAATAGTTTCTTCTCTTAAAAATAGAAAGATATTTATATAGCTTTTCTCATTTATATTATTTCAACTTTAATGTTTAGATCAAGTAAATATAATATCTATGTAAATGAGATAAATATTTTATCTTTTACAACAACAACATATCGAGTGTAATTTCACAAGTGGGGTATGAGGGTGGTGAGTGCGCGACGTTACCCCTACTACCTTGTGAAGACTTTTATAATTAATAGTTTACCTCGTGTGTAAATGAGATACCAATTTGTCTTTTACCTTCTATGAAATAATTTCAAGACTTTTATAATTAATAGTTTCCTACTTGGAATTCATAAAACAATTAAAAAGTTTACTAGTAAACCAATTATTCACATGTAGAAAAACACAAAGATATAGATAGTCCTTATCATTTTTTGTAAGAATATTATTGTATTAATATTTTGTTTCTACAACCGAAGAACAATGTATTGATTTGATATTAAGGTTAAGCAATGTACTGAATTTTTTTAGCATTAGCTCCAGCTTCCATGTCCAAGTGGCATACCGTAGCGAAGGTGACAAAATTGTTGGATTTGTGGGATAATCATGCGCTTCCGTTATTTCTTAACATAAAACTAACGGAAGGACATAACTTGTAAATTTGGGATAGTTTAGGGATGCTTTTTGTTTACTGTGATAGGGAAAGGATGTAGCTCAAGTGTTGGGTATAATTGATGGATGTTTTTGTCCATTTACTCTCCAAACAGACAAGCAAAAAGATATTTTTACAGGTGAATCAACCCTCCCTCCCCCAAACCAACAATAAACGCTATACCAAACACCCATTTTTGTAGAAACTTCTATCAAAGTTCCATAAATCCAATATCAACTATGAGTTTATCCCAAACTAATGGGGTTGGCTTTATTAATCACCTGCTTTATTCGAAAGCTCCAGACTTTAGCAAAACTCAGCTACCCTTGAAACATTTCTTTTTCACTTATTTCTTCTTATACAACAACTTTCTCCTATTTTACTCCAAATTAAACTACTAATTACTGCCTATTGCCAAAAAAAATACTAAGAAAAATCATATTTTTACAGGTCAATCACTCAACCCCCACCCCCCGAACCAACAATAAACGCTAATACCGAACACCCATTTCAATAGAAACTTCTATAGAAATTCCAAAAATCCAATATCAGCAATAATCAACTATGAGTTTATCCCAAGCTAATCGGGTTGGCTTTATGAATCACCGGCTTTATTCAAAAGCTTCAGATTTAGAAAAATGAGCTACTCTTGAAACATTTTTTTCCACTTATTTCTTCCTACACAACAACTTTCTCTTATTTTACTCCAAATTAAACTACTAATTACTGCCTATTACCAAAAAATACTGAACAAAATCATATTTTTACAGGTCAATCACTAGACCACCCACCGCCCGAACCAACAATAAACGCTATACCGAACACCCATTTCTGTAGAAACTTCCAAAAATCCAATATCAACTATAATCAACTATGAGTTTATCCCAAACTAATCGGGTTGGCTTTATGAATCACCCCCTTTATTCGAAAGCTTCAGACTTTAGCAAAATTAGCTACTCTTGAAACATTTTTTTCACTTATTTCTTCCTATGCAACAACTTTCTCCTATTTTACTCCAAATTAAACTAGTAATTACTGCATATAGCCACAACAAAAACACCAAGCAAAAACATATTTTTACAGGTGAGTCAACTCCCCCTCCCCACCCCCTACCCCCACACAACCAACAATAAACCCTATACCAAACACCCATTTCTGTAGAAACTTCAAAGTTCTAGATATCCATATCAACTATAATCAACTACGAGTCCATCCCAAACATTTGGGTTGGCTTTAAAATCATCTACTCTATTCAAACATTTCAAAAGGGGTAAATAATTTGTAAATTTGAAGCAAGTAAAATTCGAGAATCTCTTTAAATCTCAGACTACAAATAATCACTTCAATATTAAACAGAAGAGAAAAATTCCTCACCATGGCGAATTCGGTAAGACTCATTGTGGATACTGATCAAGAACCGCAAAGGCTGTAAAACCCAGAAATTTCTTGGATTTCTTTTCAGTTTTTTACTTGATTTTGAAAGGGAAATTTGGACACTTGCGAAAGAGGAGAGGCCAAAGAATTTTGAGGATTTCGTGTAATAACAATATTACCAAAACTAGAAGGACCAAATATACTCTCTTACTGTTAAAAATAATTTAAATATACCTCTCGTTATATTTTGAATCTAAAAATGCCTGCTCTGGTTATATTATTCATCTAAATACGCTTCTCTCGTTATGTGTTTGAACCAAATGTATCCTTTTCGTTATATCTGACACAAATTTATTTTTAATTTTAATGGATGGACATGTGACAAACTCAAAATTAAAAAACTAATTTTAAATACACGATTTCTTTAGAAACTCTCACGGATGAACATGTGACAAACTCATAATCGAAACTAATTTTAAATACACAATTCCTTTAAAAACTCATCCGCTTAACTTTGATTATGAGTTTTTTCATTTTCTATATTAAGATTAAAAATAAATTATAATGAAAAAAGTATATTTTAATTAAAAGTATAATAAGAAGAATATATTTGGATCGAAACTATAACAAGAGTTATATTTAAACTAATATTGGTGTATATTTAACCTTTATCCATTACCAAAATATGTACTAGTTGCTCAATAATAGCTAGTGAGTTTTTTTACCAAATTTATCCCTATAGTTTCACCTGGAGTTTCATTAAATCCTTGTACTATTTCACTTTATTAAGAACAATCTTCAAGTTCTCAGAAACTGACTGAAAACATCCCTCTGTTAACTTTTGCATCCTTATTCGATATAAAAATTTACGGAGGGATGTTTTTGGTCATTTTATAAAAACTTGAAGGACGTTCTTAATTAAGTGAGATATTATTATAAGAATTTAATGAAATTTGAGGTGAAATAATAGGAATGAATCTGATCAAAAACAGCAAAGCTAGAGAGGGTAGAATATACGCAAACTTTATCTTTACTTTTGAAAAGGTAAAGATATGTTGGTCAGACTCTCCCAAAGTATTGCTGCACCGGTGACGAATGCTTTCTACAAATATGCACTATTTTTGGAGTATCTGACATGCACCCAGCAACATTTTTGAAGAGTTTGAGTAACGTAGGAAAATCGAGAGGGGGAAAATGGGTAACAAAGTATATGATTATGCCCTCAAACATCAGAAACAAGGAGGAGAACATCACTGACTTATACACTTTTGGTTACAGAATAATGCATTCCTTTCACTCCATAGAGAGAGAGGAAAGAGTGTAGTTTCTCATTTAGGAACTAGAACTTTAACATTGTGCTAAAATCTGTTTCTCAGACTCTTCAAAAATGCTACCGGTTGCGTCTCAGAACCTTCAAAAGTAGTGAAATTTTGGAGGATCCGAGACGGGTGCAATTGGAGAGTCTGCAACATAGTTGAGATCTGATTCCTGAAGACAAATCATCTATATCCTTTTTAAGGGAAAAAATACATCTTTCTCAAGTTAACAAACAGAACTAACATGAATTCACATATATAATCTTATGATGAACATTCAGCCAGATCTTGACTCTCATTCATTGATATATCTACACCGAGGAGAAACAAGTCCTCCCGCAACAAATCTGCATTATTGAATTGAAGGCCTTTGAGTCCGAGTTCAATTGCAGCCTCAACGTTCCTTATCCTGGACGATCAATGATATAACTCGCGTGAGAAATTTAGATTGAACCAATTTAGATGTTATTGCTTCAGTTCCTATAATCAGTAGATAGAGTCATAGAACTGCATTTTCATGTCCAATCTCTAAATATGAATAGAAGCTTCAGTTCTATGAGATAAGACTTAACAATAATTTTTCCTGTGCGTAGATTGCTAGGGAACAGCCGATTTGATCCATTCTATGTTGGCTGGAAACAACCCTCAACATGATGAAGATCGTCGACCAGTATTACACAAGTTCAATGAAAATAAAGGACTGTAATCTTCTAAGAGGTCCTAATCCTGATTATGCCTTTTCTTTGTTGAACAAGATTAGAGATGAAAATAACAAACAAGTACGTGACTAGCAGACCAAATAAAACCATCTGAAATCGGCATATAGAACAAGGCCGAATAGCTTAATCTCTAATGCTACTTTGGCATCAAAGGACCAGAATTTTTTACTGTGTCAAGTTTACAGAAGAAAAAATAAGGAAACAAGACTATATCAATTGATAATTAAAGGGATCAAAGCTTGATTACCATTTAACAAATGTTTAGTCGTGTAAATAATTAATTATATGCCTTTTAACTAATCTAATATTGATGCATTATAATACTTATAAACTTAAAGGCATCTTTGCTCGGACTCTTCAAAAATGCCAATGCGTGCCTGTCGGCTCCTACTAAGTAGTGCATTTTTGGAGGATCCGACATGGGTACTGCATCATTTTTGGGGGTCCGAGCAACATAGATAAAAAGCAAACAATATTAATGACATACCTGTCATCAACAAAAATACAGTTGGAAGCTTTTACATTGAGATGCTTTACAACTTCTAAATAAAAATCGGGATCAGGCTTCCGTTTTCCTGTTAACATATGAAAAGAATCAAGTTTATACTCCAATTGAATTCAACTTCATATAACGTCTTGCGTGTTACAATTCCACAAGTTTAAGGTTATGGAACTTTTCGACAAGGAACAAAAGCAGAGGATCTGAATTTTCACAAATTTGAGATGCAGTACTACAGAAAAAAGGATAAAACGATCAGCAAAGTCTTACTGACCAAGTTTTAACACAGCAACTTTGACTGTAATAATTGAACTTGTATAGCACATTTAGATAGATAATCAACCCACGAAGCTATAAAAATATGATCTGTAGAGCCAAATATTCAATTAAGCCATTATCTCAGACTTCTATTTCTATTCAAGTATCAACCATTAGGATGTTGACTTTCGAACTGTTGATCGTGTAAGTATCCCAAAAACTCTACATATGCAGGAAATACATAAGGAGATAGGCACATCAACAATGAAATATTGATCAAACAGAAGTCCAGAGATAGAAAGTCTGTGAAGGTAAGGAGAAAACTACCAAGTACACAGGAACAAAATGTCCAAGATAGGTAATTTGAGAGTTTTAGCTCGTCCTCAATCATTTGGTACCTGAAAAAGGAACAAAGTTTGAAAGACTTGTAAGTTGAAAGTTATGAAGGTTTTATCATTATTTTTGTTTTATATTAATATTAGCCTGAGATGAGTTCATATGGAGTATCATGGTCAGTGAGGATTCATATAGCCGACCCCCACTTGTTTGGGACTGACGCGTCGTAGTTGTTGGTGTAGTGAAGGTTTGATTGAACATACCAGGTGGGATAATTTGTGAAAGCATGGATTTCATAGCCATTTTCTTTCAAAGAATTCAGTAATCCTTCAACACCTTCAATGTAGGAATATCCTTTTCTCATACAATTTTTGAGGCCTGGACGAAAAAATTAATGGTTTTCAGTTTATAATGAACAAACAAAAGATGCTAAAAGATAAAAAATGTAACAATCAAATCATCCTTCACTAACATCAATCATACAAATGCAGAAGAAAAAGGAACAATTAGGAAATGTTGGTAGGTTCTTCCTAGGAAAGAAGTTGAGAGTATTCATTATACATCAGTTCTTAGCAATGAGGCCAATTCTGCACTTCCTCAACGACTTTACAGATTCATACATGAATAAATGGTTGAGGCACGTCCCACATCTTATACCATTTAACATGTTAGTTTCAAATTTTGTATAATAAGAATAGATTGAGAGGGGTACATTGGACAGATTTTCTGAAGCACGAGATAAAATGAAAATATGAACTCATCATGTCAAAATTAATACTTCATGAAATACGTCACAATGTTGTCTGACACACTGTAAACTAAGCATATGAATCAAGTAAATATTGGTCCAATAATATTCCGAATATCTAGAAAAATAAATGGTTACCTTGCTCAAGATACTATATGCCTGGCTCCAAATTATTTTCTTTTATATGGCTGCTGTCCAATCATTATGATTTTTTGGGCAATTATTATGCAAGTATTTAAAGATATCCCTATATATACATGCTGTGAGCAAAAGTGGAAACACGTTGACGCCTTAACATATCAGTTGTAAAATTCAAAAAGATTTTGAGGAACTTTACAATATTCTGCAATTAATATTAGGTCTGTTTATGTGTTAAGGTGCTGACATCCTAGAACGTCTAATTACCTTCCATATCAAAAGATCTTCCATCCTTGAAGAATTTCCTAGTCAACTCCTCCTGAAAATTAAGAAAAGAGAAAAAAACAGTTGAATGAAGTCAAAAAAGAACCCTTCTTTCAGTTCAACTTTCAAATAAATAACAAGACTATAAATGTCGGATCTCCTTTAAGACAGTCAAAAGATGCCAACAGGAGATGGCTCACGAAACTCAAGAAGACAGATATGTGTGCACGCTCGTGCACACACACACACACACACAAAAGAAAGGAAAATGCAACATTTACAGCTTAATGAACAAGGGTGATCTTGTGGGTACGAACACAAATTATTTCCATTCCTTTAATATTTTCCTGTCTTCTGATAAGGGTTATAGCACATGCGCTCACAAAATAACAAAGAAATAATCAAATGAAAAGACCATCTACGGTTTACTCTTCTATTATAGACACATAAAAGAACACTGAGAGACAGAATTGCCATCATAGAGGGAAAAATGTCTATGCGCCCCCAAGTAAAAAGTGTATGAAAAATTATATTATATTTGATCTAGTCAATCAAAAAAAAGAACAAACAAAGTCGTCATCTTTCGAGATAAAAGAGAAATAAATTATATAGTAATATGCATCCATTGAAATGTCTAGCTACTTGAAGCAGTTACAAGTAGAACACACTTCTGAACATACCTCAGTGATAAGACCCTTTTCAAACTCAATCCAGGCAGTTGGATGCTTGCATTCCAGCAATTCTTTCATTGACATTCTGAATAAAAAATCTCGATTTGAAACAGGACAAAATCATTTAGAAGCTAAAAATTAAAAGAAAGAAGGAAAAAGGATCAGTTCTGGTTTGAATAAGAATATAATGGGAAACAAGGGATGAAAGAAACGAGACAAAAGGAGCCCAAAGCAGCATTGGACCATTACCAGAAGAGATTGCATCAATCTGAGATGGAAATGAATTCGGCATTCATAAATAACCAGTATTTTCCTGCTGCAAGAGAAGGGGTTTCGAAACACTGTTGGAACAATTTGGGAAGATGACAAGTAGTTGTGTGATAAGTAAGATATGTAATTCAACTATCTGAGTAAAGTTACATATGCCAGCTGAAGTAGGGGGCTTCTGCGTTGATTGTTGAGGAATTACACGTTTTAAGAATTATACAACATGGTATTAACTATTATACTGAACAACAGTATAAGTTGATTGAACTAACAATAAACTATTTCAGTTTATACACATATATGAAGTGCTCACTTGACTTTCAAACATGCAAGTAATGTGGGACCATATTTGCCGTGATTAAAATCTTAAAACAGGGAACTCCAGAACAATCAACGGCAAAATATTACTACGTATGTCGATGTGAAGTTCATTTGCCAATTACAAGGAAGAGTAAAAGGACTGTTCTGACATGCAGATGATCGAGATATCTTTACTCTACAATCAAGCATTATGTACTTTAACCATGTGAATGAATCAATACAAGAAAAAGTACATCTCAATTTTCTTCCCAAATGCTGATATTTTCTTCTTCTTCTTTTCCTTTTTTCACTTCTCCTCAAATTGGAAAAGTGCCACGAATGTTTGATCTTGTATACTCCCTTATAAACTTTACATGAGATGAGCTTAAATGGAATAATAAAGATACATATAGCCGAACCCAACTTGATTGGGACTGAGGTGTAGTTGTTGTTTTGTTTGTATACTCCCTTAAAATCGTATACTAATACATATTCACACAGATCAGAAGTCAAACTCTAATCAAGCTCAAGTGGCTACAACAAAATCAACTTTACGACAATCATTTTCTTTTTCCCTGAGTCTCCAATTGGAGTGGGGGGAGATTCATCTTTCATCCATTTCACACAGTGAACCTTCAGCCATCATAGCACTCAAAAGCTATGTTGCTCGGACCCTTTTTTCTACTTTTGGAGGATTTGACACAGATGCGACAACATTTTTAGAGAGTCCAAGACATAGCTTAAAATTCAAAATTCCATCTGCTAATTTCTTACACATAACAATTCAAGAATTGATTTGGGCCCGAGTGAAATAGAAACGGAAGATTCATATAGCTGATCCCAACTTTGTTTGTTATTGAAAAGTAGGTGATGATATTGAATTGAGTTATTTGACTGAGAATATCAAGATTTCCAGCATAACAAGGCAACAAAAAATTGGGACCTTTAAACTCAAAAGTCAAAAACTCATTTGCTAATTTCTTACACATAGCAATTCAAGAATCAATTTGGGCCCCAGTGAAATAGTAACAAAAGATTCATATAGCCGGCCCCAACTTTGTTTGGGATAGAGACATAGTTGACTGATATAGAATGGAGTTATTGACTGAGCAATTTAAGCATTCCAACATAACAAGGCAACATAAAAATGGGACCTTTATACTCAATCGGAAGTATCAGAAAACTGTAAGGGGCAGGTGGAGTTCAACAACAATCATAGATTAGTCTCCTGGGTCTTCAATGGAGGGGAAGATTCATCTTTCATCCATTTCATACAGTGAACCTTCAGACATCATAACACTCAAAAGTCAAAAAATCCATTTGCTAATTTCTTACACACAGTAATTCAAGAATCGATTTGGGACAGAGTGAAATGGTAACAGAAAATTCATATAGCCAACCCCAACTTATTTGTTATTGAGAACTAGTTGATTGATATTGAGTGACTGAGCAATTCAAGAATGCATAAAAGAGACCTTTAAATTCAACAGAAGTATCAGAAAACTGTAAGGGGCAAGTGGAGTTCACAAGCCAAAACTCCATTTGCTAATTTCTTACACTAAGCAATTCCAGAATTGAATTTGGCCCGGGTGAAATAGTAACAAAGATTCATAGAGCCAACCCAACTTTGTTTGGTCTTGAGAAGACTGATATATAATTGAGTTATTGACTGTGCAATTCAAACATTTGAGCATAAAACCATGAGGTCTCATCTCTCATGTTCAATTCCTAGCAGAGTCCAAAAAACATTAGCTGATTTCTTCTCATCTGTCTAAGCCCTGATAGACTGAGTTTTCTGATACCTGTGCTGTGGGAACTAGCAAATAACTATGAAATTGGTCAAGGTGCACGCAAACTGATTCAGACACCACGTATATAAAAAAGAAAAGGACCTTTAAACTCAAAAGTCAAAAACTCCATTTGCTAATTTCTTACCCACAACAATTCAAGAACTGATTTTGGCCCAAGTGAAAGTAATAGAAGATTCATATAGTCGACTCCATTGAGAAGTAGTTGGTTGATATATTGACTTATTGACTGAGAAATCCAAGAATTGCAGCATAAAAATGGGACCTTTAAACTCAACAGAAATATCAGAAACAATAAGGGGCGGAGTGGAGTTCAACATGGTAACTACCCATTGAGTTATTGACTGAGAAATTCAAGAATTGATTTAGGCCCAAGTGAAATAGTAACAGAAGATTCATATAGCTGACCCCATTGAGAAGTAGTTGATTGATATATTGACTTATTGACTGACAAATCCAAGAATTGCAGCATAAAAATGGGACCTTTAAACTCAACAGAAATAACAGAAAACAGTAAGGGGCAAAGTTGAGTTCAACATAGTAAATACCCATTGTGTTATTGACTGAGAAATCCAAGAATTGCAGCATAAAAATGGGACCTTTAAACTCAACAGAAATATCAGAAACACTAAGGGGCAAAGTGGAGTTCAACATAGTAACTACCCATTGAGTTATTGACTGAGAAATTCAAGAATTGCAGCATAAAATTGGGACCTTTAAACTAAACAGAAATATCAGAAAACAATAAGGGGCAAAGTGGAGTTCAACATAGTAAATACCCGTTGAGTTATTGACTAAGAAATTCAAGAATTGCAGCATAAAAATGGGACCTTTAAACTCAACAGAAATATCAGAAAACAATAAAGGGCAGAGTGGAGCTTCAATTCAAGAATTCCAGCATAACAATCCCAACATAAAAATGGGATCTTTAAACTCTGTAAGGTGGGGGGTAACTGAAATTCAACATAGTAGTAAATACCTGAAGAAGGCAGGGACATCTTGGTAAAAAGGGTCACGAACAATAGTGTCCATCACATCAAAAAGCAAAATGGGAAGTTTCCTCCGAACCACCATTCTTGATGCTGATGAAGAGACACTGCAACTAATATTGTTAGTACTGTAAACCCCCAATTTTGCAGATTTAGAAAGTGGTGTTTTTTTCACCATAAATGGGAAGCTGACATTAGAGACAGGTGGTCTCCATGATATCAATAAAGCCATATAGAATTTGGATTCTTCTTTGTTTCTGCAAGATTTTAATGTGTTTTTTGGCTAATAAGGAGAAGTTCCATTAATCACTTTATAAATATATACGCGAGTTGAGCAGTTGTGAACTAAATCTCTTCTTATTTTAATTTTTTTTTCTTTTGTAAGATAAAAAATGAGACAAGGAAAATTAACATATATTGTATATATGAATCTGTCATGGATTATGCCAAATATTGTGCTATTATTAGTATTTTGAGTTCTAACTATTAATTATAGCAATAGTTCTAGCTAATTATCAAATATAATAATAATTTAATGTGTTAATACGCTCTTTGTTGCGAGTTACACCAAAAATTGTGTTATTATATAGAGGAAATTTAGTCAAAAATATAGCAATAGTTCAGTGTATCACTTTGTTGTATATGTTTGCTCTAATATTGAGCAAACATATACAACGGATGCATAGAAAATTCATACACCTGATACATAATGAATCGATATAACTTCAAGCGAATAGATACCAAACAAAATAGATAAAACAAACACTCATTGTGTGTTGTATCTTTTTGAACTTCAATATTTTCAGTAAATACAGGGCATATATTTGCTTTGTCATATAATTTTTCTTATGAGAAAATTTCAAAATAGCGTACTTTCAGTCCTAATTACCAATTATAGGGATATGTTGGATAATCTTATCAAACACAGCAATAGGTCTTTATATCATTTTACTTTTTATTCACTGTATATGTTCGCTATGCCAGCTCCAAGTGAACACATACAGAGCGAAACAGAATAAACTCAAACTCTTGCTATGTATTTTATTTTATTTTTTAGAACTCTTATTATATAAAAAGGAACCTAGGTTCGATGAGATGATACCTTATTAAATAAGTATTTGTATTTATCTTTTCTTAACAACTCTTTTTTCCCAAAACTTCTTTTAAATTTTTCCATCTAAAACACTTTCTTTTTTTTTAAATCCTAACTTATAGTTTAAAAGTCCAAAAGTCATGAATCATGGTTGCTCATTAAAGAAATAACCCAATTGTATATGTTCTGATACATGATGGAGTATAATTATTAAAAAAAAAAATTATATTATTAAAGTCATCGTGCTTGGCTTCGAATTTAATTAAATAATTTTATCGAATTAAATTTATTTGTTAATGTTAATATATTATTAATGTCTAATGACGATTTTAATATTTTCAGTAAACAGATATTTTCGCGAAAGGCAAACTAATCCTTTTATTTGTTTATTAACTTTTTTTTAAATCTGTTTAAAGAAATATTTCTTTCTTTCTGATAATTTTTAATTTCGACTTTTCACATGACATACTTAAGCCTATAAAATTAAAAAGTGTTTTGATTTATTCTAATATTAGTATATATTAAGATCACAAGATTTTAATCTTTTCTTTCTTAAACTTCGTGTCAAGTCAAAACCTTTGAGACCGACCACAAGATTCAAAATTATTCAGGTTTTATGAATTTTTTACTGGCACGGTATTTACTTTTCCTACCTGAACTATCACTAAGTGGTCGTTTAGTAAAGTTCATTAGCAAAAATAATGCAAGCATTAGCTTTGGTGTACTACTAATGCCTTATTTGGTATACTTTTTTAACTTATGTATAACTAATGCATAGAAATTTATAGTATTAGTAACGAATTGGTTGTTAATACGTGCGTTAGTATGGTTAAAGACACAATTGCCCCTGAAAATCTTTTCAACATCATTTCTATCTTATTTGTGGAAGATATTTTTATAAATAATTTTAAAAAAAATAAATTACCAAAGGAATGTTATTTTCAACACACTAAATCAAACAGTGCATAAGAAATAACCTAAGTATAACTAATACCAACACTACCGATGTTAGCATTACTAATACACTTTATTTAGTATTATTCTTATATATCTTATCAAACGACCCCTAAATGTTTATAAAAAACACGTCTCCTAACTTTTTCAATTGAAATATCAAGTAAAAAATCAAATAATTAATAATTTAAATATATTTCGATAAATATTTAATAATAGTTTAAAGAAAAAAGGATCCAAAACGCCCTTAAACTATGTGAAATTGAACAAAAATCCCTTCTTTAATAGTTTGTGCCCAAAAATACCCCTGTCGTCAATTTTTTGATCCAAAAATGCCCCTACTCTTATTTTTTGGTCAAAAATACTCTTTTTCTATTAAATAACTTTTTCAAATATATTTTTTTCTACTAAAATATTATTTTAAAAGGATCCTTTTCTTATTTCCTTGCTTTTAAAAATTCTTTTAACTAATAAAAAAATAAATAACCTTCTTCTTTTTAATCTCATTTTATTAATTATAGTATCATGCGTGTCTTTTCCATCTTCCACTTTTGAAAAATAAAATAACGACCGACCAGTGACATTCTTCTCAGAAAAAGCTGCGCTTTTTCCTTCTTTTTCGGGCAAAAAGCTAACCTTTTGTCTTCCGTTTACTAAAAATTATGCACAATCCACTTGTCTCTTCTCAGTTGATCTCTCTCTCTCTCTCTGGTGTGACCAGAGAGAAAAAAAAGTTTCTTGTTACATTTTCTGCAAGAATAATGTAAGGAAAAATTGAAAAATTACTTGCTTTTCTCTTCCTTTCTCAAGGTTCAAAAATCAACAGATACACATCACATCTGTACCGTATACAGATGTATATTCCTACAGAACGTGCAATTTGAGATGTGGGTTTGTGTGTATGTTGCATAATACGACGGAAATGGGGAAGAAAATGGATAATCGGAGAAATGGGTGTTTGATTTTGTTGTTGGTTTTGATGGGTGTTGTTGTAGCTGTGAAGGGGGAAAATTTGGTGTTCAATGTGAAGCATAAATATGGTGGGGGTAAAGGGTCGAATTTGAATGATCTTAAAGCCCATGATAGCCGCCGGCACGGCAGAATGCTCAACGTCATCGACTTCAAATTGGGTGGCAATGGCCTGCCAACTGATACTGCGTTAGTTCCCTTCTCAGTTTTTTTGAATTATTATTATTATTATTTTTTTTTTGGGGGGGGGGGGGGAGTATTCAGCATACTTTTTGTTATACTCTGGTGCCCCGGCAAGTTTGTGCGTTTCTCACTAATTACACAGATTAATGCTACGAGAGGTGAAGCTACAATTTTTAGTTTATAGGTTATTGATTGAGATTCTTTTTGCTTACTGCATTATGAATAGATTAGCTGTACATGTTAAATGAATTTTTAACACAAATACAAGATTTGAGCCTAAAAACCCGTAACCACAATGCTAGCTTCGCCCCTGTTTGCTACCCCGCACTAGCAAAGGTAGATGGTAACTCTGACCATTAAGGTTTGAATAAATTATTTATACATATTAAGTGTTTTTCTTTTGCCTCCATTGGGAATCTGAACCTGAGACTACTTGTATTCAACATATATCATGTCTGGCATTTTGTCTCTGTAGGCAAAGTTGTTGCCTTTGCATAGGTTTTTTCATAATTAATGCTCTCTGTCTCTCCTAATTTATCATGTCTGCAACATTTATTTGTGTATGGGAAGTCATTTCCTTCTAAATCCAATTACAGTTACTCAAGTGAAGAGCGTTTGAATAGATTTAGCTACACAAAAGCATTTTCTTGCTTGGGATTGAGGTGTAGATGTTGTTGTGTGGAAAGTTATTTCCTTTGCATAGGTTTTCGATAATTCATACTCTCTGTCTCTCTCTCTCTCTATTTCTTTTGAATTGTATTCTTGGCAATTCTACATGCATTCAACATATTATCATGTCTGTGTTTTGTTCGTGTAGGCAAAGTTATTGCCTTTGCACAGATTTTTCATAATTAGTATTCTCTCTCCCCTAATTTATGGTGTCTAAAAATTTTTTGTTGTGTGTATGGGAAGTCATTTCCTTTTCATCCCAATTACAGTTACTCAAGCGAAGAGAAAATTTGAATAGTTTTAGCTAAGCGAAAACATTTTCTTGCTTGGGGTTGCAGTGGCAAACCCAATGTTTTAATTGACGGGAGTCAAATTATAAAAAGGTAAACACTGGAAAAATTCAAGAGAATACATATATATAGTTTATATATATGATATTTTAAAACCTATTACATAGTGTAATTTTCCAACTTGACACTCCTTGGACCAGGGTGGCTCTGCCACTGTGGGGTTGAGGCCGGGATGTTGTTCTTGTTGTGCGGAAAATTATTTCCTTTGCATGGATTTTTGATAATTCATACTCTCTTTCTGTCTGTGTTCTAAATTTATCTGACACTCTTTCAATCTGGGCAGTGTTTGATATTTCATATACTTCAAATTTCAAATTCTGGTTTGATATTTTCTCTATCACATTAGCTTTTTTGCATTATCTAACGGGTTGAAACAGTTTAAGGATTGATTGTTGATAATTTGAGTGATGATATTGGCTGTTTCTTGTATTTATACTTCTAAAAAAGGAGGACAAGGTGTAGACATTTGAAGAAAGCATGCAGCTTTGTTTCTCAACATTATCACTTACTGATATCATGTCTTCTTTTCTTAGCTCAGTACTTGTTATCTTTTACCACATTAACTTTTAAAGATTCATGGGTTAAAATATAGTCCCTCTCACACAACTTCACCACCAAAGATAAATAAATAAATAAATAAAAGTGCTGCTGACATGCAGGGCATGATTTCAGATTATAGTGGTGGAGAAATTATGAATGTTCATACTATCCTAGTATCCTGTGCCATTGCGGTTATGCATTTTCCTTGTATGTTAATAATGCAGGCTCTATTACACTAAGATATCTGTTGGAACGCCTTCAAAGGATTTTCATGTCCAGGTTGATACTGGAAGTGACATTTTATGGGTGAATTGTGCTGGCTGTGAGGGATGTCCTACAAAAAGCGACCTTGGGGTATGATTCTTCTTCCAATATATGGGTCACTTGCCTTTATTGTGTATAAAATGGATGCTGGTTCTGTTATTTGTAGACGAATTCCATATAGTTACTTGATTTTCTTGACCTTTTTCCCAATTGTATTCTCATCTATGTCGTTACCTTACAGATAGACTTGATGTCATATGATTCAAAAGCCTCTGAAACTGGGAAATCTGTTTTTTGTGACGAAGAGTTTTGCATGCTCAATACTCCCTACTCGGATTGCAAGGCTGGAAGACCATGTGATTTTCAGGTTAGTTATGGAGATGGTAGCTCAACCGCCGGGTTCTTTGTGAAGGATAATATTCAGTTTGATCAAGTGTCAGGAGACCTAAAAACAACGTCTATGAACGGGTCGATAGCATTTGGGTAAGTTTCTAATCCTTGTTATTAAAAAATAAAATTAAAAATATGCTTATTATTGCTGAATATTATATATACAGATAAATTTGGATGACTAACATATAAGTTGCTAATTCTTGCAATAAAAATATTATCGGTGCGTATTGCTGCTGAATATATTGAGATAAACTTGGATGACTAATATAATTTTTATTTTGTGATCTGTAGTTCAGTAGACGAATCTGATGTTCATAAGTTTTACCAAGTGTTAACTCTCTCTAGATAGTCTCTATTTGCTTCACCAAGTTCCATTCTGCATATCTCAATGTCTTTGAACTTCTCCATAAGATGTAAACCGATGCTAATCAAGCTTGCAACATAGTGTAGCCCGTTCAGGCAGGTAAATTATCTCTTGATGACATGTAATAGTTTACATATTTGTTATCCAACATAGGTGCTCGTCTAGACAATCTGGAGATCTAGGTGCATCTAACGAAGCAGTTGATGGAATACTTGGTTTTGGACAAGCAAGTTCATCCGTAATTTCGCAGCTAGCTTCCACTGGGAAGGTTAAGAAAATATTTGCACATTGCCTGGACGGAAAGAATGGAGGTGGCATATTCACCATTGGACCAGTAGTTTATCCACAAGTAAATTCTACAAAACTAGTGCCAGATGCGTAAGTATTTTTAGTGTCAACCCCTGTTTTCTTCTTAAAAGAAATGATGGTAAATGTACGAATGCTAAAACATTGTATGCAAAATGTTGCAGTAAAATCTGTTTGTATTGATATTTGCATCTCTCTGCCTCTAAATGAAATTGTATGTGTTAATTCGACTTTTACATTTATTGAGAGTAGATCTGAAAAATGATACGTTTAATATTTTTTGGGAGAACATGTTGGGTCATATATTTAATTTGATAGAATGGAATAAAAAGAAAATATAGAGTTATTAAGAGTGAAGTGGCTTCCATGTAATTTTTCTTTTCAGGAAGGAAAACTGAGATGGAATAATAAGAAAAGATAGACATTTAACTAGTGATGGAGAAAGTACAATAGTTAGTGTAAACTCTACGATCTAATCCTATTATATAAAGGATTTCAGAAACCAACTAGGAAAGAACTAATTTTCAAACTAATTAGCTTATCCAACAAGAACAACAACATACCTAGTATAATCCCACAAGTGGGGTCTGGGGAGGGTAGGATGTATGTAGACTTGCCTCTACCTTTGTGGAGTAGAAGGGTTGTCTCCCATAGACCCTCAGCCCGAAAGAAGTGTAATCAAAGCAAAAGATTCTAAAAAAAATAACGACAATAAGATATCAAGCTGAACAAAGCAAATGAAGCAACAGGTAGTCGTAAAAATTAAGACTAAGGTAATACGAAAATACTAATTAGTACTGCTGAATAATGAGAAGAAGACAATAGGGGACTAGTCCCTACCTCTCCCACATACACATACGACAACACTCACTACCTACTATCCTTCTAATCTAATCATTGACCTCCATACCTTCCTATCTAAGGTCATGTCCTTCCCCAGTTCTTCTTCGGCTTACCTCTACCTCTCCTTAAGCCTGCTATAACCAACCTCTCACACCTCCTTACTGGTGCATTCACACATCTTATCTTCACATGCCCAAATCATCTCAGCCTCATAACTCTCATCTTGTCCGCCACGGAGGCTGTTCCCACCTTGTATTAAATAACTTCGTTCTAATCCTATCTCTCCTATTATGCCTACACATCCATCTGAACATCTTCATCTTCGCTACCTTCATCTTTTGACGTGCGCGTACTTGACTGGACTAGTGTTGTCAAAGGCGCGCTTAAGCCTTGAAGCGAAGCTCAAAACAAGCCAATTAGCCACTTCATACCTTCTTCAGCTGCGATCTTTTAGAATTCTACTGGAATCTCGTCTGGCTCGGACGCTCTGCCCCTCTTCATACTTCGAATTGCCCCCTTAACCTCCGCAGACTTAATGACATACAATACCTGATGGCTACGACTTCGGAATGCTCTAACTCCCCCAACACAATCTCCATACCCCCTTTATCATTCAAGAGCTTATGAAAATATGTTTGTCATCTCCGTCTAATGTGTGCCTCTCCAATATTTCTCCATTCTCGTTCTTGATGCTCTTCACTTTCTAATGTGGGCCTATACAATTTCTTCTCCTCGGCTTTGCCCTCGAGTTCTACATAAAGATGCTCAAAAGCTATTGTTTTAGCTATCGTAACCGCAAGTTGCACTTACTTCTTCGCCGTCTTATACTTCTCTCGATTCTTTCGCTTGTCCTCCTCGTCTATGCTTTCAACTAACTTCGTATAAACAACCTTCTTGGCTTCCATCTTTTCTTGGACCTCTGCATTCCACCACCAATCTCCTTTATGTCCACCAATGTTGCCCCTCGAGACCCCTAACTCCTTTCTAACTGCTTTCATAATGCAGTACATTGTCCTAGTCCACATACTATCTGTATCCCTACTATTCCTCCAAGCCCCTATAGCCACCAACCTCTCCCTAACCTCCTAAGCTTTGGCATTAGTCTAGCCTCCCCATTTAATCCTTGGCTAGCCATATAGATCCCTCGTCTTCCTCCTCCATTTGATATCCAAATCCATAAATACAAGCCTATGTTGGGTATTAAGATTCTCGCTCGGAATAATCTTGCAGTCCTTGCATAAGCCTTTATCACCCTTCCTACGGAGTAGGTAATCTATCTAGGTTTTAGCCACCACACTAGGGTAGGTCACCAAGTGTCCTCCCTCTTCTTGAAGCTCGAGTTAGCTATGACCAAATCGAATGCTTTAGCGAAATCCCAAAGCGAAACTCCTCCTTCGTTTCTATCTCCAAGCCCAAAACTGCCATGAACATCATCATCGCCTATCAAAGTGGTCCTTATGTAATTCTGAACAAACTATAGTAGTTCTGCAAATACACTTAAAGATGAGTATTCTTAAAGCCTATAAACCCAGAAACAAGCCATAGATCACTTTATAAAATTAAAAGACTCGATTTTCCCCATAAAAATAAACTGAGCAAGCATCCGAAGAGGCATACTTTAGATTTACTTGTCCCTGAGTATAAGTGTAACATCAATTGACATGTAAAACAAGAGGATGCAACTAGTCACTTAAAACTTTTATTTGCATTTCTCCTGTGTGGTATGAGTACGCTTGCTTTAGTCCTGCGTGACATTGTACATTTGTATATTCTCTTATCCTTTGCACATCTGTTTGATCAATTCTCATTCTAATTATGTGCTTGATCTTGCAACAAATTTAAGAAGTTTTTGTGCACTCAAGTGATATATTCCCCTCTCCCTCTTTTTGCGGCAAACGAGGGAAAAGAAGAGTGATATATGATTCCACTGTAACTACAACTTGTTGGAGACAATGTTAGAGCTGGCACTGCACCTTGGTAGTGAAAAATCAAGTAAGAGCCCTCAAGACACTCCCTATATTGAGACGGAGAGATAAATGTTGACTTTTAGATTTATAAAGTAGTTCCAATGCAGATTGTCCAGTCCTATCACTGGATACATTACTACTGGATTTGCAAAAATTATACCGAATATAAGGAGTTTAAAACTCTTTCGACTCACTCGCTGATGGTGCATATATTTGCTTAGTCGGTTTCAAGTTTGAATTATTGAAATTGTGACTTCTTTTTTGTTTTGGTTATTTATTTTTCTTGCTTTGATTACATGATTTTAGCCTCACTTACTTTCTGTTATCCTTCGAATTGGCTCCTTTTGTCCACTATTCTGAACTCTTAACTAAAATATTTGTCTCCTCTTTAGGCCACATTATAATGTTATTATGAAAGGAATTGAGGTTGGTGGTCAAGTTCTGGACACTCCCACAACTATGACAATAATTGACAGTGGGACAACCCTAGCTTATCTTCCGAACATGGTCTACAATGTTCTTATCGACAAGGTAGCTACAGCCATTTCAGAAATAATGCAGCTGGCTTATTCCTTAGAGAGCTTACGCTGCATGTATGCATGGATATTTTTTTTTAACCTTTCCGCTTGATTCTTCCTTCTCACTGTTGGCATAGCTGAAGGAACGGCAACCACATTTGAATGTTCGTCTTGTGGAGGGGACTTTCCACTGCTTTGACTACACAGGGAAGTAAGATTCTTTCTAGCCTCTCGTGTGAGTTTCATATTTCTTATTCTTTCTGGCCTCTCGTGTGAGTTTCATATTTCTTATTCTTTCTGGCCTCGTGTGAGTTTCATATTTCTTTCTGTCAAAGGTTTGGTATGTCAGATCTTCCCATTTTTGCTATGAGTATATTCACTGATACAGTAAGGACGAGTATACGCTAAAACTGTATACTAATGTTTGTTAATTTATTTTCTGTTCCGGTCACTCCAAATATATTTGGTAATGTATACTTTTTGGAGAGAGTACTCCGTATCTTATCATTCTTTTTGGGATGGAGGGAGTAATTTATTTTTTGGAGTGAATGGTAGGGAATAAGGAAAGAGTATGGTTGGATTTATTGGATTTGGTATGTTTATTCAGGGATTGGTAATAAGGAAAGAATACTGCTGGGAACATGGATGTTCTCTTAGTCTAGTTCTATAAGAGATTAATCAGGATGAGTCCGATAAACTGCTTGTCATAACTTATAAACCCAATGTCTTATTAACTTTCCTCTACCTTTGCTGGTGCAGGATTGACGATGGGTTCCCAGTTGTAACCTTCCGGTTTGCAGATTCACTTTCTTTGACAGTTTATCCCCACGATTATCTTTTCCAAGTCAAAGTAAGTACTTCAAATATGCTAAGTTCATTGGCTCTTTTCTTATTCAATCAGGTAGAGTTTTTTATTTTTCCCAAGAGAACTTTCTTTTTCAATATTAAAATTTGATTATTGGACTTCTTGCTTGTCACAATAGCAGTTCTTAGGTTCTCGAGCCATTATCAACCTAACAATCATTATCATAGGCATCTCTTGTCAGCATTATGATAGCCTTCTATATTACCATGTTAGATTCAAGCCTGCTACATTTCTGGAAATTTGTCAGTCATGTCTAGATAGTGTGAACGTGTATGTTTTATTCTACTCGTTTGTTGGTTTATACGTCTGCATGTATATTTATGTTGCATACCAGAGGATAGGGACAAAAAGTTTTGTGAAGTGTGTTGTTAGGGTGCCGAGAAAGTGAAATGCAACAGGATGGACTATATAACTTGCAATCCCTTTTCCTCGTGGAAATTTTATCTTAGTTCTCTGGATTAAATTTTGCAGGAGACTAAATGGTGTATTGGTTGGCAAACCAGCGGAATCCAGACAAAGAATGGAAAGGAAATAACTCTGTTAGGAGGTATTATTTGACACCTTCTCTTACTCTGAGAGAAATGCATCTAAACTGAAGTAAATCTTTACAATTTTTATTGAAGCATGTTCGTGAAACTTAAGCTTGTGTTGTCCGTGCTTGAGATATATTTCATTTCAATCTTGTCTCAGCCAAGCATGAGCTGGATAAGACATTTGAGGAATATGAATGAAGGTAGGATAATAGATATCTGGTTGTTAGTCAAGCTAGCAGCAATGCTTAGAGATTAGTGATAATATACATAAGTCTATATCCCAAATAAGCTTCAAGTCAATGTCATAAGGTATGGATAGGATAAATTATTTAAAGTTGTGGTTAAGCTGTCATGTTGGAGTTTCATGATAATTGCTTTGGTGAAGATATCTTAGAGAGGTTGGTTTAAGGACCTGTTAGGTCCTGCACTCTGCTTGTATGTGACATGAGAGACGAAAAGTAAAAAAGGAAACTGATATTCGCTTCATAAATATTCAATGTGTTTCAAGGAGGGGTATTAGTTGTTGATTCTTGTGGTATAAAAAACAGAAAAATAATAGCCTCACACTTCTTTTCTGTGTTTCTGAGTACCATCTCAACCTGTACTGTTGCCACCATTCCCAACATCAAGGAAATGGAACAAAAACAAAGAAAAGTTTGAGAGGTAACAACTGGCACAGAAAAGTCGGGTATTTAAGTGGAGAATAATAGAGGGACGGACTCATTACCGAGTCTGGCACACCAGGCCTTGGGTATTTCTTGGTTATTAAAAAAACAATTTTGTCGTCATTCTGCGTAGTCACTTGCATCCAGTGTTTTTTGTTGTCTCTGTTTATATATTATTCTCCCATTATTTTATCCTTGAAATAGTAACACCAGACAAATTATAAATAACATGCCAAATGTGCAGCTTTCAGAATTGAGCTTAAGTTGATAAGAACTTTTGATAGACAGCTTTGACTAATTAACATTTTGATATTTTTGTTGCAGATCTTGCGTTAACAAACAAGCTAGTTCTGTATGACATTGAAAACCAGAAAATTGGTTGGACTGAATATGACTGTGAGTATATATAGCTAATTGACTAAGTTCATCTATAGTCTACAGCATAGTAAGCTATCTCAAAATTGGTTCTCATCAAATAATTGTTCAACTCAAATACTACCATCTATGCATTTGATGGTTAGTATTGTCTTGAAAAACGTTAATGGGCTTTATGTTCTTGATGTAGCATTGTGTGTGTGTGTGTGTTTGGGGGGGGGGGGGGGGGGAGAGAAGCTTTTTGAGTGACGCGAGACTGATTTGCAGATTCTCTTTGCATCAAAATTAATGGAACTAAAAGATGTTAGTCTTAAGTGGTTCGTAACCCTTTTCAGAAAGACTAAAGAATGCACTGAGTCTTAGTGTTCAACGTCAAAAACAAAAAATAATGAATCATCAAATTCTTGTTAGCTGTTCTACATTCTTCCATCTCAAACTAGTTATGGATGGCTATATATGAAACTTCTATGTCCCCTCAGCAGAATTCAGACTCATTTCATACCAATACTAGTAATTAGTTTGTCTAGGCAAATTAACGGATCTTTAAAAGTAGAGTTTCTCTAAATCTCATACCTTTTTTATCAGTAATTCAGTTAAGTAGTGACAGCTTCAGGAAGATACTATCTGGAAATACAAACAGTACTCTCTCTAAATCTTACACCTATGTCTACACTGGCATGCAAGCTCAAACCACACAATAATAACTCCTGGCAAACATCGGATCTTATGTAAGTGTAATAATGACAACTAAATCTTAATGATAACTGCAGGATGCTTGCTTTTATTTGTAATATTCTTAGCTAAATTCATATCGACTCCAAGAAGTTGTAGGTCATTCAGAACGGTTAACGATCCCACATTGGTTGAGGAAATGGATTGTCGTCTCCTTTATGGTGTGAACAATTCTCACGTCATGAGCTAACTTTTGGGATTGAGTTAGGTTCTTCAAGGTCCATTTTCTTAACATGGTATTTATCCACTTACACAATGTTGGGGCCTTATGTTGTATTTGTCACACTCCGGAAGTGCATGGAAGAGGGTTGATAAGTGTTCCACATTGATTGAGGAAATAAAATGTTTATCTCTTTAGGTCTTGTTCTTGGGTAATTCTCATACTCATGGGGTTGAGTTAAGCTGAGGGTTCATTTTCTTAACAGAGTAACAATTTCCTTTCATGTTATTATAGATTTATCTCGGGTCCAGTTTGGCACCTTCAATCATTATAGAGTGTGACATTTAAGAATTGGTGCATTTGGAGGGTCTTTGTAGGACATGTTTGAACCCAATCAGGCGACTTTCTTTCATTTACTCTCTATGATATTGCTTGAACCTACTATTTGATGTCATTTCTAATCTTGTTCAATCTTAGACAATGCATCTCCACTCTTGTGAATACTAAGACCCAACATTCAAAGACTCATCATTCATGCCATATAATATTGCATTGCTAATCTCACAACCATTCCCAGTTAACATATGTTTGGAGAATTCCATGTTATAATGAGTGTGTTAATGTCTATATTCAGTGCATTGTTCTAAGTTTCTCCTCAAGTATGTGTTGTTAACTCTCAGGTTCTTCAAGCATCAAACTCAACTATGAGGAGAGTTCTGGTAGCGCGTATACTGTGGCTTCTCACAATATTTCATCAGCTCCTATTATGGATTCGGCGAAGTTTTTTACATTATTCTTGATGATCATCTCCATCTTGTTCAATTTGTTGAAGTTATAACAGAAACAGCTGTGTAGAGTGAGTCATTCTTGCACCATAAACGTTCAGCAGATTAAAGGGTGCTCGTCAGTCTTTTCGACCTTGGTTTCATTGGAGCAAGTAAGAAAGATCGAGAAATAAAACCATCTGATTGCTTCGTTCTCATTAGCCACGAGTTGATCATCTTAGGTTGATCCTTATGTCGAGGGATGCTATTATTATGCTCGCACGGGAACCAACTCAAGTACTATATACGTCATCATTCCAACTCTTTCCAACTCTTTCCAGGAACTATCCGTAATAACGAATTTGCAACATGGACTCGTTTATCATAACGAGATTCGTCGTTCCTGACCCTCTCAGCATGCTTTCTTTTAGCATATTAACATGTAAGAATCATTTATATAGAAGTTAGTCAAGTATTTATCTTTCATGAAATGTAAGATAATTAATTTGTATCAATGTGAAGGTAAAAGTAATTCCAATGATTTTGCATCTTTTTTTGTGAAACGATGTTACAGTAGGTGGCAAAATAATAAATAAGAAACAAGATTACCCATAATAATAAAAATAATAAATTGAGACTTATGGATTGCTTTGTCGAAAGATAGTAAAAATTTATTCGCATTTGATGTACACTCACAAAGGTATTGAATTTCTCTACGCACTTCTAGAACATATAAGTTTAATAACGTTGGATAATTAGAAAAATGACCCAGTATAATTTCACAAATAGAGTCGGAGGAGGATTGAGTGTACGCAAATTTCAACTCTACCTCGTGAAGGTAGTGAAGGTAGAGAGGTTGTCTCCGAGAAACCTCAGCTCAAGTGTGGAATAAAAAAATATAGAATAAAATAATTTGCACGTAACAAAATTAAAAGATTTATCTACACAATTGAAAATAATATAAGGTGAGAACTTTATAAACATATACTCATGCAAAATTTTGTTACAAGAAAAAGAAAAGAACTAAAAAAATATATGAATAGCTATTACTATTACTATTACATACAATATAGACCAGAACAACATGAAATGACCCTATTTTTTTTCTTTTTCACCTTACCCTCAGTAAATAATGAGACAGTAAAAAAAAAAAACTGATCATAAGAACTAAACAAAATGGAAATTAAGACGGAGAAATGAATCCACTAGGGCATGGTAAAAACTTACTGACACAAACATGCATGACGTGTTTACATGCCGAACTGACCATGGTTAACTGATTTAATGAGGTGATAATATATAATAACCATGGTTAAAGTGAGAAAAGTTTTATGTACAAACACGTGTCATGCATTTCATGGTTTGGTGTAAGCGACTGGTGTGGGCAAAGTTTGTACTATTTCTTCTTTGGTGATCCTCCAACAGCTTCCTTCTCTTCTTTGTCTGGCACAAACCTTGGTAATGTCATTACTGTGTTACCCGAGATACCCCATCGAGGGGAGACCATTCTTTCCCTGTCTTCAGTAGCAACTCGTCCTGTTCCGAGGCTTCCTCTTTGCTGCCTGCTGAAACTTCTTCACATTCTCGAACAGTACAAGAGCGATTCAATGCAGCTGGACTATGGGCACCATCCATATCGTTGCTAACTTCAGTCATTTCCATCGAGACAAAAGTCTTGTCATTGTCTTCTGTACTAGAAGCAGTAGAGAAAGTATTCAAGTTTGAATCAAGGAAGAGGCAGACAACTGCACAGTCATCGACTTTAGAAGTTGGGTATGTGATCCTCCAGGCTCGAACGGCTGTTTCAACAAGTGATCGAGCTGCAGATGAACGAGATGAAGCTGAAGCCACAATCTTTACAACTTCATCATTTGAAAGTACGTCCCAAATCTGTAATAGAAATCAAATTAATTTGACTGGCAACGAGACAAATATTGAATCCAAGTAGTGCCAAGGCAGGAATTCAAGTTTCATACCCCATCTGTCGCCAGAACAATGAATTCATCTTTCTCAGATAAACGCCTGTAAGAAATTTCAGGCACTGAGATGACACCAAAATCCTTGAGGCAAAAATCTCCAAAAGCACGAGCCATGGCAAGTCCAGGAGAGTCGCTGTTTGGCATCCACACTCTTGCAACATCCGGTTCATCATGAAGAGAGAACACTCGCCCTTTACATTTGTGGATCCTCTCAGCCTCCGCTGTAATTTTAGAAAGCAGAGTTAACAAACCACACTAGTGAGACAAGCATCAGTGGAAATTATGCAAAATCCCCTATCCAAAAAGGAGAAGAATTCTGTTTTCAGGAATATGATTGCGTGGGTGCCATAACCCTACAGTTTTTCATCTTTCCAGAAGAAAGCAACTTTCCTTCAGGTCTAAAATGCATTTACCAGCAAAGGTCCAAATATGTGGATTCAGCTGCACTAGAATCTTGCAAAATTCTCTCCTTTGTCAAGCAACTTCCAATTATATCATACCCCTTGGAATAGATTTTCACCAGTCCTTTCCTATTCTTTTTGCTTCCAATTCTAGGTAACTGAACCACATTACTTTGTTTTACATGTTTACATTAACATGACTTTGACTGATGGACATAACTAATCATAGACACAAAGGAGGTATAACTGCCTATTCACTTTCTCATGTCAAAGAGAAGTCGAAAAACCTTTTGGAAAGGGAGAGGTCCAAAAAACTTGCTTGAGTAAATGATTTAGGAAAAAGAAGGCCTCTGTGGGCCATTGAAGCAAAGACGCGGAGAAATATTTATAGAGAAAATTGATGAAGATTTCAGCAGAAGCTTAATTTAAAAGAATTGAGAAGTTTTAAGAGGATGATGGGGGACGCTTCCATCTCCTCTTACTTTAAAGGAGAGAAAAACTGAACAAATAATTTTTAAAGTTTGTGGTAAACATCTCTTCAAGAGATTCATATGATGGAGATTGAGTATGAGAACGAGACCGCACAACAATAATTTCAATAGTTATCCCATCACGAATTAGTTTTTTCTTTGTCACATATTTTCACATTTGTATTAGGGGACGAAGTTAGACCTTAAATCACATGAAGCCATGAAGGTAAATTGTCCCAGATGACCTATAATCCCTCAAATCCATGCATCTTTAGCTAAAAGCATAAAGCATTGGAAGCAAAGGATCCAATACATGTGAGATCAATTAGCTGGAACAATGATCAGTTATAGTGCTAACATTTATGTTGCATCTCATGTTCACGAGGTGTCTTTTTAATTTGGCTAAAGATCTCTGTGTCAAGGTAGAGATATATGTGAGATCTAGAGAACCCTATTTCTAGACAAACCCTAGTTTATCTTAAAACACTTTATTGATTATCGGAAAGGAACGGCTGCGCTGATAGAGGGTAGTTGATATAAAGGATTCATATAGCAGATGATCTAACTAGCAGCTCCTGCTTAATCAGTCCCCTCTTAATGAATCTTACCACTTACACATTGATAGATGAGATCCTAATCTTTCTACTACGCTCTAACCAATGAACCAGGAAGTTCACAGTTTTGAACATTATCAAATTGTCTCAAGTAACTAATATTTACGTTTCAATCTAAAGAGGTTGACGGGAAAGCTGAAATCTGTACAGCTGAACAAGGGCAAAGCAAGGGGGAAAAGAGGAAGATATAACACTTAGCAGATAACTACATATTTTTTCTTTTTGGTTTGGGGAGATGCATGGATATGTAAGATTGCAACAACGTGGCGTCACGTCAAATCTGGTGGCTATTTGCAACGATTTAGCTGAGAACAGCTGACATAAGATTAGCAGCAGATAGGTAAGTTCATTAAATGAACAGCTAAGTGGTAATTGTGCTGATCAACACAATTTTGAAAAGAAAAAAAAACGCGTCCATATGCAGGCAGCAAGATATAGACATGTTAGCACCTGGTACATTGGGTTTAAGATCAACTGTCAATTGCACAGCAGTGAGAATATCATCCTCGCCTCTAGTACCCAGCACAGCTCTAGAGTCCCCAACATTTCCAATGACAAGATTCTTCCCCTACCAAAAATGAAATAATATGGTTCATCTCCAGAATAAAATGGCATAAATTCTAGCTAGCTTCCACTTTCTGCATATGTAAACGAACCTGTTTAACTAGGGTTACTGCTGTTGTTCCACTACAGAAGCAATCAACATTGGTATAGCTTCTCAGTTCTCTATCCATAACCTTATAAGCCTTCAGAAATGACTCCTTCAACGTTTGAAATACCTCCAAGTGCTTTTCAGTCTCTTCAACATCAATTGAGACTCTCGACGCCTCAGCAGAGATAAGAGAAGCATCCTCAGAATATAGGCTAGTCCCTGTTTTGAGACTAATCTCTCTTAGAACATCCTCACTTTTTATATTAACTTCCCAGTGTGTGCTTAGCTTTAACGGAAGAGCATCTCTGACTCGCTTTGCAACCATATGACCATAAGGACCATGGCCATCAAAAACACCACAGAAAACAGTATCTTCTCTGGAACCAAAATTCTGGAATTTCAATGTTTAAGCAGATTAGGAAATGCTCCTCCATCAGGTATAATGAGACAGAATCACAGAAAAGTAATTACGACAGTGAAAACGGAAGGATGATAATGGAACAATGGGGAGCTCATTTTATATAAGTACCCCAATAACAAGTACATATCCCAAGAGAAAAGAAAGAAAGAGGAATATTTAAAACCTTTCCGATCCTGGCAGGAAGTAGTGTCAAGCATCTCATAGTATCATATTCACAATTAATCTTCTTACACAAATATACACTTACAATATAGAAGTCAGAAATACGTATTTATCAACTTTCAAACGACATTTCATGTAACTGTGTACTTATCCATGTCTCGAAGTATCTAATATACTGAATTTCCTTGTATGAGGTCACTCCCGCCCTCCACTGATTTTCTCTTTGAATCTGTCTCTTATGGCTTTGTTCAGTTTGTTGGGGTGGAACATGTAAAGTACAATGCAGTGAAGTTCCACCACTATATAAGAAGTGCAAAAGTTGACTTGACCCAAAGAGAGATTTTCAATTTAGATGATCCAAACATGACTTCCAGGAGCAACTTAAAGAAATTAACACAGCTGACCTTGGACACAGACAACTATCAGTTATTTGCTTCCGTCTAAACTAATGTTTTGTCCCTCTAACTCTACCATGCTTATAGAAAAGTAAACAGAGAACACATTGTAGGGCCCTTAACAGCTTATCTAGAAAAAAGAGCTTAAACATTATTATAGTTACTCAGAAAACTTAAAATTAAAAAATACTACACAAAAGATCAGGTGGTGTGCCAAGATTTAGGTTATAACAATCATTAGGCACGAAAACTTGGATCTAAAGATAACTACCACACAGCTTTTAGCCCCTGGAGCTTCTTCCAGAGCAGCCATTATCCATATGGATTCTGGTGGTCATAAATATTGCAAGTCAATTTGCTGACCACCATTATTTCATTAAAACGGCATGAAAAAATTCAAGGACTGACCTCCCAAACAATCATAGCATCTTGATTAGTCCCCTTCTTCCCCTGCTGACTGAAGAGTGAAGCCACCTCACTAGAACCATTCAAGAACATACGCCCAGGAATCCTATGCAGCAGCTCTTCCTTATGATAGTCGAAGGAAGAATTTCGCGATCCCGTCCTCCTCTTTGAGTTCTTCCTCTTCCTAATTGCAGATGCAGGAGAACTGGGATGAGGACTCCTGCTTTCAGATGACAAGCAGGACCCCATCCCCAGGCCCCGGACTATATTCAGTAAGCACTCCAGAACAACAAAACAATCAAACACCCTATTTCCCCTATTCGGGTCCGTACTAATATCCTCCTTGAGTCTTCAAAATCTACCAACCAATCCTCCACCTCAATCCAACAACTTTACCTTTATCTTACAACCAAAAAAGTAAAAAAACCAACAAACAGACTGCTAATGGCAATCCAATCCACTTCAACTGCAAAAGATGTAAGTTTCTAATCCACCAAAAAATCTTTCACCCTCAAAAAGTTATGAACTTTTCAGCAATCCTTGAACAATCATGCATATTAGTTCTTGACCTCTACATCACAAATTACAAGAATGGAAAATAATAATAACTGCAACTAACTTAAGCTTCCCCTTTTGCCCTTCCTATCCCAGAAACGCAACTTCAGAGACATTGCAAACATTAAAAGGGGTATTAAAACATAAAGAGCAGATCTATCAAAACTGTGCCCCCTTTCAATTTTTTTAATATCTATACCCCAAAAGACACCTTTTTTATTCTGTCTCTCTCTCCTCTCTCTCCTTCCTCTGTTAATCACCTTTCACTTACAAGAAGGGTCAACTCAGTTGATAAGACACACGCTGTTGATCTGACGTAGCTTTAAAAAAAACAAAAAGAAACACGCACAGACTTTGCACAACAAGGTCAATCAGTGACCCAGTTGCAAGAAAGTGTCAAATTTTTCGAAAACCCAAGGAAAAAAAAAAAAACCTATCAGCGTTTGCAGAACAAGGTCAAATCAGTGACCGGTCGCAAGAATTTGTCAAATTTTTCAAAACCCCACTTCAGATTCAGCTCAATTTAAGCACCTGGATAAAAATCAGTTTCCAGAAACAATACCCACGAAAAATTCGACTCCAAGCTGGGGGAAAAAAACTTGATTTTTTGGTCAGATCAAACCCAAATCAAGAGAGTGTCAAAATTTCCAAAACCCTACTTCCAATTCAGCTGAATCTAAGCACCTGGACCAAAATCAGTTTCCAGAAACAACACCCACCAAAAATTCAACTCCAAATTACTAAAAAAGAAGTTGCTTTTCTGGTCAGATCAAACCCAAATCAAGAAAAAAGATCATCTATGTAGAACTGAAGTAGTAGAGTTTGAACTGTCTAAGAGGAAATTGAACAGATAGATAAAATTGATATGGATAAAAGCGAAAAGGGGGCACATAAAAAGGGAAATTGAATGGATTAGTTGAATTAAGAGGACGAGAAAATAAATAGGAATCCCTTCGAACAACAGCACGACACACAGCACACAGGAGGAATGAAGAGAGAGAGAGAGAGAGAGAGGACTGCAAAAATGGCGCCGATAAGACTCGTTTTTCGGTTATGCGTATACATCTGTATTTTAAAAAGGCTTTTTTTTCTCTTCTTTTCTTTTTTTTTCCCAATTTGCCCTCCCGATCACACGTAAAACGTTCCGAGACTCACGTACAATTATAGATAAGATATTGAGATAACTTATTTCATAATTAATTATTTCAAAGTAATTTATCTCACATTGAGAATGAAATAAAAATAACACTATAATCTCGAGATAATTAATCTCTGAATAAGTTATTTTGAGATTTTATCTCAATTAAACGTGGATAAACTTATCTAAAAATTAATTTTGAATCTATTTATTATTTATTCCATATTGAGGGTGGGATAATAATCACGTGTTATTCCATTTCGGGATTAATTATCCTGAGATAACTTATTTTCAAATTAAATGACCCCTTGGTTCATAAGGTTTATACTCAATCTCAACACATGTAAAAAGCTCCGAGACTCACATATAGTTAAAGACTTATTTTCATAAAATTTACGTTTGATTATTCACCTTAAACATGCCTAATACTTTATCTAGTGATTGGTCAAGTTGAAAATTTAGCTTTAAATATCTGTATGATAATAAAATTTGATCAATTTTTTTAAAATTTTGATTTTCAAATATTTTCAAGTTTTCGAAAACTAGCTAAGACCCGTTTTCAAAACTTACATTCATAAAATTTTAAATTTTTTTAAAGTAAAATACATAAAAATTCAAATTTTACGAGAACTATTGAAAAACTTAATCGAGTCCAAACTTTCAATTATGAAAATTTTTTATTAAAAACACCATCACTAGAAATAAATCTTATATATATAAATTTAAATTAATTAAATTTTAATACGAATATTAAATATGGCGACCACAAGATCAACAACAATATCGACAACTTAATGTTTGTTGTATGCTTTTACGCTAAAGTACAGCTACACATAAGTCTACCAACATTCCTAAATTTATTTGTGCTTATCTCATGATAAAATTGTGGATTTTTTCGATTAATTTAAATTTACATCGCATTAGGTTTTAAAATTTTAAATAAATGCCTGGTAACATTTTAAGTTTATCGATTAATTTTATCTAATTAATTATCTTTTATTTAAATTGAGTATCTGAATATGTGATAAATCATTTTTATTAGATATTTTTGTCTTGAATTTTAGAAAAACTCTTGCGTATTCCTCGAACCTTCATATACGTAATCACATAAAATATGTCATCTCTTTTAATTATATATATACCAATATCAATTAAAACATACTTGAGATACTGATTATTAAAGTTAATGCTTATAATTAATAAAGGTGACAATTTTAAGTGATTAACGTATCTACACAATGAACACTTGAAAACACACATTGAATTTTTATCAAATTTTCATAAGTATCTAATAAAAATAATTTATCATATATTCCGATGCTTAGTTAATCAAAATAGGCTACCATTTAAAAGTCTAAATAAAATTTATTAACATATTTAAAAGGCTATCAATGTTTCAATTAGAATTTTTATAAAAAAAAAAAAATCAAACTTCTAAACAAAGGAAATAAGGCTTTTGCCAGCCTTACAAATCAATTATTTAAGCAATAGTTATTTGATTAAGACATTTTAGGTTGTGGAATGATGAGGAAGGAAGTAATATAATATAAGATCGGACTTTTTTATAACAGTCATTTTTATAAATAATTTTATATTACTGTAATAGTTAAATTTATTTTGGATCGATATTTTATATTATATTTATGTTATACATTTTTATAATAATATTTTATTACAACAATTAAGAAATATCAGGATACACGATTCCAGTGAAGAGGCGTGAGAGGCTGACAATAGTGGATATTAGCTGAGGTAGAGGTAAGCTGAAGAAGTCTTGAGTGTGAGATGATTAGACAAGACATGATAAACTTGCAACTTACCGAGCACATGATCCTAGATAGGAAGATATTGAAGTCGGGGATTAAGGTAAAAAGTTAGTAGGTAATCAAATATTGTCTAGTTCCTCTATCAGTATTGTTATTCTTACTCCCACACAGTCTTATTTTTCGATTCTAGTATTACTTTTTTTCTTCTGCTTCAGTTATCGTATATATTGTTGTTGCCGCTTGTTTTTTTTTAAAATTATTTTTTTAATATGACTTATTCGCTACTGTATTTGTTCTACTTATTTGTTTCTTGACTTTGTTTTGCTTGAGCCGAAAATCTATCGGCCCAACAATTTCTTTTATCTTCATAAAATAGGGGTAAAATTACATACATATTATCCTCTTCGAGTCTCACTTATTAAATTACATTAAATATGTTATTATTGTCATCATAAATTTGAATGAATAATTAATTTAATTTTAAAAAATTCACACATACACACACACACTAAAAGAGGTAGAAGAGTAAGTTTGAACACTTTTTTAAAATTAATAAAACACAAAATATCTAAGATTTCTTTTTGTTGGCATTAGAGATGGTCAATGTCTGGTTAGGAGCAAAGACAAGGGAGAGAAAAGAAATATAAAACCACACATATCATTTAGCTAGGACCACCAAAAATGAGGTGAGTAGTCCTCGTTTTTAATTAGAAGTCTCGAATTTGATCTCTAAAATAAAGTCGGATTTGGTTGAAATAGTGTCATAGTCACATATAATAAGTTAGTCGAATCACTCGATAAAAATTAAACTATAGATAAAAAGATTTCTATAAGTATATATATGTCAAAGTTTTTTTTTCTATGTACATATTATATTCTAAGCGTTCTTAACTGGATTTTTTGTTTTGACACGGAGGAAGAGAGTGTTTTATCCCCTTCCCCCCTCCAAAAAAAATATGATTTTTCTGACACGAATTTAAATTTTTTTGACCCCAAAGCGGGTTAATTAGATATCGGGTGAAAAATCAGAAATACTATATCGGTGTATGATCGGATGATCTGAATTTTTCTGCTAGCTCCTAAAAAAAGGTTTCTAATTCGAGCCCTAAAGATTGAAAATTACTCTTTTTCAAGAAAATTAATTATTGACAATTATATTAGAGAACAGTAAAAAATATATATCTAAAAGTATTTCATTTTTTTTGAATTTTCTGTTCTGAATTATTAAGTGTTTTTTTAATCTAAATTATCATTAAATATTTATCGAAATATAATTTAATTATTTATTATTTCCTTTTTTTATATAAAATATTACCATGATTTAAATTTTTTTTAAAAATAATTAATAATTAAGGTATATTTCAACAATGTATAAGTGAAATAGTTAGCAATATTTTTATGATGATACAAGGTCAAAGCAATGACAAAAGCATATTAATTAAGGCTTTTTAATAATAGGTTTTGAGGAACATAATATATTGTATTTGCAATTAAATAAATAATGGACACCAACAAATTGGCCACCTAAAAAAAATTTGTTACTTTCTCTGACCAAATGCAGCTTGGTGTAAAAAAATGGTGATATTTACATTGTGACAGTGTATCGCGGATATCATGATTCGTAGTTATGTGTTTTAATTATCTGAGTTATAAGTTCAATAATTTAATTAGAGACCAGTGCAATAAAAATTTAAGATCATTCTTCAAATTGTTCTTCATTTCTACTTTCATAGTCTTTGCGGTAGCTTCATTGATATTACCTATCAAATAAAAGACTTGGATTTCTATCGCTTTTGTCGTAGGGGGCCCCCAAACGGGACACTCGGACTATGGAGAGCACAACATCCTTATGTAACCATTTCACATGTTAGGCGTAGCTATTGTACTATTTGACAACTTCTTATTCAGTATTATGCGTGATTTTCTTGATAATTTCTTCTAGTTTGATAAAAAAAATCCTAAAAAATGAATCTGCTAATTGAAAGTTACGATCTTCTATGATCTAATTCTTTCGTTCCGTCATCCAACTTATGTTCTTGATGTAACGGTTAGACCCAATAACTTTTTCAAATTACGTCCATATTTCCACATATTGTATTCAAATTGGGCTAGAGGTACTTTTTATATTTTAGAATTGTTATAAAATGGAACTTTGTTTTTTTTTTGAATTTTGAAATGTTTTTCAAAAATAGATATAAATATCACTCTCTCTCTAAAACCCTCCCAAAACCCTAACAGAGAGAAGCTCCATTCTTGTTCCTTTGTTTTCTCAACAATGGCGATGTTGCTCAGACTTATTCCTCGCCATGAACTTGCTATCTCCTCTTCTCTCTCTGCGTACAAAACCGTAAGTTCGATTTCTTCATTTTTCAGCCTGTTGTTGTTATGTTTTCGTGTTCTGTGAAGATCCGAATAGCTGGTGATTTCATTCATACCGTGAGTAAACATCCCTTCTTTGGGGTTGTTTGTTAATTATTTTAGGGTTTGAGAAGAAGCTTATTTGGGGCATTGGATCAGCTATGCTACTTTTCTTCTCGAGGTCTGTAAATTCGTGACTTGGGTTATAGTAGTTCTACTGATATACTTTTCGGATTCACTCATCTTGCACTTTGGTCAACCTATATAGTGAACTTTAATTTGAACTGAAGTAGCTGACGTGAAGCTGCTTGTTGGGATTTGATGCTTCTATTCTCATTTCCCACGCTCCCGTTTAATCATAGAGTTTGAAGTTGAAACTTGAAAATTTGAGTTTTTAAAGTTGTGATTTTTGGAATCTGAAGTTGTGTTTGGACATGCATTTTACTTGAAAAAAGTTTGAAGTTTGAAGTTTTATGAGTGGAAGTCCCAAAAATCCAAAAGTTTGTCTGAGCTAGTTTTTGGGAACTTGAAAATATTTTAAGAGATGTATAATTTGCTGATATATCTTGAATATTCTCTGTCAATGCCCTATTCAAAAAGTGATAAGGTTTCTCCAATTCTAAGACTTAGTTCTAAATCAACATGAAGTTTTCCTCTTTGGATGCTCATTGCTCCTTGCTCATTGCTGCGTTGTCATCTATTTAATTTCAGGTAAGAAAAAGTCAAACTCAGATGCCAGCGATTCAGGCGAGGAGAATTTGTCCAAGAAAGACTTGGCTTTGAAACAAGCACTAGATCAGATCACTACATCATTTGGAAAGGGATCCATCATGTGGCTCGGTCGGACGGTGTCCCCCAAACAAGTCCCCGTAGTGTCTACTGGATCTTTTTCTTTGGATATTGCCCTTGGGATAGGGGGACTTCCGAAGGTAAAAAACCATATCCTCTTTTGTTGGGCATTTTAAATATGGTGAATTAAAATGGTGGTGTTGATCACCTGGCTCCCAGATATTATGCAAATAATCTTCTGAGTAACCTATTACTTTGGAGAACTGGTAAAATTAGTATTTACACCAAAGTTATTATTCAGAAACTTTTGTCACTTTAAGCAGCTGCGTGACTATTTTACTAGATATGTGACAAAACACATCGCTGCTAATCAATGTTAGGATGCCAGGTCTTATCTCCATTAGAACTTATGTCTTGCTTTTGTGCAGGGACGTGTAATAGAGATATATGGTCCAGAGGCTTCAGGGAAAACAACTCTTGCTTTGCATGTAATTGCAGAGGCTCAGAAACAAGGAGGTTTGTCTAGTTTGTACTTCAATAACATGCATTCTCAATTAAAAATAAGAGAGTAAAAAACTACCTTTCATTTTCTTTTCCACTTGCAACGTCTATGAGGACCAGGATATATGGAAAAAGGACCTGAGAACAGAATCTCTGGGCATCTTTCCCCTGAATGTCATTTGTGACTTGGTTCTACATTGTTTTAAGCAAAAGATAAGACTGTTAAGCAAAAGATAAGACTGTTACCAAAAAAAAGTTGTAGTGGGAAGTTGAACTGAAATTTACGTTAATGAACCAGAACTTTTCAAATTCTTTGGTAATAAGTCGACATGGTATGAGGAACAAACCTACAGCAGCACCACAGAGGACTGGAATGATACTCTATCTTACACATGGTGTAATAAGATAAATCTATGTTGCAAAAGTTTTTTGTTTTATGCTCTAAATAAATACACCACACAGTAGCCAAGAGAGCACCAGATAAGAATAACCTATCCTAAGATATGATGTCAGTTCTTTCCCTTAAAGAATCTATCTGGAGTTCTAGGGGTTCTGCTGCATTTTATTTGCTTTGTTTAGAGACTCAAGAATGCCTTTCGAAACACAAAGGATATATGCTTTTTTAGCTTATTGCAACTGACACACTGAAATTACTTATGCTTCTTTCTTTGTAGGTTATTGTTGTTTTGTTGATGCTGAGCATGCTCTTAATCCAGCATTGGCTGAGACCATTGGTGTAAATACTGCAAATTTACTTCTGTCTCAACCAGATTGTGGTGAGCAAGCTCTTAGTCTGGTAGATACAATAATAAGGAGTGGTTCGGTTGATGTTGTTGTTGTGGACAGTGTAAGGCTGCTTCTTCTTGTTTCTTTGTAGGTTCATGTTTCTTGTTCTGTTACTTTCAGGGGCATCTACTTCAGAGTCAATTATGTTAATAGTCTCAGTTATCTAAAAACCTTTCGTGGACAATTGACTTCTATGGCAGGTGGCTGCCCTTGTCCCGAAAGGTGAGCTTGAAGGTGAAATGGGAGATGCTCATATGGCAATGCAGGCTAGACTGATGAGTCAAGCACTCCGCAAGCTCAGTCATTCTCTATCGCTATCACAGACCATTTTAATCTTCATAAATCAGGCAAGAGTTATAGGTTGCCTAGTTTCAGATCATGCTTTGTGCCTTCGTCTTTCCTTCTGTTGCAGACTAGGAGTTTCTTTCTTTTTCTTTTGTTTCAAAGAGATGCTTGAATGAGATTAAATTGCATGTTGTGGATTGATTAGTTCCTTGTGTATTTTCCGTTCTGATTGAGATATCAAAATATCTAATCGGTAAGTAAAGAACTTGGCTGATTAATTGCACCCTGGTTCAGGTCAGGTCAAAGCTTTCAACTTTTGGGGGATTTGGAGGGCCTACTGAAGTTACTTGTGGTGGTAATGCCTTGAAGTTCTATGCTTCTGTGCGTCTAAACATAAAACGAATTGGGCTCGTCAAGAAGGGGGAAGAGGTATGTATCTGTGTTGATCTACATATTAGAACTTCAAGATTTTTGAGCATATCTGATTTAGAGAATATGCAAGATTGGGATTGCAGGACCACCTGTAGTATTACATGATGGACAGTTGTGTTCCTTTATTTCTTTAATTTCTTCCTTCCTGAAATATGATTGCCAAAATTGCGTAGAGAGTGAATTTGACATTTCTGATGTCCAAAATTTTCAGATATATTGTTTCACATTTTTTGTAAACAGCATCAAGTGTTCCCATCCTTAATGTAGACAGACAGACACTAACTTCATTCTTATGAATGCTCCTTCCTTTCTTTAGGAAAGCAGTATGTTCTTTTGGTTCCAAAATGAGTTTGTGTGATCTTACAGTAAGCAGTCACAGTAATGTGATAGTATAGTTATATTGTCGGTCACTCTTTTGTTATAATTTCTCTGTTGAGAGTTCCATGAATGCCCTTTTGTTGAGTGAATGTGAGGTAGTTGAACTGTTCCAAATCTGATTATGCAGGCAGTCTTTTTGATAGTTTCTCTATTTTACAGACCATAGGAAGCCAAGTTCTTGTCAAGATTGTAAAGAACAAACATGCTCCTCCATTTAGAACTGCGGAATTTGAGCTTGAGTTTGGTAAAGGAATTTGCCGTGAAGCTGAACTTATTGACTTGGGAGTCAAACATAAGGTCATTACAAAAGGTGGTGGCGGTTATTACAGTATCAACAATCAGAGCTTTCGTGGTAGAGATGCTGTAAAACATTTCCTATCTGAGAACAGTAGTGCAAGGGAGGATCTTATGATAAAACTCAGAGAAAAGCTTGTCGACCAAGGGGAGGACAAAGAAAATAAGGGACCTGATGTGGAGTCTGTACATGTAGACCCTGTTGAGCAGGTTGTATTGATGAATGATACCACTGATGAAGATGCCTCAACTGCAGCTGAGGCATGAAGGTTCGATAAAAGCTTATCGGACTTGCCTTACACCTAAGTAACTAATGAAACTGCTGGCTTTCCTGTCCATATCAGTATGCTGGTGGTCGAGTCTTGGGGAAAAAAGTGGTAACCCTCGGTTTATCATCATTTGTACTCTGCTCCAAACCATGGCTTTGTAACTTGTGTCCACATCAATTTTGATTGCATGGTCTATGGAATTATTGGATTAGATGAAGGAGGAGGGGCCAGACTTTGAGTTCAATTTTTTCCAATGACCTTGCTAAAATTCTCTTGTACATAACAGTTGTAACTTCAGAGAGTATCTGTATCCAAAATCATTTATTTCAGTAAAGCTCTCTTCCTCTGTCTGATTAAAGCCTTGACTCAGGCGGCAGGGATTCATTTTATCTCAATATTCAGAGAGACAAGGTGTGTTCGGAACTTGTTTTTCTCATTTGTAAGGACCTTATTTTCCTAGATAATGTTTTGACCAACCGAACATGGGAAAATTGGAAAACATCCCGTACTGAACACGCCCATAGTGTGGCAAGGAGGCGTTTTGTATAATTTGAGATTGAATTTGCCAAAAGTATTTAGTATTCTTTTATGATCTTGTTCATGCATTCTTATTGTTTTCCTCTGCCAGATTGTCTGAACTAATTTCCTTGATGCATTTTTTGCCCTTTAGTCAGACAATTTTATCCATTATCTGTTTCTACAAGACTTTCAAATAAGTGTCGTCTTGAAATGACTCCAATGTATGTAAAGTCATAAAGAACCCAATCATTACTTTTTTTTTTTTGGGCTCTTCCCTTGTTTTTGGTTTGGGTTTATAATTGTTACAATATTCAGTCTCTTCCTGCTGCAGGCACTTCGATTATTTAATAGGGTATTGATTACATCAGAATTAGGAAGATCCCAATTCTTCTAACTATGCGGACATAGAATTATTATAATTTTTCAGAATTCGAAAAAACAATACACTCAATCACTCACAAATAGTCGAAATCTAACTCCAATTTGTATTCATGCCCAAACACCAACTCCAATTTCCAAAACAAATTTCAACTTGAAACAAATACTACTTTTTTCCAAATGAGCTGAGATGCATCAACAAACAAATAGGCAGATCAGCTCAATTTCTTCCTCTTCATACTAACATTTTCTTACTAATGCAGGCTTTATTTGATGATAGAATGATTATCCTTAAGAAGGCGTTAAAAGAACCAAGAAAAATTAGTCACAAAAATAAGACTTGACGCACACGAATATATGATGAAAGAAAAAGATCCAAAGCAAACCCATACAGATTATGTTTAAAACATCAAGAAGCAGCATAACAAACTGTCAAATGGTGAGAATATTCAGAAGTCTTTCTTATTCTTTTCAATCTTCAAAAGGGGAATATAACTACTACTCCAGGAAAAAGAAGTTTCACAGCTAAACGGAGATGATACTTCATAAGAAATTTCATTCCTCTTCCTCTGCCTCCTCCAGCCATTTCACAAAGGGCTCCAGCGACTTGACAAAGTTTTGCCTGCCACATTGTTTAAGACAGTAACTCCATTAGGAAAAGACAGACAAGACCAACACATCACCCCAACCCCACAAGGGTCAATAGTATCCCAATTACCCTCCATTGGACTAAAATAACCGGGCAAAGTCTCGCCCGTTATTTTGGCCAAAGAAACAAATGCTTACCTGCCCTTAAGGTTTGTTCCTTTCCGGAACCAGTGAAGAATGGTATCTTCTGCCAGAACATCTTGGTCGTAAAGAGACCTCACAATCTCAGGGAACAGCTTCATCAGTTTAGCATCCTCGTAGCACTGGACTTGAACTTTGTACATGAGTTCCAATTCAAGCTTTCCAGTGGTGCAGAAAGTATTCAACAGCTCTGCCCATTTTTTCACCTACACAAAAAGGAAAAAGAAGAAGAGAACCAACAATTATGTAGAAGTAACAAAAACTTTGGCAACTGAGTGCCATCTGAATACTTAACAGAAAAAAAACAGAAGCATCCAAATATGACATAACTGCACCAGCCGAAACATTAGACAAGTCAGACATATGTTCCAAGACTTGAATAGAGGCAAATCTTCATTACTTAGACGACAGTTGCGAAGCTAAGAATAAACAATACGATGTAGACAAGTTTCTAGATGATGAAACTCCCTCCTACCCAACTCATAAAGAAGAATTGATCTGCTGTACCACCACCTAATGTCATCTATGACAAAATCAATCAACTATGCTTCAATGACAAAAAATCGGGGTTGGCTGTATATAATCACACTTCTTATCATGAACAATTGAGACTAAGTAGAGGAAAACTAACGATAAAGGATTAAGTTTCTTTCTAAGACACACATGAGGGATTAAGTAGGTGTTTGGACATGAATTGGTTGAAATTTATTAAAAAGTAGTATTTTGAAGTAAAGTTGTAAAAAAGGATATTCAGAAGTTGAAGTTGTGTTTGGACATGAAAATACAGTTGAAGATTTGTGAGGAAATAACTTCAAAAAAAAAAAAAACTTGAAACTCCTAAACTTGTTTATCAAACTTAAAATTTCATACTTCAGGTTTCAAGTTGAAATGATGGGCCAATTTGACACACACTTATTTGAAATAATCTCCAAATATTATTTCAAAATTTTGAAACAAAATTTAAAGACAAAGGGGTGATATGCTATTCGCACAATACTAAGCTACTACATCTGTATTTTACTACAAAAACGCAAATTGCTAAAACAGAAACGCATAAAAATATGTTAGATGTTACATACCAGAATGCATGCATGTTTATAGGTAACCGAATAACAGAAAACAAGTACTATCTACTTAGACAAACTACTAAATTCACTAAGCCATGCAATTGAACATGTGAACAAAAGACTAAGCTAAAACGAGACAAAGTTGTTGCAAGGTGTCATGTTAGTTATTGCATTCAACAGCAATCTTTCCAGTTCACTGCAAAGCTGACAGCAAGACTAAATTTGCCAAAGTTGATTGGAAAATCCCATCATGAAGTCAACAGTATGATCAGCTTATACTAAATATGGTTGCCTATACGCACCCACCAACACTATTGATGCCTAGACATATCTCCATACGTAGAATATAAATAATTAATCAGGTACAGTATACATAATAAGCTATTGCTGATATTAAATATCATGTTTTGCCCACTAACACTTCCAATGAACCTTTCCATTATACATAACATGAACAATTAACAAGACACCAAATTCCACTAAGAGAAAACTAATCACACCTTACTTTGTAAAAGTTATAACAGAAATTTAATCACACCTTGCTTTGTAAAAGTTATTACAGAAATTTAATCACACCTTGCTTTGTAAAAGTTATTACAGAAATTTAATCACACCTTATTTTGTAAAAGTTATTACAGAAATTTAATCACAGCTTACTTTGTAAAAGTTATCTTTTTATCTGCACAGTCGTTTGAAATAAAGCAAAAATAGATAAAATAGAAGGAAAAGAAGCACGTGAGTAACCTTTCTGCAATAATCACAACAAATGTTTTTTTACAAGTACATTCTTGAAGCAATAATTATCTCATTGTTTTGAAATCCACTAGCATGTGAACTGTGATCAGCTCATTTTGCCATACGATATAAGTTTGTAGCTAAAACAGGAAAAATTAGGAGAAACTGGATAAACTCGGAAAAACTTTCAAGCAGCATTCAGTCATCAGAAAGATATGCACACATTTTGAGCAAGGCAGTGCATTATGTGGCTCATGTATTGTTATACAAGAAGTAGCTAAATTTTCCTCATTCCTGGAACTACAATTAGAATATTTTATATGTTACACTTAGTTGGTTCCACTCACAAGTTTTTTTAAAAAAAAATAAAAATTCTGAAGCAGATACCAACTTGCAGTTTCAGAAAGCTTGCAACAGTCTTATATGTTAATTACCTGGCGAAGAGCGGAATTAGCATTTTGTTGTTGGTTCTTTCCTGACCATTGAATAGCATCCATCAAGACATCCCACAAAATTCGCACAACCTCTATATCTGGTAATTTTGCATCTTTGACATGTTGCTTCACAGTTTCTATGACTTCAGAGATAGCAACTTCTTCTGCTAGCTGAGTTGTTAATGTAGATTTCATTTCCTTGAGTTTCACCTCAAATATCTTCTTATCATTATATTCCACCAAAGGTAAGAGGCCAGCTTTGCTGAAATAAGCAAGTCCATATACCATTAGACATAGCTAAAGTAAGACGGCTTGAATAAAATGACCATTTTTCTTTCCTTTAACCCTACTCTCCAACCAACCAAAAAGGGGAATGAACAAATGATTGTACAATACCTCACATGTTCAATTTGAACACCAAAAGAGTCCTGAATAGGACTTTCTCCTTGCATCATATTTTCAGTTTTACCAAGTAATGTTAGTACGAGTATAACAGTAGGCAAGTGCCTTGTTTTACAATGCGAATGCTCTAAGCAAGACAAAAAGGTATACCGTTACCAAATAAGAACCCCTATTGGCTGGAGACAGCTGAAAAATAGCTTGCGGTAACACTTGATTCTCTGTACAATGAAATCTCAAATCATGAGATCCTCTATCTTACCTTGTTCCCCATTTTAAGGAATACATATCCAACCCAAAATAAATTTTCCTCAACTTTTTAATCATTGATTAAATCTGTAATGATGAAGCTCGAAATACAAGTATCATCAGCCAATGACACAATTCTTTACACAAACAATCAACGAGAGATTTATCGAGTAGGTAACAGTTACAAATCCCACGCACAGTACCCTTGACAGCTTCAAAAACTCACAGGAAAAAAAAACAATGCTTTATTAAAGCAAGTTATAATATACGAAATGGTGGTCCATATGTTCCACTTTAGCTACTTCGATTGTCACCGAGAAGGTATTACTTCCTGTTATCCTACTATCTAGGAAGCAGCCCTTCTTTATTACCATGTGACCTTTTGTAAGAAAGCCATTTAAATGGCCAATAACAAGACCATTTAACCGGTGAATAAAAGCAAGAAAAAAAGGCCCTGTAATCAAGGAACTGAAGAAAAAAACATTCAGAAGAAATGGCATTGCAGGTAAAATCTTAAGAACAATAGATTTGTTTTGTCTGATATCTGGGTTCCACTCAAATTTCTTAAATTATACAAAGCACTTGTGACCCTTTAATCAAATGCCTTTACTTTATTTCTTTGGTTGTCATTGAATGAGGAAAATTATGAGACATACTATTTTACAGCTTAAGCAGCAAAGATATTCCCATCTGTCCACCAAAGAAAAAGACCATGGGATGAAGATGGCAACTTCTCTTATATCTTTTCATCATGTGTCTTAAATGAAGCTTAAAAATCTACCATTAACGTAATATAAAAGAATGCCCTGTATTCATCTTATATTTGGGGGGGGGGGGGGGGGGGTTTGGGACGTGACAGTGACGACAATAGACACTTCTTCAAGATATGGTATCTGTTTCATTAACAAAGGAGAGTTGGCACTACCGAGAAAAAGAATAGATCAGCAACAAGGATGATACTAAATAAGAGAACTATTCATCACCAGCAGCAGTAAAATGATGGCAATGATAGGTTAAAGTAACTGTGTCTCTTCCACCCCACATCCCTACACAGCTCTACAATACATGTAAGTTTTAAACTAGAAATTTACTCACGTGAAATGCTCAGAAACAGCTTCAGGCGTCCTCTTAGTAGAGGGGAAGAACTCGAGAAGGTCATCCTCCATCTTACCCCTCTTAAGGATTGAGATCAAATCATCAATACTATTGTCAATCAGATATTCCTTGAAAAAGTCTGTGATGAAAGAGAGAACTAGCCCTTTGGCAACAAGGTTGTCTTTGAGCAGTGGCTGGAGAACAGTCTCTGGGGGAAGGCCTGATAGCTTCTGGGAAAAAGCAAGGGCTGTAAAAATTGAGAGCTTAATCCTTTCATTTTCCTCAAAGAGCTCCAATGACTGCAACATTTTTCGCATGACATTTTCAAGGTTCTTTATAAGAAATGGCCTTCTTCTCAATATCTTCTGTACATAGATGACAGATGGCAAAATGGCTTCACGTTTAGGTTCACACTCAATCACAGAGTAAGGGTGGCGCTCCCCTTCATCAAGTTTAACTGTTCCAGGTTGTGTACGGCCTCCAATGAAGACAACCTATCACAACACCACATATGTTAAGGGAGAGTGGTAATATACATTGTATATATGCAACAACCAACATTTTAAAAACTAACATGTTTACAAACAAGATATCTTCTTGACAAGCACGTATGACTTGCTTAACTGCAGCCAATTGAAACAGCTAAATGTGGTATATGATCTACTTAGGTAATAACAAAAGGTATCAGCACAAAACAACCTATAACACAAAAGGCACTGCTATACTAGTATCAAAATTTTATACGAAAGCAGTCTTCTTAACACAAGGAAAATAAGACCACAAAAATAAACTAAAAAAATGACTCCACAGGACCCAACAAGAAGTTACTTTTCATCCACCTACAATTAAATCCCATGTATATGCACCTTGAGGACAATAGTAACAAAGTTCCTGTATGATGATAATGTTACAAGTTTATAATATAGTATGTACCTCGAAAAAGGTATCACCGTATCTTGAAAAGTTGAGGTCTGAAGACTCGAGGTTCTTAGCAACAAGTTCCTGTGCATAGCAAAATATTTAGTTGAGTTTTATTCCCAAGTATTACCAGGCATTGAACATTTAATTGAGATTGATCACCAAGTCGTTAAGGCATTAACATAATAGAATGTACAAAGAAAGAAGTATAAGGCTGGTGTTCAAAATTAAATATCCAAATTACCAGATCACCAGCATTATCCAGATAAATCTGGACCACTGCATCCGCAAATGCTGCAGGGTCCAGCGGCGCTGCAATATTCCGTTTGCGGGTCTTAATCCGCGTACCACTGTAATCATAGGACAAAATCAACAAAATTCTATGGACGTGCAATGAATAGAGGACAGCAATAATAACAGTAAGAGACAGAGGCTAAAAAGAAACCTTACCCGAGAGTGGGTTTCTCCTTTGAGCTGTCATTCCAAAGCCAAAGACAAAAGTTTAATAAGGGAATAAGGACAAGAAGCACAACATTACAATCTCACAGACTATGCAGTAGAAACAACATAGCTACAAGCTCCACAAAAGCCACTGCCTACAGTGCAAACCATAACACAAAACAACGAAACTTGTAGGAGAAATTTGTATCTTTTTGGCTTGCAACAGATAAACAAGAACCTTCAAGGAAAACCACCAGTAGACAATTACTATAGTGGATTAACGTACCTCAACCAAAGACTACTCGAAAGTATTAAAAATCATAAAACAAGTATGGACACATTCCTATACACAATCAACCTACACCATACACCTACTTATATATCTAATGTATACGGTCATTGATTATGCACTTCTGGTGTTGTATATTCTTTAATGAATGTACAAATACCTATTAATTATTTGACAATAAGACTCGCAATCAGAAAGGGTTCCAAACCTAAGTTGCTCGGACTCGCGTGTGGGTGTCTAATACGGGTGCGGATCTAGAAGTCGGATGCTTCGTAATCTAAATTTTAAGATTCGGCGATATGGATCCAGATACGGATACGGGTTGTAAGGATTCGACTAAAAATAATCAAATATCTAAAAAAAGAGTTACATGTCTAAATTATGAAACATTATGTGGAAACTTAAAAGAAAGATTGATTCATATCGCTTAGTCCTAGAAGGAAAATATCAACGCTTCGATAAAATATAATTTATAACTTCTTCAATAATGTATATTTGTTTTAGTGAAGCTGAGATTCTTCCATGTAAACATCTCTTTTTCATTCTGGTTTTTTCTCCTTATTTTTCAAAATGCAGCTTAAAAACAACACGGTCTTAAGTCTACCACTATTCCGAAAATAATTTGCACTATTTACAAATGTCACCCCAAAAACATTGTTTTCAGCCCCATTTAACCAAAAAGGTCTTCAAATAGGTGATGCAAAGAATTGAACCTGCAACCTTCATTTTAAACTGTGAAACCTTTGTACCTGTACTAGGGCTCCATTTGTGTATTTTTGATAGGTAAAGCAAAAGGATTCATGTTTGTTTTAAGCATGTTTGTTGATATTCTATATATTATATTGGACATTTTATTGCATACGTATAATATATGCATATATACATATATGTGTGTGTGTGTGTGTGTGTATAAATTTTCCAGCCAAAGCGTGTTCTGTTGGACACCATAGGCTCACCTTTGAACGAATAATGAATTAACAAGAACTTATAGCTGCACCTAGTTAAATACTCCATCTTTTTTCGCTTAATAATTGCATTCTACTCAATTTTTTTGTTCTACATACTGCAAACATGCATAACCATTACCTTGTGACCCACACGCACACACCAGACACAGACACGTAATTCTTATGTTATAAAAGTATTTAGCTCTGTACAATACGTATACAACAAAAGAAAAGGCTAATTTCGACATGAAAAAAAAACGTAATTACCTTGTGTTCCTGTAATTTAACACCTCAAATTACAACAATAAAAAAATTAATCAAACTAATAACTTTCCACAGAAAATAGATCTTCCAAATATTAGAAGGAACAAAAGAAGCCCTAACTGACAAAAAGTAGATCGATTTCTGAGAAAATTTTGCTACACAAAAAACACATACATCAATTTCAGAACCAAAATGGTGGTGGAATTAAAATATCATTTGTACCGGAAAACAGAAGAACTTATAGCTTCACTTTGTAAGTTGTAATTTTTTTCACTTAATACTAGCAGATTGCCTTCTACTCAAATCATTTGTTCCACATACTGTAAACGTGCATAACTATATTAACTTGTGACTTCCTATTAACAGCTGGTACAATTGAACATTTCAGTTCTTTCATACAAACTTGCATCATGACATGTTTGTATTGGCCTAATATCACAAAACTCTGTCCAAGAAAAATCATCACAAAACACACACGCACAATGGCTAATTTTGACATGGAAAAAAAATCAGAGTTTAGGCGTTGTTTTCCTGTAATTTAACACCTAAACTTAAAACAATAAAAGCATAATCAAACTAATAATTTCCTCAGAATATAGATCTTCCTAATGTTAAAGGAACAAAAAAAAAAGCCCTAACTGACGAAAACGTAGATCGATTTCTGAAAAAAATTGCAACTATACACTCAAAATACATCCATCAATTTCATAACCAAAAAGGAAGCAGAATAAGACAATCATTCATACTGAAATCCACACGAAATCAGCAGATCGAAATCCCTAAGTAATTACACATCAAGCATATAAAAAAATCGAAAAAAAAAGGGAAAAAATCGACTAAAACAGGGAGAAATAGAGAGAGTAAATCGTTACCTCATAAACCAAGATGTAGATGAATCGAGATCGATGCAGAGACCTCTGCGCTTTTAGGGATGAGAGGAAAAATAGAAAGAGACAAAATGGGAGAAATGAGGAAAAGAGGCAAATGAGTTCTCGTGAAGGCTGTGCTAAGATATTTATTACTACTTTCTATTATATATGACCCGAAAATTCGAGCTCGAATCTCACTTACAACATCTAGTATGTGTACCGAGCGGCGAACCTAAATTTTTATTTTTATTTTTTAAATATCAATATTTAAATAAATCGGCTCGATTAATTTAAAATCACACTAAATAGATCCTCTAGGACTCAAGAGAGCGGACGATTTTTTATTAAAATAAATAAGTTCTACAAATCTTAACAGGTATGTAGATAACACGATTTTGATGAAGTGGTAACCGGTGAGTATTCTTTCATACTTAATCAAAGGTCTCAACTTCAAATTTAAAATATATGATCATCATTATTATGGAGAGTTTTAATCTTAATACGAGACTTTCCCGCTTAAACTTGAATTTATTCGAACTTCACCGCAAATACCGAACATGAGATAGAAATCTAACAAACTTGAAAGGTAATGCGCTGAGTTTGGAGAATGTTCGTACGTGGCTTTAGCATATAGAGCTTGTGGAGGCCCATTTGATTTGACAATACTTGGCCCATATAATTGGAGCTTTGATGTTAAGTCCAATAATGGGCCTTCTCAATGATATTTTTAGACAATTGGACATAGAATGAAAATGAGTTCTTAATCCTTGAGCCCACCAAGAATTATGAAAATGGGAATTTTTACAAAATTCCTATTTAATACATGCATAATCAAACATCAATTTTCATGAATTCCAAATGAATGTAAACCAACACACAATTTTAGCTTGTAAAAAATTGGGTTAAAGCCCATATTAACTTGGTTTGGAAGAGCCCAAGCCTTGGCCCAAGTGTTATAACATTAGGAGGTTTTCTAATGTCTCAATAATCACAAATGGGTTTAATTAGAGAATTTTTCGTAAATAGCGCTATTTGCAAGATAAATAGCGAAGTCTTGCTTAATTACTAAATGCAATAGCATTTTGATTTCAAAAATTAGTTGAATAGATTATAACTGTGCACGTAATGACAGTGAAATATATTATATCCTCGCACATACAATATCTCCGTAGCAAAATACACTATATTCGCGTGCATAATAATAGCAAAATATGTTATATCAACAGGCATAATAAGTATATCCACACATATTTACTATAAAGCCGCAAACTACCGTCATATTGAATATATTTTTAAAACTACCATAAAAGGTAATATGAGGATTGTTTTACCTAAGCCATAATTACAAATTGCCAAACATAATTTATAAAGTTTGGGGTTGGATTTTCACAAAGTACATTAGATTTATAGAAAATATTTACTTATAACTATCGAAACATGTTAAAGAACTCAAATTAAGTGAGAAAATGGGGTTTTAAAAAATAAATTAGTTCATAATAGTCAAGTGATAAATATTATGTAAAAGAAGCATATCGTGAATATATTACTTTAATATGTAAAAGAACTCCATAATAACATCATTGATTTCAATATATTTTGATTGCTATAGCTAGCGATCGACTGTTATACACCCATAACAATAATTTAGTATTTAAATAATATTTAGCTGTTATAGGTAAAAAAATAAAAATGCATATAATCTAATTTTTGGTCAAAATTTTAGATCTCTAAATCTATTATTAATAATCTTAGAGATTATATTTTTACAACAATGATTAATTATTATATTACCAAACATAAAAATAATTGTTATAAATGAGTAATTTCACAAAAAGCATACTGTTATAAAAACGATTATTACTATTATAGATAAAAAAATAAAACAAATTATATAGAAATAAAATATAATATAAAATTTGATTTAGAGAGAAACTTGATTATTATAATATGACACAAAAATATTGTTATAGAGAGATTTAACAATACGATATCAATTTTTTATTTTTAAAAAAAAATTAATTACTCGAAAAATCGACTATTCACCTACCTCGATGGGCGCAAATAGTCACATTATTCTCACTTACTATAATGTTTTTTTTTTTTTTTAAGATATTGGCAACAAGCCATTGTTGACTATGGTGGTTGACACACTTGACCATGTCCTGTCATAAAATGTCTATATATTATATCTTTTTGATTTTTTTTTATCAACGAAAAAAAATCTTATTGTAATTAGTAAATTTGATATTTTTTGATCAGAAAATCACACGTTCGAGTTATAAAAATCATCCCTTACAAAAATACAAGTAAAACTACATATAATTTTTATGATCCGATCCTTCTCCATACACACATTTATTTTAAATTTTAATTATTTTTTTTTACATGTGTTCTCATTTATTTATTAGACAGTTAAGTTCGATAAATATTCTACTTTAAGGCGATTATCATGAATCTTCCACCGTGATAAACTTAATATATGCCACGTGTTATTTAGCCGTATCATTAAATTTTAAATACTAAATTATTAAATAAACAGAAAAGGGCACATTACGTAAACACCATAAATGTAAATAAGTAACTTATATAAGCTACTTAAATCTTGAGTTTGAATTTTAATATTATATTTGACATAAATTTAAATTAGTCTAGACGCAAATTAAGAATACTAGGTGTCGATTAATAAACACGCACAATTGTATATTTATAATAAAGTTCGGTTATAATAAAGTTATAAAATTTTACTGTGCATATCGTGACCAATGCTATAATACCGAAGGTGAATTATTACAACAAAATCACTCAACCACCTACGTCACATATATTTTAGCTATTAACAAAGAATTCTACCCGTCGTTCGATAAAATATCATATTTCTGGGCTATCATCACGAACCTTCCACCGTGATAACTTACTATATGCAGCGCGCTGTTTAGCCATATCATTAGATTCTGAATACCAGATTATTAAATAAAGTGAAGGGTTAAAAACACATTTTTTATTTAAATTATCACGTGTATAATTTTTCTATCTGAACTATCACCAACTATTTATCAAAATATAGTTCAATTATCAAGTATTCTCTTTTCCTACTTGAAATATCACCCTCAGAAAAAGAGCACATTAGGTAATGGTACAAGGAAGGAAAATTACTACTGTCTCTGTCCTATTTTAATTGATAGGATAAGATATGCAGACCTATTAATGAAAAAAATTAATAAAAATAGTAATTTGACTAATATAACTCTATTAATTTTTTAAAAATATAAATTAATATTTTTTTTTATATTTTAGAATAATTAAAATGACCTTAAGTATCAAAAACAGAATTAGAAAAATATGATAAATTAGTATATCTAATAATTAAAATGGAACGGGGGAGTATAATGAAAGATAAAAAAGGAAAATAAATAAAGAAGAGGAAAGGTGACAGAAAAAAGAATAAGAAAAAGATGGCAGAAAACTCCAAAATATTCCCACATGTCACTATTACTATTTTGCCATTTTTTTTCAAAATCTGTCGTATGCTGTATCTCCTTTTCCCCTATAAATTCTCTTTCTTCCCTTCTCCTTCTTCACTCAAATCTCACAAAATTTTTTACAGAGTTTTATCAGTTGCCGTTAATTTCATCAACAATGGCGGGTGTTGTTGCTGATGCAAATATGGACGCCGTACAACGCCGTCTCATGTTCGAAGACGAGTTCGTTCTCTCTCTCTCTCTCTCTCTCTCTTTCCCTTTTTAATATTTTCCAGCAATTTATTTAGCTTTGATAGATTGAGTTTTTGAAGCGGATCTATGATTTGAAGTTTATTTTATGAATTTTTATTATTTTTAATAATTGTGATGTATGGTGTCTGGACTAATTTCGCCGGATACTTGGTAACTCCACTAGCACAACTAAAGGTAGCTCTGTCCACCGGGCTCGGACAGATTTTAAGAAACTACTTAGTGTTTTCGCCTTCCTTTTATGAGTGTTGAATCGGAGATCGGATTGACCGCTATGCCATACCTTTGGATTCATTAGATTCATGCTCAAATATTTATAGATATTTATTTAATATATATATATATATATATATATAGGGTTCGATCAAAAGCTACAGAATGCTGATGAACCGGTAACATGTGCTCTAAATCTGCCGCTACTAATGAAAGGAAATCACCTAGTATTTATTTTGTATCCTAGTATTCTTAATTTTGATCATTAGGCTGCACCTTTGAATATTTGTAGACATAAGATTTATTAATTACTAGTACTACAAGTATTAGAATGAATTTGAGAGTGACTAAAAGCAGGAAGGATAGAGAGGGTTCATCTAGCCAACCTCAGCTAGTGTTGAAATTGATTCATTAGATTACTGCTAGGATTTTTTTCTTTAAATATTTTATAGATCTTCTGGCGTTTGGTTTAGCTATGAAATTGGTAATATATGAGAATTGTACAAAGTTATGAAGTAAGGCATGATGATATTGTTTTCACAATATTGTTAAATAGTAAAAGTTAACAATAATATCTAAATATTGATGGAAGCAAAACAGTCATTTTTTCTTGGAGATTTTCCCTAATTCAAGGTCCAAACACTTGGAAATGATTTCATCAAAGATCACATTTTTGTAAGAAAAGGGTAAGTATCAAATAACACATTTTTAGCTAAATCATAAATGTTCTCTGTCATACAAACACAACCTTTAATATGTTGTTCTGGATACAGATTTGAATGTGAAATTTACTGAAGGTTTACGATAAGGGAACTGCTTTGTTGTTTTTCTTGCTATTTCAACAAATCGTAATATATTTTTTTGTTTTAGTTACAATTTGTGATTTACCTGCAATTTGGTTTTTATCTATGTGAGGAAATACTTGGCTTACTTTCTTAAATTTAAGGAAGGAAGGTATTCTGCATGCAAATCAGTTATGGGTTCTACCTCTTTTAATTGGAAAAACACTATTTTCTTAGTTACAGACATCATTTCTTACAAAATGAATTCGTGTAGAATTTGCTTCTGATAGTATAAAATGACCATGACTTTACCGGTGTAATCCCTCGTAAGACCAAGCTCAATCAGTGTATGCTGCCAATGAGTTGAAAATTTGTTTCTGGTTGTCCTGGACAAAGATTCTTAAAATTCTGACTTATTAACACTTCTAAATTCAAGATGCGTTATGTATGGGATATTAGAAATTCGCTAATCTTGTGGTAGTTGTTACAAGACAACTTTTTGTGAATTTTCAGTACAGAGTCTTATTTCATGACACCTGCCCTGTTCTACTCTTTTAACTTGTAATTGTTGTTGTCAATGTTTGATCTGCATTTTTAGAGTTTCAGCAACTTTTTAACCTTTTTCTCATGGTTTAACGCTTTCTCTTCTTTAAAATTTGCAGATGTATTTTGGTGGATGAGAATGACAAGGTTGTTGGTCATGAATCCAAGTACAATTGTAAGTTCAGATTTTTGCTTCGTCTTTGGAATTTCCTCTGTGTGTGTTATCTTCTTGTGTATTTCCCTTGGTGGCTGTATCTTAGTTTGACATTGAAGGTCTCTCTGATTCAATGTCAATGCTCTTGCACAATTAAGGGAGTTTGTTGGTGGAGAATCCAGAATTCACAAATTTTCTAATTTTAACTTACTTTATATATGGTAGATCACTTTATAAAGTGAATATCCTCCTACTTTCAGTTCCATTCTTATCTTCTTTATTGATTCAACTTTTCCGTTCCAAAAATTAAAGGTAGGTAATGAGTAGATTCATACTAATTTTTTAATTCAAGGTCACTACTTACTAGGCCCAAGGCGGAGTTTAGAGTATTGGTTACAGGTTTGGCAAAACCCAGTAGCTTTGGCCAAAACACTATATTTGTGTTACCACTTAATATGTATAAATAATTTATCCAGAACCCAATAAACTGCATTTTTCTAGAAGTCAGAACCATAAACTCAAAATTTTGGATCTGACTCTGAGTCTCGGCCCACATGTGAGGAGCATGTTGAAGACCTAAAATAAATCAATAGATGACTCTGCTCTACCAGTTTAAACTTTTGGTTGAGGTGGTCACACAATTCAATGATGTCCTTTTCGGAGAGATTTCTACTTTCTTCTGAAATTTTTAGCTAATTGCTGATATAGATTTAGGAGATTTATTGGTTAGGCTGATCAAGTTGGAATTTATTCTGTGAAAATTTGAGTAAACCCAAATTACCTCTAAGACTGTTCGTTCATGTCTATACGATCATTTATTCATGTCTCGTATTTTTTCCCAATAACCCGCCATTGATGTGCAGGCCATTTGATGGAAAAGATCGAATCTGAGAATTTGCTGCACAGAGCTTTCAGTGTATTTCTTTTCAACTCAAAGTATGAACTTCTTCTTCAGGTATGTGGCATAAATAAATTACAAGTGTTGCAGGGTAATGGATGTCTAAACACCTCCTGATGTTTCTTTTCCTTTCAAGTTATTGTACAAATTGTTATTGAAACGGCTGAAAGAAGTAATCTGCTGAATGATTAATAGTGTACAACGGTGAAAGTTCTTGGCATTGTAAGATATCATCTCAATATTAGAATATTGATATTTAGAAGTCATAAGTCGTCAAATGAGTTGTAGTTGAGATGCATCTTTGTAGCTTTTGAAGATTAAAACACTTATATATGTTATTCTTGTGTTGTATGTGTAGCAACGATCTGCAACAAAGGTAACCTTTCCTTTGGTGTGGACGAACACGTGCTGCAGCCATCCTCTCTACCGAGAGTCTGAGCTTATTGAGGAGAATTCTCTTGGTATATTTTCTGTTTGAGCTGAAACTTCAACTTTTACCATCCTGGGTTCTCCTCTTCAATTTATTCTCTGTTGTAATTTCAAATATCAGGTGTAAGAAACGCTGCACAAAGGAAGCTTCTTGATGAACTTGGTATTCCCGCTGAAGATGTCCCTGTTGACCAGTTTACACCATTGGGCCGTATGCTTTACAAGGCACCATCTGATGGAAAGTGGGGAGAGCATGAACGTAATGAAACATCTTCTTTTGTATTTTGATCTTGGTGTGCTTATGACCTATTTGGCTAAGATTTTAGGAAGAAAAAAGATTTTTGTTTTCCTTTTTAAAAAAGTGCTTATTTTAGAAAGTTGGGATGTTTCTGGCAAAAAAATACTTTTCAAAATAAGTAGATTTCGGAAGCTTGGCGAAACAGGCTATTAGTAATCGTGGAACCTACTTTTGATTTTTTGCAAGGGATTTACATGTATTGAATGTTTGTTGCTTGCTTTCATAAAACATGAATGTGCATTGAGCAGATAGGTATAACTCATAGCTGATTCCTTCTTTTGTTATTGCAGTCGATTATCTTCTATTCATCGTCCGTGATGTCAATGTGAACCCTAACCCTGACGAAGTTGCCGATATCAAATATGTGAACCAAGAACAACTGAAAGAGCTTTTGAGGAAAGCAGACGCTGGTGAAGAAGGTTTGAAGCTATCTCCTTGGTTCAGACTTGTTGTGGACAACTTCTTGTTCAAATGGTGGGATCATGTTGAGAAGGGGACTATCCAAGAAGCTGCTGATATGAAAACCATTCACAAGTTGACTTAAAAGCTACGTTGCTCGGGCTCTCCAAAAATATCGCCGCACCTGTGTTGGACTACTTTTGGAGAATCCAACATGCACCCGTCGGCAGTTTTGAAGTGTCCGAGCAAACATAGCTTAAAAGGTGCCAACTTTTAACATGGTTGAACAAAATACATTCCATTCCTATTCCTTTAGACAAATAAAATTGGTGGTAATATTTTCTAGATTTCCTTTTGCATTCCTATGTTTTGTTGTTGTTGTTGTGAGAATAGAACAGAAGTATTATTGAACTGATCAGAACTTGTAACATAGACATGTCTCTGTTGAATTTTAATGAAGTAGCTTGTTGTTTTGTGCTTGGCAAATTTTATGTTGTCCAAAATTTTCTGCGTACACTCTACCCTTCTCAGACTTCACTTGCGAGATTTCAATGAGCATGTTGTTGTTGTTGTTGTTGTAAGTGCATAGGTTGCCGATTTCGGGACCCCATTTGAGCCACAGTCCAAGTTCATGAATTGCTTGTTTTGTGCATACTTCCAACACATGGATATGAAGTTTGATTTGCCAAAATCATGCTTTGAATATGGAGGAAATTACACCCCCATGACTTGAATATGTATGTCCGAAGTTTGAACTTTCGATATCTGAAGTTTTCAAGACATATATGTTATGAAGCTGAGTGTAGCTTTTTTTTTTTAAGTTTCAACTACTAATTTTCATCCTTGCCAATGTTTTCGAACTTTTCACTTGATAAATTCACTTTTTATATTCGAAATTCAAGATTCACGTTTGAAATAGGTTATCTGTTATAATAAATAAGTGTAAATTTCTAATCACTGATCATATATATAACTTAAACTCATTATATGTAATACAACAACAATAACGAAAGATTCTAGATAAGCGCAATAAATCAAAATAATTACGATAAAAGAAAATAGGTCAGTGAAGAAAACAATCATTTAATAAAAAAAGCAATAATAACAATCAAATAATGCGGTAACTGAAACACAATAAACAACAGATAATAACATATATCAAAAGTAAAAAATCACGTGTATAAGACTAATACTACTGACACACAAAATATTGAAAGATATGTACAATCTTATACTTGTGGAAATAATATAAATTTGAAACTAATTTTCTTTTAGTGCAAAAAAGAAAATTTTAGGTTCCTTAATTAGTTAGCACTTGTAACGCAAAAATAGTAAACTAGTGATTAAATTTATGCCAAAAGTTTTATGCACGAATTGTTTATTAAATATTTACACGATGAGATCATTATAAAATAAATTACAAAGTAAATCTCTATAAGTATTAATAACCTAGTAAAAATGGTAATTGGTCTATTATATGATGTATAATAATATACTCGATCTAACTTCACTTAAATATTCAACCATCATAAACTTATATAGTTTGGTGTAAACACCATATACTAGTGATCAATGTTTGAGTAATACATGGAGAAATTTTCAAAAATACGGTCCTAACATAAAATATTACGTCACGTAACTCAATATACAATACTATATAACATTATATTATATCCGATGAAAAACATTATACATAACGTATCAATCTTATATAAAAATGCATGAAAAGTGTTTATACACAAAGATGAGCTAAATCAGATAATAAACTCAAAATACGGACTACACGTTGTAAATACGTACACAATCAGATCAACTTATAAGTATGATGTGAAAAATATAACTTAAATCATTCAGTAATTATCATAATTATTAATTTAAAATTTTGAAAAAAAAAAGGATTATAGATAATTAAACGTGGCCCTAATCCCTATGTTTCTCAACCTTTTAAAAACCTCTTTTTCTCACTTTTTCAGGTTAACCAAACAAATTTCCTATTTTTATGCTAACTAAATACTTAAAAATCTCACTACTTATAGTAACATTTTCCCCTTATGACTAAACAAAAAAATAATTATTCCACTTTTTTCACTCACCCTATACATGAATTTTGTGAAAAATTAAACTACTCTTAAAGGTGGATGTTTTTTGAAATAAATGATTTAGTAAAAATTCCTCTTAATTATTAGCTATAATAAGCCTAGCATTGTGGAATGCTAGGCAACCAAATGTGATTTTCGAGGCAAAGAAGCTGACGTAGTAACAGTACTTCAGGTATGATTCTAAACTCGTTCGAGGATAAACACAAAGACTTCTTTGTGTATGTTTATAGCTCACAAAATAAAGATAATTTTTTCCGATTTTTTTGGGGTATTTTTCTATGTATTTTCTAGTAATTATTATGTATTATGAGGAATTCATGGTAGATTGAGTAGTTTTACGCTGACTATCACCTTACAGCAACACTAATCTTTTTTTTCTTTTTATGTGAATTTGGGACGAACGGACGAATAGTATGAGCAAACTTGTCATTTGTTTGGGATTGAAGCGTTGTTATTGTTGTTGCTAGTGAAACGTTGTTTACAACGAGTTGCTAGCTATCTTGGTTTTCACCTGACACATGTCGTCGCCACCTCGCCGGACGGATTTCCTGACCATACCTCCCGGCATTAGTCCGGCGGCATTGCTTGATTCTCCGTTCATGCTACCAAGCTCACTGGTATATATTTTCTGATTTTATTTTTATTTTTTATGTTTTAATTTTTTATGAAATTCTTGAATATTTGCATGATATTTTTTTTTTAAAAATTATTATTATTATTTTTGTGCGTGTGTAGATGTATATGAGGCATTGAAAGATGATGTTTGTTAAAGTCAAAATTGGAAATTAGTCAAAAAGAAATGTAGTTGTAATTACCTAATAGATGATCTGATTATGTGAATATCTTTTTATGCCGTTGTTATATAAAAATTAAGGAACAATGACTTTGATTTATGCTTAATGCTCATATCAAATAGTTCAGATTTGACCTCTTTTAGCTAGGTTTAAGAATATGCCGTCAAGACTTATTAAAGAAAGTTCTATAAAGTGATTGTTAAGACGAGCTCTGTTGTATGAGTTTAAGTGTTGGCTGGTTAAAAATTTGTCCATTAAGAAAAGATGAATATAGCGGAAGTGAAGATGTTGAGATGGATGTGTGAATATATTAGGAGAGATATGTCTAAAAAACGAAGATATTCGAGATAAAGTGGGAGTGATCTCCGTGGTGGACAAGATGAGGAAAGTGAAACTGAGATGATTCAAACACGTGTAGAGGAGATGTTCAGATGCCTCTATAAGGAGGTGTGAGAGGTTGACTGTGGTGAGTCCGAGAAGAGGTAGAGGTAGAGCGAAAAAACATTGGGAAGAGATGATTAGACAGGACATGACTCAGCTGCAACTTACCGAAGACATGACTTTAGATAGGAAGTTATAGATGTCAAGGATCAGGATAGAAGGTTAGCAAGTAGTTAAATGTCGTCTAGTTTCCCTTTTCTGTACTATTATTAGCACACTCCTAGTATCTTACTCTTCGATTTTAGTATTACCTTTTGTTTTCTTTGTTTAGGATATCAAATTATTTGTTGTTGCTAGTGATCTTTTCTCCATTATTTTCAACATGATTTTTTTTTTCTCTACCGTATTCCCCTTCTGTACTTGATTTGATATGCTTATTTGAGTCGAGCGTCTACTGAAATAACCTTTCTATCTTCACAAAATAGAGGTAAGACTGCGTGCACTCTACCCTCACGAGACTCCATTTGTGAGATTACACTGATCATGACATAAGTTGTCTTTTATAATAATTAAAAACAAGTATCTTTTTTCACCCTTATTAAGTCCAAATTACTTAAAGATCACCAATGTTGGAGTTATACTATTATTGGTTTCATGATTTGAAATTATTGGGACCAATATTGAATTAATGGAAACAAAAGTTCACCAATGACTGAAAGTAGGAATAACTTGAACTAATGAAAAATTCAATGAGCTATACATGAATTTGTTATAGTGAAATTTTATTTGTAATCAACTGTCTTATAACTTTTTTGGGTTTTACATTCCATGTCCGATACCCACTTTAGGGCTCGACTAGTTTGAATTCGCGCCAGAAAGCCGCCTTGAGGGTCGGGATAAAACAATATCTATTATGGCTGGACTAGTCCGGATTCGCACTAGGAAAACCCCTCTTGAGGGGTAAAGGGTTCTCTACTAATAACAACTTCATTTCCGAGGCTCAAACTTGAGACCTCTGATTAACAACGAAAGAGTACTTACCACTCCGCCACAACTGTTTTGGTGGTTTAGTTGTCTCATTGATATAATGTAACATGTACAACCTGGAATTTTTGGTTTGGTTTGTCATTTAGTTGTTGTTGCAACTTTTGTTTTTTCCCCTCAAATGCAGACACCAACTGAAAATGTTGCACAAATTTTGAATTGCTGCATTGAGTCAACAACAAACAATCAAATCCCTCAGCAACAAGAATTTACCAAGAAACAAAACCAATTTGAGCAGAGAGGCATATTCACCACTAGCATTAATCCTACCAATTCATCAGATGATGGATACACATGGAGAAAATATGGACAAAAGCATGTAAAAGGGAGTAATTTTCCAAGAAGTTACTACAAATGTACTCAACAAAATTGCCCTGTGAGGAAGAAAGTTGAGTGTGTACCAAATGGACAAGTCATAGAGATTGTCTACAATGGTGGTCATAATCACCCGAAAACTCAACATCTTCGACGAAAAACTACAGATGATACCTATGTTGTTAGCCAAGAAAATGATCAGCAGTTTGAGTACAGTAAGGATGTTACAAGTTGTAATGGACAAGAAAGAACATCCTCTGCATCTGTCCTGTCTGATGTCTCCGATCCAATGTTATCAAACAATCTGAAATCGATTAATGTCTTTGAATCAGATGGAACTCATGAGCTTTCTTCTACACTTACTAGTTTTGATGGTGAAGATGAAGATTTGGCCACTCAAGAAGGTAATTTTCTTGGTGATGGTATCAATGAGTATGAATTAGAGCCAAAAAGAAGGTATGTATGTATTTCCTCCTACTGTTTCTTTTTCTTTCGTTTAACACTATCAGACTGCCTAAAAGATAACTACAAGTAACCATCCATTAAAAATGGGATCAAAAACCTGGAAAATAACAACAGGTTAAGATATAAGGCGTATAAAAACCTTTTCGAGGAGGGTTAGAGTGTGTGTGTGTGTGAGTGTGTGTGTGTTTAGAGCATGAACTAGAGCCAAAAGAAGGTATCATTTTCCTCCTACATTCTTCTTTCGTCTTGTCCTTTTTTCCAGAAGGAGTTTAACAGTATCAGACCGCCTAAAGGATAACTACAAGTAAACTGTCCATAAAAAATGGGACCAGTAACTGGGAAAAATAAGGCAGGTTACCCGCAACAACAGGTTAAATAAGACAGATAGTGTAAGAAGAGGGCTATTATTTTATTTTTTTTGTGTGTGTGTTTGTAACACAGGTAACACATCCAATACTATGCATTTTTTTGAATGAGTTTAACCTCCATGCACTAACACTAAAACTATTAGGTCGCCTGAAAAGATAACTACATATAACTGTCCAATAATGTTGCCCTGGCTGTGGAGGATCCGACACATACCCGACGGCATTTTGAAGAGTCCGAGCAACAGAGGGTTAAAATACACTGAAAATGTGAAAAGCTTTTAGAGGAGGGTTATTTTGTTTGTTTGTGTGTGTGTGTGTTTACAACACAAATGGTGATCCATCCAACTTATTTAAGTTGTGGAATTGACCTCAGGAAGAAAGAAAGTTATTCAGTTGAACCAAGTTTACTGTCAAGAACAGTGAGAGAACCAAAAGTAGTCCTCCAGGTGGAGAGTGAGATCGATATACTCGAAGATGGCTATCGTTGGAGAAAATATGGCCAGAAAGTTGTCAAAGGAAACCCGAATCCAAGGTATCTATTTACCAGATACATGTAAATTGTGTAGTTGTATGTAGTTTCCTTTGACAACTTTCTGCATTTTTGAAGAGTTTGAGCAACATAGCTCTCAACAATGTTTCTTTCGTGTGTAGGAGCTACTACAAATGTACCAGTGCTGGATGCATAGTGAGGAAACATGTCGAAAGGGCATCAGATGACCTAAAATCAGTAATCACAACATACGAGGGGAAACACAACCATGAAGTGCCATCAGCAGCAAACAAGACGAATGGTGCTTCAGGAAATGTTCGTTCAGCATCTATGATGAACGGGCAGCAGCCTTGCACAACATCTCGAAAAAGTCTCAAAGATTCAAATATCAGAGTGCAATTTCAAGATTTACCAATTCCATTCGAAAGAAAGCATTACATGGGAAGCGAATATTTAATGCCAGGTTTTGGTGCAAGTTACCTAGGGGACTTGAGTTTTGGAGCTTCTTCTTTGCAGCTCCCGGACTTCCCATTACCATTGCCATTGCCATCACGAATGAGCTTTCCTGCAAGACAGAACGAGCCTTGTCTTGGTGACTTTCATTTGAATAACCATCTCTTACTGCCAAATGGTGCATCCAATTCTTTTCTAGCAGCTGGGAATACACAACATATTAACGATGACAGCAATAATTCGAGACTACTTAAAGCCAAAGACGAGATTCAGTACTGGACCTAGCTCCCAGTAGCTGTCTTCTGATACATCATTCAGTATAGATTCTTTCATCTAGTGGATGCAGGTGCACTCACTGCTTTCGACTTAAATAATACACATATATACAGTTCAAGGAAGAGATATATGTATTTATCCCTATCGATTAGGGTTGGCACCAACCGATGCTACGACACATTGGAACCAACATGTTAGTGAGAAAACAAGCTACATGGAGCATAACTTCAACGAAAGGCGATCACTGTACATTTCAAGAGCTTGCAACTTGCATAACAGGCCAGGACTAATCGGTTACATGACCGAGTAATTGGCCTAATTGTTGGCACTGTCACTAACATGAACACCAAATATTTATGAACATATGTTGCTCTTGTTGTATAGCATTAAGCTAGTAGATGTAAACGATTCATTAGACAACAATGAATCCGAGTGGAATTACCCGATTTACCTTTCATGGATAGACACACTTGACCACTCAACAATATCATTAAGAAGCAAAAATTACCATCAACATTCTCTATTGACATTTCTGATAGTCTTGGCTCTGTGACAACTCAAAAAATGCAGAATATCTGCTGTTGTTTATCTTCAAATTATTTAATACCAGACCTGAGATCTCGAGAGGTTGGCCTAGCGATCAAAGAGTTGGTGTAGCAATCTTAGGAAACAGGACCGGAATCCCCGTAGAGGAGACACTAGATGAATTCTTCCTACCTACCTAATGAGAACTATAGCTGACAAAGGGTTCAATACAATTTGGACTCCAATTTAGGAGGTGCCAAATGTACCCCCTGTCCTTAATTTGAGATCTTGATAAGGTGAACACCCAGTCTATTCGATGCTATGCATAATGAAGGGTAAAGTTACCCTATACACGTGCGGGTGGGAGGAAGTATATACCCAGTGAATTAGTCGAGGTGCACCAAAGTTGGGTTGGACCTCACCATTATTAATGACAATAACATACAAAAACCTCTGTTGGACGGGATTATATCAAACTTTTAGAAGAATAAGAGGCCAATAAATGTTAATGTAGCAATATCTTTAGATAAATGCAGTAAAAGATGACTCATCCTAGATTGTAACACATACGCGAGATGACTTTGTCTCCCTGGAAGAAGCTCTCTAGCTGTAACTTTCACAACAATCGGAATTTGACGTCTTGTGCCAGTGAACTTAAAAATCATCCTATATACTTAAGCTGCTGCAAGGTGAAAAAGCTACCTAGATGCAGTAGCCTTTCTCCTGTCCAGACAGTAAAACAAATAACTAAAAGCATAAAGTAAAGACATGATGCCTTGACTCATTGGTAGCTGCCTTGGAGCAACAGAAAAGTTGTCTCAATGCCAATAGGTCACGAGTTTGAGCTGTGGTCACTAATGCTTATGTAAGGGTAGGTTGCCTACACTAGACCCCCACGGGGTGCGGCCTTTCCCTGAACCCTGCATGAACATAGAATTGCTTAGTGCTTCGGGCTGCTTCAGTACATCATAGGATGTGACAATTTGCACATATGACTGACGTACATTTACAAGATTAAGTCCTGAATATGCAATAAAATAAAATTAGTCAGAAAAGGACATCCATCCACATTCTTTCTTCGTTTCTTACGACTTACTGATCTGGTTCCAATTCATTGGCTCAATATATTGGTTTCGAGACATAGTTCTCGTGTACTTTCAGGGGCCATACATTTTTCCATCCAGAAGAAAATGAGAAGAAAGAATAAGTACTGTGAATTGAGGGGCATTTGTCAAACAAATGGCATATAGATTGATCTGAATTCTGAAATAGTGCATAAAAGCACAAAGAAGCAAGCAGTTACTACGAACCTAACAGAACTTTTCACTTAGATGACACACGGAACGGATTTTTACAATTGAATGAACAAACAAATATCCGGTTCCTGCAAAAAAAAAACATTAATGATGGATAGTGCCACTATAGAACAGAAGTCATCAGAGGTTTCTGCAGAATTTCTTCTACACATAGCAAACATCTTTTCTTTGAACCATAGTACGTGTAGATAATGCTCTCGAGGCAATGCCTTACACACGAAACATCATAAGTCTCGAGAAATTTCATATCTGTTTCCCTCCACTTCGCGCCAGCAAATTGCTTGTACTCGTCCATGACAGAAGACAAACACCAACTCTGCCATTTCCTTAGGCAGCCAACAATGCAACCTGTTCGATGCTGTAGGAGCAAATATAGTATACATTATAACCGTTAGCACGAGAAGAGGGGGTCAAATCAGCAATGTCGAGGTCAAACAGGAAGAAGTTAAGAAATGATTTTGCTCATTAGAACTTGAAAGCAAATTGGATAAGATTCGAGCTTAAACATCCAACTCCAACATCAACAAGCATATTTTATGAGATTAACTTATATACACCAACAATATAACATATATTTACACAATCAGTGTAATTTAACTGGTTATAGCACGTTAATTACCATTTTTACCTTCAATAACTGTAGAAAAATCCACATCTAAGAGGTGCTTGAACTAAAAATAACAGAATCAATGTACCTTTCCGCGCTTGCAGTGGATAAGAACCGGATGATTTCTGACATCTGGAGACAAATATGGAAAGAAAGTTAACATTCATGCACTGGAGCAACCTATGTTGCTCGGACTCTCAAAAACGTTACATCTCCTATTTCGGATCCATCAAAAATCACTACTTTTGGAGGATCCTACAAACACCTGACCCTATTTTTTGAAGAGTCCAAGCAATATAGACCGGAAATATAGGCCTAAGTACATGGTAGGGAGAATGCTCGAGATTTTATACCTGTTAGCACTTTCAAAGCCTCTGTTATAGCACTCCTCGACATAGCAGTTGGCTCCTAAACAGAAAAAAACTTCAACTTTTCAAACAAGACTATTTTATGGTTCCCTATCGATGTGTGTATGCCTTCGTCTAAGAAACAAGGGGAATCACAAGAAATTTTCATACACCTAGGCCTAATTCCATCGATGAATCATTTGAGAACGAATCCATAGAATATACAACAAAAGTATAGTCTATTCATGAATCTCAACATTTCTTATGATGAAAATTAACCAATATCTTCTACAACTCTTAGGAACAAAAAATTCACCTTTTGAGGTAACTAAATGTGTATACCACTTCAATTACTCACCACCATTTCTTCCATTTGATCATATTATAAAAGGATCTAAGTTATATACAGTGACAGTGTCAAAAAAATTTACCTGAAATTACCTAATAAGTGACCTGATTGTGTAATATAATTTCTACACACTCGCCAGAGTATAGAACTTAAACTCATTACAAAAACCAAAAGCCGCATTAACAAAACCCAATATCTATTAATCAACTACTCCTCAATCCCAAGATAGTTGGAGTTGGTTATATGAACTCGTATATCTTTCTAGGAGATACTTATTAATTGGATTAGTTTTACTACCATTGTTAACCTACCACAACCCTCCTCCTCTATCCGATAAAGGACAAAAAATTGGGTTAATTGTTCATAGCAAAACTTTTTTTTTACAAATGAAAGAGAAAACAACAACTTACACAGTTGTGGGGAGGGTAAAGTGTACGCAGATCTTACCCCTACCTCGTGGAATCTGTTTCTGAAAGACCCTCGGCTCAAGCAACTCATGAAAATGAAAGAGAAAACTGATGGAAGAAAAATAAATGAACTACCTTTGTTCCATCCATTCCAAATTGGAAAAGCTTTACTTTGTTAAAGTGAAGAAACTCCAAATTCTCTTCAGGATAAGGCTCTGGACACAAACATCTGTAAACAAGAATCAAAAAAAAAAAAAAATCAATCCTTAATTCCTCAGAACAAATACAAAATATCTTGAAAAAAAAAAAGAAAGAGAGAGATATTGATATTCAAAAAGACCCTTCCTTTTTTCCTCTATTCTTGGGAAATTTAACTTACATGCACTTAATTACTATCAGTGAAAATTTAACCAGTTATAGTCAGTGGCGGGGCTAGGTTTTCATTAAAAAAATTATAGATATGGGGAAAAGCCAACATTCTTTTAGTTATATATGAGTTGTCGAATCGTCTTGACAAAACAGAAAATTCTAATAAAGTAGCAAAAGGGTTGAAAAATTGCTACTTTTGAGAGTTGGTTATCATTATAGGTCAGCTTAACTTGATAGCGTAAAAATTATTTTTGTTGCATGTGAAATTTAACTAAGTTATTTTCTAGATTACCATATCACACAGAATATAAACTCAATGAAAAAAGAAAAGAAAAGAAAAGAAAGAGACTAACATGATAGAGCTCAGATTGAGTGACTTCAAAAATGGGAAATTGGAGGGCTGAGGGAAACCAGATCTGTAAATGCAACTATCTTCCACTGCTGAGAAATTTGTAGGTGGTACTAAAATACCATCATCTTCTTGCAAAATCAAATCCATTTTTCTTCTTCTTTCTTTTTTGTTCTTTAATCTCAAATTCACTGAGAAAAAAAAAAAGATAATTGCACCACAATTCCAAGAAAGTTGGAGTCTACTATGCCAATTGTGCCTCAATTCCAAGAAAGTTGGAGTAAGCTATGACAATTGACCCTCAATTCCAAGAAAGTTGGAGTCGGCTATGACAATTGGGCTTCTATTCCAAGAAAGTTGGAGTCGGCCATGACAATTGCGCCACAATTCCAAAAAGTTGGAACCAGCTACAATAATTGGGCCTCAGTTCCAAGTAAGTTGGAGTCAGCTACAATAATTGGACCTCAATTTCATGAAAGTTGGAGTCTGCTACAACAATTGCACCTCAATTGCAAAAAAAGTTAAGAGTGTGCTACAACGATTGCCTCTCAATTTCAAGAAAATTGGAGTCTGATACAATAATTGCACCTTAATTTCAAAAAAATTAAAATCGACTATAATAATTATTTCACCTCAATTTCAAAATCAGATTGGGTGAATCATAACATGGAAAAGACTTTAACTCAAAATCAATGAAAGGTTCAAATTTTTGGATAAAGATTCTTCTAATAATTCAACTAAGAAAGGTTCAATTTTTTTTGGGGTGGTGGTGGTGTGTGTCTTGTGGATATTGTCCAAGTTTATATAGACAATTAATCATATATGTGGTTCCCCCCTTACTCTATCCAATTGTTTTTGACCTTTCAAATTACTACTATTATGTTTATTTTCTTTAGGAATTTTCATGTCCAAGAGAAGAAATTTAAATAAAAATAAATTCATCTTGAATGAGATATTGAAATATTTCAAGCAGTCAAGCTCAAGTGGCTATTGTATTATTTAAAAGTGACAATCACTTCAAAAATTTCTGACCTAAATAATTAATGCTAGATGTAAAAGTGCACATAAAATATTACCACAAATATCATTAAATTCTTATAGACATGTGGAGATTGGTGACACATTAAATTATTATGATATTATCTGGGAAGAGGAGCAAATATATTCCTTAATTTGCGATTTAGAGTGAATTTATTTCTTCGTTAATAAATGGTGTATATATATTTTTATCTTCTAACAAATGATACATATTTTATTCTTTTAATCGATAGATTAAATTTTTTAAAAAATAATCATAAAATTGGTTTTATTATTTCAAAAATATCACGTGTCTTTATGAAAGAAGAATTAAGTTTTCTCATTTGGTTCGGGTCAGGAGGAGTAAAAAGAAACAAATGAGTTAATTTTTTAAAACTACGTGGTATTTTAAAAGTAAAAAATTAATTTTAAGAATTTTTTTTCTAATTCAATAAATATTGATGTTTTAATAAAAAAGATAAATATATATCATCTTTTAGATCACGGTATATATATATTATAAAGAGAAGTTGCAAAGTTTCCTCTTTGTCCCTAAGCAGCACATGCCACTAGCCACATGGTCTAGACAATAGAATCAGATTTGATTGACCCCCTCCCCCCCAACCCCCCACAAAGAAATCCCACCATCATTGATATATATATATATATATATATTTATAATACAATTGTGATATTCGATCAACTTGCATGCATTTTAACATTTCACTAACTGATTATCGTTTATTAAAAGGATTGAAAAATTCAATGCTATTATTCTTGAATAATTTGGATTCGAGTTTTTTTTTTCTTGGTTACTATTACTGATAATTCGCTTTTTGTTTTGAAGGAACTAGAGTTTCATCTCCTTTTCATTCGAGAGTTTTTATGCATTTGCATGCTCTTTTAAAACTTATTTTCATGTACTGATATATAACTCGATTCGCGCACTAAAACATAGGTAGAATTAATTATTTAAATTAATAAATATTAGTTACATAACTAAATATTAAAGAAAAAAATTTAAGTTTTGTGTTCTCATTGTATAAATTAATCAATGCAAAATTAAAAAATAGATACTTAATATTATTATCATTTCTAGTGTTAGAAATTATCTCTTTTATTAGTATCAGTATTGATTTGATTTGGTTTTATTTAAGCTAATAATATGTATTTATGAGTTATAAAACTTATTGAATCATTTAGAATTTCAAGTCCAATCTTAAAATAATATATTAAAAGACAAAAATTATGAAAAAATTTGTCAATTTGGCTCGAGTCATCAGTTTTCTTTGTGCACCGCTAATCAAATCCCATCAAATTCTTAAATGCTTAATGTAATTGGTGGATAAGTCCCTTTCTCTCAGAGAAAATCCTATTGAAATTGCTACCATCGTAATGGGGCCTACAATATGCAATTTAAATTAATCAGAACTCCAATACATATACCGAAAATGGAGTAGAAAACCAAAAAAGTCCCCTTCTTTCCCTTCATACACAGCTACGACTAGTAGGGGCTATCATTTGTCCAAGAAGGAAAACATATCACAACACCCCTTCAATATCAATAGTAAGCAATAATTCGTTGAAAGAGAAATGCATTAATCTACTTTTATCTCCCTGAATTTCGAGAGTTATACGATATTTGTGTTGGTTGAAGCTGACAGAAACTTAATAGATAGAACAATCGAATTGTGTATAAACGTGCGTTGATCGAACTCGTCAAAGATGATGACATAAAACTTTCACAATTTACCAGCCCCGCATATTTCACCTCTTTCACGAGTGACATATAGCACTGAATTCACGAGTGACATATAACACTGAGGATATATTGGAGTTTTTTTTTAATAAATAAATAAATATTATTTTAAAAAAAAAACAAAACAAAACAACCAAAGCTCTTGGCCCTTAAAAATAAAAGTTGTTGGGAGACTACATGGCGGGGCCACAAAGGTTGTTGGATATTTGTAGCCAGCCGTACATCACCCCCAACCCCAACACATCACCAACTTTCTCAATCTTCTACCTATATACCTCTCCTGTAACCATTTTCAAGATTCTTCACAAACCCTTCTCCTAAACATCCTAGTTTCATCCTACATTGTTCACAAAAAAAATGAAGGTCATTGAGAAAATTCAAGAATCTGTCAAAGATGACAGAGTAGTTTTCTCCTTCGAGTTCTTTCCACCAAAAACTGAAGATGGGGTTGACAATTTGTTCGAAAGGATGGAAAGAATGGTGTCACATAACCCATCTTTCTGTGATATTACTTGGGGTGCTGGTGGGTCGACAGCAGATCTGACTCTTGAAATTGCAAATAGGATGCAGAACATGGTGTGTGTTGAGACCATGATGCATTTGACATGTACAAATATGCCTGTTGAGAAAATTGATCATGCCCTTGAAACTATTAAGTCTAATGGGATTCAGAATGTTCTTGCTCTTCGTGGAGATCCTCCACATGGACAGGATAAGTTTGTTCAAGTTGAAGGTGGTTTTGCTTGTGCCTTAGATCTGGTAATTTCCCAGTCCTCTTCCAAGATTTAATTTTGATGGGTTCAACAAGTTTTGTTTACTGAATCCGTTACACATTTTGAAATGTTGGGTTCAAATTTTGATCTTTGTTGAAATTTTAAGTACTTTGTACATATATATCTATATTTCGTTTTGAAAATGTCGGTTTTATAGATATAATGGTCATGTTCACTCTTAGCTCATTGAATACAAATCCTGAATCCAGCTTAGGTTCATTATATCTAGTCTTTGATCTGGGATCTGATTGAGTAGCAAATTTTTTCATATATATCTATGTTTCACGTCGAAAGTACTGGTTCAGTTGAATCCATTGATCATATGCTCCATCTGCCTCTATTTGCAAAGCTTTCAACTGAGGGCATTGCTTGCAGCTGTTTTAGCTAAACACATTGCTTTTAGCTTGAAACATGTAAACATATGGAAAAAAAATTAAAACTTTATACAGATGTTGGGCTAAGATAAGTTTGTTCAAGTTGAAGGTGGTACTTTCTGTGCCTTAGATCTTGTAATACCCCATGTCCTATTCCAAGATTTAATTTTGATGGGTTTAACAAGTTTTGATTACTGAACCCATTGCCCATTTTGAAATTTTGGGTTCAAAATTTGATGTTTGTTGAAACTTTAAGTACTTTATACAGATATATCTATATTCCGTGTTGAAAATGTTGCGTTCAGCTGGACTTTGAACAGGGGTTTCAACTGAATACATTGCTTTTAGCTTGAAATGTGTAGACATATGAAAAAAATGCTAACGTTGTATATTTGATGGCCGCGTTCACTCTGAACCCATTGAGTGAAAACCTTGAATCCAATTCAGGTGAATTATTGGTAGTCTTTGATCTGGGTTCTGATTGATACAGTAATTCTTCTTGGAGACATTGGTTGCAGCAGTTTAGAGTGAACACATTGCTTTTAACTTGAAACATGTATACATATGAAAAAAATGCATACTTTACGTGTATGATGGACAGGTCCAGTTTGAAGCCATTGAATATAAATCCTGAATCCGGCTTAGGTTCATTATTTGTAGTCTTTGATTTGGGATCTGATTGGGTAGTCTCATAGTAATTCTTCTCGAACACATTGTTTGCAGCAGTTTAATTTGCACAGATTGCTTTTAGTTTGAAACATATACACAAAAGAAAAAATAAACTTTTTATATATGGCGGCCACGTCCACTCTGAACTCACTGAATCTAAATCTTGAATGCGGCTTAGCTTTATTTTTTATAGCCTTTGTTCTGGGATCTGATCGGTTTGTCTCATACAGTAATTCTTCTACTACTGCTATAACAGTTGTGTTATAATTTGATAGCCTTTGTTTTCCTGTGCAGGTTAAGCACATGCGAGCCAAATATGGGGATTACTTTGGGATAACTGTTGCAGGTTACCCAGGTTAGTTACCAATCTCTTGGGATTTTTTGGTGTATTTCATTACTTCATTTGTTTCAATTTCTTTCAAAACGTCCCAAAATGGTTCATACTATTATACTTCTATACTACTTTAACAACTTTCAAGTATCCAAATTCATTAATCTAGTCAAGATTTAAACTTTGATGAATTCATTAAACTATTCAAAATTTGAAATTTGATGTTTCCTCTATCAAACTAACTTTTGAACCATTATCTTAGTATTTTCTTTCACTATTGCAAATATAAGTATAAGTAAAATTTGTCCCATTTAGGTTGCTTTTCTGTTTCTGCAATATGATCTTATTCTACACTAACCTTGAGAAATATGAGGTTCTTCTTCTGTTCCTATGCTGTTATTGACTATGTTATCACTTCTCAGAGGCACATCCTGATGTTATACCTGCAAATGGACTAGCTACACTAGAGGCATATGAAAATGACCTTGCCTATCTCAAACGAAAGGTAGTTTTTCCCAGCATTATGTTTCATCTTTTGAGGGGTACTACACAGTTTCTGGTGTAGTATACCTGTTGATATTAATATAACTGTTATCTTTATCAAAAAATAATAATATATTTTACATTAATCTGCCATGAAGAAGAAAACTGAAGTGTTCTTGTTCCATTTGTAAGTTTCTGATACTTGTGGGAACTTGTATTCTTCAGGTTGATGCTGGAGCTGATCTCATTGTAACTCAACTCTTCTATGATACTGATAATTTCCTCAAGTTCGTCAATGATTGTCGTCAAATTGGGATAACTTGTCCCATTGTTCCGGGAATCATGCCCATCAACAATTATAAGGGCTTCTTGCGCATGACTGGATTTTGCAAAACTAAGGTATTCCCTTATTTTAGAATACAACCCATTTCTCAGTGTTAAATTATGTGTTTGCATGTGGGCTCAATGTTGCCTTCTGCGTGTTGCAATGCATGACAACTCCAACAATTTGGAAATGTGATATTGCAAAATCTGCTAGGTACTACTCTGTTGGTGCTTTATCTTTTGTAATGTTATAAAACCTTTAATGCTTAGAAGTTTTGCAGTATCTGGGCCCAGATGGACCAGAAAAAATCATTAAGCTATCCTCATCTAATAATCCTGACTATTTGTTTGTCTTCGTTGAATGAATTCCTTGAATAAGACTCTCTTTGCTCGTCTTCCTTCAATTAACCACAATATTCTGCATAATGCAATTTCTATCCATTGCTCCACTTTAGCCTCGTCAGTCAACCTTCTTAACCACCCTGTATGACATTGGCACAGTTCTCGTTTGCAACTATATTCTTCGTTCCACGTTGCCACCTCAAAGCATGAGCAACTTAATTTGTAACATTGCATGCTGGTGAAGATGATTAGGCAAGTGCTGCATAGACATGCTAACTGGAAGCTCATTTTACTTTGACCAAATGTTTTAGATCCAGCATTTTTCTTGTTGTTGTTTCTTAGGTTAACCAAATGCATTAGTTCAGCTGGTATGCATTTTATTCTGTATATACTTGGTGACGCTTTTGTGAGCCGTTATTGTATTTTATGTTCAGTAAAAAAGATTTCTTTGAATAAGGTGCACGTTGATTGACTTGGATATTTAGCTGCTCCTGCATTGCAGATACTCATTTTTTCCCTTTCTTAATGACATTATAGATCCCGGCAGAGATTACAGCTGCCTTGGAACCTATTAAGGATAACGAAGAGGCTGTCAAAGCATATGGAATTCACCTTGGAACTGAAATGTGCAAGAAGATTATGGCCAGTGGCATTAAGACTTTGCATCTCTATACATTAAACATGGAGAAATCAGCACTGGCCATTTTGATGGTTAATTCTCTTACCTTGTAATTGCTGCTTTAAAATATGATGAAATAGCAATATGATTTTGGAAATAGCATGAATTTTGCTTACATTTGTGAGTTGTCTGGGATGTGCAGAATCTTGGATTGATAGAAGAGTCCAAAATTTCGAGGCCATTGCCTTGGAGACGTCCTACAAATGTTTTCCGTGTTAAGGAAGATGTCCGTCCTATATTCTGGTATGTAGAGATACAAATCAATGCTAAAATATTTCTCCCTGTTGTGATTAGCAGCTGATCTGTCATTTGTATGATGGTAGGGCCAACCGTCCAAAGAGCTACATCTCAAGGACCATTGGTTGGGATGAGTATCCACATGGCCGATGGGGCAGTGCTCAAAATCCATCATATGGAGCACTTAGTGACTATCAGGTGAGCGCCGCTGATTGGGACCATACTTTTCAGTGCTTAAGGGTCTTAACTAGTTGAATAATTTCCTAAAAGTACAGTATTTATAAGATATAGTATAGGATACTATCCACTCCTAGCGCATTGTTAAGCCCCTAATCTCTGTTTTGTTATCATATTGCTGCAACAAGGATAAAGATTCGTTCAGGTGTAGATGAGAAATGATTTTGTTCGTTCCGCTTTACTTGAGGAGCTTCAACCTCAGTTGAAGCTAAAGTAGGCCAAACAAGGTCAAAGTAATATAACTATTTGAGTGAAGTCCTATGAACTGCGTCTTTCTCAGACTAATCAGTCTAATTACGTATCCAATACTTGAATTCTCAATTTTGAAGCTATATAATTGGTTCTCATCATTCAGAGACAACTAGTGTAATAAGGGACAAAAGGATCACCCTAAAATGATCATCTCATGGCTATTGCACGCTTACTACTCTACAATTGTTTCTAAGCTTAAATTTCAATTAATTAAAGCTATGTCATTCTTACTTTTATTCCTGCACAGCTTTTCCTTTCATTACCAGTCTTGGAAAACTTTGCCCGACATTACGCAGATATGCTAATTTCCTTAAATCAAAACAAAATAAGTTCTTGATCAAAAGATAGAGATCACCAACTTTGTGCATTTGGTCTAGAATGTTCTAGTTACCTTTGTTATCTCTGATATAGCTGCCTTGTCACTCTCCAACAGTTCATGCGGGCACGTTCACGTGATAAGAAACTTCAAGAGGAATGGGCTATTGCTCTCAATAGTGTGGAAGACATCTATGAGGTATGGCTTTGAGTTGTAATTCACTTATTGTCAAAACCTGACTCATTTCCAAGTCCTAACGGAATTTTCACATCATCAGAGATTTATGAACTACTGTCTCGGGAAGCTGAGAAGTTGTCCTTGGTCTGAGTTAGATGGGCTTCAGGCAGAGACAAAGATCATCGATGACCACTTGGGTAATATAAACACGAAAGGTTTCCTGACTATTAACAGCCAACCAGCAGTTAATGGTGCAAAATCTGATGCTCCTTTAGTTGGTAAGTTTGACACTCAAACTTCTCATCTGTATGCAAGGATGATTAATTTGTTTCTTTTAATTTCAAATAACGTCTTTTGCTTTCTGTTTTTCAGGATGGGGTGGTCCTGGTGGATATGTTTATCAAAAGGCATACTTGGAGTTCTTTTGCTCGCGCGAGAAGTTGAATGCTGTTGTCGAAAAATGCGAGGCTTTTCCCTTCCTTACCTACATGGCTATCAACAAGAAAGGAAACTGGATTTCGAACGTCACCCAAACCGATGTCAATGCAGTGACATGGGGCGTCTTCCCAGCTAAGGAGATTGTACAACCAACCGTTGTTGATCCTGCAAGCTTCATGATATGGAAAGACGAGGCATTTGAAATCTGGTCAAGAGGTTGGGCTCAATTATACCCAGAGAATGATCCATCAAGAGCATTGCTCGAACAGGTATATTCACACACTTCCTCAGTCTTGATAAAAGAATTTGTCCCTTTGCCATTCATCCTAGTTTGTGTTGTACATTCGCTGAGTTAATTTCACGGATGGTCATTCATGTTTCAGTTTATTGCATCAAAGTGATAAAACTAATAACGGAGTAATAACTCGACTATACATATATTCACTAGAAAATGAACAAATGCTGGAAAATGCTAAATCCAGTATCAAAACAGAAGCTGGCTATCACTACTTCGACTCATGTTACATAAATCCATTTAGCAGAACAAAAAGAAAACGAAAACCATATCCTCATTACTGACCTAATTCCCGATGTCTTTCAATATATGGCACGTCATGGATTCTTTTAGAGCGTCAAACAATTAGATCGCTTGTGCTTTCAAGTTGCGCAGCCTTGGATATTATGCAAGGCGAGAGTAATCTTACATGTTAATTTATAGAGATAATTGTCAAAAACACATTTGAACTATAACTTTTTTGCTAATTTCACACTCCAACTATCAGTTGTTCCCTTTTCCTACCTGAACTAATATGTATTAAAACACACCTCAACTTGTTAAGGTATGTATTACATCACACCATCCATGTATTAAAGCATACGAAGTTCAGGTAGAAAACGGGAACAACTGATAGCTGGGGGTGTGAAACTCGCGAAAAGCAATAGTTCAGATGTGTTTTTGACCATTAACTCTTAATTTTATACATATGGCAGCCTACTTGTGTTTCTGAGGACTGGATTTAGCATTTCCCAGACGCTTGTTAATTTTCTGTGATATATAGAGCATAGTTGAGTTATTTTCCCTTTACAAAAACTAGTTCTACGATGATCATCCGTGAAATTTCACCCTCTATTTTGCTCGTGATCTACTAATAAAACGCCCTTTTCATTTCGTTTCACAGGTTCAAAACAGTTACTTCTTGGTCAGCCTCGTTGACAACGATTACATCAATGGAGATTTGTTTGCCATCTTCAAGGATATATGAATTCAACAGCCATACAAATATCCTAATCATTTACTCTAAATGAAGTTTCTTCTTTGAGTTTGAGTAGAAAATCTATGATTATTGTTGTTTTTTTTTTTTTAAAAGTTTCCTGTAACATGAATAATTCAGTGGTCTATCTGTTCCTTCAATTTTTTAAACTGCAAATTTAATATATCTTGCTCCTCAATCTTTACCAAATTTATGAGCATTTTGATTTTTCACTCGATGTTCAATATTCGTATTATGATCCCGACTAATTTAGATTCGCGCCGTGAGATGGAAGTGAGAGAATTGAGATGGAAGTGAGAACATTAATAGAGGGATTCAAAGTTGTAAAAAGAAACCTGTTGGATTTAATGCAGACTGTGTAAGAAAACTTTAATAAGCTTAACTTATATACACCGATAATATAACGATGTTTAATACAATTAATATAGTTTAACTTATAATAGCAAGTAATCTCTATTTTTTTTTTTACCAATTTATATCAATTACTAATAATTGTAATGAAATTTTAACCTCAGTTACTTATTGTGCAAATATAACTGAATTTTAAACACCTAATGACTCTCAAAGATATTAATCAATATCAAACAACTCATTATATTGATTATTTAATTCAAATAATCAATCATAAATCGATTCGAAAAAAAAAATTATGCAAAAGCAAAAGAGAGTATCTAAATCAAAGGTTTGTTTTAGTTTTGGCTTTTGCTTGTTGACTACATGTTAAGTAATTTTTGTTAAAATTAAATATGACTTAAATAGCAATATGAAGAAATAAAGAATTAAAGATAGAGGCAGATCTAGAGGTTCGCTTACAGGTTCACGTAAATTTAGTAGTTTTTGTTGCGATAATATATTTTTATTTAGAGATTTACTAAGTAATATTTGACTTCAAATTAATACTACAATTGTTAATGAGTAAAAACTTATTTGCATCGGTTGTTTGCACTAAATCGATACAAAACTTATCATGGTTAAGCGATTGATTGAAGTATAAATACATGTTAATTGATTATGATTAAGTCAAAGAGCTCTATATTCAAACATGTGACATGCATATATAATGTATTGACTTGATATAAGCACTCACTGAAGGTAATTATCATTGTAATATTAATTTAAAGTCGTCGTATACAACAACTCTTAAAACTTTAAATTTTGAATCCGACAACGAAGAAAGATCAAACTTTTCTTTATTGAATGCCAAAGGCTTCACTAAATTAGGAAACTCCTAGTCCTATTTAGTTTCTTGTCTTCAAATTCCGAATCCAAAAAATTATAATTGCTAGACACGCGTTTTAGGACGAGTTCTGTGTGTTCAATTGAAATAATTTGCTATGAATTTGAATATATATTGCAAGAAAAAACTAAAATATATTTATAAATATAACAAGATTGCAAAATTGCATTAAAGAAACAAAAGAAAAAAATACAAGATAAAAGGAATTGAATTCCAAATTGCCAAAATGTCTCAATAGAAAACATGAAAACATTGATTTTTTTCTTGGAAGATGTACAACAATTGGAATTAAATCCTAGTTACTAACTAGGAACACATCAATAATAGCAACAAAAAAATAATATTTTTTTTCAAGAGATTAAAAATAAATAAAAAAAAATACACATATATGTGTTTTTAATTAATTATATGGAGTAAGGTTTTGGAAGAGGCAAATCCTTGATGAGCCCACACAACAAATCATTATCAGGCATGTTGTATTCATCCTTCAAAGATCTATTTGGGGAGCGGACACTAAAGTAGAGTTGGTGGCCCAAATACTGTCTCTCAAGTGAATTGGACCTTAAATTCCAAAAGCCAGCATTGTCAAAAGTGGTCATAATGGCAGCCCATGAGTTTGGGTATACTTGGATTGTGCTCCTACTCACTGCATCAAGTAAGTTGTAGTTTTGTCTCATCTCTGGCTTCCATCTCCCGGGTGCAATTCTGCATGTGAGGTCATCAGAGGCGAAGTCAGAAATTTATATAGAAAATTAAAAAAAAAGAGAGAATCATGTTTGGGATTTGAGAGTATGTGATTCGGAACAATATCTGCAACCCTCTTTTGCGGTTTTTTTTTTTCCATTATATTTAAGGGAATTCAATTTCAACGTGTTATAACAAAAAATGAATCACTTTTACCCTAGTTTCCGCTTTGGCTGCTACATGCAACAACATATTGTGTTCAGTTAATTGAGTTTTATGTAAAAAAGAGACTACTCAAAAACGCTTAGGACACTTTTAAATAGTTTTTTAGATGAGACAGTTTACACAATTCATCACAGTAGAGCAGACAGAGGTCCAGAATTTCTATAGGCGGATTCTATATTTTTAGGTTAGTAGCATAAAATTCAACATAGTCGATGGAATTCATATAACTGGCTCAATATTTGTTCGTGATTGAGATATAGTTATTATTGTTGTTTTGAGAGGGGGGACTGAAAATGATCTCCTATGCATACTTACAATCTTCCGTAGAAAAAGTCATATAACTAAAATAACATTTGTAAAACCGTAATCCATATGCAGATTTGAAATTTTATTTATGTGGTGTACAACTCAACAATGAGTGTGCACTCAATATGTGTATGTATGTGGCGTGAAAATTAAATATAGTTTAAATTAGTACTAAATTTCGAACTTGTAATTTCAAAAAGTACGATGTATTTAGCGCTAAGAACTTAAAAAGTAGGATTGAGGGTACTCACGCAACAGCAAAGAAGTTGTATCCATCCAAGTGCCAAGATTGAACACTCTTCTCATGGTTCTCAAGTATGATTTCCACAAAATTGCGGTATGTAGCATTAACCACATTGGGTGCAATTGTGATTCTCTCATTGCCGGTTGGTGGTATGTACATATCATTAATTAGGTCATATTTGAACACCTTGTCCTCTACACCATAGTACTGAGCCAGCTTCATCGGCGTCTCGGGATTTGTGTGAGAGACGCCGTTGATGGCGTACCTTTTCTTTCCGTCCACCTCACCAGCTGTGCTCACCAGACGGATGGTCCGGGTGATGTTGATCTGCCCGTAATGGTAGCTACCCTGAGGGTTAGGTCTAGCTGCACTCGCGGTCAAATTCCAACGGAATGAGTTGAATTGGTTGAGTGACCATTCCCAACCTTCCGGGGTTTCTCCCAATTCCGGAGAGGCGGGACCTTTACCTATTGAAACATAATATAATATAATTAAGTAATTAGTAATAATAAAATATATTTTTCAGATGTTTGACTTATTGAAAAGAATCAAACCTACGCTTGAAAGGGACGTATTCAAACATAATATAACAATTTTTTGATGAACACATGTTTTGTTAGAAATTCCATAAGAAATATATGTGTGTTCTAGTATCACGCATGTGTTTGTTCTTTATAATAGTTTAAAACTTTTAGATAAAATTCTTGTGAAATTGAATCAACATTACCGTTGGCATAACGAATGGTGGCGGTGGCGACATGGGGTTCTTTAGTAAAACGTGACCTAGCCACAATGAAATAGTCCTTGGGGTCTTGATCAGCAGTCACCAAGACAGACAAGCATTGTCCTAAATGAACATCCAACAATTCATACAAGTTTTGAACAGTGTGAGATCCCTCCATCTCTACTAGTTTCATAGTGTGTCCCTGGATTTTAATATTGATCGAATCTTTCATCCCAACGTTGCAAAACCTAAACCTATATGTCTTCCCCTTGACCACTGAGAACATTGGCTCATCTTTTCCATCTCCCTTTCCGCTTTTACCATTTATAATGATCCCTGCTGGCCTTCCTAGGGAACGTCCGCTGTCTAGAAGACCTCTTAGTGTTTTATGACTTTTAGTGTACCAATCACTTATAAGAACGGTGAAATCATCCTCAGGGGCATCAAATGGGACAGGGATCAAAGCGCGACTATGGACAGTTATGGGACCATAGCCTCCAACTGACCTGTGTAAAGCGGTGGTAGGGTGATAGAAATAGCTACCGATCTGGTCCTTGACCTGGAAATGGTATGTGAAGTTTTTTCCAGGAGGGATCGGACAATTCGTGCCCGGGGTACCATCTTGCCATGAATTCTTCCTTTGTTGGATCCCTTTCCACGTGAGAAGGAATGGCTCATCCAGCTGATTGAACACATTGACAACAATGTTGTTGTTTGATGTGCAATTGATTTTAGGTCCGGGGAATTGACCATTGATCAATATGACTTGTTGTGGCACTCCAAGCGGAGAAATAGTACCATAAGTGACATTCCACTCGAAAGATACGTAAGGATCCTCTCCCCGTACCTTTACCAAACATGAAACTAGCAAAAGAAGAACAAAACTTAGTAGCTTTTTATCCATGTTGTTGATCTTCTCTTGCAAATATTCTCTCAATTATTATAATGTCCTCTTTTTGGGTATAACATATAAAAATCTCAACAAATTTTTATTTATTTTTTAATTTTTTTTTTTATATGTTGATGAGAGAAAAGGACAACTAAATAAGGACAAGTTGACAATTTTATGTTGGATAAAATACATTGCACTTATATAATATGTGACAAGAAATTATAGCCATTTATTTTTTTTCCATGCGTTCCCCGGAAGCATCGTTTGCGCTTTGGTTATTTTTGTTAACCAATTGCGATTTTTGCGCTACGCCTTTCTTTATTATTATTTATTTTAATTTATATTTTTACTTTGAAAATAAAAAAAATTAATTTTATTAGATTGGCGCAAAAAAAGTTTAGAAGTATCGAACATAGTTTATCACGAGGAATATTTCAAAGATCTCTTTTCGAAATTTGATTTCATATTATTAACTTAACTTATGATTTATTATATTACGCTCGATTTTTTTATTTTGACTAACAAGTTTTAACTTATTATTTTCCAAAAATTTTCTTTTACGATATTAATTATTTAATATTAAACTTTGACGGTAAACTATAGTAGTTATCAATTCATTTAAACTTTATTATTGTATAAAAGTTAAGCTCATTTTTAATAGTTTAAAAATATTTTTTTTATTAAGATCGAACATAGAAATTGAATACTTAATTGTTTTTATTTATTTATCTATTTATTTATTTTTGTGCGTGTATCATACACAGTATTCAATATTTATTTTAGGGCCTCGGCTAATTTGAGTTTCGCTGCGTAAAGCCCAAGGGAAACACTTCCTATAAATAGAAGTCAAGATTTTTAATTTATGAGTTATATACGGATCACAATTCTCTTTGTTTACTGAATTATGAATAAAATATCTACTTATTAAATTAATATTTAATACAAATTCATAGTATGAGTCAAAGTTACTGTATTTTGTTGAACTCGTAAATATTGTGGCTTCATCCCTAGCTCCCTACCAAGTATTTTTTTAGGGAAAAAGATTAAATATACCCCTCAACTTTGTGTTTAGAGCGAATATACCTCTCATTAAAAAAATTGTGCATACATACTTTCATCGTCTAACAAATGGTGCATATTTACTCCTTTTGTTAATATAGCTATATTTACTGAATTAAAAAAATAAATTTTTTTAATTCCAAAAATGTCTCATGACTTTAAACAAAATAACTCATCCATTTTTTCATCCCTCTAGCCACGATTGAAACTGAAAAAAAAAACTCAATCCTTCTTTTATTCAGTCATACAATGATTTTGGGTCAAATATGAATAAAAGAGAGATTGATTCTTTTCTTAGTTGGATCGGGTCTAGAAGAGTGAAAATGGGTGATAGTTGGATCGGGTCTAGAAGAGTGAAAATGGGTGAAACAATCTTTTTAAAGTCGCGTGATATTATTGGAATTAAAAAAATCAGTTTTAGAATTTTTTCTTTTACTTGAATATGCACCATTTGTTAGACAACAAGGATATTGTATAATTTGTAAAATAATGTGAGTATATATGTATCACTTTTTTAACGAGGGATATATCTATTTTAAATCGCAAAGCTAAAAGATATATTTATCTCTTTTCCTTATCTTTTATGCTCAAAATTTAAACTCGAAACCTATAATTAAAAATTACGCGATGATATCTTTTCCACCTCAACATTAGTTGATGTGCTATATCTTGCACCATTCAATGTTCAAGAATGGGGTAGTTAGGTACCTAACACCAGCTATAACTACACACTTTATCAAACCCAGAATTTTCCAAGATCCAATAAGAGAAAATGATAAAAAAAAATGGTCCTTAGTGTTTGAGGTAAATTCAAAATAGTCCCTAAAGTATGTATTGAACAATTTCGATCCTATAAACTTTTTAAAAATTAATATTTTAGTTTTGATCGAATATTTAACAACTTATATTCGTTAAATTTGACGGAAAACAACGAAAAAACAAAAATATTAACCATAAACATTAAAAAAGAATCTCATTGAATTCTAAAAATGCAACATAAAAACCTACACTAAATACTAAAAAATAACAGAAATCACACTTCAAAATTGTACCTCTATATTTGAGTTTCCGCTAATTTCCTTTTTTTCATTCACAGTTCCCTTTAAATCTAACAAAAATTGTTCCGTAAATATTTAATCGAGACTAGAAATATAAAATTTTAACAAATTTAAAGGACTAAAACTGTTTATTATACAGATTTAAAGGACTATTTTGAACTTACGCTCAAATATAAGGGATCATTTTTATGGTTTTGTCATCCCACTAGTACTGCAAAAGACAAAAAAAAAAAAAAGTGTTCTTGAATCTTTGAGTAAATTTGCATTTCTTTTGTCTCTGTAGTTGCAGAAGCAGAGGAGAAAGAAGGAAAAAATGGAGAAAGAAGAAGAAGAAGCAGTGGAACAGCTATTAGGGAAAACAGTGGAGAACAAACAAATCATATTCAAAGGGTATATTGAAGGAATTCCAAAAGAAACTGATATGGAGTTGAAAATTGGGAAAAAATTGAATCTTGAAAAAGTTCCAAAAGGTTCAAATGGGTTGTTGGTGAAGAACTTGTACTTATCTTGTGATCCTTTTATGCGTGGCCGGATGCGCGATTTCACCGGCTCTTACATACCTCCTTTCCTTCCAGGAGAGGTAAGTGAAAAATGCGCTAAGGATTTAACTTATATATACTGACATCATGTCAACTTATTTTGTTTGGTTAAGTGTAGTTTTACTTGTCATATCAATGTTGTTTTGCCTTTTTTTTCCATGTTATTGGTTTTGCTTGGATAGTTAACTATAGAGTTAATGGTACCTAAACTATAATTTTTTTGCAAGTTTCATACCTCAACTATCCATTGTTCCTTTTAACTACGTAAACTATCGCTCCCTTTGTATTAAAACACACCTTGATACTGAGTTAGTCAAGTATCATTCCTATTCTACAACAAGCGTGTTGTAGCCTAACTCAATATGGAAGTGTATTTTAATATAAAAGGAGTAATAGTTTAGGTTGATAAATGGAATAACGGAAAGCTGAGGTACGAAACTCATGAAAAAGTGATCGTCTTCCTTTATATTAAAGCACACCTCGATATACTGAGTTAGTCAAGTATTGTTCCTATTCTACAACAAGCATGTTACAGGTCAACTCAACATCGAGGTGTGTGTTAATTAAAGGCAGTGATAATTTGGTAGGCATTAATGGAATAATATATAGTTGAGGTGTGAAACTTGCGAAAATAGAGATAGTTTAGGTGCGTTTTTGACTATTAACTCTTAACTGTAGTTCTCTTTTTACCCCTCGACATGATAGGAAGCCAAATTATTACCTTCTCTATTATAATATGCCTCAAATCCAAAAAAGTTTGACTCGGCTATATGAACGATTTCTTACTGTCCATGTTACTTCATTTTAGCCCGAGTATTTTAACAAGTTTGACTCGGCTATATACACTGATAGCGTCAATTTTTTTTAGTAAGTGTAATTTAACTTGTTATAGCAAATGTTGCTTCCCTTATTTTTTATGTTATTGGTTCCACTTTTTATGGGTGGTTAACTGTAGTTATCTTTTTAGGCGACATGATAGTCGAGCCAAATTGTTACTTAGTGTAGTATATCTTTTCACTTGCTTTATAACAACAACCACAATATGCCTCAATCCCAAACAAATTCAGCTCGAATATATGAACGAACCCTTGCTGTCCATATCGCTCCATTTTAGCCAATTTCGCTCCAATAACTTTTCTAGCAGGGGAAGTTCTCTACATTTTGTAGTATCACTGGAGGCATCTTGTTATTTGATCTAATTAGAATATTTTGATTATTTTTATAGTCATTTTATATTATTAATTAGACTGATCTCCCTTCTTTTGTTGCATCTTTCTGTCTCTTAATTCATCGTATCCTCAATCCCGAACTAGTTGAGGTCGGCTGCATGATCATGAATTCTTTGTATTCAAAGGATTGATGGTAATTTGAGTATTTTTAAGCATCTTCCTTCTTTATCCGCATTTTAAGACCGACTATGCTTCTTGTTCTCTAATATTTGGAATTTCACCAATTTCTGCAAAATTTCTAGTCTGTGGATCGTGTTTATTATTAGTCGAATAGCAGTGCGGTTGGCCTGTTTTTCATTTGAGTGTTTATTTTCTTGAACACTGCCGTCGTCATCATAAGATCTTTCGTCCTAGAGAGATGAAAGGGCTTTCTGTCTTCAGTGAAACTGGATGCTTATTAGTGTTCATATGCCTGTCCTAAGTTCGATTACACACATGTATCTTACCGATACATGTGATGGTGGCAATTGAGTCTTTATTTTCTTGAACAATTCCGTCGCCATCATAATCTCTTTGTTTCTGGGGAAGTAAAGTACAAGAGTGCTTTTATATGGCAACAAGTGTTCTAAGTTCAATACAATTGTCTAATGAATACATCTGATGGTGGCAATCTACAAATTTCACAATGATAAGCTGCTGATCTCGAACGCAATGTGATGAATGTCCAGTTCTAGCAGCTGCAGTTTAGTACAGGAGATCACATGCTATAGTATTTGACATTTAGTAGACATTTTTGCTAATTCGTCTTGGCCATAAGTTTAGTGTAACAAAACTTATCCTATATATGTTTTGAAAAGGTAATTGAAGGATTTGGCGTCTCGAAAGTTTTAGACTCGGATAATCCAGACTTCAAGCCAGGTGATATAATCTCAGGTTTCACTGGTTGGGAAGAATACAGCTTAATATACAAACCCGAGCAGCTGAGGAAAATTCAGGCGGATGATATGCCTCTGTCATATCATGTCGGCCTTCTTGGTATGTTTAATCTTGACCATTTCGTCTCTTGAACCTGTGACCTAAGTCGCAAGTCCCTCAACCTTTGCCACTTGAACTAAGTCTGAGGGGCAAAAGAACGGGATTATACAGGACGGGGGAATTGATTTTTCCCCATATTGTTTAGACATGATTTTTCTAGTTATATTATGATGTAGCTCTAATGAATGTGGACTTTATTCAGGCATGCCAGGTTTTACAGCTTATGCTGGATTTTATGAGGTCTGCACACCTAAAAGAGGCGATTATGTTTTCGTCTCTGCTGCTTCTGGAGCAGTTGGCCAGCTCGTTGGCCAACTCGCGAAGTTATATGGATGCTACGTTGTAGGAAGTGCTGGAACAAAACAAAAAGTAAGTCTGTTTTCACAGATTGTAACGTATCTGCGAAATTACATTGTTGTTTATGTTATTGATTACGACTTCAACATATTATTAGGTTGACATATTAAAGGATAAACTTGGATTTGACGGAGCATTCAACTACAAGGAAGAAGAAGACCTTGATAAAGCTCTCAAAAGGTGAGGTAAATGTCTAACAAACATCAGTAACCGTCGGAAAGTAGAATAATTTAGGGCCAGAGGTGTTTCTATTTCTACGTCTCTTTCTTCTGTTTTTGAGGCTTCTTTCAGTTTCTTAGCAAAAATGGGTGGGTGGGAATCACTTCACGAAGGAGCCTATAGATTCTTTCAAGCTATAGGACCAGTCGAGAGCGATAAGGTACACAAAGAATGGTAAAAAGGTGACCTACCCTATTATCTTACAAAGGTTTACTACGAGCCATACCCAGCAGGATACATATCCGCTAAGCTATTCACACAAGCATATGATGTTTAAGTGTGAATAGAGGCCACCGAGGGGTTGAACCTTCGTAAGCTTCACAACTGATGACCTATAGGGTTGGTTTTGTGGGTTCAGATAGATTCATTGTTATGACAAAAGATCTTCAAGATCAAGCTCGTTCTAAACTCACTGTTGCTGGATTCTGGATTTGCCTCTCTGCTAACTCTTATTTTTCACTTTTCCATGATAGACATTTCCCCGAGGGCATCGATATTTACTTTGACAACGTTGGTGGATCCATGCTAGATGCAGCATTGCTCAACATGAGGATCAATGGCCGGATTGCCATCTGTGGGATGGTGTCTCAACAAAGCCTTTCTAATCCACAAGGGATATACAACTTGTTTCAGCTCATCACGAAGCGTGTTAAGATGCAGGGCTTCCTCCAGAGCGACTACCTACATCTATTCCCGCGCTTTCTTAAAGACGTCACTAGCTTGTACAGGCAGGGAAAGATTACATATTTAGAAGACATGAACGAAGGCCTCGAGAGCGGTCCATCTGCCTTTGTTGGACTGTTTTCGGGGCAGAACATAGGTAAACAGGTCATCCGTGTCGCTCACCATTGACCTTAAACAGACCCCTCGAGCTTTTTTCTAGAGACAGATCTTACCGCTACCTCCGAGCTTATCATGACCTTCCCTGTTGGCAAAAAAGGACCATTTTTTGCATCAGGAACAAGGCCTATGTAGACCAGTTTGTAAACTGATAAGACAAAAACACTGATTTTTCTTCAGTTAGGTAGTTGATATATAGTTTCTTCGTTCCAATTTGTTTCTCTGATTTTGATTTGGCAGGAAATTTAAAAAAGTAAAAAAGACATTTGAATCTTATTGTCTTAGACTAAATATATGTTGAATGTACCAAAATATCATTTGATATTATGACCACGTATAAAGTTGGACCAAAGAGTTGCCAAGAAAAGTACTTGACAAAAGAGTAAAAATGACGAGAGTGTAACACTATATATGCACCATTTGTTTATCACGAGAGTATATATATATATTATTTTCTTAAACGAGGTATAAATACAGTAATTGCAAAATTGTGAAATATATTATATTTATTAATTTGATATAAAAATTTGGCGCTACTATAAATTATAAGACAAAAGAATCAACAATATTAGAAAACCCAAATGTATAATCTTGTATTTATTAATCTAATATAATAATTCATTGCTGATATAAATTACAAGACAAAAGAATCAAGAATATTAGAAAATCCAAATATATAATTTTATATTTATTAATTTGATATAAAAATCTGATGCTACTACATATTATAAGGCAAAGAAAAACTAAAAATATCAGGAAATCCGAATATATAATTTATATTTATTAATTTAATATAAAAATTCGATGTTACCATAAACTGTAAGATAAAAAATTTAAGAATATTAAAAAATATAATATTGCGGACATCTTAGTAGTTTGAGTTGACTGTGATGCAATAAAAAATTATTTTATTTTAAAAAATAAGTATTGCGCGAATCTACGCGCAAATATATAAATTCCCTTTCTCCCCAAATTCCATAGCTTTTCCTCTGCAATCTTCTTCAGGTTTTTCTTCTGAAGAATTAGGGAAAAAAGATTGTATCTTTTTTTTTTATGATATACTGCAAAAATTAGTCATTCTCTAATTGAATTTTTTTTAGTTTTGAATCTGTTTCTACTTGAATTCCGGAGTCTACTGTCAATTTCTTTTGTTCTTTTTGGAATTTGGAAGTATGGAGTTGTAAACAGATCAAATTTCACTACTTGAATTATGGTTTTTTTTTTTTTTTTTTTTTTCAGATTGGACTTCGCTGGAGAAATTCAGTTGTAACTGAAGAACACCGTCTCAGTTCATTAAAGGAAACGCCTTTTCTATTTGCCGTCGGCGAAGATTTCCGTCGACGGCTAGCTGGTGAGAATTCTTTTTCCATACGACGTCGTATTCCAGAAATGGTGTGTTTGGCTTTTACAGGAGGAGAATTTTTTCATGAACTTTCAGTGTTTTGTTAGGACAGATTATTATTATTTTTTAAATAGGAAAAAGTGACTCTTTTCACTTATGATTAAAAGTTTATAACTTTATATCACTTGTGTCAGGTGGATACTGAGTCTAATATCTAATACTAAAAGTTACAATCAGACCATTTGAGTATAACCCACAAGTTTTCTTTGGAACTGACATTTCATGTCATGTTATATTATATGTTCATTATAACAACATTTTGCTATAACAAACCAAAAGTTATCCAGACAAATGACACTATTATAAAGAGGTTTGACGATATTACTCAAGATGCATTTTTGGTACTTTATGGCTTATTCTCCTGTTTCTAGGATTGTTGTATATCACTTGCATTATAACGAAGCAAATACTTCAAAAATGACTGAGAAAAGGATTGCAGGTAAATCGTTTTTCGTGGAAAATATCTTTTCTCGTATCAAACACATAGTGATATATCTATCTTGTTTTCTGTGTGAGATCAAGTGGTTCGTGGACAGCTTTTGCCATTTTTCTGACTTGGGATTTTTGAATTTAGGTGGGAGGTTTGTTTAATAATTGATGGCAGCTCCAGGGGGGCCTAGACCTGGGAATATACCCAATTACAATCCTAATGCACTTGCTCATGGAATGCAACATTTAGAAATCAATAGACCCAATCACCCACCTACAAACCCCACAGGTGGTCCTAGGCCTAGCACAACATCTCTTGGGCAGCATCCACCCTCTTTTGCTGGTGGGCCACCTGCGAATCATCCAGGACCTCCTCCACCTGGTGCATTCCAGAGGGGTCCGCCACAAACTACATTGCCTCCGAATGTAGTTTCTAGACCAACCGGCGTTCCTTCTGTGTCTCAACCTCCACCACCCTTTGTATCTAGGCCACCTCCTGCTGGTATAGTGCCACATTCTGTTGGTGCTCCTGGCATTCAGCCACCACCTGGTGCTTTGCCTTCTGCCCCAGGTCTTCGTGCCAGTCCACCAGGACCTTTTGCTGCTTCAGCAGGTGCTCTTGTGCCGCCTTCAGGTGTTTCTAGTTCAGCTGGTAATGGGCCACCTGCACTTGGTCCAGGGACAATGCAGGGTGGACCGCGTTTTCCTCCTCCAAGCAATACAATGAGGCCACCATCTGGAGCTCCTCCGTCAGCAATGCTATCATCTGGAACTCTTTCTCAGCCTCCAAGGAGGCATCCACCCTTTGGGAGTCCACCTGCAAGCACAACATCAGTTACTGCACAACCGCCACCTCCATTTCTGGGATCAACTCAGAATGTGCCACCTTCTTTAAGTTCCTCCACATTTGCATCACCAGTCCATGCCATGCCTCCTCCTATGGGTGCTCCTTATGGAATGCAGACATGGCAAATGCAGCCCCATCAGGTAAAGTATGCTTATCATATTCTGTTTGTAATTTAAGGTAAACTGTTTCTATCTTATTAGTGTAACAACTGTGCACATATCCTATTGAAGGAAACAAACAATGAAATTTGCTCCAGGGCATACAGACAATTTATAGTTAATTCTTTTTTTTTGCCAATTCTAGAAGCATAACTTCTCATCTTCTCCTTATTTAGTAGTCTTACTTAGTATTGGCATAGTACCTATTCTTCAATTTTACTGTTACTTCGTTTGCGTTGTTTATCTTGCTATTCTGTTGTTGTTATTTTCTTGTCTCTCCTGATTTTATTACACTTCTTTTGAGCTGAGGGTCTGAAGCTCTGCCCCCTAGCCTAGCAACGTTTTGCAACAGCAAGCTACGTTCTAACCACCCCCTAACCTAGGTTGGGGCTATCGAAAACGACCTCTCTAACCCACAAAGGCAGGGGTGAGGTTTGCGTCCATCTTACCCTCCCCAGACCCTGCTTGTGAGATTACATTGAGTATGTTGTTGTTGTAGTTGTAATTATAGCAGCATAACACGTGAAACTTAGAGATAGATATAGTAGAATAACAATTCACATTTCCTTATTTACACTTTAAAAGTCAATCCATCACAAAGAGATTACAGCTCTAGGGAGTTCACAAAATAATATATATGTTGTCTACGCCACTTACATTTTTTCTTTATCTTAACCACAGGAGAACTATGAGTTTAATGGTTCTTATAAACATAAAAAATTGCGGCTTTTTGGTCCTGGCTGCAGAAACAACTGAAGGTTTCAATGGGCCTAATGATACAAGAGTTTCTTACTGACTTAATGATAGAAAGAATCTAGCATTGAAAGTCATTTTTGATGCTGTTTTCCAGTAACTTGTGGAATAACTTGCTTCCCTATTGGGCTGTTAGTATCAACATTAAATTCATTTTTTCTTGAAGTAGTAAGGTCTTAAAATGGAGAAAGCAGTTTTAAGAGTTTATATGCCTCTATGCTTTGCACTGGTTTCCTATTAATTGTTATGTTTTCTTCACTGCCATTTTTTTGCTTCACTACTACTTTGATTTGCTTTACTTGAGCTGAGGGTCTTTCGGAAACAACCTCTCTACCTCCACGAGGTAGGAGTAAGGTTTACATACACTCTGTCCTCAGACCACGCTTTGTGGGATTTCACTGTATATGTTGTTGTTGTTGTTGCACTATGAGGTAAAGGACAAAGTGAAGAAAACTAGAGAAGACAAAATTTAGTCATTTCACGCTGAATGGCTTAGAAGTCCCTTTAGATAAGGTTTCATTCATTAAATACATTCATTCATAATCTTCATGATCTTGAAATGACACACAAACTTCACATTGATGCTCACAAGTTATTATGTGCTTTCACTGGGTATGCTTGGCAATTGTGCGTTTAAAACCAGTAACCTTCTAAAACAAATTAGCTTCATTTCTAGCTTGCGGAAGTATGTTTTTGATTTTAACAGGAGTAAGTTCAATATGACATTCAAATTTTGGCCTATGTACTATATAGTTCCTGTGTGGAATCACTTCACACGGATCATGTAATTCATTTATGGTGTTGTAAAGTTGATATCATAAGGGAGCTCATTGATGCATGGTGAGGCTTAGATCAAGCGCTTCTTGGAATAGCTGCAGCTGCTCCCTTAACTTTGTCTCTTTATCTATAAAAATAATATATAGGTCCCTTCTTAGTTGACTACATGTGTGAAAATTTTCAGGACAAAAATTGTTTTATCTAATGAAAAAATATGCATCCTACTTAGTATAACTTTTGAAATTAACCTGACTCCAAAGCTTACTCATTGGAGGGGTGGATTCTATTGGAAAGCCCTTTGGAACCGGGGTTTGAAATCAAACTCCTCCTCAGGAGGATAGATGGGGCGATTTGGGTGAGATCCAACTACTTTTGATGCATATAGTTTGTGATTATAATTCTTGTAGATTCATAATATTGTTCTTCAGTATATATAGTTAAATTCCTTAGTATTTCATGTGAATGGAGATCTTCTTTAGTTAGAAAGATACTAATGGCAAATCAATACACCTTTGTGGTTAGTGGGAGCTTAGTGCAGCGTGCTGCTTTTTTACTACTGGCAAATCATTTTTGTGCTTGTGTTGCCTGTTAAGAGCGAGAACCAGCTTGTTTTAGCTACTTTTTCTATTGCCCACCAGAAATTGGCAGAAATTACACAAGCAACAGTATGCCTCGGTTTTTAGTTAAGGGAAAAGTTTAGACTCTTTTCTCTAATCTAAACACGAAACTCTATGCTTCTCAAGTTTCTTGTCAATTTTCTGACTTCAAGGCCATAACATACACCAAGTCACATGAAAAATCCTGTATCAGTCTCCTTGCTGTCAATTACCATGAATAGGTAGTTCTGTGATTTCTTTGATCAACCCAGATTTTTCCCTTTGAAATAGATGAAAAAAGAGATTCATGCTCTTCCCCAAACTATCACCGTTTTACTTTGGGTTGGACTAACTTAGAGCGATTCCTGTTATAAGAAAAAGAGTAACACCAAAAAAGTTGGATCTTCTTCTTTATACTTTTTCGAAATCTTGAGGTGTGTGATCATCTCATTTAAAATTTAAGAGAACACATTTTTATTTATTTAATTATGTCATCAACATGACTACTTTGATTCTTTTAATGGCTAAGCGCGTGAAAATTCTTTTTGATAATTGGGTAGCAACGAGACTCAATGTAGGACTTCTGCCTGCTTTGATACCATGTTGAAGTATGGCAATTTTGTCTTAAAGCTTAAGTTGTTAGAGAGAGAAAGATGATGCCACGAAGAATCTAAAGATAGACCTGTCCTTTATGTAATCCGAAGTGGCATAGTGATCTTCTGCAAAAAAAGAAAAAGAAAAAAAAGAAGAAGCAACACCTATAAATGCGGTGCTTTATGAAAGTACTTTTCTTCATTGTTCCTTCTGAAATCCTAAAAATCAAGAGGACTAAGTTATTTGGATCAAGTAGATGGGTTCCAGTATGTTCTTTGTACTTGTCTGGCTTTCGGTATGCTTCATGTACTGTATTTCCACTTTAATATGAGGTATATATGCTAAATTTACTGGTTTTATAGGTTGATCCACCTTCTTCTGTCCCTGGTTCAATGCAACCACCTATGATGTTTGGGATGACGTCTCAACATTCAAATCAAGCAGAGGCCACAATAACTCCTTCTATGGGTCATGCTGGATCTGCATTAACTGGGCAATCAAAAGTAGATTCCAGTCAAGTTCCACGCCCAATTCCAAATTCTGCAGTAATCCTGCATGAAACTCGTCAAGGCAATAAAGCCAATCCCCCTCCGGTAAATTATTTCTTCATTGCAGAAAGAAATTGTTTTGCTTCAAAGTATTGTTTACTGTTTCCAGCGGTTGTTTTCTTTAAATAATATCCTAGTGCGTTATAAATAGCTATATAAATTTACTATAAGAAAAAAGAGGAAAAGGTTCATATTAGTTATATTTTCTTTTCCTTGCTCTTTTTCTAAATCCTTCTATTTTCCCGTCCCCCTTGAAGCCTGCCACCAGTGACTACATTGTTTGGGACACTGGAAATTGCAGCCCACGGTACATGAGGTGTACTATTAATCAGGTGCTGATCTTCTTCACATTATCTTGTTATCTGTTTATTACTATTCCCCGAGGGTCTATAGGAAACAACCTCTCTTGCTCGCAAAGGTATGGGTAAGGTCTGCATACACCCCCTTCCCTAGACCCCACTTGTGGGACTATAGTGGACATGTTGTTGTTGTTGTTATATTACTATTCCATCTAATCAATTTTGTGTATTTATACTTTTTCCGCTCCTCCGGAAAGTGCAAGCTTATTGACCAAAAATTTCTGACCATGAGTAGTGATTGTAGATGATTGTGTCCTTGTTATTTGTTCAACAGATTCCATGCACTGTTGACCTTTTGACAACCTCCGCAATGCAGTTGGCTTTGTTAGTCCAACCCTTGGCTCTTCCTCATCCGTCTGAACAGCCCATTCAAGTAATTCACCCTTTATCCTTTTAAACATTATAAATTTACTGCCTGAGACAGAGCTATTATTCTTGCCAGATATTTCATATTTATCTTGTTTCCTGTTGTTACGCTTCTTTCCATTTAGATGTATGCTAGAAATCATAAAAGGATACATTTCTATCTTCTGAGGTCCAAGGAGAACCTTAATCTGTTATTCAACATAATTTTCATTGTTCTTGTCCTTGTGTTCTTGTTTTCATTTGTAAATCTCTCAGTTCTTTTGTAAAAATCTAAGGGAGAATTGATGTAGCAATAACTGATGCAATAACTACTAATTTATAACATAGTATGCTATAAAAAGTAATGGTCAATGAAGTGGGTGCAAACCTTGGATACTAGAGTTCAAATCCCTCGTAGACAAAATACACCGGGTTATTTTTTCCTCATTGCCTAAGCCTTAGAAGAAAAAGTTACCCGATTCCTATACTGGTGAGAATTGATCTAGAAATAGCTGATGCTATAACTGCTAATTTATAACATCGTATGCTATAAGAAGTAGTGGTCAATGAAGTGGGTGCAAAACCTTGAAGTCTAGGGTTCGGATTTCAATATAGACAAAATACATTGGGTGATTTCTTCTTGACAGTCTAACCTTGGTAGACAAGGTTACCCAATATCTATATTGGTGAGAGACAACAGGTACCTGGTGGTATAGTCGAGGTGTGAGCTAGCTGGCTTGGACATCACCATATCAACAAAAAGAAAAAGTATTCGGAGCTGTTCTTTTACGCATAAGTTCTTAAAGAATTGCAAGAGATGAGATGGATAATCTGTATGGCTTGACTTTTGCATTTCAAAAGGCTAATATGTCTTATTGTGCAAGGTAAGTACATATTTGCAATCTATCATATAGTGTACCATTTTACCATGAGAGAAAACTATATTTATGATATATACATCCATTCCATTAAATACATGATAATTTTTTGTAGGTTAGCATTAAACAGAAAAATGTGTTTTTAACTTGTTACTGCGTCATTTTTCCATAATGGTTCCCGACTTCAGATGGATGGCTATAAAGACCTTTGTGCACTATTTTGCTGTCATTCCCGTGTTTTGAAGTTAAATCAGCTGCTTATTTGATGAATGTATATACTTGGCTTTCTTGTCAAAGCTAGCTGATGAATGTAATATCTAGGGACGATATGTTCATTGATCTTGAGCTACTTTATTGCTTCATATGAGATGCTGACTGCTGATGCATTGCATTGGCAGTGTCAAGATGGTTTTAAGTTTATCCCAAATATAACTAACTGCAGAGCAAGGATTAGTGCTTTTATGTTTATATCAATATAATACCTACTGACTAGTTAAAAAAAGAGTTTATCCCAAACATATTGTTGTTGAGATTTTATTATAGTGCCGCAAACTGTGACCTTTAATAAGGTGTAATTTTGATAGTAGCAACCCTCCTAGATGTGGGTAGGATGCTTTTTCCCTTTTCTTTAGGGAGAAAGTTGAGTTGCAGGTAGACCTTATGGACTTGTGAAGGTTTAACTGATCAGTGTTGTATGCTTCTTACATATTTATCATGTATGGTTACTCCTTATTGTGACCATTTAGGAGGAACATAGCTTTGATTGGGTTCTTGTAGCTTACTTCAAGTGAAAAAATGAATACCGCTGTTGGTGCCTTTACCTTTCTCACACTAAATGCATTGTTTGATAGGTTGTTGATTTTGGGGAAAATGGTCCTGTTCGTTGCTCTCGCTGCAAAGGCTACATAAATCCTTTTGTGAAGTTCATTGATCAGGGAAGACGTTTCATTTGTAACTTATGTGGTATGAACTAATTCTTTTCACCAAACTCATGTGATACCTGGTGTTTAGAGCACTCTTCTTGATAATCTCCAGGGTATAGTAATTAAAGCTGTATGGGGGCATGGAAACACTCTAGGATAAGGATACGTCTGACATGTGTGCATCACAACGTTCAAGAAATATAGGATGGCAAATATATAAACATAGAACTTGATTCCTAAGTTCTGGTCGCATTAGTCTTCTTTTAATAATTTCTAAATAACGTTCTTATTTATCAACCGAGCCAATGTGAATCATTACTCCTTGCATTTCATGAAATATAAATGAGAGAAAAGTATCCTGATATGGTTCTTTGTGTACACACTTGAGGCATGTTCATGAGTTCCACAGCCAGTAGTCATGCCACTGAGAAAAACTTTGGGCACTGGGTTTGTGTTATAAAATTGATTCTAGTGTTAAGCATATATTTGGATTTCTTTCTCTGGAAAATATTTGGTGGTAATATATTGGCAACAGAAGTCTATAAATCCAACGGCTGGTTTGATGTTTGAGGAAGGAGAAGAGATGACAAATTTTATCCAAGTATTACTTGGGGCTGTGAAGTGTGAACAGTATTATTGTACCATGGGAACATCAGGAGGGCTGATTCCATGTGTTGTTGCTATGATGTAGTGGTACAAGGGCCATGTAGGAAAGATGTAGTGATAGAAGGAAACACCAGGGTTTCTACAAAAAATTCATCAAGAGGACAATAGAAGTTGAACCTTAATTTTCCCAAACCCTTGAATCAAAAGTGTACCTTTTCCTACTACAATTACAACTAAAGAAAAAGAAATAACTCTTGCCTCCTGTTTTGGGTATCTAATGAGTTTCTCTTGCTCCCACTCAATCAACTCTGCAAGATACATCTTATTTCCAAAATCACATTTTCTTTTATATAAGTATAACACCAATATAGCAGGAAACAATCACATTTCATGATCAAAGACTGGGAATTCTTACTTTTCATAGTGCAATCAATCCTAAAAACATAAGAAATATGCTAATAGCTGCACTGATAAATTTAAAACAGAATCTGAACATGAAAACTCTTACCAATTCCTAAATATTGAAGTTTGAATGAAATTCTGAAGTTTCTAAGTTTTAGTTCCATATGCTTGACATCTTTTTGCAGGATACACCGATGAAACTCCGCGGGATTATCACTGCAACTTAGGTCCAGATGGTAGGCGTAGAGATGCTGATGAAAGGCCAGAACTATGCCAAGGAACTGTTGAGTTTGTAGCTACTAAGGAATATATGGTTGGTGACCTTTTGCTGGACTTTGATATTGGATAAACTTATTGAATTAGAGTCGTTTAAAATTTACATTCCAATCTTGCATACCTTGATTAGGTGGTATAGCTAATGAGTTTATTGAAGTAAAGTCATTTTTAGATTGAACTCCAAGCATGGGGTTATTGTTAACTTAAGAGAACAAAGAGTTCCCGACTTCTATCTAGATTTGTTGTGATATTTAGGGAAGCTTGCACATCACGTAGTACTTATATTGATTGCAAATATTTGCCTAATGTATGGTTTTTTCAGCAGTAATTCATTAGTATGTATGTACTGTTCTATTGCCGATTTAACCTATTCTAGAGGAACAGAGGATTATACCAATAATCATCTTAAATAACTTTTTATCTTCTTCATTAGTCTTGAGGGGGAAACAGTTCTGCTCTATATAATTATTTAGGTAATACTTACACATATTCAAACTAATCAAATAATTATGTGGAGGGAGAAAAGAAGGAAGGTAGGGGGAAGGCAAGTTACTGGTCCTAGACTTTTGCAAGAATTATTGACAGCAAAAGAGAGAGGTGGCGGTGATGAGTTGAACACAGTTAACTCTATTTTAACAGAGAATGTTTATTGACAGATAATTCATGATTTTAGACAAAATAATTCTTTTGTTTATAGTTGTTTATCTCAGGTAGCAATTTAAATGTATGCTCTTCTTGTTCTTGATGGAGTAGTTTCCTTGATATATGCTGGTAATGTTTTTGATTTCAAGTGATAACTTGGAACCTTTGTTTCCAGGTGCGCGATCCAATGCCTGCTGTGTATTTCTTCCTTATTGATGTCTCCATGAATGCCATACAAACTGGTGCAACTGCAGCTGCTTGCAGTGCAATAAGCCAAGTTATTTCTGATCTTCCTGTAAGTCCGTTGATTTATTACCGGTAATTTAATTCATTAATAATTGGCAATGTCTTTACATTAAAGACAGATTATAATACGGCCTTCTGTCTTTTTGAGTGGAAGTCCTTGTGGAACAACTTCATTCATAGTAAATTTGTTGAAGTGACGGGAAGTTCAGTTTTAATGTAAGCATGTTCAAGTAGCTAGTTTTGCCTTTTTACCCTTTGAGATGGTGACAGTGGTTATTCCAGTTTGCCTCAAGTCCTTTATAGTGCAGTGTAGTAGTAAGGACGATGTCCTGGTAATGTTGGTCTATAGGGCAGAATGTCTAATGGAGGTCTGCGTTCAGTTGGTTTCTATGAGGGGAGAGGTGCTTCAGCAAAGAACCTTATGAGTAGGTGATATTACTGACGGTTGGATAATTCAGGTCATTTTGAGAGGAAAGTATAGTTGATTCATCATTTTTGAGGGACAATAAACTGTCACTGAAGAGCCACTGCCTGCTCCAGCAACAGCCGCAAGCCCTTAACATGTGACAGTTCCTTGAGAGAACGTAAAGACAAGATGGATTTTAAATTCACTCAGTTTTTTACCAAGTCGAGTCATTCGTCCCAGTTTAATTCACTGGATCTTGATTTGGTAAAATACGTCATATAATGTAAAGCATGAGGGAAGATATTGGGCAAATGGTTATGACATTGCCTTTACTTGTCAAAGGATGAGTTAACTGAGTCTATGGGAGTTAGTGATGATGATACTCTGCTATTTGATCTATCATGCATTATTATGGTTGGTTTGATTTTTAATGTACTTCATTCACGGAGTCTCTGATGTTCACAACTTGTTATTGCAGGAAGGTCCTCGGACATTGGTTGGAGTTGCTACATTTGACTCGGCTATCCATTTTTACAATCTAAAACGTGCACGGCAGCAGGTTCTACACATTTGGAATTCATTTAACCTGTTAGATATAGCTACTGTTCCTATTAAACAAAACATGCTTTGGTTTCAGTGTTAAATCACTAAATACTTGTATTTTTCTCTTGTTTACGTATATGATGACTCACAATTACTTTCAGTCAGAAAAATTAGATGTAGAAACTAGACATCTGGATACAAAGTGTGTGCAGCTTTTCGAAAATGATTTCATGTTAGATTCTACGTAAATGTAGCCAAAGGTTTTAGTTGAATACACTTCTCATTTTTGTCTTTTAGATTGTAAATGAAATAGGTCATCCAAAAAATTATAAATGAAACAAAAACTAGCCAATAAATTGTGAAGGAGTGTAGTAGTTTCAGAAAGAGGAACAAAATAGTCTTATTTCCTTTTTCTCTGTCTTGCTGATGGTAATTCGTTGGTTGGTTGTAAGAGAGAATATTCTCCAGTATTCAGGAAGGAGTTATTACTCAGCTGCTCTGGTCTCCCTTAATTGGTAGTGCTGCTGTACTTGATTATGCAGTTCCGTGTTTATTCTTCTTGGGAATATCTGCATTTTATTTCACTTCTAGTTGTTTCTGATATGATGGTGTTCTTTTATTTTTTCTATTTTATTTCTCTTGCTTCGTACTTTCTAAAGACATGTTGAAGTGGGTTTTCTCTTATTGGTATGCATAAACTAATTTATTTCATAAAGAAATGATGGAACTTTTTAAATTTAATATTGATACCAATTGCAAATTAAGATTGTCGAAGTGGTTTGATTTACTTTGAGTAAAAGTGCATATGCACATTTCATCCTGAATCTGTGTTTTTGATCCCGAGTCTGTATGTGCAGCCATTGATGCTTATTGTCCCTGATGTCCAAGAAGTTTACACTCCCCTCCAAAGTGATGTTATTGTGCAACTTTCAGAGGTTAGTCCTGCAAAATGTTGATGTCCTGTTTATTTTCATTCTCCTTTTACTGAAAGAAAATGGCTAATACATCATGTTCAGTGAATCTGATTATTCTTTTTCATTTCCAGTGTCGTCAACATCTAGAGCTTATCCTAGAAAACATCCCAACAATGTTTGAGCATAACAGGACTGCTGATTCAGCTTTTGGTGCTGCAGTCAAGGTATGAATACTCCACATGATAAACTTGGGAAAATCTGTAGATAATTGCTGTTGACAAACTTAGAGAGACAGGACACAGATCGTTCACCACGTAAATTTGTTCACGCCATTGATCACTCTCTTATCATATGGTTAGAGGATACCTCCTAGTTTTCCTTTGGCATCCGCAGGCACCCATTCAGCCATATCTTACCCTATAATCTAGGGACCATTTGCTTGTGAAAAAAATAAAAACAGGTGAGCCCTTGCTCGCACTTCGAGTAGGTGAGTATCTACAGACACAACGACTTAGTCAACCAGATCCAGTGAAGCTATTTCCTCTAGACAGAATGAGGCTCCCGTTGAGAGATCTATTAGTGATTGGGCCACCCCTTCTGGCAAAAAAAAGAAAGGCAGGTTCAGGCGATTGATTAAAAAAAAAAAAAAAAGAGATCAAATCCTGGAATTATCAGTGGCAATTTAGACTGCTATGAAAAGCAATAGCTTTATCGCATAAAACGTCAGAGAAAATGTAAAGGCACAAACTTGGGGTTAAAAAGAATTTAACCTATAATGATTTATTATCTACTTTCTGTTGCTAAATACTTTGTTCCACTGGTTATAAAAACTAAGTAGTTTGTTCCATTATCCTTTTGTGATGAAGAAAGTATTCTCCTCACTCTCCTTAAAGTTAGTTATTAACTTCTTGGCTTTGAAGATACATGCAGCTCTCTAGTGTGTCAGATCTTCTATTTGCAATGCACAAGTCATTTAGTAGTTTAGACAAGAAATAAATTTCAGGCATGCACATTGAAATAAAGAAGATTTAAGGCTAGTGAATGATATATCGACACTGAAAGTCTGAGAACTGCATTATTGTGTTACTGCATGCAGGTGAGTAATTTAAGTAAAATCACTGTTGGAATAATAAGTTAATAGTTTTGTTATTTTCTTCTTGTTACTTTAGGCTGCTTTCTTGGCAATGAAAAACACCGGAGGAAAACTTCTTGTATTTCAATCAGGTAAATCACTTTTTTTGATAGTAAATCAGGTAAATCGCTCAATATAACGAACCTTGTTTCACAGTATGGATACACCGCTTCAGTGTCTCATGGAATTTTCTTTATGTAAGAGATTTCATAGTAGGTAGTGTGATTGGTCCTTCTATCAAGTGGAGTTTCCTAACCTCACTTGTTACTCTCCTATCCAATCAATTGGAAGTGAAAAAAAATCATTTTTTGCTCCTCCCAACCCTAGTTTAAATCCAGTTTGACTGAGCAAGGGAGCATGTGGGAGCAGAACCAAGAAAGCAAGGTAGCTTATCATAAAATTCTTTGCCGAACCATTTACACCTTAACTTTCTCACAGGGAATCAATAGTATTGTTGGGTCTCTTGCTAAACCCACTTCTTTCGTAGATCTCTTGCTTGAATGAATCGACATTTGATGATGGTTGTTCATTTGTGGAATTCTTCTAGTTCTATTTAAACTTGATGGATAAACCACTCTAGAGTTTACCCATTGGACCTGTAGAACCCTTTGGTTAATCCAACTTCTAGAGGTCAGTGTTATGCTTTCAACTAATAGTTGTCCCATCAGTGTTACTTTCGTTGCTTTGGTTCCCACGTAAAGGAGTAAAAAAAACATTCATATTTTGGATGTAATCTAAGATAAAGTGGTAGGAGATGTACTCCACCCTCGCTGAACAAATAGGAAGTGAGGACCATAGATGCACACCCATCATAAAGATGCAAACGCGCCTCCATGTGAGATATTCATCTTCTGTAGGAGCTTTGTGGCATTTGAACTAGAATTCATTTTTTATTTTAAGTTAATAGAGTAGTAAGTGGCTAGGCGCATTTCAGTTTATACACATCTTCATCTGCAAACTTCAGTTCAATAGAATATTATCTTTGGTCATGTTCTTCTATTTTACCATGTAATGCTGCTACTTCATTCTGTTTGTCGGTTTAGACACCTGTAAGCAAATTCTGAAGAATGATGAGACTGTGTGCCGAGACATTGCTGTTTCTGTATATTTTAGACGATGCATGAAGTGATTAAAAATTGTTTTAAGTAGTAACCATGTTATGTTTCTGTAATATAGTTTACAACCTAACGACCAACTGCGTAGATCATAGTTTGGGGATCTAGAAAATATTTGCAGGGACCTTTTAGTACCTCTTTTATTCCTGCATCTTCAGCATTGACAAGTGAGTTTTGTTCCTGCATCTTCAGCATTGATAAGTGAAGTACTCCAATGATGTTATAATTTTGTAAATTAATTCTTGCATGTGGTAAGTATTTACTGTCTGTAAATTGTTCTATGATATGATGAGTTTGCTATCCTTGCTATGTCACAGTCTTGCCTTCTACCGGTGTTGGAGGACTTTCTGCTAGAGAAGCTGAAGGAAGAGGCAATATATTAGCTGCTGAAAAGGTAAAATTGTTAAATTTCCTATTTTGGACCTTTCTCCTTTGAGGCAATAGGCTGCTCATTTTGGTGATCACAGCTGTGTCTCTTCTCGATTGTTCAGCAGTTGACCTACACTTTTTCTGCTCGAGTAGTCTTGCATTTTAGTTCACATATGCCATCACTTGTTTGGGTTGTCGCTACATGGAGTGTTTTCATCATTTCTTAAAGGAACTGAATAACTGCATTCCACTAGTTTATCCTTGCAGTTCATCATACTCTCACAATCATGTATTGCAGGAGTCAAGTAGGTAATGTATGATACAAGTATTAAGAGTCATTATCTGCCAAGTTGTTGATATAGATATAGTTTTTATTTCCAGTTTCCCACATGATGTCCGGTATTCCTTTGGGGCCTGACTAATCCAGATTCGTGCTAGGAAGTTCCACCTTGAGGGTAAAGCGCACCCTATCAGAGGTGATTCCGTTCCCAGAGCTGGAACATAGAAATAATGAAATATTTATGACGGTTGGAGTTGTGTAACCATCTTATCTCAAAGTTTATGCTGTTAGAGAGAGGCCCCCGTGCGGGCCTGATTCTTTTTCATAGTCAAGCACGTGGAAATTCTTTTTAATATGGGTGGCTGTGAGATCCGAACTCATAACCTCTACATGCTCCGAACTCATATATTACTTTTCCTTTTCTGGTGTAAAGAAAGCTCTGTAAATGATTATGAAACTATAGTTGAAGTCATAGAATCCCTGTAAGTTTTGTCTAGTGGGGATCTCTCTCTCTCTCTCTCTCTATATGAAGCATGTTGCCATTCTAAAAAATTGTGCTCTCTCTAACATGGGGCCCCCATATCTTTGTTAGGTAGTTATTTTGCTTCAAGTTTGATTTATACAAACTAGTGTTATCCTGTTTTGCTTATTTAGGATGGAGTAATTGTGTTCGGACTGTGGTTGCCACTTATGCATAAAAAATGATTGAGTAATAAGAGGTATTTGGCAGTTTGTGTGTTGGGGCAATGTAATCAGTTACTGGGAAAAAAATGATAGACCAAGATTCATGTTGATTGTGGCGACCTTGCAGCTATTAGATGAATAATGATTTTTAGTTCCATTTATCCAAACTTCCAGTGGAACTGTGACTTATATCTACTTTGCTGTGTATGACATTTATGTATGATAGTTGAAAAGTTGCATGATTCCTTCTGTCGACAGCACAGTGGAAGTATTCCTTCTATAAAATCAAGTAGTGGTTTTGTCTTGTCACAATAGTTAGTTGACTTCTCAATCACATTGAACCAGATTTTATTCAGAAAACTCTTGTATATAAATTGAATTTCAGGAGGCTCACAAATTACTCCAACCAGCAGACAAAACCTTGAAGGCAATGGCTATTGATTTTGCTGAGTATCAGGTGAGCTTTCACCTTCTGTCTCTGGAATACTTCTTCATTACACATAGCTTGACATTCTGAATGCAGTTAGATCTTTCTATATTCATTTGTCTACCCCTGTTGATTAATTAGATCTCAACTCCTTCAGGTCTGTGTTGATGTGTTTCTTACAACACAATCATATGTAGACATTGCTTCCATTTCTGTCATTCCTAAAACAACTGGAGGGCAGGTAAGATTGGTGTTAAATACAATTCTAGGCTGTGTTTCTCCAGAATGTTCTTAGCACCATAAACTTGTAGTAGGTGAATTATGCATGTTCTCCTTGCCTTTTCATTTCATGCTGCTTTCATAATTTTTATATGTCAGGCCTTGGATCTTTCCTCTTATTTCAGGTGTACTACTATTTCCCTTTCTCTGCTATTTCTGATACTTCCAAGCTTTACAATGATCTTCGATGGAACATTACCAGGCCCCAAGGGCTTGAGGCTGTAATGCGTGTAAGATGCAGTCAGGTATTCGTCCCTGGTTTCTGGATTCTTCTGTGCTTCTCTCTAAAGGATTAGAAAGACTGCGGAAGTGCAAAATTCATGCTGGATTCATTTCTTTGTAGGGTCTTCAAGTTCACGAGTACTTCGGAAATTATTGTAAACGAGTTCCAACGGATGTTGACCTACCAGCGGTTTGTTTTCTCTCTCTCTACCACCTTTCTCCCCGAAACACTTTAATGCACTTTCTGAGAAAAAGGATAAAACGAGCAGAACAATTGGCATAGTTGGACAATGATAAATAAAGTAGACACGTGAAAAAAAGAAGAAGAGTAAATTAGACCTATCTGTAGAATATTCAAAATATCCCTGGCAGATCTTTTGAGTTTGTCTAGGATTTCCATAAGCTATTTGACTTTATCTTATTTCTGGGCACAAAGATGAGCCCCTATGATAATGATATTTTGGTGATTCTACTTTTCCTTCCCTGCCGGAGTTACTCAGTGAGGTTCCATCAGAGTCGACTCTCTCCGAGCCTTTGATTTTTCCTTCTTTTCGGCGGGGAGCAGGTATGTGCAAAGAGGCTGATAAAACTATTTTCTGGAGCAATATCTAAGTGCAGACCTTAATACTCCTTTATGTGTCATTCCATACTGAAAACTCTTTGCAGATATTGAGATATAATGTTCAGTGCTTTCAACTGTATAAATTCAAGTCAACATCAATGTATCATTATATTCTTGAGCATTAGAGGTCGCAAAATGAGTAAATGGGTGGCGAATGGGTTTGCTATAGTCGGTTATAAAATGGGCATGCATATTCAAATTTTGAACAAGAAGTAATTTTCAAAGTCATGCACGTGCTTTTCTCTCATTACAACATTATACTATCTGTTCTATAGGCTTGTAACACTATCCTGTTTTCCTCTCATGTTTTCATACCAAAATAAAACCTCTAAAACTTTCTTTACGAACCTGTTTGTTATTATGTTCTAATTGATTAAGTACAGACCTCATCCATGTTCGACGTGTTAATAACTCAATCATCATTTAATAAATTGACTACTCATCAATTTCAAATCAGATGAGGTTGGCATAAAATCTCTATATTCAGGTCATAATTTCAATGATATGATCTTTTTTTAAAAAAAGTAGGAGTATTGGAAAACCTTCTTCTTTTTTGAGATAATGGAAAGCCGCCTTCTTTTTCTGCAGCTTATTTTGGTAGTATAGTTGTATGCAGTTTTGCCTTATCTTTTGGGCGTGCATATGGGGTATATATGTTCCTTCCCTCTTGCTATTACATGCTTGTAAGGCAGATTTCTGAATATTATGTGCTCATAAATAACAGGGCTTTCTACTGTGTAGATTGACTGTGACAAGACAATAATGGTAACTTTGAAGCATGATGATAAATTGCAGGATGGTTCAGAAAGTTCTTTTCAGGTACAAATTGGTGGTCTGTCTTCAATAATGCATGTTGGAGTGTCTCAGAGTGGTTGAGGGGATGGGCTGTAGTGTCTTTATATGGTTTCGGACAATTTTACCTCTTGAGCTAGCTTCTCAGTTGATCAGGTCCAGATTTCATTTTCTTAACATGGTTTCAGAGTCAGACTTATTCTTGTGTTGTACTACCCCATATTGGGACCTCATATTATGTTATTCATGTTCCATATATCCACTCCTAGGAAGGAGGGGTTGTTAGTGTCTCCCATTTGTTGAAGGAATGAGTTGTAGTCTCTTTATATGGTCTTGGATAAATTAACATCATGAGCTAGCTAAAATGGTCCAAGTTTCATTAACAATGGGTACTTGGTCTATCTTATATTGCACTTTTCCTGTTCTATTCCCTACCCCATCCTTTCTGCCCCTTTTCCCAAGCTGCAGTTTGATGGCTATTTACAACAGCTTTTTTTTTCCACGTCTCCAGTGTGCTCTTCTTTACACCACCATCTATGGCCAAAGAAGAATAAGGGTTTCAACTTTCTCTCTGCCTTGCACCACGATGCTTAGTGATCTGTTTAAATCAGCTGACTTGGATACCCAATTTGCTTGCATCTTAAAGCAAGGTAGTGATACTTTATCATAAAGCTTACATGTTACTCAAGTACAATTTCTTCTTTTCTTCTGAATCTATCTTTTCCCTTTATGTTACCCAATTTATGTTCGTGAAAGGCGGCAAGCCTCCACCTTTTTCCTACTTACTGCAAGATTAACTTTGCTGCGAAAGTTCTTCCAATAGTTATGTCTTCATTACTGCCAAAGGATAGCATCATCTACACTTGCACCTTTATCAAATGCACATCAGCTAAAGCACATTTTTGTCCTTAGGTGTGGATTGGATGTCATGCTTTCTGCTATGGTTCATCCATTCTTCTATTGATTCTTGTGCCAGTTAGATGGTTATTCTATGAATATTGAGTAGATGGATGCATCAAACCTAGTAGCTGGTTCTTTCCTTCTTTATTGCAGGGGGTGGGATGTTCTTGGGGAATCCATGCTGAAGTAAATCCTGAGACAACTAAAGTGCAGGGAAAAGTAAAAGAAGAGATGTTGATATTGTTCGGATAAGCAGGAATTGATGTTTTCCGTGTTTTCACTTTGTGACCATGGCTTCTTGCTTGTTTCTTTTTTTACTTGGTAACGTGATTAATAAAATTAATCAATCTGCACATAATGTAAATTTGCTGTTAATCTAGTTCGATGGAGCATACCATGAGAATGTGGTAGCGTGTTAGATCAAGTGTTTTCTTTGGGAAAGTAGTGATTATATTAGATCTTTATGAAGAAGGATGCCAGTTATTTTATTCCAGTATGAGCAGCACATCTTCCTCCCCATACCCTAATGTTTGTGTATTAAAGTTAACCACTCACTATTACCTAATGTTTAATTGCATAATATTCTTCTTTATTCTCTGCTTCTTTTTTGTTTAATTCTAATCATACAGAACTTTTATCTCCCATGCAGCGGCCAGTGAAGTTCTAACAGCCCCTCTCCCACAAATCCGAGAGCATGTGACAAACCATTGCATCAACATTCTATACTCTTATCGTAAATACTGTGTCACTGTCTCATCCTCTGGGCAGATTATTCTTCCCGAGGCACTTAAACTTCTTCCTCTTTACACACTGGGTAAGTGTCAAACCTTTGATTTCCCAATGATTTGATGGAGCCAATTTATCCATACAGTTAATTATTCAATTTTACTCTTTTCTTGAATTTGCTGCTTTCTTTTATGATATTTTAATTGAAATGCCCATGTTCCACATAATCCTCCTTCTTGCTTCCACCTCGGTTTACATTTACTGCTATTCCAATTGGAAGAGAAATCAGTCCTCTTAGTTACTAGTCTTAGTTATTAGTCTATTATATGCAGTTGTAGCTAATGTAAAAATGATAGCAACTGACGATGTAAGGATCACTTGTAGTTCAACACATTGAAGAAAGTAGTCTCAAGAAAGGCTGCATAATTGAATGATCACCCTGTTTTTGTCATCTAACGGGTTGTTGGATATGTGTGCTTAGCTGCAAAGTCATGTCATTCTGTCAATATGCTCATTGAGCTTTTGAATGAGTTTTTATGTTTTGTTGCATCTCAAACTGCCGACTATAGTTCCCTTTGCTGCTGCAAAGACTTGTTCTTGAAAGAAGTGCATGTTGTGCAAAAGATAATGTTAAATGGATCTACTCACACAAGTCTTCCTGATGATTTCAGCTCTGATTAAAAGCACGGGATTGCGAACTGATGGACAGATTGATAATAGGTCCTTCTGGATTAATTATGTTTCCCCACTGTCTGTTTCATTGGCTTTCCCTTGGGTGCACCCAAGATTGATAGCCATTCATGAACTCAATACAATGGTAGGGATTATTCTTATATTGTTTTGTTTGCTTTCACAGACAAGTTTTCGCTGTTAATTCACTCTTGATGCATTTCAATTTTTATTTTCCATTTTCATTTCTTACATTTCACTTTCTGTCTCTGAACTTGCAGGAGAATGAGGAATCTCTTATTCCTCCTCCTCTTCCACTTTCCAGTGAATATATCAGTGACAACGGTATCTATCTTCTTGAGAATGGCGAGGACTGTTTAATTTATGTTGGTAACTCTGCCGATCCTGATGTTATGCATCAACTGCTTGGCCTTTCATCTGTTGAAGAAGTTCCTGGACAGGTGACTTGGCATGTCTTCCCTATTTAGATGTGTTAAAGAAAAAAAAGCTGTGGTAAATAAATGTGGAGATAAAAGAGGAAAAAGACATACTTAACACCTGCTTTTAGGGACCCATGAATTATCGTTTAATACATGAGACTGATAAAGCTGCATTGAATATGTATTTGCCGTTTGGTCAAACATGTATGTACCATATATGTTTGTCATGTTGTGTGGGGCGCGATATAGGTCCAAGATGGATATCAACTGAGTGCTTGTCCCTCTCGTAAATTATTTTGCTCGTAATTAATTGAGCTCCTTATGGACCCAAAAAAGTCATTTTTTTTTCTCCCTTGGTGGACCAAAACAACTACTTCAATGTGATAAAAGTGGTCATCTGTCTGTCAAATTTGACATATTGCCTGTGTCTTTCTGTAGTTTGTTCTGCAGCTGCATGACAATCCACTCTCTAAGAAGCTCAATGATATCATTAATGAAATTAGACGCCAAAGGTGTAACTACCTCCGGTATGATGTTTCTTTTTCCCTGCCCTTCTCTTCACTTCTTTTGTTTTAGCACTTATAGGAGATGGTTTGTCATTGAATTTATTTAGTTGTAAATCAAAATGGACATTCATTTGGTTAGTCCATGTTATCACTTAGTATGTCAGAAATCAAAATTGATACTCATTTGATTTAGTCTATGTCATAACTTATTATGTCAGATTCCTGATGTGTTTTTTATTTTGATCTGGGCAGCTTAAAACTATGCAAAAGAGGAGATTCATCAGGTTTGTGATACATCAACCCATCTTTATACCCTCTCACACCCCCAACCCACCCCCTACCCCTCAAAGAAAAGTGAAAAAGAGGAAACAAGCATAAAGAATCACTTCTAAGTTCTGAAGGAAGAACAGGTGAGTACAGTTTTAAAATGAGGCTAATATGTCGGAAAGAAAGGGAAATGGGTTGAATTTCCATATTATGTAGATGATCTACATAGATATTGTCGCTATTTTTTGTGCTCTCTAAGTCTTGGATGCATAATACTTCGTACGAGATAATACAATAACATAAAACAAACTCAGCTGGTGTGAACATGTCCATTGCTACATTCCATATCGATTATTGGTTTTTGGATGGCGTCCTTTTTGCCCAAGCATCAACTTGATGTAATTCTTTTAAGCAACCAACTTCAAGATGATCTAAACAAATGTGTTATATATCTTTTCCCTGATCAGATTTCTTATGTCAGATAGTTGTCGAACACACAGAAGCTCAAATTGTTATGTTCGATAAATATTGTTGATTATTCATCTTTGATACTCTCCTAGTGTGTTCTTACATGTTTGTAAATTCTTTACTCAGGTATGTTGTTTTTCTCCAACATGGTAGAAGACAAGACATCCATTGGACTTTCATATGTCGAGTTTCTGGTACATATCCATCGGCAAATTCAAAGCAAAATGGCTTGAGAAAATTTCCAGTTTTTTTGTTCATAACATATGGAGAAGGTGTTTCAAATGTATAAGAGATTTCATGGAAACACTGTAGAGAAATTTTGTGAACATACCAAAAAGTTGTTCATCAACACTTTCTTACCAAGAGATCAACAGTTTATGATCAGTTTCAGATCTTCTATTCAAACACGTAACTGTTTATGCTTAGCTAACCCAAACAAGAAACTAGTCGAGCATGAGCCAGAAGTCTATACTGACATTTCAATAGGTCAAGCAAGTTCACCATCAAGCTTGTAGGCTATTGGCTTCTTCCTATGTCCCTATTTGGGAAAGCTATTGAGCTTTTGCGCAGTTGTAGTGCACTTTTTCTTGCTCATATATATATATATATATATATAATGTAGCATCGGGGGAATTCAACATATAATACATAAAAAATAGCCTATTTATACGGTGCAATTTTCAATGAAAGGTTGTTAATTTGTTCCACTTGTCAAGAATATCTCAAGTGAAAATAAAATAAATATCTCATATTCAAATATCAATGTAAATTAAAACACTTGGCGGTTTTCTTCTGTTTGTCTAAGTTTTGATGGATAAAGTTACTCGATACTTGTGTGTGTGGAACATAATAAATATTTCGTGAAATTAATCGAGATGCACACGAGCTGATTCGAATACCGCACTTATGAATCCTACGTAGTCATTAGCCGTTACACCGCCAAATATTTTGTATATTTTCCCCCTTCCTTTTCCCAACGGTCTTATTCCCAATCAACCTCAGATTTCAAATATGACCGTTGAACCCCCCCCCCCCCCCCAACCCACACACAAACACCTATATATACAAAATTTCATCTGTAATACTCCACAATTCACTTCTTTGCATCAAATTATCAAAACCCCACTTTCAGAAATCTCAAAAAAAAGGAAAAGAATCATCAAAAACCCAAAATTTGTTCAAAAGATCAAGAATTTGAAAATGGGGTTCAACAATTATTACTCAGATTCAACTGAATCCCATCACCACACACACAAAATCTTCCTTTTTTGCAACTACATTCTTCTTGGTGCAGCTTCCAGCTGCATTTTCTTGACTCTGTCCCTCCGATTGATCCCGTCCCTGTGCGGGTTCTTCTTCATCCTCCTCCACGTCCTCACAATCGGTGGCGCAGTTTTTGGCTGCGCCACCGTGTCTTCGGAGGGCGCTGGAAAGTGGTACGGAGCACACATGGTGTCCTCCGTACTCACAGCCATATTCCAAGGATCTGTTTTCGTGCTGATCTTCACGAAAACAGGAGATTTCCTCGGGAATCTGAATTCGTATGTCAGGGAAGAAGATGGTGTTGTGATCTTGAGATTGGCTGGTGGATTGTGTGCTTTGATCTTTTGCCTTGAATGGGTTGTTCTAACACTTGCATTTTTCTTGAAATACTATGCTTATGTTGAAGGAAACAACAATGGGAATAATGTTGCAATGAAGAACAGAGCTAAAGTTCAAGATGAAGAAAATATAAAGCATTGGCAGCCTTTTCAAGTCTAAAGTAAAAATTAGTAGCTATTTTTTCTGCAAATGTAAACTGTTTATTTGTTTGTTAATTCATTGAATTTATCTGTAATTTGATTGGATTTTCCTTTGGAAAGTTCATTATATGAATATGTGTACTTTTTTTTTTAAAAATCTATAATGAGGAAATTGATTTTTTTTTTCTTTTCAAAAAGGTAGCATTTTTATTCATCTCCAAGAAACTGTCACACTGATTTGAGGTAGCTACCTAGCCACATACTAACTGATGATGTCATTGGAAGTTGGCTTAGTGTACCTATATAATAAAAAGGGATTGATACCTATTCTACAAAAGAGAAATTACAATTGTCAAAGTGGATCATTTAGTAGGTGACATTGTTTGTTGATGGAGATGTGGCTTTGAGAAGTCAGTTTTTGTCTGCTACTTGGTTGCATTCTCTGTAACAGTGGTGTAGGAGCTACTGCTTCTGCCCAGTTGCTAGTGCCTTCTTCAAGAGCTTATTTTTCACAGTTCCATATTTGGCTTTCACATCTAGTTAGACCGCTCCATATTTCCCAACTATATAAGATTAGGAGCTTTGTTTGAAAGGGATGTCAACTGTCCCACAGGTGATATTCCCACAAGTCTTGATCAGTTGATTCATTCATAAGAGTTCTACAAACAAGAACAGTTTGTATCAATGTTTATTGATCCCCTATAAATTCTGGCATCAGTAGTAGCAAGCCTGTCTCTTAAAAGCTCTCCAAAGAATGAAGTAATGGAGAAAGAAAATGCCTTTGATATCAGGTCTCAAAGATAAAAGTTCATAGCATAGATCCTACCTCTAATGGACTCAGGGAGGTACATTTCCCAACCATCTCGAAGTGTTTGACCAAACTTCTCAAATCAGCTTGTTTTGATAAGTGTTTTTTTTTTGCTTATCAACAGACTACTTTGTGAGAAGCAGTTTGTGTTTGGCCAATATATTTTAAAAAACACTTTTGAGTGGCAATTAGTGATTGGCCAAACTTTTGAAAAGTATTTCTAGGTGTATTTTTCGCAAAAGTACTTTTGGGGAGAAACTATTTTTTTAGTTTCTGAAAATCGGCTTTTGCTACTTCCTAAAAACACTTATTTTCTCCCAAAAGCTTGGTCAAACACCTCATTTTAAATTAAAAAAAAAAAAAGCAAAAAACAAGCACTTCTACCCTCTCATCAGTTTGGCCGAACAAGCTATCAGTTTCCTTGATTTACCTCCTGTGATAAGCATAGCATTTCTTTCTTGAAATAATTATGCTTATGTTGAAGGAAACAATAATGGGAATGTTGCAATGAAGAGCAGAGCTAGAGTTCAAGATGAAGAAAATATCAAGAATTGGTCATGGCCTTTTACTACTAGTGTTATGAGTTCGAGATTCTAGCCCTTTCAAGTTACGTGTTGGATGAAGTTTTTACTATACATACATACAAAGTTTAGACCAAAGATACTAACTTCATTGCTGTATTTATATTGAGAGGAGAAAATCAGTTCATGTAATTCTAAAAAGCAGCAAGATTATATGGTATAATCATCTATTTGATAAGAAAATAACAATTGTAATTGTTCCGATGGAGAGAAGAATCTATGATTAGCTTTTCGAAAAATTTTCAAACCAACAATTTCTTTCAATTTCCTATTTTACTATCCTTAGAGTTGGAATGTAAAGAAATGACAATAACTGCTCTTATTCGTATTAACAACTACTCTAAGGGGGGAAATAGTTTTATGTGATGTTGATGATTTAATAATTATCTTTGTAGCTCCAGAATATTTGTATTTTTACTCTTACTTATTATCTGGATATATCAAGAAAGATAATGTACTTTTTGATCAATTAGTTAACTATTTCTTTTAACAATAAAAAGTACTCAAAATATTTCATATTTTTCTGAAAAAAAAAAAAGAAAAAAAAAATTATTGATGAAATGTGGGGCCCCAAAAAATGAGGGGCCTAAAGCCTTAGACTTTAGTGGCTTAGCCCAAAAAGCCGCCCTTGCCAATAGTCGTGAAGGAATCCATTTAAGCTTAGCTAGCCTTCTGCACGGGAGTTTGATTTTCCCTGATAGAAGGTATCTCAAAAAATAATCAAGGTGAGCATAAGCTGATTAGAACATCACTCTTATATAATATTTTTTTGAACATCCCTCATAAAAAATAATCGACTAATCTATGAAGGATAGCCCGGTGTACTAAGCTCTCGTTATGCGCGAAATCCGAGGAATGATTGAACCACAAGGATATATTGTATGCAGTCTTGCCCTGCATTTCTATATTGTTTTTTCCACGACTCGAACACGTAACCTATATATAAGAAATATTTGTTGGAAATTCAGTAACAAAATAGTCACTTCGTCTAGCGATATTAGTAAAGGAATCCGCTTAAGCTTAGGTAGCCTTCTGTACGGGAGTTTGATTCCCCGGTTCCCCTGATAGCAAATTAGTCAAGATGGGCGCATGATGATGAGAACATAACTCTTTATAATATCTTTTTGAACACCCCACAAAGAATATCCCAATACCCTATATATATGGACTACATTTCTCTAATCCAAAAAGATTCTTTGTGGAATTGGATTCCTTCTATATGCATTCTAAATTGGGCAGCAATGCTTCCTATATAGGTGTACAAATAATTATATTCTTGTACAACGTCATTCATTTCTCCTTCACATGTTCAATCTCAATTTCTAGCTATTTAATTGGGTGAATTGTTGGAAACTCCTACCAATTTCATTCTTTCCATTTGCCTTTTAGTCATCACTTGGCTATGAATTATGATGCCTTGTCCCCCCAATAGTAATCCTTTTTTTTTTTTTTTGCTTTTAGTTACTCATATTGAAGTTTTGATTAATTTGAATTTATATCGAGTAAAGCTCATTTATGAGAGAAGCGCTTTCTAATATGATTTAACTAAGAGATCTGGTTAAGGGTGGAGGGAGCTTATCTGTCCCACCACAACGCCCTTGTTGGTTCCTAATAGTAATTCAAGAATTGATCTTGGAGCTCAGTCTTGTAATATGCCATGGACTTCACTTTTATCGATGGTAGAACTAGAGTTTTTATTTTGTGCAATTTTCCTGTGAGGGGATCGGTTCAAATTAGTGAACGATCACTGCACTTCAATCTCAAATAAATCGGTGGCAACGGTATGAATTCCCACTAACAACCCGCTCATTTAGACTATATGTCGCATCACAAATTTTCTATATTTTCGACATACTAATCTCCAACAATTTTGTTTTAAAAAAAGGGAGTTGATTTCCTATGAACTAGCCTTAGAAAAATCCCACATTAAAAGGGGAAGGAAAAGTTAGAGGCCTTATTATAAGAACGTATTTTGGACTTAGGCCTCGTTTGTTTGCACTTAATGGACGTTTGAATTTGAATGGTTCAGACCTTAGGTCATTAAGTGCATTTGTTTTCATTAAGATTTGAACACTTATTTGGTCTGAATAGGTCTTAATCATTAAAATCTGGAATAGAGTCTTAATATTATTAAGAGGTATGCTTGTGTGGATAATTTTTACCATTACTCTTTCTACAACCAGCATACACCACCATTAACTAGCTCTATCATTATAACAACTACCACTATTACCATTACCAAACATCAGTCGCTGTCATCACCACCAACTACCTCTGTAATCATTATCAACCATCATTACCATCGTCAATTCCCCTAACATCACAACAATCACTGGCAACCACCATTACTGTCAAAGCTACTATCAGTCATTACTACACATATCACCTTTATCATCATAATTATTCACCATCGTCGGCGCCGACTCTACCACCACTATCACTCACTACCACTACTGCGACCAATCCCTACTACCAATCACCTTTACCATCATAACTAGCACCACCGCCAACTGCTACCAACATATCATCAACCACCACACATTCTTCAACTACCACCATCAATACCACCAACTCTTAACATTAACCAACTTCACCATCACAACTATCACTATCAACCGTCACCATCACGTCAGCCACTACAACACCAATCACCCACATTGTTATAACTATCACCACCATCATTACTAGCCACTAATACCAAACATTACTATGACCACCACTTCAAACCATCTCCACCATCAGAAGCGAACATAAATATTTCATTTATTTATCAAATAATAAATTTGTTTTATTAAATTAATACTTTTATTCAATACTTAACTACTTTTTATTTGAATTGTATATTTAATAAAATTACAAATAAATAAATTATGCACATTCTAATGATGACAAAAAAAAAATCTTAATCATTCAGTGTTCAAATCTAGAGATTACATCTTAATCATTCAGATGTACATTCAATTTAAACGTTTTAATCTTAATAAAAACAAATAAGACCTTAATCATTAGTGCGCCTTTTAGGTTAAAGTCCAAGAGAACAAAATAGGTGATGCCCAAAATTCTTGAGGTGGCCAAGAAGGGTCGAACCAAAGCAGACAATGTTAGGCCTGGGCCGGACACAGAGGTAACAACCAGTCGATTTCTAGTCAGTTTTTTGGGTCTATTGCCTCAATTTTAGAACGTTGTTTAATTTTTGCCCCTCAAATTGATGGTCTTTAATTTTTATCTTTTAGTATTTTAAATAATAAAAATGAGACAAAAAATTAACGTTAAATTTTTTAAAAAATTAGCTAGACAGAAAAAATTCGCAAGACATATGTTAGCCCTAAAAGATACAAGTTCATGTTACTGAATTTTTGCCCCAAGGCACAAGCTCAATATGCAAAAGTTCAATTGCATGAACTTCTGCTCCTAGGCACAAGTTCCTTACTAAATTTGTGCCCCAAGACGTAAATTCATGTTATTGGACTCGTGTCTAGGGGCGGAAATCTCTGCCCCAAGGCAAAAGTTCATACAATTGAATTTCTGTCCCAAGACAAAAGTTCTTGGCAATTGGATTTTTGTCTTATAAATTACTGCCTCAAGGCAAAAGTTCATGAAATTGAATTTTTCTCCAAGGAAAAAGTTCATGTAATTGAATTTCTGCCCCAAGGCAAAAGTTCATACTACTGAATCTCTACCCCAAGGCAAAAGTTCACGCTACTGAACTTCTTCCCCTTAGGCACAAGTTCATGCTACTTAAATAACTTTTTTATCAATTAAAGAGTCGAAGAACAAAAATTAAAAATCACAAATTTGAGGGACAAAAATTAAAGACCACTCCAAAATAAGGACATTTATGCAAATGACCCATTTCTGGTAGTTGAACTTGAAAGGTGGTTTACCCCTAACCCTCCGTCACAATAGTGACTTTTAATATGATTTTTAAGAAATGCAAAAACAATTGAAAATAAATTAAAGGCAAGTCTTATAGAGTGGTGGTCATGTCAAGAACTCACACATTCAGAAGATAAAAGTAGCATAAATGAGGATGTTGAGATCATAAATGTGTAGGCATACTAGGAGAGGTAGAATTAAGAAGAAAAATATATCTGGAATAAAGTGGAAGTATAATGGACAAGATGAGGGAGGTGAGAGTGAGATAGTTGTGGCATGTAATGAGAAGATGCATAGATGCCCTAATGAGGAGTTATCTGAGAAGTTGACTCTGGTGGGCATGAGGAGCTAGAGGTAGAGGTAGGTCAAACAAGTATTAAAGAGAGGTGATTAGATAAGACATGAGACACCCTACAGCTTACCGAGGACAAGATATGGAGATCGAAAATTATGGTAGAAGGTAAGTAGGTAATCGAGCATTGTTATTATTATTATTCTCCTTCTAGCTTATTCTTCAATTTTAGTATCATCTGTTTTTTTTTTTTTTTTTTTTTACCTTCAGTTACAATCATATTTGTTGTTTGCTAGTATTCCCTTCTCCATTGGTTTTCCTCAGTATGACTTCACATATTTAATTTCTACTTTCTGCATACACACCATCCTTTCAGATCTGACTTGTGAGATTATTATATTCATGTAATAATAAATTTGTTAAGACAATACATGATTGGACTAGGTTGTGAGGTACATTCATATATATTTAATCTTACAACATTGGAGGGCTGTAAAAGTGAGAAGGATCTACAATGAATATCTTTCTTTCTTTTCTTCCCCAACTTTTTCCAATACCTTTAAAAAATACCTTTAATAAAGAAGAAGAGATAGGAATTAGATTGTTGTGTTTTAAAAGAAATCCATGAGGATTGGCAAGTTTCACTTTCATCACGTTCATGTTCGAATTTTTTATCCTAGAATATTTTCTCTAGGTCCACTAAATTGGCTAGACATGATTTCTTGGCCATAAAAGACTCTAAGGGTATCTTTAGATTATACGTGCCGACAATATAAAGATTTTTTAAAAAGCAGTCATTTATCAAGTTGTGACTAATTATTTGAATCGAGAATTTATCAAAAACAGTCTTTCTACCTCACAAAGGTATATAGAGATAAAATCTGCGTACATCATACCCTCAAATAGTTAAAGAATTCGTCGCTAATCTTTCACTAAATAATCTATAGCTAACATAATCTCTCGTTACTAAATAGGATTAACAATGAATTTTTATTGGATAGCGAGTTAGCGAGAAAAGTTATATGCCGCTAATTTCTATTATTTTAATTGTGAATTGATAGGAATCATGAAGATTTATTTATAATTACTCACATAAATAATTTAATTATTTTATATATTTTTTACACAATTAGTGTATTGAATTTAAACATAATATTATGTAAACAAAAATGGGTAAAAGAAAGTCCTATGTTCTATTCCCACTTCCTTTTTTTTTGCTTTTTCTCATTATGTTTGCATTTTTCTGAGAGAATACATGATGTACTCTCCGAATTTCGGATCTGTATCTTATTTTTAAGAAGACATTTTATGTTTGTAGGGGTTCTATTATCCTTTTATATTTATTTAAAATAGTATAATATCATCTTTTGTGGCCACCACTATTTTTAAGAAAATCAGGGTATGACACGCACCAACCAGATTGTGCGACGTTATTTTTTTCCAGTATCTTTGTTTATCTTTTTTTTTTCTTTTTTTCTTTTTCCTTTTTAATTCACTATTTTTCATTTTATATTTTATGTTTTATATTTTACTTTTTAGTTTTTAATTCATTTTTTCATTTCTTCTTCTCCACGATCTTGTTAATATTATCTTCACCGGAAAAGAAAAAAAATCAAGTCACCACTTAAATAAAATCATCAGAAACCATCATCAAAACCATCACCAAACCTATTCAAAATCAAATCATGTCATATTCAAAATTTGAAAATATAAATCACCACCTAACAAAACTTCAAAAATTTATAAATCACCATTAAACCCATCAAATATAAATACTGAAGAAAAAAATAGTAAAAAAATAAAGTACACCGCCGAATCAAGCAATCAAATGTGAATGTTAGGCTCTTTAAATTTTTTAATTTTTTTTTTTAAAAAAAAGAGAGAGAGAGAAAGAGTTATGGTGAAAAGCCACCAAAATTATTTTATATTTTGTTATCAAAATAGGAAAAGAAAGAAAGAGTAGAACGAATATAAAAAAGGAAAAAAGTGGGAGATGGAGGTAGCGGAGTTACAGTGAAAATTGCACATATATAGTTAAAGATTTTTTCAATCTATATATGATAATATTTTCATTTTTTGAGATATAAGTTATATAAATTTTGATTAATATTTTCAAATATATTTTTACATCATATTAAAATAAGAAGAATTATAATATTTATAGTATATAATAGTTTTTGAATATCTAGTTTAAATTTTAAAATATTGAGTTGGTCTGATCCATTTTATCTTCAAAGATTAACCGATTTGACTCTCGAGAAACGAAAAGTGACACCAACGAAGAGCGAGTATATATCATGCATGCACTCATGAAAACTCCACCCTATTATCCTGTATATTTGTCTCTTAAAGATGACTATATATAGTGTGTTTGCTGTCTAAAATAGCAACAAAACCCTTAGCATCTAAAGAACTACAACTAGCATTTGTATCCATTTGGTGGATTCTTGTTTTTGTTTTCCTTCCTTTTTTCTATTTTTACTTGATTTGACACCAAAATTTTTTTAAAAAATTCTTCATATGTAAGCCAAATATATATAAAGCACTAAAAATTATAATTTTAAATGAGGGGTGGTGTGTGAGAGTTTCACATGTCTTTTAAGTTTAATTGAGTTGTTGTGAGGAAATAATAAATCATATCATGATTAAGAGTAATATAGGAATGCTAAAATTAAAGAATTTCAAAATGATAAAGGTGTCATTTTTTTGGGATAGAAAAAAAGTATGTCACATAAATTGGAACGTCAACGAGAATAATTATGATCAAAAATTTGTATAAGGTATTCAAGATTTAATATTTATGTATAAGAAGTAAATATATGACTATAATTGTTATTATTATTATTATTATTATTATTATTTGGATATTTAAGTTACCATCCTTAGACATAAGTAGCTCCGCCCCGATAAAAATTGCTCCTGTACTTTTGACCAAAAAATTCATAAGTTGCGAGAGAAATAAAAAGAGTGTCATTTACTAAATAGTTATCCCAAAAGAGATGTTAGTCATTTCAATGATCATTTTGACTCAAGCAAGTTTCGGCGACCCAGATCATAACTCGTTTATTTCCATTCTCGGCCCGGCAAATTTGATCCAACCCGCACATTTGCCACCTCTGTTCGAGATGCATGTCTCATTGAGTTCATTTTATATCTTAGAGTTAAAGGTGAAAAACACACCTAAAGTATTCCGATTTTTCGAGTTTCATATCTGAACTATCAGGTGTGCATATTTCCTACCTAAACTATCACCTCAACTATCAGGCGTTCCCTTTTACTACCTGAAATAACACCATCGTTCAAGGAAACAACTGATATTTGAGGTGTGTTTCAATAAACATGTGGTGATAGTTCAGGTAGGAAACTCGCTCACATAATAATTTAACGAACTCAAAAAGACTGTAATACTTCAGATGTGTTTTTCACCGACGCGTTTTTGCCCTTCACTCTACATCTTACAAAGATCAACATCAACTAAGAATATTGGTATTCTAATACAAGAATACCATAAAAAGGTTATAGATTCTTGACACCACAAAATATCAACATATATAGTACTACTACTCATATAAATAGCCATAGCTAGCTCCTCCCTTTGATTAAAAAAAATATCATTGCAATAAGATTGAAAGAAAGAGAGAACAAAAAACTAAAGTGGATATATATATATATATATATATATATATATATATATATATATATATATATATATATTAGCTTATTATATAGTGATAATATAATATAAAAACTTTATATTATATCATGCCAAGAGTAGATCCATTGATAGTTGGTCGAGTGATAGGTGATGTTTTAGATCCATTCACTAGGTCTGTTGATCTTAGAGTGGTTTATAATAATAGAGAAGTGAACAATGCATGTGTGTTGAAACCTTCTCAAGTTGTTGTGCAACCTAGGGTTCATATTGGAGGGGATGATCTTCGCAATTTTTACACTCTGGTAAATTATACTGATCGCTCGCTCTGTTTTATTTTACGTGACACTATTACTATTCGGAGAGTCTGATAGGTTTATTTTTTCTATGAAAAAAAATGGTTATTTCAAATACTTTAGTATTTCTATTCTGGATTGTGTTTTTTTATTTCACGTGACACCATACTATTGCTATTCAGAGAGTCAGATATAGGTTTTCTATGAAGAAAATGGTTATTTCATATACTTTAGTACTTCTATATTGGGTCGCTCTATTTTATTTTACATGACACTGTACTATTGCGATTCGGAGAGTCAGACTAGGTTGTTTAATTTTTCCTATGAAAAAATGGTTTTTCAAATACTTTAGTACTTGTATAGCTTTATCTTATTTTATGTGACACTATTACTATTTATAGAGTTGAAGTGGTTTAACGTTTTGATCAATTGTCAACTAATGTAACTCATAGTATTTTTTTTATATACTTGGTCACTCTGTTTTATTTTATGTGACATTATTGCTATTTGGAGTGTCAAAGAGGTTTAATTTTCTCCGATCGCGATGATTTCAATTACTTTTTCTCAATGTTTTGAATTATTAACTATTATTATTGCTTCGCTTTGTTTTATTTTGTGTGATACTTTTACTATTCAGCGAGTCGAACAAAGGTTTAATTTTCAATGATCACGAAGATTTTAGATATTTTTTTAATGTTTTCATGAGTTATAATACTTTTTTCACTCACTCGCTCTATTTTATATTATGTGATGCTATTACTATTTGGAGAGTCAAAGAGATTTTTCTTTGATGACTAGGAGTTCAAATAATTTTTTAAATGTTTTTGAATTTATTAACACTATAGTATTAATATTCTTTATAGTATTCTTTTTGTAGTTTTTGAATATATAAAATTTAACCGAAATTTAAGCAGTTGACACTCGTAGTGGTGGAGTTACGTGCAATGAACAGGATTCATGAATCTTCTTTGTCAGAAAATTATACTGCATGCACAAATACGATATAAACGGATCTTTTTGGATCACAGGCGTGATATTTTTGGATTTCTTTAAAATTTTCTTATTATAAGTTCTGACTCCATCACTGAATATCCTACTTCTAAAAAATCGTTAGTTTCCCATTGAAATTTCTCATTGAAAAATGTTAAGTGGTTATTTTCACCGATTATCGGTGGAAAAAGAAAAAATATTAATCACATGAAAAAATCATGAAACTTCTCACTATTTCAGTGAGAAACTACTTCCCACCATGTGTTTTTTCAGTGAACTGGTTCGGTGGAAAATGAGTAAAAAAATCATGTTTCATAACACAAATTTTTCATTGATTTGTGATGGGAAAAATCTCTATTTCTAGTAGTGTCCTACTTCGAACCGCCACATAAAATGGATTGGAAGGAGTGTGTGTGTATATATATATACATGTACATGAATAGTGTTTAGTTTCTTTTATTTTTCTTAATGTTTTGATTACATTTGAGATTCTTTTGTTGCCCCCCTTTAATTTTTCTTTTTTTTAAGATTATGGTGGATCCTGATGCTCCAAGCCCAAGCAACCCTAACTTGAGGGAGTATCTACACTGGTTAGTCCTGAGATTAAATACGTGAAAATTCTTTTAAATAAATAGCGGCAGTGAGATTCAAATGAGAATCTTTGTTGGTTCTGATATCATATTGAAGTCTACGACTTTCATATCTACAAAAATATTATAATAAGATGAAAAATATTTTAAATACTAAAGACTTCTCTTAGTGTTGCATGAGATTCTTCCATATATACAAACACATATCATGTAACTATTAAATCAATTGGCGTGTTCAATTTCCCAATAGTGGGACGATCGAGGCTTTGATAAATTACTAGTTCGATATTTTGACCATCAAGGGGTCGCGGTATGAATAAGATCCCTCCACACCATTAATTAGAGGTCTCATTCTCTAGGAACGGAAAAATTCTCATAACAAGTGCTTCCCCTTTTAATGGACAGGATTAGTCGGGCCAGTGAATTCGAATACCATCATGAAAAACAAATTTGTCTCACTTGCATTTTGAGAAAAATAGGGTTTCTATACACATGACATTATTCTAACACTTGTTTAATATATTTTTTTTTCTAGGCTGGTCACAGATATCCCAGCAACTACAGATGCAAGCTTTGGTAAATCCTCCTATAATTATATATCCATTCTTGCATTAATTTTTCATTTACACAAATATATTTAGATAGTATTTAAGTTTTATGTACTGACGTTGTAAAAAAAAATAATTGCACAAAGAATTTATTTATATGGTAACTAATAATCTCCCATAATAGGTTAAAGTTTATACATTTACTTTTTTTTTTCTAATTTTGTCACAGAAAAGTCACTTTTCTAAAGCGTTTTACTATGAAAAATCAATTTTTTTATCACAATTATATGGGGACATCAAGTTCCCCCCCCCCCCCCAAAAAAAAATATATGGTCATTAGTCTGGCCAGAAAATTCACAAAATCAATCAGAAAGACCACAAGTTTCTAAAATCTTAATTTATTCATACTTTTTATTTCACCGGACTCCAGGAAATGAAGTCGTGTGCTACGAGAATCCAACACCTTTGATGGGAATTCATCGATTTATTTTGGTGCTATTTCGACAATTGGGTCGTGAAACGGTTTATGCCCCGGGTTGGCGCCAAAATTTCAACACAAGAGACTTTGCTGAGCTTTACAATCTTGGATTGCCTGTTGCATCAGTCTACTTCAATTGCCATAGGGAGAGTGGCACCGGTGGACGTCGCGCATAATTAAAGAAAATAACATATATATATATATATATATATATAGTAAATAAAGTTTTACTAATACGTTATCGCGAAATTTTAATTGTGTGTGAAATTTCAGTACGAGGAGTATATTGGTTACTACTAGAAAAATCAGAAATTGCTGACAAATTTTTTGAGTTTCCGACGGACTTTATCAACATCCGTCGGAAATTCTGAGTTTTCTAGTAGTGACTAAAGGGATTACCCTCATTATGTATATATTTTAGCATATGATAATTATTATTATGGTTTGTAATAATAATTTTCCATCGAAAATTCCAATATTTATCGATGGGAATTCTAATATTTCTAATAGTGATTTTTTTTTCCTTTTAATTATGTAAATGAAAAACCTATATGCTTGAGGTACATTAATACTAAATTAAGGGGCTTACCCTTCTAATCCATTAATAGAAAAAAAGGGCTACTTTTATTATTGGACATCATGTGATGACAAGACCAAGAACAAGTCATGTTATAGACATATAATCCTAATTAGAAATATATATATGCCAATTTATAATGGAGAATCCTTTGTAAAAGTGTGAGAACAATATTTTTGTCCAAAGTTAAAAAGGTTCCAATGAGAATCTTCTATGTCTCTTGTGAAGAATTATATTTCAATATGGTCCATGAATATAATATTTTTATTTATTCCTAGACCATTTGGATTCCTTGAACCACTTGTGGTCCTAGACTTTAATTAACTTTTCTTGTTTAGTGACTGCTGGAATTTTGCTGGTTAACCAACAAGGAGGGGCCATGAGATGAGAGCGAGTCAAAGAGAAAGACTGATAAGTTTTTATGTTTAGGGACGGAGGTAGAAGTTTTATTATGAATTTGTCATATATAGTTATTTTTGTTCAAATATTATATTTGTATTATAATGAAATTCATTAATCATATACATATGTTAAATTTGAAATTCATTCATTCTAAATTATATTTGGTCTACGGATTGGCCTAGTCTAATCTTGCTCAAGTCTCACGAGCTGACGAACTTATTTGAACTAGACTAAACATACCTATCATTTAAGAAAAGGAAAGAAATTGCCTTTTTGAAAATAGAAACAAATGAAAATTCCAAAAGAAAGAGCACTCACCAAATTAAAAATATTAATAAATTGTTGCTGGAATATCAACACCAACCTGTCCATGGTCCATTGAAAAGCATATATTAATATATTTAAGGATTTTTTGGTTCATATTACCAAAATAAAAATAAAAATAATCCCAACATAAATTTCACATAAATTAATATCATACATGAAAAAATAATCAAATAATTTTTATTTATTATTTTAGCCACCTCCCACCCCCACCCCCACCCCACCTAAGGAATCACTATATGTTATGTCAATAGAGCAAAAATGAATATTATTAGTTTTATCCGTCGGAATTTAGCTTGTCAGTAAAGTTTTTTTTGCTGAAAACTCCGTTGAGAATATTACCAATGAGTCAATTTCTAACGGATCTCATCTGAAATCATTTTAAGTAGCAAATAGTTACTAAAGAAATACATTTTAAAAAGAGGTACTTTTAGGAAATTTTTTTGTGAGCTTTTTTTGTTTGAGATAGAGCTTTGAACTCAAACGAGTTATTTTCTCAAGTTCAAAGTAATATATACACCATTTAATGTACCTTTTTTTTTTTGTCTATCGTTGGATCTACACTATTTGACTTGCGAATTGAGCTAGCAAACCGAGCTTTAGCTTGAGCTAGAACGAGGACTTCTTCTTCTTCTTCTTTTTCTTTTTGTGGACGTTTTTGTTTGAAGTGGAGCTTTGAACTTAACGAATTATTTTCTCGAAACTCTTAGAGTAGTGTGTGTATATATATGAAATATCATGCAAGTTGCAATAGTGCATGCATCTTCATAAATAACTTTTTCATCTTTTTCACATTCTTTTGCAACTCGATTGACTTCTTCAAATTATTCCTTTCTTAGTTTGGTCTTTTTGTTGAAATTCACAACAAAACAAACAGAAAAAATTAGCGACGATTGATTTTTATATCGTTAAATAATAAAAATATGTCGTTTTAATCCTTTTTAGTGACGGATTATCAAGAAAATTCTGTTAGTAATGACGAATTTAATAATTGATTCTTTTTGGCTAAGATATAACTTAGCTAAGCTCATAAATTATTTTAATTATTTATCTAAACTAGAGGCATCTTTGACTGTGCGACGAGCGAATATTCAAAACTTAAAACTTTAAATTTTGAATCCGATTTTGATTCATGGTACACATAATAAGTTCACAACTACAACCCGATAGTAACTTAAAATATATATTTCGATATCTATATTCCTGTTTATGTGACATTAATTAATATTTCCTTATTAGTCTGGAGCAAAAGGAATAACACAGTTCTATAAATATTTGAAACGGTTTAATTTTAATTTTTTCATTTTACCGTTAATGAGAATTTTTATTAACTATACAAATATTAATTTTGACATGTTTAAGACCACAAATTTTAAATTAATTAAAAACTTATAGCAGCATAAATATTACGAAATATATAAGATTAGAAGGTAGCTTCCAGAAATCTTTATTTTCTTCTTAAAATTTTATATTGAAACAAACTATATCATATAAATTCGATATCTTCAAATAGAGAGACATCTTCTTCCCTATATACCAACTATAGAGAGGGGGGAAAATGTATTTAAAATAATTTAAATGAAATTCAATGGATTATTAGATGGAATTTAGAGACTAAGTCAAAGAAATAAAAAAAAATTGTTGAAATAGATGAGATCTCATTTTAAAAAAAAACATTATATATATAAATACATGTCATACATATAATATTAATATAATATAATATAATATAATATTTAGTGCGAATAAATATTTATCTTTATATTTTTCCAAAAAGGACCAGTGTTTAAAAAAAAACATAAAGATATCATTGACATAATATTGTTTGAAGTATGTGATCGTATTATTTGAAAATTTTTAAATTATCTAAAGATATATTTTTTTTATTTAATTATTAGAGCTTAAAGCTGACTTTTGAATGAAGCTTTTTTCATCCTATTAGAAATTAGAATTTCTAAATTATTGGAAAGCGTGTCAAACTTGCTATACAATTATATTAAATTATTTACCTCCTCTTTCTTCATTTATAATTATTAGAAATATATTTTGAGAAATCGATTAAATTAATCGTGCATCAAAATAATAGTTAATAAATATATATTTTTTATATATTAATATATAATATAAAATAATAATAACATAATAATATATTCAATATAGTTTCGTAAAGTAGCGTATGGAAAGGATAGAGTGTAAGAAGATTTTACGCTTATGTCAAAGATAAAGATATTATTTTCGATAGACCCTCGATTTAAGAAAAAACAACACAAAATATTTCAGAAAAGGAAGTGATGATAAAGTGAAAGCATAACAAAGTATTCTAAAATGTAAATACGACAAATAATACGATAATCGAAATACAGAAAATAATAAATAGTAATAGAAATTGAAGGACAAGAAACTACAGCAGCAATAGACGAATAGCGAGACAACATACTATTGCCTGCTAACCTTCTATCTAATAGTTTGTGTCCTCCACAACCTCCTATCTAAGTCCATGTCCTTGATAAGCTGAAAACTACGTTCCGTTTAATCACCTCTCCCCAATACTTCTTCAGTCTAACTCTACCTTTCCTGACCCATCCATAGTCAATCTCTCATACCTCTGCATTGGGGCATGCCAGCCATCTCAGCTCGCTTCCTACATCTTGTCCTCCATCGAAAAAAATACCTTATCTCGGATATCCTCATTTCTAATCTTATCTCTCCTGACAATGGCCACAAATTCATTGCAATATCCTTATTTCCACAAATTTTCGCTTTTTAAACGTAAAAACTCCTTGTATAATTTACATAAATTATATAATTTTTTATACTATAAAATAATATATATTTAACTAACAAATATAATTATGTGTAGTTTAGTATGACCAAACAGTAGGACAGATAAAATATTTAGAGTAATATAGAAGTAGATAAATGGTAGACCATAATATGGTCCATATATATTTATTGATAACCATTGACCTACGCAATTATATATTTGGCGAATCGATTAAAATAATTATATTTATTAATTAAATATATAAAAATTTATATATTATTTATATTTATTAATTATTCTTTTAGTAAATGATTATATAATATATTTTTTCTTTTAATTAATTCTAACATGCATATGATTAAATTCTACACCACTTACAACTTAATCAAATATTGTATATAAAAAAGTCAACTCTACTGGATTTAATTTTAAAAATTAACAACCCCACCCCCTCTCCCACCCCCATGAACTCTTATATTTCTATATATACAAATACAAAATTAACTCTTAGAAGAAATAACCAATACTGATTTATTTTCCCATGGCAATATTCCATCTATGCTCCAACAATATGTTTCTCTTTATGTTATGGATTTTCTCTATGCTTTCAATTAGTGCCAATTCTAATCCAAATGTAAGTATATTTTTCTCTAAGAGTGTGTTCGATACGATGAAAAATATTTTTCGGTTTTTTCATATTCAAATAGCCAAAATTATTGAAAAGCATTTACTAAATGATGGGGAAAATTCCAAACTCTCTATTTCCCCCCATCATTTAGAATTTTTCACAATCTTGTATGCAAATTCCATGCATATGAAGTTGTTTATTGAAAGGAAGCTAACCCTAGTTTCTGTTAGGCCGATCATTTCACTGGCATTTTATATATATGTCCTCATTTGATTATCGTTCGAAGATGTATAGTTATAGATAGCTTAGTCTTAGAGGGTCGTTGGCATCATTTGTTATCGACTTAACTTATATTCAATTGTCAATGCGTTGATCAACCGTCAAAATCTTTATATATTGTAGCAAATAACTTTTAACTTTTTCTTGTTTATATAGTGGCATAACAGGAAGCATCACACATTAGGAAATTGGATAAACCATGGTGGTGATTTGTACAATCAAAGATTTGCCTATGGAGAAAAGAAAATTAGCCCTATGACTGCTTCAAAGCTGAGGTTAAAATGGGAATTCAAAGCTGGAAAAGACATAACCGCGACTCCCGCGATATATGGGGGAGTATTATATTTTCCGAGTTGGAATGGGAATATATATGCGGTTAGAGCTGAAGATGGAGTTGTTGTTTGGGAGAAAAGTTTGAAAGAATTGACAGGAATTAATGGGAAATTTAATTCATCTTCATTGCCAAATGTGACAAGTATAGTGGCAAGGGCAACACCAAGTGTTGTGATTGATAGGGATATGGTGATTGTTGGTGTTTATGGGCCAAGTTTGGTTCTTGGATTGAAGAGAAGTAGTGGAGATCTTGTTTGGAGTACAAGATTGGATGATCATTCTGCTAGTGTTGTTACTATGTCTGGCACATACTACAAGGGGTAAGTTTACTAACCCCCCCCCCCCCCTTACTCTCTCATATTTGCTTTCGCATGACGTCTGATATCTATTTTAGGGTTTGACACTATTTTAAAAATTGTTAAGTTTTGATGAATTTGCTCGTCAATAATGGTTTCGATGGAGAATTCATCTGAAAATCTCTTACCGACGGACCAAATTTCGTTGGGACATCTATCAAAAATTACCGATTGAAATTCCTTACCGTCTCAATTTAAGTGATATTCTTTTCTTTTTTTAAACCAATTCTAAACAAAATATGGAATAAGTTTACTGCACCCCCCGGCTTGATACTTGTTTTGAGATCCATACTATCAGAAGATCATTAAGGTCTAACAGAATTCATCAGAATTTGACTCGTTCGATAATGTTTTCGACGAATTTTTTCTTATCGACAAGCCAAATTTTGACAAGGCATCTATCGGAAATTGATGATTTTTGAATAGTATCAATTAATTCAAATTTATGCCGAAATATTTCACTTTGAGGTAAGGGTAAAGCTACAGTATATGAATTTGGATGAACCTATTATAGTATATATAACTTACATGTCAAGTTAAGTAAAAAGCCTCCCAATATTAAATGCAAATTTAGAAATACATTATATATGTACTAGTATCCTAAACAAACAAGCAACCTTTCACTTTTTCAATAATAATTAAACAAAAGCCAATTATGTTAATAAAAATGCTAATTTTTATTAGTCTCGAATGATATAATAATAACAATGATGATATATCTAGTATAATTTTATAAGTAAATTCTAAAATATATATATATATATAATATATGCAAAATTTACCCTTATATCATAAGATGAAGAGTTATTTTCGATAAATTCTTGCTCTTGGATGACACAACAAAAAATTATATACTAATAAAGAAAACGTCTTTAGGAAGAAATTGTTGTTTTAGTCAAATAATTAAATGTCAAATTTAGAGCAATTCAACATTAAGAATAATAAGAAAACTATAGACATGTGCTAATCTTCAAATTTCTCAAGCAAATATAATATTTACCATATGATTATTAAAAATGTAAGTCAAAATAATAGCCAAATAAAGTCATCAAATAATTTTGAAAATCCTTCTTTTTATCTTGAATTATCCGTAATCATTAAAACACTTTCACATGAATTGTTTTAGTGAGAATATCATTTTATTATACAATCAGACCAACTTCACTATAACAATTAATTACTTTTTAATTGAGCTCATCGTATAAAATTTGTCTAGTGTGATTTATATATTATTCATGTAAATTTCGAGTTATCGCATGATAGAATCTTACTGTTTTAGTGTCGACACAAATCTTTGCAAATTTCTATTTCTAGTGGCTGAATTGATATAGCAAATGGTATTCTCTTAACGGAGGTTAGTGATCGATTCTATCTGTTCAATATCTTCTCAATCAAATTCGTCGTATGAAGCTTGTCTAGTGCGATTTATATTTATTTTGTAATTTGCGAGGTATTGCACGTAGAATCTTAGTGTATGTTGAAACAAATCCATGCACATTTCCATTTTTGTAGAGCTTTTTACGTCGGAACTTCATCGCTAGAAGAAGGTGTTGAAATCGATAAATGTTGCTACTTTCGCGGTAGCTTCCTCAAGTTAGATGTTGAAACGGGAAAAATTCTATGGAAAACCTTCCTGTTACCGGAGAACGGCGGAAAAATCGGCGGTTATTCCGGCGCCGCCGTATGGGGAAGCAGTCCATCCATCGATTCCCGGAGAAACCACGTCTACATAGCCACCGGAAACCTCTATTCCGTCCCTAAACACATCGAGGAGTGCCAAAAGGAGCAGAATCAACAGAACCAGACGGATCCGACCCAACCTGACAAGTGCATCGAGCCCGAGAACCACTCGGACTCAATTTTGGCACTGGATTTGGATTCCGGTGAGATCGAATGGTACAAACAGCTTGGAGGATACGATGTGTGGTTCGTCGCGTGCGCGAACTCGACGAACCCTAATTGCCCGATTGGCCCGAGCCCGGATTATGATTTTGGGGAAGCTCCGATGATGCTTAGCGTGGTTGCTAATGGAACTAAGAGGCTAGACATTGTAGCAGCTGTGCAGAAGAGTGGAATCGCATGGGCATTGAAACGTGATAATGGCGAACTCTTCTGGACTACTGTAAGTTGCTCAAAATACCTGCAATTTTAGCTTGTAACGAAATTGTTAACTGAACTCCATTAAATTATTTTAGGAATTCTCCTTCAAACTCTGCCAGCTTAGCTATGGTGAACAACAAATTTAAAAATGATATATTCGAGTCAACTTGCATTTTACCTCGATTATTTCATATAATATAATTGCAGTGTCTAGTTGATAACTGTAACAAATTTTTTGCTATTTGGCATTGAGCCGAGGATCTATGGAAAACAGTCTCTCTGCCTCTAAGGTAGAGGTAAAGTTTGTCTACATTTTACCTCTGTAAACCCCACATTGTGGAATTATACTGAAAATATTATTGTTGTTGTTCTGTTCTCATCAGCATAAGAATCAATTAGTTTTGGCACTAAGTCTTGCGCAAAGGAAAAGAAATCACTAATGTTTTCTGTTTCCGTTGAGATTTGACTTGAGTTAGACCTCATGGTTCTCTTCTGTCTTCCAACTTCATTGACTATTAGATTACATCCTTAGTGCTATAAGCCGATAATTATGACAAATTTAAAGAGTTCTGTCTTTTGGTTAACCAAAAGAAAGAAGATAATGTAATACTGAAGAAAACGAGGTTGATGTGTGCAGGAAGCTGGTCCTGGAGGTACAGGAGGAGGAGGTATATGGGGAGCAGCCACAGACACAAAGAGGGTATATACCGGCATTGCCAACAGCGATAACTTAAACTACACACTGTACCCATCGACGAATGTGACAACAGGTGGAGGTTGGGTGGCAATGGATGCCCAAACCGGCGAAATCCAATGGACAACTGCAGTTCCAAACAACGGTAGATCAAACCCTGTAACTGTTGCCAATGGGGTTTTATTAGCTGGTTCACAAAATCCGAGAGGCCCCATCTACGCCATTGACACGAAAACTGGGAAGATATTGTGGTCGAACGAGACTGGTGCAACTGTGTATGGGGGTATGTCAGTGAGCAATGGCTGCTTTTATGTTGGACATGGTTACAGGTCTGGTATAGGAGTCTTTAATCCCAACAACACTGCTGGAACTTCACTCTTTGCCTACTGTGTATGTTGAAATGCCAAATGATGTCCTCACTATAGCTTTGGCAAATCATATGTGATCAAAAATTGTATGCTCCATTTGTTGCATACAATAAATAAAGAAATGAATGTTCTCTCTGACAGTTACACACATAAGAGTATAAAACTTGTATCCACATTCAAAGACTCCATTCTTTTTATAATAGTGGTGTCCGGATCACTTTGCACCCACATTTCTATTCATAATAATGGTGTCCTAGTCAATTTGCTTTATGCAACTTGAATCTTCCACTCTTCCACCAGATACCGGCAACCTCTCAACAAAACAGGTATCAAATAACTCTATTTACCGAAACACCATTTTAGGATAGAAGAGTCAGCTCATCAAATGGTCAATTTACCAAGTAACCAAGTTTTTTAATAGCACAAAGTTCTTTCTTTTTTCCTACTCACCACCTATTTATGAACCAAGAAAGTTGGGAGTGGGTACTGCACACCCATCTTAGAGAATTCAATGATATAGTGAAAGTGAATTCAATGAGGCAACGACACTACTTTGGATCTAACAATAAAAATTCATTTGGCACAATTAAGACCCAATATTACTGTCAATATGAGTAAAAAGTAAGTGCAATAATCAAATATCTAAAAGCTTAAATCTTTAGAACATTGCCAAAAACACGACATATGAGTTCTTTCAAATTCTCCATTGCCTAGTAACTCTATGAAAAGCATAAATCCTTCTTCACAGGTCTTGCACGCTCAAACCTGCAAGTAAAAATGTAATGCATCAGTTAAATTCAATAGAAAATCGTTCCGTTACTGACAGAAATCTGCATTCTTTTAGTAGGCTTGAGCAGGTCAAACCAAGACGAAGAACTTACAATTAATCAAGACACAGACGTATAAACATTACAGTGATCACTGTATGTGGCAAAAATGAAACTGTCAAAGGGTGCAAACCTGGAGGAAGTGATTGCTTCAACTTGTCAGCCTTCTCAAAGTCGGAGACACACAGTGTGTAAAGGTACTTGGAGCAGCGAACCTTGAACTTGACCATATCCTTGTTCTTCTTGATCTTGACAGTTCGGGCATCCTTCCTTCTGGCTGTCAGAAGGAAATCCTTGATCTCATGGATTTGCTTCGGCTACAAATAAATACAAAGTAAAGAATAACTACACAAATTGCATAAAAATGAACAGAAGCAGAACACAAAGAAGTCTTTAGCACACCCAAATACAACTATCAACAAACCAAATCTCTTGATGAAACATTTGTCAAAACCAATAAAATTTAAGCATTTAACTGAAAATTAACGGGAAACAAGAAATCACGTCAATCAGATATTTACACCCTAAGAATTGAACAAAGAAACAACATAAAGATCTTCATCCCCAAATATGAAGCTTTTAGGCATATATACATATTATAGAGGAGCTAAATAAGTGGCAAGATAATACTAAAGAAAACTTTTTTATAAGTGATAACTAAAGAAAACTTGCCACTAAAGTGGAATTCAGTATTGGAATCAAATTGGAATAGAGCAGAACATATATACAGGTAAAATCCAACTAGTTTGAGGGATTGGTAACATCTAAGCTACCTAGACAAAATGAAACAAATACAAACTACTAGCAATACATAATGCATCCATATCATGAACCTGTTTCCCAAGTGTGAATAACAGAGTGCTTCTCCTCTATACATCTTATGAATAACAATCTTAAGAGATACTTGATATCAAATATCAAACCTCAAATAAAGTGGGCAAACTTGTGTATCCCAAAAAAGAGGATAGAGCACGTAAATCTAACATTTCTTCTATAAAATCCAACAGAGTAACACTTTCCGGCAAAAATCTCAAATCTGAATCTCAATCAACATTTGCCTCCCCACCCCAAATCAATTGAAGTTATGCAGGTATAAAGCATGTTAAAATAATTTCCTTTTAGTTTCTAAATAACAAACTAAAACTATTGATTTCAAAACTAAAACTTCCAATAAAAAGGCCAAACTAGTCCCAAAATAGAAGGAACCACAAAATCAAGATTCATTAAAGTCAGAACTGTTAAACAAAGATGATATAATACGGAAAAACTATCATGGTATTGAGTTTGAAACTTCAAATTATTGGTTCCTAAACTGAAGCTTCCAATAAAAAGGACAAGCGTGCTCCAAAATAACTCTAATATTTACCCTACTAGATTGACACTGTAGCCCTTTCTTCCAAAAGACTCCATTTTTATCTCAATAAACATGTCTAAGACTTTACCTTTCCCTGGACAAATGAAAAATGGAACCCAAAAAAACCCAAATAGAAGGAACCCACAAAATAAATATTCATTACAAGTCGAAATCATTAAACAAAATGATAAAATACAGATTAACTATTATAGTATTGAGTTTGAAACTTCAAATTCAGGTCAAAATACTGTAAAGCAGAGAAACTAAATAACAAACTAAAACTATCGATTCCAAAACTAAAACTCCCAAAATAAAATGGTCAAACTTGTTCCAAAATAGAATTTTGGAGCAAACCAATAGACGGGAAAAATGAGTAAACTCTAACATTTACTAATAGACCGACATTGTAGCACTTTACACCAAAACACTCTATTTCTATCTCAATAAACACCTAATTTATGCAGGTTGAAAATGGAACAAACAGAACCCAAATAGAAGTAACCACAAATAAAGATTCATTAAAAGTCGTTAAACAAAGATGACATAATACAGATTTAACTATCATGTATTTAGTTTGAAACTTCAAAATTCAGGTCAAAATATTATAAAGCAAAGAAACTAAATAACAAACTAAAACTATTGATTCCAAAACTAAAACTATTGATTCCAAAAACCAAACTTGTTCCAAAATGGAACTTTGGAGCTTACCCAATAAAGCGAAAAGGAGAAAACACCAACATTTACACTAATACTCTGACATTGTAGCATTTTCCTCCAAAAAAAAAAACTCTATTTTTATCTCAATACACATCTAATTCATGCAGGTCAAAAACAAACACTCAAATAGAAGTAACCCACAAAATAAAGATTCATTACAAGCCAGAATCATTAAACCAAAGATGATATAATACAGATCCAACTATTTATCATGTTATTCAGTTCGAAACTTCAAATTCAGGTCAAAATACTGTAAAGTAAACAAACTATTACAAAGAATTGATATATTAAAGCTCAAAACGAGAAGAAAAAAAGAAGAAAATGTACCATTTTGGGGAGATTCAGGTAAGGTAAAGTGGTGCTAAGGAGGAGAAAACGGCGAGCTCAAAGAGATGGATGTAGAAAGGGTGAGGAAGAGAACAAAGCTGTATAAATATGCTTACTAAAACCCTAGTTACTTATAAAATTTTATTTTTATTTAACCTTTTCTTTTTATTTTTTATAAAATGGACAAATCAAATGTTATTAAATATTTATTCCAACTTCAATTTAACTATCTATTTTTAGGTTACTATATCAATTTCAACGACAATAACAACATATTTAGTAAAATATTATAAGTCAGCCTGAAAGGATTAGGGACTCATCTTCTAACGAGATTTTAAGGCAAATTTAATTAACGATTTATGGGTTTATTTAAACTCAATAATTTTATCTCGGATTTTGTATATGTATTTGAAAGACCCACCAAATAAGCATAAATAACTTAAAATATATTAGATTATGATAGAATTTCGAAGTCAAATCACAATAAATTGTTCGGGTTCTATATATTTACACAAATAAATTGTTCTACTTCTATAGCTATTACTGTAATATTCTTATCTGAACTATCATACGTTCGTCGAAAAAGAACAATCACCAATTATTTATTAAAATAAATTTTGATTAGTATGTGATGTTGTGTGACCTACACTCTCTCCCTCTCTCTCTCTCTCTCTTTTTTTTTTTTAAATGATGCCAAATGACACTTCACATGGATAATTAAAGAGATTAATTAGAATTTTTTTTTTTAAAAACACCGGATTCACTTTTTTGCGAGTTTCTTACTAAATATCGTGTGTTTGCGTTTCCTGCCTAACTATCGCCAACTATTTATCAAAATACACCTCAAAATCAATGAGTCAGTTGTCATGTGGATAAAATTTCACAGGCAAATTAAGTTGTCACGCACCTTTTGGCGATCAAAACACTTGGCGTAGTCAACTTCGAAGTATATTTTGATAAACAATTGATGATAGTTCAGCTAGAAAATACAAACACCTGATAGTTCAAGTAGGAAACTAACAAAAACATGATACTTCGGATGTGTTTTTGACCATTAGCTAATAAAATACCACCATATTTCACATGTTATTATTACTCAACAACAACGACGACAACTATGTCTCAATTCTAAGTTAGAACTCGATTATATGAATCATAATTGTCCATATAGCTCCATTTAAATCCATCCAAGGTAAAATTTCCCTATATTTTTTACTGAATAAGTATACTAAAAACACTTCTGCTGCAGACAGTTCCCTTTTTGCATGAACAAGTGCAAAACATTGATTCCTTTCCTTACTCTCCAATTCTTTCAACATATTACAGAGGGTAGTTCCAAGGATATCTCACCAAAAGAATACAGAAAAACATAGTAACAATATGATCATAAGTTCCTGTACAACAATCTCGCTTCTCGCGTTTCCTTCAACAGACTAATCGTATATTGAGAGTTTTGAATGATGCAGCAGTTGACGGATATGCCACTGGAAAATCTCCGACCTGATTACACTGTGTGTCGTAGGCACTACATACCAAGTTGAAACTGCAAATAGTTTTGAAGTTATAGAATGTATCTGTATCACTGTTGTTAGTTGCCTTCGTTCTCAAATGTAGATGCAGGCAGATCTCTGAAGCTATGATCTTGGACTAAGATTTACACGTGCTGCTGAAACTTTTCTGATGGAGACAGCGTTATGAGAACTCACGTGAAGTAGGGAAGCTGAGTCCATCTTTGATGTGGGACGTTGCAGTGGGGCATAACCATTTTAACATAGTTGGACCTAATACCTGTCGAGAATTCACAGGTCAGCACACAGGGCAATTTCGTTATATTTAGGTAAGATAGAGAGGCGGGTAAGAGAGAAGGGGTACCAGACTGATATTTTTATAAGAACCAACATCATAAGGGTGACGATAATTCATCCCAGATTTACTTGCCAGCCATGCTGCTCGCTTTCCTTCATAGTACTGTTAAAAGAGTATCCACTTAGCAATTACATCAATAGGGAAATCAATGAGGTAAATCTAGTGTATTCGATAGCGTGATTACCTCTATAGTTGTCGTATTACGAATTGTAAGGTAGATATGCCAGCCGAGGAGAGTTCCCAGTGTCACGCTTAAGCCAATAATCACAACACCAGTTGCAATCTGTTTAAGAATGATACATTAGATTTCTGAAATCGCCTGGAATTCACTGAACCACACTATACGGGGAAGTGAGTGTAAAAGCAAAAACAATTTGGTTAGCTCATTTCAAGGCATTATCTAGACATCAAGGCTTTATTTCGAACTCACCCCAGTGGAAAAAGTAATAGCTAAATATCAACATATTAGGAAAGGACCAGATGGAGGAAATACGAAATCCACTTGAAAATGAAACAACTTATTGGAAATATTTTTCTGCATTGCTCAGACCCTCCAAAAATGTTGTCACGCCTGTGTCGGATTCTCCAAAAATGCATAGCTGTTGGAGGATCCGATACACGCCCGACAATAATATTTGAAGAGTCTAAGTACCATAGTTATTTTTAGATCAGGATATTGCTGATGGTGGACCTAGCACCACCTATCATAACAATCTGGTAATGATCAAGAATCACAATATATGTGGCTCATGGAGAAAGTGTCATATGCTCCCTAATCTCTAGAAGGCGAAACACAGAACTTCAATCAATATAACCAAATACTAGAAAATATCTTCTTGAAGAAACATTCAAAAAAATTTCCTGACGTACCAAAAACACACTAAAGAACAATCAGTCAACAATTAACAATCAATAAGCTTTAAATAACCTATCACCCCAAAAAAAGGGGGAAAGAAAAGGTCAAAACCCCACTAGACATCAAAACATGTTAAATAGTATATAATACGACAACTGACTCACGTAAAATAGCTTCAGAGGCATCATGTCAGCGAATCTCCAATCCTTATGAAGTGCATCGCTTACCAATATAACCTGAGAACATCAAACATTATACTCACACCAATTGAGCACAAGTAGCTAAAGACATAGAGGACTAAATTAACCATACCGAGGAATAGATTGTAGCAACAGTTGCATAGAAAACTAAAGTTACAAAGGCCTTGTAGTTCCTATGACCAACACAATTGTTTATCCAGGCACAATGATGATCCTGTTGAAAATTATGGTAAATTAGAAGACACGTACACTTTTAGCAGATAAAAAAGGAATCATTAAAAAAATGAGAGACACCCACCATTCTCAGAATACACCTTCTGCAGATACGGCAATGATGAGCCCTGGGAGGCTTGTATTCCAAACACTTCTCACATTTCTTCTTAAGTAAACCCTGAACGACAGGTATACAACAATTTTTGGTATGGTGAGTGTATATGCAATAATCAGGTACTATTATGGTGAGTGTATATGCAACAATCAATGTGTGTGCAGAGTTACTGCTCCAGCTTATAATAACAACCAAAGAATACTGTAATTACCAAAAAAACATGGGTGCCAATGCAAAGGATAACGCATGAAATATGTTGAATTGAGTGACCAATTCATCTAAAAGTTTAAACTACTAGATAAAGCACACTTACATGTCTTTAACATGATCTCTCATATGGAAGATCGAATTTTGTTTCGTGAGCCAGCACATCATAACTTTTTTGATAAGGAGTGGCGGGGAGACTTGAACCCATTATATCAGGTTGAATTATGTAACCAACTCATTTAAAATCCTAATCTATTGGAGAATGAACACTTTCTCTCTACCGTGTGTGTATAGAAAAAACTCAAGTACTACACGCACCATATGTTTTTGCTTGCACCAAGAAAACAAAAGACAAAAACGCTAATTCTCCGATATATGCAATGCTATGTATTCTTCGAAGGAATTTCGATTTCTTTTCCAGCCACATAGAGCACATTATGCAAATAGGTAGTGTTTCCCACAATTTCTTTGCTCTCAATTTCACTCTGCATGCTCTCTATACTGCTAAGATCCCTATGACTATCCTTGGGGTTACCCAATGTGCTCCAATGAAGAACCGGAAAAGCACTCCATACCTCTGTCTTTGGTAAAAATAGATAAATACATGCAAGATCACCAACACCATAAAACCATTTTCTCTTATTACTTGATCAAAGGTTAACAAAACATAAAACCATTTTAGTTTGATGAAAAAAGCCATTTTCTCCGCTGCTAGTCATCCTTGATCTTGCCATATTGTAGGAATAGTAACCGCCCAACAAATTGTACGATTACTGAGATTTCTGTTCCAGCAAGCCAAAAGCTTGGCTATACAGAAAACCTTTTTATCTGGCAAAGTAATCCTATTCGCTTGGTAGGCAATTGGACATCTTTCTTTCTAGAGATGTAGCATCATAAATGACAATGCCTCAACATATAGCCATCTGTAGTGATAAAAAGTTTCTTTTTCTGATACCATAAACCTCATCCTGAAACCTCTACCCATATCCAAACACTGGCATTGGCCCAATTTACTCCCTTGCTAATTCGAACCCCCCACACCCCCACACAAACCAACCTTACTGTTGGAGTTCTAGGGTCCTTGCCACTAGACTACTTATTTAGTGGGGATAAAATTATGGTATAAACAAACTTGGAAACGACCAAACATCAATCATCATATATTGAAATAAGAAAACATGATGCAACATAAAGATACCCTGCCAAGCCGTTTGTCCATAAAAAAAATTCTTTTTTTCACAACAATGTTTGGTTATACATTGGATGCCTCAATCCACAACAAGTTGTCCAAACACAACTTCAATTTCCAAAAAATCCTTTTCAACTTAACTTCAAATGCTTTTTTTTTTTCCAAATATCACATTTTTATGTCCAACCGCCTTAGAACTATGGATCATTTGTGGTAAGATTGAACTACAACAACACTAATTAAGCACTAAATTTATCTTATTATTGTTTGTTCAGCAATACTACTATCTCAATGATCATACAAACGTTAGAGCACCAGGGTCACAATCTAATTTTCTCATTTCAGACATTGATCTCACAATTTTGTTGGAAATAAAATACTATTACACATTATAAACTGCATAAAGAGCACTACAAGACAAAAAATATACATAATTAAGAACAGTTTGACTCAAAATAACAACAGTGTGTATAAAATGGGACAGAAGGAGTAACAATTAAAGACTTACAGATCTTTTGGATTCTTGATCCGAAGCTTCATGATCTTCAACATCAGGGAGATATGAAGAAGGAACACCACCTGGGTCTTTGAGAACACACACAAAGAAACTCAAAACACAAAGAGAAGCCACGAAAGTGAAGAACAAAGAGTGAAATTTGCCAGCTGAGCTCTGTAAACTCAACAAATCATCCAAGAAAATGAAAATTGTGACATAGTAAAGGAACCCCACAAAAATTAACACACACAGAATGTGAATTGATAGGAATTTCTTGAATTCCATGGATGATTTTTGAGATGGAGAAGAGGAAAAAGCTTCGACTTTGTATTTGGTTGAAATTCTGGAAATTCATTCCAGCTAATTGGGCTCATTTTCCAATTAAGAGTCCAATTTAATAACAGGCCTTGAGCCCAAATGATATCACTTTTCCTCAAGGCCGGCCCATAGTTTCTTTTCTCATTATTAGTATAGCTAATACTTTAATTTTTACTCCTATAAATCGAATTTACGTCTAGCGGGCAATAAGACTTTAATTTTTACTCCTATAAACCGAATTTACGTTTAGTGGGCAATAAATTCTTTAAGGACGCGGAATGTAACTTGTATGATATTATAATGCGAAATATAAATATATATATTGCTAAAAAATTATTTACTCGGAGAGACAAAAATCAAAGACGAACATAAAAATAGAAGCAAAAGTGCAAATGACCCTTTACTAATTAGCAAGGGCAAGTGCACTTATAGCCTATTTTGGATTACAATGTTAGCCATAATCTCAGTATGTAAAATTTTTGCAAGTTTAATCACTTCCAAACTAACTTCAAGCATACACAATAGAAGTTACAAAAATCTAAATTTGAAGTTGCCATTATTTTTGTCTGAAGTTTGGTTCGTTGATGCCAAATCTTTAATATTTTTTGCCTGGAGTTCCAGACATATTGGACTTAATTATAACGAAATGGACATAAATTAATTGGACAAATTGAGCGAAATTTGGACGGGTTAAAATGGCCTGAGGTAATAAATAAGATGGACTATTGATTCGCCCAATAGTTACTTGGGTGAAATAGATAAAAAGCAGATCATAACTCAATCTGCTCAATTCATATAAAGTTTTAACTCTTTTTTTATTCTTTTATAAAGATTTAGTGCCTAATAAAATTATTTTTTCTATTATAACTATTTACGACATATCATTTTTAAAAGATATTTTAATAAAATTTCTGATAAATCAATTTGAACGGTATATTAATCTAATGTCTATTTTCAAAACTTTCTCCAAAATGAACCAAAGACTACTAGGGTTTCAAGAAACATATTTCATTCATACTTAGCATACAAGATAGAAAGATACAACTAGCTAGCTAGGTTAGGATATTAATGTACACAATTTCTATGGTCCCAAAGACAAGAGCATGTGATCATCACATGCCCTCAATTAGTTTTTGAGCTACTCTGCGATCAGATGCGAATCTAAAATTTAAAATTTATAGATTTGTTTATCAATCTTAAATTAATATTGTAATAATAATTGAGATTTATGGTCAGAAATTTATGAATATTTAATATACTTCTTAATATAGATAATTTATAAAAAAAAAATTCATATAAATTGAAATGAGAAAAATAATATCATTTATCAAATGATGTATAGTTATAGACGTGGGAGAATCCAGAGACTTGCATATGGGGTTTGAAAGTTACTGGATTCACGTAAACCCCATATACGGCTCTATGGATCTGCCCGCGTCTACAACTATACATCAATCGATAAGTCATACTTTTTTTTTTCGTTTCAATTTATGTAAATCTATTTTTAAAATTTATTATGAAGAAGAACGAACGATTTACAAATTTGAAAATAAATTAATTTAAACTTCTAAAAGATTGTACTATATGGAAGGTATGATTGGACTTATTGCCTTGAATGTAACCACATGTGATTGGACTTATTGGTTGTAGAGCAAATGTTGTGCTAATGTATTCTCCAACTAATAATTTTTTTTTTATTCTTCTAAATTTCAATGGTTCACAAAGGAAAGTGTGTCCTATTTTTATTCACAAAAAATTTTTCAAACTTCACATTAATTCATAGTACTCTTTGAATGATCTTGAGTGCCCCGTCAAAATTGTGTTTAGGCTCTATTTATAAGTGTAGAATGATCTTGGGCAAATTTATATGCCCAAGTGATACTCAAAAGTGCCATTTTAGCCTTGTTTATCTATCAATGTGTATACATTCTCATGTAATTGGTAATAAAATGTGAATTTATACTAACCAACATGATTAGCATTGTTTTGCAGGTAAAATGTAATTTTGGGAAGCTTAAATGCATGTTGGAAGATATCGGGGTTGAACTCGGACGTGAGCACGGGACAAGGCATTGGACAACATAAAATAAAGGGGCTTTGCGATGGAGCCGTGTCATGCTGCCATCGCGGAGGCCTTCTGCCTGGATAGGGAATTTTCGCCCAAATTCCAGAGAGGGTACGCGATACGTCCGTGGCACGGTGGCTTGGCTCCGCGTTGCACGCCATGCCACGTTGGGCTTTATTTCCTGGACCTCCAGTTCCAGTGAAGGTCCGCGTCCGTAGCGTGTCACGGAGGCAGTGCTCCGCGATGCACTCCGTGACACGTTGCTCGTTATTCCGGAAAAAATTCTCACTAGTATAAATAGAACACTTAGGTTCATTTTTCAATATTCTGAATTGGTGGAGCAAGAACGTGGGTTACAGGCAGTTGAGGGGACAAAATTATCAGGGTTTTTCTCTCTTTCCTTCTCCTTGTACTCAATTGCTTGTATGTTTAACACTCATTTAAAGATGTTTAATCCACAAATGAGTGGCTAATTCCTCTTCTTGTCGAGGTTATGAACAATTGTGATGAAATTGAAATGTGATCATTGATTCTTTGGTTTTTCATCTTTTCTTCCATGGTTGTTCTATTAATTCTTGTTCTTACTGCATTAATGTGTGGCCTACGTTAATGTACATCTAAAAAGTCTGGTTTCACTCGAGAGAGCAAGAAATTGGAAAGTTGTGAATTAATAGGATATGATCTTTTCTTGGTTTGAAAAAATTTGAAATTGATTTACCTTCAGGATAGAAATATACCTGAAAGTCATATTAGTCAATTGAGGAACCGAGTTTGTATGGCTAGAACATGAATTGCATTTAATCACAGAAATGTAGGTGGATGGTTCATGATTCTTAAGTGCGGTTAAATACGAGAGTTTTAATCTCTTGACAAATGTTCTTGTCTAGCAACCGGAGGAAAAGATTAACCAAATTATGTTGATAATTAATTTCATTACATGTTCGTTTAACCTCAACATGTTCTCATTCATAGTTCAGACTCAAATTAGATAGTTGTTTTAGCTGTAGCATAAATATTATAAAACAAATATCAAACTCTTGGTTACACTGTTGTCTGCATTCTTAGAATCAAAATATAGTACACCTGAGCAGATTGCACTTCATCCCAGTCCCTGTGGGATCGATACTTGGCTTACTCAAGCCACTTTACTACTTGTTCGACCACGTGCACTTGCGTGTAGTTTTATACACCCCACAAATCACGCGAACATAGAACACGTCTTAATTTAAAACGCTCATGTTTTCAGACTTTTTCAATATTAGAGCCACAATGGGGCTTGGCTTGCTAAAGGCATCCAATGTTTTTAGTTCTTAGGGAATTGAAGCCTTATTGGCGCTTGACCTCCTTATGGCTTGCGTTTGTTTCAGTTTAATTCAATATTTGATGCTATTTTGAGGCGAGATCTTCTTATAGCGTGCAATTACTTTTTATTTATTTTGATGATTTTTCTTCTTATTTTGACTCCATAATGTTCCTAAATAGTAAAATAACACATGTTAGCATAAAATTACAATATTAGCATATTAAGACAATTTTATCTGTAATTCATCATAAAGAGTAGCAAAAGCGTCAGAAAATCACATAAATCATATAAAATATGTCCAATATCATTCCTATAGCTTCTTGTCCTTCAATTTCTGTTACTATATGTTGTATTTTGTATTTCAATTGTCGTATTATTTTGTTATAGTAATTACTATTCAAAATATTTTGTTGTGCTTTCACTTATGTTAATTACTTTATTTTCTGAACTACATTGAATTATTTTTTATTGGGTCAAGTATCTATCCAGAATAACTTCTCTACTCTAAGATTGGGAGCAAAATCTACGTACACTCTATCCTCCCACAAACTCACTTTGTAAAAATATTCTGAATATATATGTTATTATAATCTTTTTTAATAATAAATTATGAACATATATATACACACGTACATATATATATCCCTTTTATATAATACGAGAATATTATCAAAATTTTATATTATTTAATTATTTAAAAAATAACTACAAGCAACTATTCATTGATTATTGATGTGATAAATAATTTTGGATAGGACAAATACCACTAGTCTCGTCTCAATCATGAAAAAAATTTGAAATGTCAAATTCAGATTATAACTTTTTGCACATTAATAATTAATTAAAGCTTAATTTTAATTAAAAATTAACTTTCAATATAAATATAAAACAGAAAAAAAAATGAACATTAAAATGTTTCAAAACAAAATTGCTCTAACAAAAGTAATTCCTAATTTGTACGTCAATAACTGATTTCACGACTAATATAAGAGAGGAACATCATCGCTAACATTAATATGATCAAAAAACTTCTTCCCGATATTAAGGCTCTTTTATCATATTTTGCTCGTTGTAGTTATATTTTCGATACGATTCCTCTAGCCTCTGCATCGAGACCTACATTCATAAAATAGCATTATAAGAATAGTTAGGATTATCAGGAAAATTGATTACCTCCTTATATACCACACATATTTCTAAATAAAATTAATCACAATGTAAAAAAACACGATCCAAAATTTATTTTTCTGTATAAAGATGATACTAAAATCAGATTAGCCAAACCAAAACTCACCAAATAAGAAGATAATTTGCCCAAATTTTCTTGCAGAATTTAAGAATTAAGTCATCATTTGCCAATGCAGCATCATCAAGATTCTCATGTATGAAAAAAAATAATTGGGCAGATTTTCATTTTCTGCTTCATATTTTCTATGTGAATCTTGATGGTGCTGCACTAGCAAGCAATAACTGTCCGTCGGGGCAGAGCTATAATATCAGGAACGAATTTAGTAACAAGTTCAAAGAAATTCATAAATTTTAAATTTCAACTCTATCACTGGAGAGTGTCAATTCATGTTCGAAAGACGGGAATGAAATTCCTACTCATCAGCGAAGCAAAAAAATCTAACAAAGAAATTCAAAAGAATGCAAGAATATCACACCTGAAATTCAAACAAATCAAATTCAGTACAATAAAACAAAATTCGAATCACTTTTGCTTCTACACACTTGAAAAATTCAAGCATATACAAAAAAATTAGTAATTTTTATTTTATAATAGGCGAAGAAGATTCAATTGAACTTATTAGTCATCACTAATAGAGCTCATAACAAAACAAAAAAAATAAAATTATAAATTAAAAGAATCACTCGAATATCAAACACCAAATGAAAAAAAAAATTAATAAGCAGACACAAAGAACAAAAAAAATTATCTCTATTATGTGAATGAGAATCTACACATTTGAATTAATTATATAAACACTCGAATGTAAGAGTAATAGATCGATTATTTGATGAATTGATAAGAACTCAATGAGAGAGAATAAAATCAAAAACAAAAAAATAACATCAATAACAATAATATCTGAATCTCGAGTAGATAATATCAATCCTCACTGTTCATATTACTCCCACTTAAAACTCATTTTAGTCCAAGACTATACAAAATAAAATTTAAAAGCATAATCATAAATAAATAAATAAATTAAAAAAATAGAAAAGAGAAAAGAAAAAAAAATGTTTGAAGAAGAAGAAATATATGAATGAGTTGAGAAGGGAAAAGAGAGAGGATATACTTATACAGACAAAATTAATTAACCTATCTCTTAGCCGGACCATTTCTTCTTTTGTTACCAATAGGTGTTTGAATATTTGTGTCCACTTTTTAAAATTTTTTTAGTTTCGTCTGGTGTTTGATATTCGTATTTAGGATCGTTAATTTGAATTCATGCTGGAAAATCTCACTTTAAGAGGTGTAGAACTCTCTGCCAAAGATGATTTCATATTCAAGACCGAATCTGAGACCTTTAGTTCTTGACCTTTTCTTCTTCTGTGCACTTATATATTTTTAGAGTTTTTCCGTTTGGTGTCTGATACTCATTTTTAGGTTCGATTAATTTGAATTCGCGCCCGAAAATCTCATTTTGGGTGCAATTTCATACCCAGGCTCAAACCCGAAATGCCTAGTTAAAAATAAAGGAATACTTACTTTAGGATCTAATCTGAATTCGCGCCGGAAAATCTCACTTTTAGAGGTGTAGAACTCTCTGCCAAAGATGATTTCATATTCAAGACCGAATCTGAGACCTTTAGTTCTTGACCTTTTCTTCTTCTGTGCACTTATATATTTTTAGAGTTTTTCCGTTTGGTGTCCGATACTCATTTTTAGGTTCGATTAATTTGAATTCGCGCCGGAAAATCTCATTTTGGGTGCAATTTCATACCCAGGCTCAAACCCGAAATGCCTAGTTAAAAATAAAGGAATACTTACTTTAGGATCGTTAATCTGAATTCGCGCCGGAAAATCTCACTTTTAGAGGTGTAGAACTCTCTGCCAAAGATGATTTCATATTCAAGACCGAATCTAAGACCTTTAGTTCTTGACCTTTTCTTCTTCTGTGCACTTATATATTTTTAGAGTTTTTCCGTTTAGTGTCTGATACTCATTTTTAGGTTCGATTAATTTGAATTCGCGCCGGAAAATCTCATTTTGGGTGCAATTTCATACCCAGGCTCAAACCCGAAATGCCTAGTTAAAAATACAGGAATACTTACTTTAGGATCGTTAATTTGAATTCGCGCCAGAAAATCTCACTTTTAGAGGTGTAGAACTCTCTGCCAAAGATCGATTCCCTACCTAAGATTCGAATCTGAGACCTCTAGTTCATGACATTTTCTTCTTTTGTGCACTTGTTTATTTTTTTAATTTCTCATCTAATATTCGATACCCGTTCTCAGACTCGACTAAGTCGAATTCGCTTTCAAAAATAATATCATTTTGTGAGATAAAACGCTCCCCTCCAAAAACGATTTTATACCTAATTTTGGTGATTCTTCTTATCCCATTTTACTGCTACTAATAGATCAAAAAAAAATTAGAAAAATTATCTAGATAGTTCAAATAATGTCCAATCTAGTAATGATAAATAATAGGACTATGAACACACAAGGCAACAAATATAAGATTCTTGATTTGATGTCATTACCAGAAAAGAGACAAAAATAAAAATAATCATCCTTAAGACTTTTTTGTTTACATTAATGTTATTATGATCAATTTTTATTTTTAAAAAATATATTAGTAGTGTCATTATTACAATATTGTTGACATCATTCTCCTCTATCTTCATCTGTTTTACGGGACGAAACTATAATATTAGATACAAATTCGAATGAATTTAAAGGTTTTTTGCTTTATTTTTATATTCATATTAAGAAATCAAATAAATATGCATATATATATAATTACGAATTCAATAACTAAAACAAGCCAAATGATTATAATAGATCTATTTTATTGAATACTTTGTTATTTCTTATCAGCATGGTAACGTAAATTAATTTCTTTCAACTTAGATTGAACAAGAAATAAAAAAAATTACATAATTTTCATAATGTTGGAGAAAGTTTTGTTTTCACTCTGTCTTATAACAACAAACCATGTCAATTACTGGTCTCTTAGGATTGATGAAATTTCTTCACTTTTATTTAGAATTTCGAGTTCGAGTTCAAGTTCAAGTTTAAAAAATGAAAAAATCCTAATCGAAAGTATTTTCTTTTAAAATGAGTCGTATACAACAAGGAATTTGAATTAGTTGAATTAGTAATATATTTTTGGTTACCAAATGATTAAAAAGGAGAGCCTGATGTACTAAAAATTCCACATTGATTATACAATATACAAAAAGAATCGCACTTTAAAGAATACTGATTATAGATATATTACTAAAACCCGTGATCTATATATAAATCTCATATAAATAATTTTATTGTTACTTCAAAGTTTTTACCCTCCTTCGAATACCAGATAATTATAAAATAAAAATTACTAGAATGAGGACAAAATAAAAAAAAAAATCATAATGCATATATTAAACGTGGGGGTATGTGATGTCCTAATCATGGCCAACAACCTAGTACAATGTGGATTTATGACATAATTAATCTTATTTTTGACCCAAAAAAATAAAATAAAATAACTAAATAAATAAAAGTCTCATGACATAATGATATTTAAGAACTTTTTCATTTAAAGAGGTTATTATTTCTTCAACTTAATTTTCCAAAAATGCAACTAGCAATTGATAAATTAAATATCTAAGTCATTGTCACATTGATATAGTTTTATGTCATGGCATGGCATATTTTTGTCAATATTTATTTACATAATAAATTGAAAAAATTGATATTTGTATTATATGACATCACTTCGTATAACGTGCATTCGCTCCTAAACAGAATAACAATCTTTTAGAAGTATAAGAATTGATTTAAAAATATATACTTTATTAAACAAAAGGATAAGTGATTGAGTTTAATTACTCAAATGTCCAGTTGATTAAGAATGTTAATTAGAATAAAAAGATCTCCTAATTAAGCATCTTAATTAAAGTGGTTTTGATCCATTAATTAGTGCCTTATACTTTTTGATTCACTAAAGAAAGATATTTCAGAGGTTTAATTAGAAGCATATTTATATAAAAACATTGCAGCAATAATAAATATAAAAATATTTATCTTTATGTTATCATCGATTTTTTACTTCGCAATAATTTAAAATATAATTTCATAGATATATGATAAATATTTGACAGGTAAATTCAATAAATGAATCTTAAATTTAGATCTTCATTATAATAAAAAATTCTTTTATGTTGAATAGAGTGGTTTAGGGTCTTAATTAAGTAACCAAAATTAATAATTAAAAAAAATTAAAAGTAATATGTATTTCATACTAAGTTGTTTACATATAAACTATGGGCTCTTTGGTTCCACTAAGCTGGCATTTTAGATTTTTTAAACTCTAAAACATAGGATATCTGTTAAAATGTTAAAAATACTCCTGAAATCTCATGTTAAAAGTTTTAACAGTTGTCAAAAATATTTCAATATTTATTTAACTTTTAAATATTTCATAGTTGATTTAAGCGTGCATTACAGACGTGTGACTACTTATATTATGATTATCTTGAATCTATTTAAAAATTATGTCTAAATTCAAACGTAAAAAACACTCATTAAATCTCTTACTTAGTCTATAAAAGAGAAATTATTGATTTTTTGTTCACATTAAAACTAGCATATATCGTTATTTTCATGAATCTAAAGGAAATGGGAATCACTATTGAAATCATTTTTATCGCTAAGTAATAAAAAAATTATTGCTAATCTTATTTAACGAAAAATCATTGCTAATCTTTTGTAACGATAAATTATATCAAATAAAATTTATCGGCGATGAGTTATTTAGCGATAAATTACGGAGGAATTTCACATTTTCTAAAAGTGAATAAGGGACAAGAAGAAACAAAAGTACAACCAAAACTTTGCAAAACCATGGATTTATTTGGTTAATCAAGGTAGTTCCCATTGGATGTTGGAACCTGTGGACTTTTTTATAATAATTATTATTATTATTAATAATAATAATAATAATAATTAAAAAAAAATCCATGTTAACTAATAAACATTTCATGTTGGTAGGTGACAGTCAATAAAAAGAAACAAAAATGTTTCATAAAGTTTTTTTTAAGTGAAAGAGAAAACTATAGATTAAAGTTTTTTAGATCGTTGGTCACAATTAAAGAAAAAACTGATAAAGATATTAAAAAGATCAAATTGGCATTTGAGATTCTTTGAAAATCTCAAAAAGTAGGATGAATTTTGAAATACGATAAAAATATGTATAAAAGTCTCATGACATAATGATATTTAAGAACTTTTTCATTTAAAGAGGTTATTATTGCTTCAACTTAATTTTCCAAAAATGCAACTAGCAATTGATAAATTAAATGTCTTAAGTCATTGTCACATTGATATAGTTTTATGTCATGGCATGGCACATTTGTGTCAATATTTATTTACATAATAAATTTAAAAAATTGATATTGGTATTATATGACTATCACTTCGTATAACGTGCATTCGCTCCTAAACAGAATCGCAATCTTTTAGAAGTATAAGAATTTATTTAAAAATATATACTTTATTAAACAAAAGGAAAAAGCTTCGACTTTGTATTTGGTTGAAATTCTGGAAATTCATTCCAGCTAATTGGGCTCATTTTCCAATTAAGAGTCCAATTTAATAACAGGCCTTGAGCCCAAATGATATCACTTTTCCTCAAGGCCGGCCCATACTTTCTTTTCTCATTATTAGTATAGTTAATACTTTACTTTTTACTCCTATAAATTGAATTTACGTCTAGCGGGCAATAAGACTTTAATTTTTACTCCTATAAACCGAACTTACGTTTAGTGGGCAATAAATTCTTTAAGGACGCGGAATGTAACTTGTATGATATTATAATGCGAAATATAAATATATATATTGCTAAAAAAGTATTTACTCGGAGAGACAAAAATCAAAGACGAACATAAAAATAGAAGCAAAAGTGCAAATGACCCTTTACTAATTAGCAAGGGCAAGTGCACTTATAGCCTATTTTGGATTACAATGTTAGCCATAGTCTCAGTATGTAAAATTTTTGCAAGTTTAATCACTTCCAAACTAACTTCAAGCATACGCAATAGAAGTTACAAAAATCTAAATTTGAAGTTGCCATTATTTTTGTCTGAAGTTTGGTTCGTCGATGCCAAATCTTTAATATTTTTTGCCTGGAGTTCCAGATATATTGGACTTAATTATAACGAAATGGACATAAATTAATTGGACAAATTGAGCGAAATTTGGACGGGTTAAAATGGCCTGAGGTAATAAATAAGATGGACTATTGATTCGCCAACAGTTACTTGGGTGAAATAGGTAAAATGCAGATCATAACTCAATCTGCTCAATTCATACAAAGTTTTAACTCTTTTTTTATTCTTTTATAAAGATTTAGTGCCTAATAAAAATTATTTTTTCTATTATGACTATTTACGACATATCATTTTTAAAAAATATTTTAATAAAATTTCTCATAAATCAATTTGAATGATATATTAATTTAATGTCTATTTTCAAAACTTTCTCCAAAATGAACCAAAGACTACTAGGGTTTCAAGAAACATATTTCACTTATACTTAGCATACAAGATAGAAAAATACAACTAGCTAGTCTCAATTAGTTTTTGAGCTTACTCTGCGATCAGATGCGAATCTAAAATTTAAAATTTATAGATTTGTTTATCAATCTTAAATTAATATTGTAATAATAATTAAGATTTATGGTCAGACATATATGAATATTTAATATACTTCTTAATATAGATAATTTATAAAAATAAATTCATATAAATTGAAATGAGAAAAACAATATCATTTATCAAATGATGTATAGTTATAGACGTGGGAGAATCCAGAGACTTGCATATGGGGTTTGAAAGTTACTGGATTCACGTAAACCCCATATACGGGTCTCTGGATCTGCCCCCGTCTATAACTATACATCAATCGATAAGTCATACTTTTTTTTTTCCGTTTCAATTTATGTAAATCTATTTTTAAAATTTATTATGAAGAAGAACGAACGATTTACAAATTTGAAAATAAATTAATTTAAACTTCTAATATAGTATGTTTAAGATTATGAATTTTTAAATTCATATTAACTATACAAATATTATAACATACTAAATATCAAAATATCACGAGTTGAAATTTAATTGAGATCTTCAATTAGTCGGTCGAATTGAATTTTGTTAAGGTCGATGTTTGCTTTCCTAATCTGAATTAGTCAGTAGCTTTCCAATTTTGTGAAAATCGAAAAGCTTTACTCTAATGATATTTGACTGAATATAAATTTTTTTCAAAAAAACTTTAATTTTTCTTTGTGGGAAATTAAATATCTTTTTTAACTAAATATGAAACAAAATACCAACCACTCCCCAAAAAAAAAAAATTAAAAAAATCAATAATAATAAATAGTACTTCTTAGGTACCAAGTTGAGTCCAACCTAGGACAAATTCTATTAAAAGATTGTACTATATGGAAGGTATGATTGGACTTATTGCCTTGAATGTAACCACATGTGATTGGACTTATTGGTTGTAGAGCAAATGTTGTGCTATTGTATTCTCCAACTAATAATTTTTTTTTTATTCTTCTAAATTTCAATGGTTCACAAAGGAAAGTGTGTCCTATTTTTATTCACAAAAAATTTTTCAAACTTCACATTAATTCATAGTACTCTTTGATAAAGATATTATTTATTATTGACTTTTTAATAATAATTAATTTATTGTCTTCTCCAATTAAATACAAATTTGGACCATTTATTTGTTCTTTAATTGGCCATTGCATCTTTTCTCTTTATCGGATGTGGGAATTGTACAATGTATAAAAGAAATAATAATAATTAGCGACGAATACCTTTTGTTATTCAATGAAAGAAATATATATATTATTAAATTTTTAAATATGCATTCTTCTCAAGCAACACATAATAAATAGGCACAGTCAATCGATTGTCGTACAATCAAATAATAAAATAAATACGTAGTTGAACAAGTAGAAAAATTCAACAACTCAATTATATAAAACGTAATAAAAGTTCATCTTGCAAAAAGTTCCATCAAGACCCTTGATAAAAATATGATACTCATAAAAGTATGTGAAAACACAATACTAAAATTCATAATCAACAATGAAAAATAGAAAGTAGAAAGAAAAAATTTGTTGCCGAATCTTTCGTCTCGGTCCTAGTATATCCTTCCCTCCAAAAGTATTGGCTTTGCCTCCTTAGGTTGAGTGCACTGTCAAAATTGTGTTTAGGCTCTATTTATAAGTGTAGAATGATCTTGGGCAAATTTATATGCCCAAGTGATACTCAAAAGTGTCATTTTAGCCTTGTTTATCTATCAATGTGTATACATTCTCATGTAATTGGTAATAAAATATGAATTTATACTAACCAACATGATTAGCATTGTTTTGCAGGTAAAATGTAATTTTGGGAAGCTTAAATGCATGTTGGAAGATATCGGGGTTGAACTCGGACGTGAGCACGGGACAAGGCATTGGACAACATAAAATAAAGGGGCTCCGCGATGGAGCCGTGTCACGCTGCCATCGCGGAGGCCTTCCGCTTGGATAGGGAATTTTCGCCCAAATTCCAGAGAGGGTACGCGATACGTCCGTGGCGCGGTGGCTTGGCTCCGCGTTGCACGCCGTGCCACGTTGGGCTTTATTTCCTGGACCTCCAGTTCCAGTGAAGGTCCGCGTCTGTAGCATGTCACGGAGGCAGTGCTCCGCGATGCACTCCGTGACACGTTGCTCGTTATTCCGAAAAAATTCTCACTAGTATAAATAGAACACTTAGGTTCATTTTTTAATATTCTGACTTGGTGGAGCAAGAACGTGGGTTACAGGCAGTTGAGGGGACGAAATTATCAGGGTTTTTCTCTCTTTCCTTCTCCTTGTATTCAATTGCTTGTATGTTTAACACTCATTTAAAGATGTTTAATCCACAAATGAGTGGCTAATTCCTCTTCTTGCTGAGGTTATGAACAATTGTGATGAAATGTAATCATTGATTCTTTGGTTTTTCATCTTTTCTTCCATGGTTGTTCTATTAATTCTTGTTCTTACTGCATTAATGTGTGGCCTACGTTAATGTACATCTAAAAAGTCTGGTTTCACTCGAGAGAGCAAGAAATTGGAAAGTTGTGAATTAATAGGATATGATCTTTTCTTGATTTGGAAAAATTGAGAATTGATTTACCTTCAGGATAGAAATATACCTGAAAGTCGTATTAGCCAATTGAGGAACCGGGTTTGTATGGCTAGAATATGAATTGCATTTAATCACAGAAATGTAGGTGGATGGTTCATGATTCTTAAATGCGGTTAAATACGAGAGTTTTAATCTCTTGACAAATGTTCTTGGCTAGCAACCGGAGGAAAAGATTAACCAAATTATGTTGATAATTAATTTCATTACATGTTCGTTTAACCTCAGCATGCTCTCATTCATAGTTCAGACTCAAATTAGATAGTTGTTTTAGCTGTAGCATAAAAATTATAAAACAAAATATCAAACTCTTGGTTACACTGTTGTCTGCATTCTTAGAATCAAAATATAGTACACTTGAGCAGATTGCACTTCATCCCAATACTTGTGAGATCGATACTTGGCTTACTCAAGCCACTTTACTACTTGTTCGACCACGTGCACTTGCGTGTAGTTTTATACATCCCACAAATCACGCGAACATAGAACACGTCTTAATTTAAAACGCTCATGTTTTCAGACTTTTTCAATATTAGAGCCACAATGGGGCTTGGCTTGCTAAAGACATCCAATGTTTTTAGTTCTTAGGGAATTGAAGCCTTATTAGCGCTTGACCTCCTTATGGGTTGCGTTTGTTTCAGTTTAATTCAATATTTGATGCTATTTTGAGGCGAGATCTCCTTATAGCGTGCAATTACTTTTTATTTATTTTGACGATTTTTCTTCTTATTTTGACTTCATAATGTTCCTAAATAGTAAGATAACACATGTTAGCATAAAATTACAATATTAGCATATTAAGACAATTTTATCTGTAATTCAATCATAAAGAGTAGCAAAAGCGTCAGAAAATCACATAAATCATATAAAATATGTCCAATATCATTCCTATAGCTTCTTGTCCTTCAATTTCTGTTACTATATGTTGTATTTTGTATTTCAATTGTCGTATTATTTTGTTATAGTAATTACTATTCAAAATATTTTGTTGTGCTTTCACTTATGTTAATTACTTTATTTTCTGGACTACATTGAATTATTTTTTATTGAGTCAAGTATCTATCCAGAATAACTTCTCTACTCTAAGATTGGGAGCAAAATCTACATACACTCTATCCTCCCACAAACTCACTTTGTAAAAATATTCTGAATATATATGTTATTATAATCTTTTTTAATAATAAATTATGAACATATATATACATACGTACATATATATATCCCTTTTATATAATAAGAGAATATTATCAAAATTTTATATTATTTAATTATTTAAAAAATAACTACAAGCAACTATTCATTGATTATTGATGTGATAAATAATTTTGGATGGGACAAATACCACTAGTCTTGTCTCAATCATGAAAAAAATTTGAAATGTCAAATTCAGATTATAACTTTTTGCACATTAATAATTAATTAAAGCTTAATTTTAATTAAAAATTAACTTTCAATATAAATATAAAACAGAAAAAAAAATGAACATTAAAATGTTTCAAAACAAAATTGCTCTAACAAAAGTAATTCCTAATTTGTACGTCAATAACTGATTTCACGACTAATATAAGAGAGGAACATCATCGCTAACATTAATATGATCAAAAAACTTCTTCCCGATATTAAGGCTCTTTTATCATATTTTATTCGTTGTAGTTATATTTTCGATACGATTCCTCTAGTCTCTGCATCGAAGACCTACATTCATTTAAAATAGCATCATAAGAATAGTTAGGATTATCAGGAAAATTGATTACCTCCTTATATACCACACATATTTCTAAAGAAAATTAATCCCAATGTAAAAGAATATGATATAATGTTACAGTTTTTACATTTGAGTTCGATCTAAAATTTATTTTTCTGTATAAAGATGCTACTAAAATCAAATTAACCAAACCAAAACTCACCAAATAAAAAGATAATTTGCCCAAATTTTCTTGCAGAATTTAAGAATTAAGTCATCATTTGCCAATGCAGCATCATCAAGATTCTCATGTATGAAAAAAAACAATTGGGTAGATTTTCATTTTCTGCTTCATATTTTCTATGTGAATCTTGATGGTGCTGCACTAGCAAGCAATAACTGTCCGTCGGGGCAGAGCTATAATATCAGGAACGAATTTGGTAACAAGTTCAAAGAAATTCATAAATTTTAAATTTCAACTCTATCACTGGAGAGTGTCAATTCATGTTCGAAAGACGGGAATGAAATTCCTACTCATCAGCGAAGCAAGAAATTCTAACAAAGAAATTCAAAAGAATGCAAGAATATCACACCTGAAATTCAAACAAATCAAATTCAGTACAATAAAACAAAATTCGAATCACTTTTGCTTCTACACACTTGAAAAATTCAAGCATATACAAAAAAATTAGTCATTTTTATTTTATAATAGGCGAAGAAGATTCAATTGAACTTATTAGTCATCACTAATAGAGCTCATAACAAAACAAAAAAAATAAAATTATAAATTAAAAGAATCACTCGAATATCAAACACCAAATGAAAAAAATAATAATAAGCAGACACAAAGAACAAAAAAAATTATCTCTATTATGTGAATGAGAATCTACACATTTGAATTAATTATATAAACACTCGAATGTAAGAGTAATAGATCGATTATTTGATGAATTGATAAGAACTCAATGAGAGAGAATAAAATCAAAAACAAAAAAATAACATCAATAACAATAATATCTGAATCTCGAGTAGATAATATCAATCCTCACTGTTCATATTACTCCCACTTAAAACTCATTTTAGTCCAAGACTATACAAAATAAAATTTAAAAGCATAATCATAAATAAATAAAAAAATTTAAAAAAAAATAGAAAAGAGAAAAGAAAAAAAAATGTTTGAAGAAGAAGAAATATATGAATGAGTTGAGAAGGGAAAAGAGAGAGGATATACTTATACAGACAAAATTAATTAACCTATCTCTTAGCTGGACCATTTCTTCTTTTGTTACCAATAGGTGTTTTAATATTTATGTCCACGTTTATTAAATTTTTTTAGTTTCGTCTAGTTGTCGGTATTCATATTTAGAATCGTTAATTTGAATTTATGTTGAAAAATTTCACGTTAAGAGGTGTAGAACTCTTTGCCAAAGATGATTTCATATTCAAGACCGAATCTGAGACCTTTAGTTCTTGACCTTTTCTTCTTCTGTGCACTTATATATTTTTAGAGTTTTTTCGTTTGGTGTCCGATACTCATTTTTAGGTTCGATTAATATGAATTCGCGCCAGAAAATCTCACTTTTAGAGGTGTAGAACTCTCTGCCAAAGATTGATTCCCTACCTAAGACTCGAATCTGAGACCTCTAGTTCATGACCTTTTCTTCTTTTGTGCACTTGTTTATTTTTTTAATTTCTCATCTAATATTCTATACCCGTTTTCAGGCTCGACTAATTCAAATTCGAATGAATCTAATGATTTTTTGCTTTATTTTTATATTCATATTAAGAAATCAAATAAATATGCATATATATATATATATATATATATATATATATATGTATATATAATTACGAATTCAATAACTAAAACAAGCCAAATGATTATATAGATCAATTTTATTAAATACTTATTATCTCTTATCAGCACAGTAACGTAAATTAATTTCTTTCGGTTTATATTGAACAAAAAAGAAAGAAAATTACATAATTTTTATAATGTTGAAGAAAGTTTTGTTTTCACTTTGTCTTATAACAACAAACCATGCCAATTACTGGTCTCATAGAATTGATGAAATTTTTTCACTTTTATTTAGAGTTTTGAGTTCGAGTTCAAGTTCAAAAAATGAAAAAATCTTAATCGAAAGTATTTTCTTTTAAAATGAGTCGTATACAACAAGGAATTTGAATTAGTTGAATTAGTAATATATTTTCGGTTACCAAATGATTAAAAAGGAAAGCCTGATGTACTAAAAATTCCACATTGATTATACAATATACAAAAAGAATCGAACTTTAAAAAATACTAATTATAGATATACTACTAAAACCCGTGATCTATATATAAATCTCATATAAATAATTTTATTGTTACTTTAAAGTTTTTACCCTCCTTCAAATACCAGATAATTATAAAATAAGAATTACTAGAATTAGGACAAAATAAGAAAAATCATAATGCATATATTAAATTCATGGCCAACAACCTAGTACAATGTGGATTTATGTATCATGGTCGATATGTTTAAGTTATCTTTTAATTTCTTTTGGTTCATTTATTTTTTTAATCATATTTTTGGCAAAAAAGTTTAAAAAAAAACTAAATAAATAAAAGTCTCATGACATAATGATATTTAAGAACTTTTTCATTTAAAGAGGTTATTATTTCTTCAACTTAATTTTCCAAAAATGCAACTAGCAATTGATAAATTAAATATCTAAGTCATTGTCACATTGATATAGTTTTATGTCATGGCATGACACATTTTTGTCAATATTTATTTACATAATAAATTGAAAAAATTGATATTGGTATTATATGACATCACTTCGTATAACGTGCATTCGCTCCTAAACAGAATAACAATCTTTTAAAAGTATAAGAATTGATTTAAAAATATATACTTTATTAAACAAAAGGATAAGTGACTGAGTTTAATTACTCAAATGTCCAGTTGATTAAGAATGTTAATTAGAATAAAAAGATCTCCTAATTAAGCATCTTAATTAAAGTGGTTTAGATCCATTAATTAGTGCCTTATACTTTTTGATTCACTAAAGAAAGATATTTAAGAGGTTTAATTAGAAGCATATTTATATAAAAATAGTGCAGCAATAATAAATATAAAAATATTTATCTTTATGCTATCATCGATTTTTTACTTCGCAATAATTTAAAATATAATTTCATAGATATATGATAAATATTTGATATGTAAATTCAATGAATGAATCTTAAATTTAGATCTTCATTATAATAAAAAATTCTTTTATGTTAAATAGAGTGGTTTAGGGTCTTAATTAAGTAATCAAAATTAATAATTAAAAAAAATTAAAATTAATATGTATTTCATACTAAGTTGTTTACATATAAACTATGGGCTCTTTGGTTCCACTAAGCTGGTTACATATAAATTATATCAAATAATAATATTTACCTTAAAATATTAGAGAGTTCAATATAAATACAAACGAAAAAGACATACACGGGAAATATAATCTCTTATTAGTCGATATATAACTATTGATTCTTTGTTAAAAATCAATATAAAGCGTTTTCTTTTTCAATAAATCCAATATATTGTAAATTTGAATTCAACGAATTATATAATAGATCAATCCACAAAATATCGAATAAACTCACTCATATATAATAGCTCGCAAACCATTAATAAATCCATTGGAAGTTGGTAGAATGGGCTCTTTCATTAATAAATCCATGTTTTAACTAATAAATATTTTATTGTATGGTAGGTTGCTATAAATAAAAAGAAACAAAAATGTTTCTTAATATATTTTATTTTTTAAATTACTTTACACATGCTGATCATTAATTCTTATATTTTTTTAATATAGTCTTGAACTCATAGTGTTCGGGTCAGTTATTAATTTTATGGGGTTATTTGTATAAATATCTATTTTGGGATGGTCTTTAAATGTTGCCTCACATTTGGTGGTCTTTATATTTTGTCCTTTAATAATTTAAGTAAAAAATAAGTGGACGAAAATATCCTTAACATTGAAATAACAAATAGTTTTTGTTCGTCAAAAGTTTATATGTTCATATCGATATAACATAAGTTATGTAAAAGTACAAAAAGTTACGCCGCTTAATTCCTACTGAATTTATACCAATAGACGCAAAAGTTCGATTCAGAACTCATAAATTGTATCGAAAAAGACATAACTTATACCGATATAGACAAAACTTCAGTTCGAAACCCAGAAGTTATGCCATAAAATATATAAATTAATTATTACAGAACTTATGTCGAGCAAGACAAAAATAAATTTAAACTTATGCCTAGTGAAATCAGGTCACAGAGAAATCTGATTTTTTCCTTTTTTGATATTATTGCTCTTTCTGGTTCTTAAACTAAATTAATAAATAAATAAGTTGGTCTTTAGTTTTTAATTTCCCCCTAAATAGTGGGATATTTCCAACTAAAAAATCATGAAGCAGACCAAAGAGTCGTTGGGGGCCCTAATATCAAGAAGCCCATAATTGAGTTCGTGTTCAAAGCCCAAATTTAAAGAAAAAGTGAAGCCCAATGGACTATCATAATCCTTGTGTGTGCCTAAACACCCATTGGGCCATTGGCTTTCGCGATATTTAGGCGATTTACATTGGCAATTATCAAAATATATAATTTAGCGAGTGAGATATCATATCCTCAACTAATTGTTTAAGAGTCAAGGACTACGATACCAATTAGTGTATATGATTCGTTAAAGAGAAAAATACTTTTTATCAAAAAAAATTTTATACCCAAAATTTGAACTCGAAAATTCTGATTAAGAGTAGACAAATCATATTCATTTCGCTATAAGCTTGTTGGTAGTAATTATTTATTTGTATTTTAAATTAAACCTCTAATTAATCCTTAATATAGAAGATCAAGATAATCCAAATTAAAAAAGACTACGTGGTCTAGCTAAAACCTTTAACTTTTCAAGGGCATTCATGATTTTTTTCTAATATTACAAAAAATATTCTTTAGCAAAAGGAATTGATTCAATCTTCAATAGGGTTAAGATATTACATTCTCAAAAGATGTGTTGCAATGCTCGTCTGCTGGCATGAATCTACTGACACGTAGTTTTTTGAGATATTCGAAATATTATCGTGAATGATTCAGTGAACGTCTTGAAATTTTATTAGCAACACGAGACGATTCGTTGAATGGTCATTGGCTTTGCCGGAACTAAGAGTTTGAAATCAACAACGTGTAACTGCTTGATGATCCTATCCTAACTGCTTAAATTTAAGATTTAGATATTTGAAAACTATACAAAAAGATATTGTAAGTTGCAATTCATTCGAAAACTGTACAAAAAGATATTATAAGTTGCAATTCTTCTCATATTAATATGATGAGAGAGTACATTTTAAAATATTGGTCAAAGTTTATATAGTATTACTCTCGAAAATCAAAATGTGCCAAGTAAAAAAGAACGAAGGGAGACACTCTGCAATCATTGAGTATAATCCTATATAGTCAGGAGACCATTAATCAGGTTCGAGCCCTGGGATCAAAATCACCTTTGATAGGGAATGCTTATCTTTAAAGTGTGACATTTCGGCGTGAATTTAAATAATTGAACCCCAAAATAATATCAAACACCGAATAAAAAAATTATTAATTAGACTTTTGTTTTTAATTTAATGATAGATTTTACGAAGATTAAAGTACATTAGTTTTGCATAATCTAAGGAGTGTGAGAGCAATTTTGTCAATTTTTATGTTAATCCACGTGTAATTATACTTTTATTTTACATTAATCTATTTTACATAAAATAATATATAAAGTACAATATTATTTATTTTATGCAAACAAATAAAAAGAGTAGCCAATTCTAAGTGACAACTTGATTAGATCAACAACATGAATTCATGGGAGCATTATCGAGCCAAAATTTTAATTTTATGAATTTTGAATTTTATAACGATAACTTTAAGTAATATTAATTAAATTTTAAATTTAATATTTATATATATTTAATAAATTTTTTAATATAAATATATCATTTAAGTAAAAATTACAAAATTTAATTGAACCGAAAGATCAAGAAAGAATAGTAAATAAAATAAAAAATAAACTTTTCCACTTAGAAGTTATTTAGGCTGACTATCGAAACACCAAATATAGCATCAACCAAAAGAAAAAAAAAAAGAAACATTAAGCTAATATATTTGGTTAGTTTACGTTACTAATTATTATACTACAATATTAAAAATTTCGTTATGAATCTGACCGAACTCAATAATTTTTTTAATTTTTTAAATTTTGAATTTGTTACTATATAAAAGCAAATTAAAGTAATTAAGAAGATTAATTATGAGATCGTTAAAAATTATGATAGAGTAATACGTGTTCTTTCATTCTTAATTAAAAATTCCGATTTAAATTCAACATATAAACTAATCTTTAATAGAAATAATGCTTCGCCTTTATAATAGTTCTTTCTAACGTAAATCTGAATTAATCATATTCGAAAATAAATATCGAAACATAAAAGAGATTGATGAGTATAAGCAACATATACAAAGAAGGGAGACAATCCCATTTGAAGTTTCTAGAGTTAAAATAAATAAATAAATAAAACATAATTTATACACCATTGATTTTTGGACATTTTTAAAATTAATTATCTGTCCCCTCCATCTTTTCACAACCTAATTATTAAATTCCATCTTTGAACTAAAAGATAAAAAGAGTTCCATTTATGGTGAATCACTTAATAATTAAATTCCACTTATAGTTATGTACTGGTAATTCTAGTTGAGTAATCAATTAAATAAACAGTTTCTGTTTTATATTTATCTTCATTCTAGTGAAAAATAAATAAAATTTTTAATTTTATTTTTAGCATTAATTATTTTAAAATTAAGAGAACGTTATAAAATAATAACGGAATGCCAAGACAACAAGATATATATAGCGAAAGAATTTGGGATATATATATATTTCAAACCGATATATAAATGAACTGAATGAACTTACTATTTGTAGAAGCACAAAAGTTGCTTGCAAGCTTATATGATTTTAAGTTTATCAAATTATAAGCTTATCCGATTGACTGTGTATATAAATGGACATTCATAATACAATATTTTTATAACATAGACACATAAATAGATAAAATTTAAGGAATTAATAAGGAATATATTAGTCAAATACACTCCTAATTATTTTTTTTAAAGAATTGTGTAAAACCTTATCCCAACAACTAAAATAGAATGGAGGGAATAGTTAATTTCCTGCCGAAAAGGGTTAAGATGAACATTCTTACTCCCACCTAGCTCCTCACGAGAAAGAAGAATATAAGCTAATAAAATTCCTATCAGAGACACGTATTTTTCTGATGACCTACTCCTAAAAACCATCAAAAATCGTTTCTGAGGAGATTTTGACGGAGACACACGTAGTTGAAAAAATCTATATTTCTAATAGCGATCGAAACTTTTATACCCATTTTTGTTAGGTTGATTTTCCTTTTGGTATTTAAACTTATTTGTTTGCTGTTGTTTCAAGTTTCTGTTTTATCTTTAAATTATTTTTTTTTTCTGATTTTCTAAACTAAATTAATAAATGAATGAGCTGGGGCCCCTAAATCATAAATTGAGTTCATGTCCCAAGCCCAATATTAAAGAAAAGGAGAAGCCCAATGGACTACCATAACCTCTGACCCATAATCAAAGGGTGTTTCTAAAAGTCTCGCCTATGAAGGGCTATTTGGTCAGGAAGAAAAGCTTAGTCTAAGATTTATTGGACCAATACTGAATCTCTCAGGAGGGTAAGCCAAGTAGCTTACGAGCTAGAGTTTTTTTTGGGGTTAGAATATATTCATTCAATTTTTCATGTATCGATTTTGTGGAAGTGCATAGGAGACCCTTTTCAGGTTGTCCCTATTGAGGATGTTTAGATCTCAGAGGAATTTCATACGAGGAGACTCCAATTGTGGTATTAGATCGATAGATCCGAAGATTGAGGAACAAAGATGTGGCCTTTGTAAAAGTCTAATAAGGGAACAAAATTGTCGAGGAAGTGACTTGGGAGACCGAGAAAGATATGAGATCCAAATACCCTCACTTGTTGCGAGCCTCGGGGAGTTAGTATGTAAGCCTAGACTACGACGACTAACGTGAGTTATCTTTCGAGCTACGAATTACCCCTCACTATTGTTGTGATTTGTTCAGATATTTGTTTGTCAATCCATGCTATTTAGCTATTTGTATCGTTCTATGAGATGTCTGGATTTGAATTTTTCTACATTTCAGGTTTTTGAATAGTCCGTATTATAGAGGAGACTCCACCAAAAATTTTCGGCAATTCCTAAGGACTTAACTTCGCGAGTCTAATTACATTTAAGAATGAATATTCTTAAGAATTTTCGACCTATAATTATTCATCACACCATTCTCTTCGATCAGACATTCGCCTCAATAAGAAAATATAATATATATTTTCCCATACCAATCTCATATCATTTTCATTGACCATTAATTTCTTGCATGCACCACCTTCTTGTTGACTTTTCAAAAATATAAAAAATAATTATGATGACAAGTAAATCCCACTTTAATTAATTTTCTCTTGATAATCCTAAGAAAAAACTTAAAAAATAAATAAATTAGAACCACAAAATGATACCCTCCTCTACCTTGTTAATTTTAAATTAAACCTCCAATTAATCCTCCAAACATAATCCAAATTTTAAAAAAAGACTACGTGGCCTAATTAAAACCTTTTAACTTTTCAAGGGCATTTAATTTCTCTAATATTACAACAAATATTCTTTAGAAAAAGGAATTAATTCAATGTTCAATTTAGGGTTAAATTTGGTAATACACTATTGGACAGTCCACTCAATTATGCATGAATGTTTCCTATTTAATTGACATAAGTACAACTAAATCACCAACAACTTATTGAGAGAAATTCAATTTTTTTTTTAAAAAAAAAAATCATCTTCCTCAAGAGAGTTATAGTTGAAGCCATGAAAGAAGAAGAAGAAGAGAAAATTAGAATTTGTTGTGAGATACAAATTCACTTGATCACATTTAGAGAATTTGGAGAAAGGTGTTGCAAGCTAGTGAAGGAGCAAAGGGCAAGATTTTATATTCTCAAAAGATGTGTTGCAATGCTCGTCTGCTGGCAGGAATCTACTGACACGTAGTTTCTCGAGAGAGACGATTGATCAGAGACGACATCATGGAGGGATTTAGTGAACGTTTTGAAATTACTTAGTGATACAAGACGATTCACTGAATGGTTAACGTTGATAGTTGTATCGTACTGGATCAACTGTAAGAATCTGAAACCAATAACATGTAACTTCTTGGTGATAAGATCGCAAGGGTGTAAACTTTGGTGATATATATACTTTCTTTTGCTTCGTGATTTTTTTTTTAAATCTCTTTTGTCATCTTTCTTTTCTTTCTCCTTCTCCTTAAACCGATATGCATATCGAAGTTAGTAGGTCGTGCAGTGTGCTCGAACTATGTATATACATGCATGCATGCAGTTCATAAAGATTTAAAAAAAAAAATTAATCGTGATGTTCGAACCAACTTACACATATCTCAATTGTAATAGTATAAAATATATATATCAAACTTTAACGCATTGATTTACTGGATTTTCAATCTTTAAGTGTAAAATTACAACATTTATAATTTTTTTCATTTTAACAATTCATAACTTAGAATGTGGAGCCCGACTAAATTTGGATTCACGCCGTCCACATTGATGATAAAATGTTCTCTAACAAAGGCGATCACATATCCAAAACTCAAACTCGAGACATTCTGATAAAACTGAATGAATAATTATCGCTCTACCACAAACCTCGTTGGTGATCATAAATTATTATATCTGGCATGCATTTCATGTGTTTATTAGCTTATACGTAAATACAGATAGATGCATGCATAAATTATATTCAATTATTGCTTAAACCTATGGCCAACCATTATTTATGCAAATTATCTTCTTCTTTTTTTTGTTTTAATTTTTCTGATTTTAATTTCATGAGATAATTATGCAAAATTCTGAAATTAATTTTGATCGGTTTATATTTAGTGAATTGTACTGCAATATTATCTATTTGCTTTTTTGAGTCATTTCATTGCCAGTGATGAAATAACAAAAAGATCTTTCAATACACGATGCATATAATTGATTGAGAACAAGACGTTTAATTATTTATAATAACATACTCGGTGTAATGTTCGGGAGGGTAGAGTGTACGTAAATCTTATCCCTACTTTAGGTTGTTTTCGCTAGACCCTTGGAGCAGTTCGAAAAAAGAAATGATGGAAGTGAAGAAGCCATAGTAAAATACTACAAAAACCATGGCAAAACAGTTTTAAAAAAATAGAAAAGAAGAAAAAGAAGGAGCAGTAAGTCAGTAACTATAACAAAATAATTCGATGATCGATCGAGGTGCAAGAAATAACAAATAGTATCAAGACATTTAATTTTTTTCGATAACAATAACATATATACCTTGTGCAATCCTACAAGTGGGGTTTGGAGATGGTAGAGTGTACGCGGATCTTGCCGCTATCTTGGAAGGTTGAGAGGTTGTTTTCGCTAGTCCCTCAGAGAGTAGTTCAAAAAAGATCACGTAAGTGAAGACGCCATTGTAAAATATTATAGAAAACACGATAAAGTAATCTGGAAATAACAGATGTAACAAGACTATTAACTTGATTAATATTTTTGATGTTTTCGCAAGAATTAACAATGCAAGAATTAGTAACGTAAAAATTAATAATGCAATAATTATAATATAGAAATTAATTAATTAGCGATGTATGAATTAATAATTAGTGACAATGTGAGTAGACAGCATGAATAATTAGTCCAAAAAAAAAAGAATTCTTTTCAAAACCTTTTCACTTAGAAATTAATATAATTCCTATCCTTCCCTCGTGCAATTATTTTCGTTTTCTCCCCGAACAACAAAAATAAAAAGTTGTTTTACTTTTGTTCATTTACTTTATGCAAATCCACTAAAAAAAGTAGCAAATATAATAATTATTTATCAGTTCTAAACAAGTTGTTATCGGTTAATTATCGTCTTACGCTGTAAATTAGAGATAATTGTATGGGATACTCTAAAATTTTCAAGGTAGATCGTTTTTGATTCAGTTTTGATTGAAGTTATTGGGTTCTGTCGAATCTGTAACTTTAACAGTAAGTTCGTCCTCGAAGTACGCATATGTCCGTTATCTTTGAAAAGATGTCCAAAATTTACGTTCGACTTCTTATAACCGTGCTTTAAAATTACCTTCAAGTTAAAGCTCCGTCTGGGGTCAAAGTAAAAACAATACGGAAGGAAGCGATCTTAGATTAAATGTCTACTTTCGAGCAAAGTTTCTTAATTTCGAACAACACGATGACATATTTGATCTTCTTTTTTTTTCTAAAAAGATAAGCAAATATTTTCCAAAAGACATTTGCCTTTAATATTAATGTTATTTTAATTATACGATATTTTCGCAAGTACCTATAAGAAAATAACATAGGAGATCTGTAAAAATAATATAACACCTTCTTTCTTATCAAATTTAAATGACATAGGAAATTATGACTTATGTTTTAGAAACTTAATGGTGTAGATGGTAATCTCATGAAAGTTTAATTAGGTGAATGTATCTATCAAGTATTTTTTTGATTTATCAAAATAGATGCAGCAGATGAAGTTGCTCCTTCTTTAATCAGAAATCTCGACTTTTTATATTGGGTATGAAAAAAAATTCTTAATAAAGATCGCTTTACACGATGTGAATTCAGATTAATCGAACTCAAATATAGATACCGGACATCAGATTGAATTTTTTTTTTTTAAAAAAAGTACCTTTGGATGCATTACAAGGTTTCATCCTTCAAAATTGGACAAATTAATCTAAATTTACACACAATGTACAATATTGAACAAATTGACAAGGGGGGTTCATCAAGCCCCTTATGATCTCAATCACCAAGACAATTAGATTAGACATGAATTAATCATCAAACTTAATATAGGAAAGCAATTTTACTATTAATAATTTTTAAAAAAAATACAAAAACAAACAAACTATATAATAACATGTTCTTTGGTACTCATTGGAAGGCCCCTTCACATAGAATGAAGATAATTATAAAAACAGAAACTGTTTAATTAATTGATTACTCAACTAGAAGTAGTACTCAAGATTCAACAAAAGGTACATTAATCAAAGTGACTTTAATTATTAATTATTAATTATTAAGGGATCGTTTGGTTTGAAAATAAGTTATATACAAATCAATCACGTAGAAATTAATTAATAATGTGTATATTAAAATAATGCATGCATGAGGTCGTTTGCCATGGTGGAGTCGGTTGTGGTGGGTCGTTAGAACCAGTTTTTAATTAAAACTGTTAACCAAATTGGAAAAAATATTGAATGACTGCGATAGAGGCATATTTTGAGAAAATTGGCTCTGCCAAACCGCCTTGTGTCAGTTTGTCCAGATAGATCTCGAAAAAATACACAAAATAAAAAAAAAATCGGGTAAAACGGATAATTCAGCCCAAAGTTATGATCATTAAAATAATGTGCCACTAATGAACTCTTTTTCCGGCGATTGTATTACAGTTTTAGCAATATTATGTAAGATCTCATCAAAAAGACTTGCATCTCGGCAGTTATTATTTTGTGATTAAAGGGTTAACACACACCGAAAATCACAAAACCCGTAAACTTTTATTTATGCGAAAAATGGTGATGCCGATCAAATAAAGTGATAGAGCGCTCGTCACCAAACCACAACCAAAATTTAGGGCTGAACAGAGTTGGTCAATCAAATCTTGAGAAATATGTGGGCTAACATACACCGAAAATCCCGAAAATCTTAAATTCTCATTTATGCGAAAAATGATGATGCCGATCAAATAAAGTAATAGGGTGCTTATCACCAGGCCTTGTAGGCTGCGCACAGCTAAAATTTTGGGCCGAATGGAGACGACACTCAAATCTCGAGAAATCCGTGGGATAACACACACCGAAAATCGCGAAAATCATAAATTCTCATTTATGTAGAAAATGGTAATGCCGATCAAATAAAGTGATAGGGAGCTCGTCAACAGGCCTTGTAGGCTGCGCACAGCCAAAATTTGGGGCAGAACGGCGACGGTCAATCAAATCTCGAGAAATCCGTGGGCTAACATACACTAACAATCGCAAAAATCATAAATTCTCATTTATTCAATAAATGGTTATGCCGATCAAATAAAATGATAGGGCGCTCGTCATCGGCCTTGTAGGCTGTGCATAGCCAAAAATTGAGGCCGAACGGAGATAGCCGATCAAATCTCGAGAAATCCGTGGGCTAATATATACCAAAAATCGCCAAAATCGTAAATTCTCATTTATGCGAAAAATAGTGATGCCGATCAAATAAAGTGATAGGACGCTCGTCACCAAGGTTTGTAGGCTGCGCACAACCAAAATTTTGGGCCTAACAGAGACAGTCAATCAAATCTCGAGAAATCCGTGGCCTAACATACACCGAAAATCGCGAAAATCATAAATTCTCATTTATGCGAAAAATGGTGATGCCGATCAAATAAAGTGATAGGGAGCTCGTCAACAGGCCTTGTAGGCTGCGCACAGCCAAAATTTTGGGCCAAACAGAGATGACCAATCAAATCTTGAGAAATCCGTGGGCTAACATACATCGAAAATCGCGAAAATCGTAAATTCTCATTTATGAGAAAAATAGTAATGTCGATCAAATGAAATGATAGGGTGCTCGTCATCAACGTTCGTAGGCTGCGCAAAGCCAAAATTTGGGGCCTAATGGAGATGGTCAATCAAATCTCGAGAAATTCGTGGGCTAACACACACCGAAAATCGTGAAAATCTCGAAAATTGTAAATTCTCATTTATTCAAAAAATGGTGATGTCGATCAAATAAAGTGATAGGACACTTGTCACCAGGGTTTGTAGGCTGCGCACGACCAAGATTTGGGGCCTAACGGAGACTGTTAATCAAATCTCGAGAAATCTGTGGGCTAACATACACCGAAAATTGTGAAAATCGTAAATTCTCATTTATGCAAAAAATGGTGATGCTGATCAACTAAAGTGATAGGGCGCTCGTCAGCAGGCCTTATAGGATGCACACAGCTAAAATTTCGGGCGAAACAGAGACGACCGATCAAATCTCGAGAAATCCGTGGGCTAACTCACACCGAAAAGTTTGAAGTTAGCAACATTGGCGCACTATGCTAGTGTCGGCAGACCGGTCGACATCAGATGACACATGCTGACCTATGCCGAGACCCAATGCCCCTCGATCAATGCACGACGAGCGAAAATTTAAAAGGAAATACCTATGCTTATCCTTATGTCATGATGACAATGCTAGAGATTGATGACGGTAGTGCTGGCCTACCATGGTCGCTTGCCATGGTGGTTTCGGTTGTGGTGAGTTGTTAGGACTAGTTTTTAAATTAAAATTGTTAACCAAATTGGGAAAAATGTTGAATGACTGCGATAAGAGGCATATTTTGAGAAAATTGGCTCTGTCAAACCTCTTTGCGTCAGTTAGTCCAGATAGATCTCAAAAAAATACACAAAATCAAAAAAATAGGGTAAAACGGATAATCCAGCCCAAAGTTATGATTATTAAAATAATGTGCCACTAATGAACTCTTTTTCCGGCGATTATATTACAGTTTTAACAACATTATGTAAGATCTCATCAAAAGACTTGCATCTGGGCAGTTCTTATTTTGTGATTAAAGGGCTAACACACACCGAAATCACGAAAATCATAAATTTTTATTTATGCAAAAAGGTGATGCCGATCAAATAAAATGATAGGGCGCTCGTCACCAAACCACAACCAAAATTTGGGGCCGAACAGAGTTGGTCAATCAAATCTTGAGAAATCTGTGGGCTAACCTACACCGAAAATCGCAAAAATCTTAAATTCTCATTTATGCGAAAAATGATGATGCCGATCAAATAAAGTAATAGGGTGCTTATCACCAGGCCTTGTAGGCTGCGCACAACTAAAATTTTGGGCCGAGCGGAGACGACACTCAAATCTCGAGAAATCCGTGGGATAACACACACCGAAAATCGAAAAAATTATAAATATTCATTTATGCGGAAAATGGTAATGCTGATCAAATAAAGTGATAGGGAGCTTGTTAACAGGCCTTATAGGCTGCGCACAACCAAAATTTGGGGCAGAATGGCAAAGGTCAATCAAATCTCGAGAAATCCGTGGGCTAACATACACCGACAATCGCAAAAATCATAAATTCTTATTTATTTAAAAATAGTTATGCCAATCAAATAAAGTGATAGGGCACTCGTCATCAGGCCTTGTACGCTGCGCACAGCTAAAATTTAAAGTCGAACGGAGATGGACGATCAAATCTCGAGAAATCCATGAGCTAACATATACCAAAAATTGCCTAAATTGTAAATTCTCATTTATGCGAAAAATGGTGATGCCGATCAAATAAAGTGATAGGACGCTCGTCACCAGGGTTTGTAGGCTGCGCACACCCAAAATTTCGGGCCTAACGGAGATTGTCAATCAAATCTCGGATGACACATGCTGACCTAAGCCGAGACCCAATGCCCCTCGATCAATGCCCATTTTTTTATATGAGTTAGCCCACAGATTTCTCGAGATTTGATCGGCTGTCTCCGGTCGGCCCCCAAATTTTGGCTGTGCGCACCCTAAAAAGCCTGGTGACGAGCTCCCTATAACTTAATATGATCGGCATCACCATTTTTCGCATAAATGGAAATTTATGATTTTCGCGATATTCGGTGTGAGTTAGCCCACAGATTTTTCGAGATTTGATCGGCCGTCTCGTTCGGCCCCAAATTTTGGCTATGCGCAGCCTACAAGGCCTGGTGACGAGCTCCCTATCACTTAATATGATCGGTATCACCATTTTTCGCATAAATGGGAATTTACAATTTTCGTGATTTTCGGTGAATGTTAGCCCACTGATTTCTCGAGATTTGAGTGACCGTCTCCGTTCGGTCCAAAATTTTAGCTGCGCGCAGCCTATAAGGCTTGGTGATGGGCGCCCTATTACTTTATTTGATCTGCATCACCATATTTTTCATAAATGAGAATTTACGATTTTCGTGATTTTCGATATGTGTCAGACCACAGATTTCTCGAAGTTTGGTCTGCCGTCTCCGTTCGGCCCCCCAAATTTTGGCTATGCGCACCCTACAAGGCCTTGTGACAAGCTCCCTATCACTTTATATAATCGACATCACCATTTTTCGCATAAATAAAAATTTATGATTTTTGCGATTTTCGGTGTGTGTTAGCTCACGGATTTCTCGAGATTTAATTGACCGTCTCCGTTAGGCCCCAAATTTTGGCTGTGTGCAGCCTACGAACCTTGGTGACGAGCTCCCTATCATTTTATTTGATCGGCGTCACCATTTTTCGCATAAATGAGAATTTACGAATTTAGCAATTTTCGATGTTTAGCTTGATATGTTATATATATTATTATATAACGTACAATACAGTTATATATGTTTATTCTTTAAATAAAATCAAATAATTCTTATTATTGTAAAGATTAATTTTGTTATTTTAACATGTTAATGTATATATTACTGATATATATATTATTGTTTTACTTCTATTTTATATAAAATAATATATAAATTTTTAAATAAGTTATGTAGATATTATTTATACCGACGAAGAAAAGAAATTATTCCAAATATGGGATAAGTGATTATCCTCCACAAATGGATATTTTTCTTCAATTTTTTAAATTCAAATTAAGGTTTGTGGTGTCACTATCCAAAGCTTAATAATTAGGTTTATGAAAAGATGGAGAACATATATATAATTAATCAGCACGATTTATTCTTAAGTCATAATTAGAAAATGAAAAGCTAATTAAAAAATGTCCAAAAATATTAACACGAATCATGCTGGGATGTTGAGATTCGTCCATTTTCAATTAAAGATTTCGGGTTTGAGCTCTAAATATGAAAACATAATAAAAATTGAAAGCATCCTTCCCAGAAATGAGTTCTGCAATACACAAATTTAAATTAATCGAATTTCAATATAAATACCTAACACCGATAAAACAAAATGTCAAAAAATCAATAGAGTATAAAGTAGTTTTATCTCTAAGAAAATTCAGGTGGTATTGTCTCCCATCTTTGCATGTTGATTAGTCTAATCAATTGTACTATTTGTCACTCATGTATGTCTATATTCATCTTCCTATAACTCCCCTTTTCTTTCTACTTAATTTATTTTATACGGTGACGAATTCAGAATTTAAAAAATATACATTCCGAGTTAATAGAATAAATTCTTAAATATAATGTGTACCAAATAAATGTATATCACTAGTAAAAAGGGAAACATTTCCAACATAATATATTGGTGAGAAATTCGTTGAAAATATTATCGATGAATCATATTTTGATGGATTTTCGAAGAACGTCCGTAGAGAATTCTCGTTTTTATAGTAGTGAATAAACTATAGTCTAGAACAATATTATAGCAGAAGTATTATATTTATTCTAATTAAACATTATGATATCATCTAATGTAGCAAATATATAGTTGTTTCGTATGATTTGAATACTTTTTATTTAATCGTGCTATACATTTAAGAGATTTATCTGTAGATATCTTTCGAATGACATGATAATGTAAAAAATATTTATATAGACGATACATACATACATACATACATACACACATTATATATATATATATATATATATATATATATATATATATATATATATAAAATCAGTGGTGGATCAGAAATTTGGCGAAGTGTGTGCAAGTTTTCTTCTCAATATTATTAAGAGTGTGCAAAATTAAATGTACACTCATAATAGCAAATATTTAACCTTTGTACACTCCTCCGATCCTCTTCACATGCCCAAACCATCTCAGCCTCGCTTCACTCATCTTGTCCAGCAGGGAAACTACTCTAACATTGACCCAAATATGTTCATTCCTAATCTTGTCTCTCATAGTATGCCCACACATTCAACTCAATATTCTCATCTCCACGACTTATATCTTCTAAATATAAAAATTCTTGATTAATATAAAAATTCTTTATACCGACAATGTATATAACTTAAAATCGATTAAATATATATAAGATTTTTTGTGGGGGACGTGGCCATATATAGCAAGACCTAGCTGGCCTAGTTGTTTTATATCAATTCTATCCTTTTGTTTGCCTAGTTTTTGCATGACAAAAAATCTAAATGCATTTTATCTACAAATAACTTTGTCAGTCGTTGTAGTCTGAAAAATGATTTAGTATGCTGATCGATAATCGATAACTAATATCTTAAGCAACTCTCTAATATTTTAGTATGTTTACAAATCAATAACGGATAGAATTAAATCGGATCAAACAAACCTATGAACAACTCTAGTGCATGCACAAACACATTCACACATAATTTGAAAAATAGTGACATGCCGAAAGATATGATGGAAACAGCTTATTCCGATGCAAATATCAGTGATTGATTGCACAACTTGAACCTATCATAACCTATAAGTTATACGAAGACTAGTATTTTATCATTTCACTGGAGCTCCCCTCGTTCCCCAATCACGAATATAATAGTGTTGCTTGCCGACAAGTTTCTTTTTTGAAGAATTAATCTGAATAGTTATTCACTCAATAGTACAAATTTTAAATAGATGACAGATATATAATAAAGTCTTGATAGCCCCTCTAGCATTCGAATATTTCCTTGAAGCCTAAGCCTAAATATGCAATGCAAGGATATTTACAATTTTTTAGAAAAACCCCCAGACCAGATGTTTAAAATCAAACAAGTATATATGTATAATTCATATATAATATATGTATAATCATATATACTTTATGTATAACATATATATATATCTATCGGCTAGAAAAAATAAACAGTAAATCCAACCAACTAGTTATATAATTTTTTTTTATTTTTTGTGTTTGGTTTTATAATAGTTCATATGTTTAAGTGTAGTTATGGAGTCGTCTCGTATTTTATTTACTATGTTATTCAAAGCTTTATGATTGATGAAATTTATGGGTATGAATACACAAATAGTTTAGTTGATTTATTGTTTATTTTTTCTACCCAATATATATAAATTATATATGGTCGTACATATTATATATGAGCTATGCATATATATATATATATATTATATTTATTTATTTTGATTTGAAACTTGAGGATAAAATCGCTTTGATAAAGAGCTTTATTGATTTAAAAATAAAAATTTTTGACATAAATCTAAATAAATCGAATCCAAAATGAATATCAAACGAGAGATGAAAAACTAAAAGTCCATAATATCCTCTCTCGTCTAGTACTTTCAATTGATGGATGTCGACAAACTTCTAAGTCCATAATAACTATCGTGGGAGCTATCAAATGACCGAAGGCCCGAACTCATTCAAGCCCGAAACTAAAATAAAACCCAATAAGCCCTAAACCCCAAATCAAACGGACCCAAATCATCTTCCCTGTTGCTTAAACCCTAATTCTGCTACTGTAGCAAGAACACGATCAGAATCAATGGAGTTTGAGAAGAGAAAGTCAGCAACTTTATCTTCCATGAATTCACCAGAGCCAGACAAATCACCAAAAGGCAATATAGACGCACCAATTATCCCTTTACTCAATACAGTTAACTCACACCCTTCATATTTCACAACCAGTTCTTGTTCTGGCCGTATCTCCATTCTTTCACAACCCACCACCCCCATCTCCAACCCCACAAAGAAAAAAGCCAAAGGAGGGAAATGGGTCTTCATTTCTCACGACCCAATTGAGCCCCACTTGATTTTATCTCTCCTTTTCCCGTCATCTAAGTCAAGTCAACCAGTTGCCGAGGTTGCTCAGTTACATAGCCTTGTGTTCAGATTTGAACCTTTGATTATTGCAGTGGAGTGTAAGGATATTGAGGCAGCTCAGTTTTTGGTTTCTTTGGCTATTTCGTCTGGGTTTAGGGAGAGTGGTATTACTAGTGTTAACAAAAGAGTGATTATTGCTATACGATGTTCAATTCGATTGGAAGTGCCTTTAGGGGATACAGAGAAGATAATGGTGTCTCCTGAGTATGTAAAGTACCTTGTTAAGTTAGCAAACGAGAAGATGGAGGCTAATAGAAAAAGAACTGATAACTTTCTTGATGCATTGTTGAAAAATGGGTTTTTGGGTTCAAGGAAAAGGAATGGGGACTTTTTAGATGATGGAAAAGTGGACCGTGATGATGGTCCAGTTTGTTCTAATACCATGGATTCTGAATTGTTGGAAAGTTCTATGGTTAATGGTGTTATTGGAAACGGAAATGCTAAAAGGAGAGACTTTGATGATTCTTTTTCTGGTAATTATTCTCTATCTCGGAGTAATTGATTCCACATCAGATACCAGTGCAAGTTTGCTTTTCGTAGTTTATGGATTTAAGCTTTTTTCTGTTGTGCTCTATAAGATCTTATTCATGTATATTTCATGGATCACATAATGTTGTTGTGAATTACTATTTATACATTATGGTAGGTGAGTGTAATTTTCTTGCATTGTTGTCAGGAAAGCTAACATAGAGAGTAGTCCACTAGAATCATAAGAAGTTGATCCTAGACCCCCAGGAAAGGCATCTCGACTGCTTCCAAAATCAGGTCATTGACCAGTAATGCGACTTGTAGAAGACTCCCTCCCTATACCTAGCTTGTGATTTTGTCTTTCTTTTCATCTTGGTATTCTGTGAACGTATCATAATTAAGAGAGAGTGCAGAGTCTTATGCTTAGATTGGAAAGCATGCCATAAAGTGGTGAACTAGAATCATAAGAAGTTGATCATACTTGTGATTTTGTCTGTGATTTCATCTTGTTGATCTGTCAGATGTAATGATTGAAGCAAAGTGCAGAACTTCCACCTAGTACAATTTGAGTTGAAGCTTATTGTTGCCTGTTGCCGCCTCCTTCCTTCTATTACAAAACATCGATACTTCATTTGCCTTAATGCACTATGTAGAATGGGTGTAACATTGTATGAGTATTTGATGTGGATCCTTCAAAATAAATTAAAATTAAGCAAAAAAAACTGCATGCACCCTTGCTAAACACTTGCACACCATCAATGGATATATAACCATAATTGAGTTCATCTAACATAGTATGATTGGTTTGTTTATCTCTTCATAGGCTTTTATATCTTCTATTATTTTGTATACTTAGCATCTTGTGGATGCTTTTGGTATTAATACACCACTTCATCACCAAAAAAAGAAAGAGAGTCCATCTAACATAGGCCATGTTTCATTTTCTGAACCCTGGGAGTGCTGTATCTGGGAGTATTCATGACTTGTCTTAACTTGCATGTCACTTATCATTCTTCGACACCATAAAGGTGAGTATAAATGATTTAGTATTTGACTGTCAGTGCTCTATAAGTTAAAATATGAAGTTGCATAAGTATATGTAGAACCTGCTGTGTTGGTAAAAATCCAATGCATGTTAATCAATTTTAGAGGCTTGATATACATCAAGATACACATTGTAGTTTATGCTAAACTCAGCATCTTGATTCCTCTATTCTCCTTGTTTCATTGGCCTTAGAATTCGAATTCATTATTAATATACCAGTGTCATGTGACTTTGGTTAATTGCTGCAAATGCATAAGCGTGGTAGTTCTCTGACAGCTAATGTATGTTGGATTGCAGGATACATTCCCTTGAATGTGACAACAAGTCCTAATATTTAATTAATTGACAGGATCAGAAGTAGCCCCTGATGTCAACCTACACACTGTTAAATTGGTGATTTCTGGTGAATCAATTGAGAGGCTATTCCTCTGGGGTCACTCTGCTTCTACAGTGGATAATGTGGATAACAAGAAGGTTCTCATATTTGGCGGTTTTGGAGGAATGGGAAGGCATGCACGAAGAGATGATCTATTGCTTCTTGATCTTGAATGTGGAAGGATGGAGGTGATTGATGTTTTAGAAGCCCCATGTCCACGCGTAGGCCATGCATCATCCATGATTGGAGATTCGATGTATGTGATTGGAGGAAGAGCTGACCCTTCAAATATTCTGAATGATGTGTGGGTTTTCAACATGACAAAGAAGGATTGGAGGCTGTTAGAGTGCTTGGGTAGTCCATTCCTCCCAAGGTGCTGTTTGGGGTCGTCTTTGCTTCAATGGCTACTGTGTGAAGTGTATCTGCTCTATATATATTTCCTATACCTTGTTGGTTGAATGTGAAGTTCATTAGCTTGCACTAACTTATTCAATTTGGTTATGCATACTTGTTTTAGATCCTTACATTCAATTTCCAAAATTTATAGTATTTAATCATGACTTTTTGGCCATATGAATTGGTATTGATTTATATTCTGGTGTTTTCTTCAGCAGAAATATTGTCTTTGAGAGATCTGTACTCTTTATATTTGTGTAAAATCTCTTATATATAGTTTATTTTTTAACCTCACACTCTAATACGGTCAGTTACTGTTTTTTGCAGTACAGGCATAGACATGCTGCAGCTGCTGTAGGTTCAAGAATTTATGTATTTGGGGGAATTCATAATGATATGATATTCTCATCACTCTATGCCTTTGACACACAAAACTTTGAATGGAGCGAAGTACAAGTTCAAGGGGATTTGCCATGTGCACGTCATTCTCATTCAATGGCAGCATATGGAACTCAAATATTTGTATTTGGGGGATATGATGGGCAGAAGGCTCTAGGGGACCTGTATAGTTTTGACGTGAAAACATGTCTATGGAAGAAGGAAAAGATGATTGGAAGACCACCAGCTGCAAAATTTTCTCATTCTATGTTTATTTATAAGAAATATCTCGGGATTATTGGGGGCTGTCCTGTTAGTCAACATAATCATAGATTGTCATTACTCAGTCTAGAATCTCATTGGTGGAAGCATATTTCCATCAGTTCAATTGGTGAAGACCTGTTTGTTCGGAGTACGGCAAATATTGTTGATACTGACCTAATAATGATTGGTGGTGGGGCAGCCTGTTATGCATTTGGAACAAAGTTCAGCGTACCAGTGAAAATAAATCTGTTGCCTTTGATATCACTATTAGAAAGTCCCACGCATTTACATGAAGAAAGTATGCATGCCATTTGTCAAGAAGAAAAAATGATGAGAGAAATGAATGTTTCCTTTTGTTCCCCACATAATGCAGTGGAACCGGTAACAAATGGAAGCTTTCATCAGAAATTAGAGGGTAGAGATTCTGGAATTGCTAGAAGTCAGATGGTTGGTTCCCATTGGGTTCTTCGGCTCAAAAAGGAAGATGCGAAAATGGCAAAGGATATGTTGAAAAAGTTCGGATGGTTAGATCTCGGGAGAAAGGCCCATTCGCAGGGTGATGGAAAGGATATTTGTTTCCCTGTCACAGAAAACTTTTGTGCATTATTCAACCAGAGAAATAACCTGGGAGATGTTCCTGAACCTGTTTGTCAGCCAGAGAAAGATACCTGCATGATAACCTTGAACATTCTGAATGAATGTGGAGCAACTATACTAGCTGATGAAATCGTCAAAGTTAAAAAAGCTTCACATTCTCCATTCAAAGTGATGAAGGAAGCTGTAGGCTCTCTGCTAAGTGACCGAGGTCTGCCATTGCAACTTCTAGAGGAGTTACCTTCAAGGTTTCATTTTATGTTTTTTTTTTCACTTCTTTCATCTGAAAATAATGAATTAATTGTTGTTTCTAAGTATTTAGTATAAGGCGACAAGTTAAAATCCTTCCTCTCATCAGATGGGAACGACTTGGTGATATAGTTGTGCTTCCTGTAACATCCTTTAAGGATTCATCATGGGACTTGATTGGACAGGAGCTTTGGTTTCTGGTCGCAAAATCCCTGGGGGCTAATCGCCTTGCTCGACAAGTAAGTTAGTGATAATTTATTACTTAACTAGATTTAGAAGTATTATAATGCATGCTTTTAGTTACTATGCATTTTAGACAAAAGTAACTCATATCTTTTGGTAAACCCTAGTATACATTTTCTTTTACTTATCTTGCTAAATAATTTGTACTCACAAAAATAATGCATGCTTAATTATTTGTCTGAGATGTGACCCAATACCTTGTTGGCATTCCTATTCTATGTCACTCATTAGTCGTAATTCCATTATTGCTCGAGTGCTTAATGTAATTGATACAATGAGCACCTGTATCTTTGCCTTGAGAAACGATTTGGTTTGCTTGGTTCATGAAAAGATTCAAACCCGCGCACAGTGAGGTGTGTTGAAGACATAATTAAGTAAATAAAAGTGTTGCCTCTAATAGCTTAGCTTTTAGATGAGTTGGTTTCACAATTCAACAGCAATGAAAAGTTGGTATAAAAGTGTGATGTTACTTTTCTCTTATTATTGGGTAATATGAGAGGTCTCGTCAATAAATAATTTCAAGAAACTTAAAATTATGTTTGCTGATATTAAATTTGAAATTGAGGGAATAGCATGTTAAATATAGCTAGTCCTCTTCCAGAACTTCTATAGCACAGTAAATAGGCCCCAGATTCTTGAAGTGTTAGTGGTGTCATAGAATGTTTTCTTGCTCCTGGAAAACTGTCATTCTAAGTAGTAGTTGAGGCAACAACAAAAGGTCTACTTGCTTCTCCAAAGTTATAGATATGTTCATTGCACTTCTACTTGATTGATGTTGTTGCTTATGTGTTAATAGTGTGTAATAATTATTTTAGGGGCGAATTGCACCAACTGGTACGAGGGACAGTACTTTGGAGATTCTTGTTGGAGATAATGGTTGGGTCAATCACCGAGAAAATGGAATTCTTTATTCTTTTGATGCTACTAAGTGCATGTTTTCATGGGGTAATCTCTCTGAGAAGCTTCGAATGGGCCACTTTGACTGCAAAGACGAAGTTATAGTAGATTTATTTGCTGGCATTGGATATTTTGTGCTACCCTTCCTAGTGAGGTGATACTTATTGTTTTAGAATTGTATGTTGTTATTTTGTGAATGATGCATTATCAAACTTTATTTTTTCCATTGTTACTTCTGTCTCCTCTTTCAGTCTCCACCTTCAATTCGACATACAAACCTCGAGGACCAAAAGAGTTTGATACTTGATTGGTGTTAATTTTGTAACTTCTTAAAACTTCACTTTTCACATCTCAAGGAGATTTTACTTGTACATGATTTGCACAAGGAAGTAAATATGGTTATCATCTTGAAGCAATTCATTGCTTGGTCTTTATGCCTAAAATTCTAGAGTATCTGATCTTACCTTTGTTCTTTTCTTAGTTGCATATTAGAGATTTATTGTGTGTTTAATGTACTTTCTCAGGGCCAAAGCCAAGCTTGTGTATGCTTGTGAATGGAATCCCCACGCAGTTGAGGCACTTCGTCGTAATCTTGAAGCTAATCTTGTTGCTGACCGCTGCGTATTACTTGAAGGAGATAATCGAATTACAGCGCCAAAAGTATGCAACCTCGATTATTGCCAATGCCTTTTTTATTTTCTTAGCTTATAAATATATTTTATTCTTTAGTGTTTCATCATATGACTAATCAGCTAGCTTGTCTTGTCAATTACAACAACATACCCAGTATAATCCCACAAAGTGGAGTTTAGGGAGGGTAGAGTGTACGTAGACCTTACCTCCACCTCAGAGGTAGAGAGGCTGTTTCTGATAGGCCTAAGCTTGTCTTGTCAATTGATTTATGTAATTTGAAATTGCTCCGCTCACTTAGTTTGATTCTTGTGGTCAATCCTTTGAAAGGCTATTTAAAGAGAAACTACTCTAAAAATGGACAATCAAAGTTGTCTATGGATGTATAAAGGTATTTCAATGTTTATTATTATGTTGCGCTAATACTTCCCCTCTGAATATTTGTTCACTTGCAGGGTGTAGCTGATAGAGTGTGTCTCGGTCTCATTCCCACAAGCGAGGGTAGTTGGGTTACCGCTGTTAGAGCATTAAGGTATGTTTATCTCGAAAGTTTTATCAATATGCTAATAAATCGATTCATAGAAAAGATTAAGACCTCTCGGATCGAAAGGGAATGGAAATACAGTGTGATCTCTCTTATTTTGCTATCGATAAATGAGGGGAAAAAAGACCATTTGCAAGTGAAATCCTCTATTTCTTGTTTTAGTTCTTAAATTCACTCTTTGTACCTGAGATGTTCTGTCATAACACTCACATTACTTTGATTTGCACTTAGCTTCCTCGATCGGCTAGTTTCTTGTCGATTTAATCTCTGACCTAATGTGTGAAACGCAGAGACGAGGGTGGTATATTGCACATCCATGGCAATGTCAAAGATTCCGAAGAAAATGTCTGGACAAACCATGTTTCACAGTCAATCCAAGATATTGCTAGATCTGAAGGTATAATTTTCCGACCTTATAACAACAGGATTACCTTTCCATTCTTGCTGCTGGACCACGGCTAGATAGCTAGCTAATCGAACATTCTTGCTGTAATCAGGTCAGGACTGGGACGTAACTATAGAACACATCGAGAGAGTGAAATGGTATGCGCCTCATATTCGCCATCTTGTTGCAGATGTAAGATGCAAAAAGATTCAGACATAAATTCTTTTTGAGTCAAAAAATCCCATTTGAAGGTTTGCAAAACAATTGCTGCTGAGGGGTTTCGGTCTAGTTCATCACTTGCGTCTAAGCTCTAGCAGATGGACTTTATATTTAATGATGTTATGTGAAAGTGTGTGTAGTTACATTTTTTGAGATGATTTTTTGCATTGTATTACTAAAGACAAGTGTACAATAAATCATCATTGTGCTCAATAAAAAGGAATGAGGGAGGCTAAAATCGATTGTAAATGAGAAGAAAATTGGATTCGCGGTTGTATACATAAAATATTGGCCTAGCTCCGGTTTCTTAAAAGCAAGGACCACTGCGGCAGGTTAAACCAAGAATCTAAGAAAAGATCACACTATATTAGGCCAGGGAAAAAAGAGAGAATAAGAACACATTGTTCCCTTATATTGCTCAAAAGAACCAAACATAATTTAGATAACATACTGATCATCACACTTAAGTTTCGCTATCACTCGAAGCAACACAGGGCATTCTAAGCATATACCTCAATAAAGATAACATAGTTGTGTCCGTTATTAATCCGTGCACAAATGATGTTGACAAATGGCCACGAGAGAAATATCTAAGGAACGATGAGTCTACTCGGTCTTCTCACATATAATGCAGCAGCAAAAACTGTGTCCCTACCGCACAATTTACCAGAGATAATCGACCAAATAAATCACAGCAAAGTTATCCCAATTTCTCCACAAATGTTTCTGTCAATGTGCTTCCATTCACCATTTGTGTAGTTGCTACAATTATGTCATATGCCATCCCTTCCTGTAACAGTATAATTAACATTAGAAGACCAAGTGACTCATTGGAAGCAGTTATTACAGCTGATTGAAAATCAGAGAACTCAAAGTTTATCCCCTTTATTTATTTATTTTTGAGCTCCTTTTCCATAGAGTGTTTCTGACGAGAGCAATCTCGAATACAATACTGGAAATTTTGACTCTGATAATAAATTTACATGATTAAGACTTAATTGACTGACCTGGGAGCTTAGGAAACGAAGAGCAGAGATCTCTGCAGATGTCACTCCACCAATGAAAACGACAAGAACCAAAGTACGCCTTCCATCAACAACTCTGGAATAACATCAATGAAGGTTTTAGTACTTCTTATAGATGATAGAAATTTTCAACTTTACACTTGCATAAATTAGCATCGTGACAAATATAAGGTCCAACAACTTCTCAAATGCGAAGAGCAAGGACAGAATAGAATAAGGTGCGCAACAAAACAATAACAGCTTAAGGGAGACGCAAGGGTTAGGGAGAATTAGTAGTTTCTACAGCATGATGACATAGAGCAGCCATCGCTAGAATGACCCTCTCTGCTATTATCATCCCATCTGCAAATATGACAATAAAATTTCTACTATGAGTAAGCCCAATCTGAAGTTCGCAGCAAATGACATCCAGGTGCCACCTTCATTTTCCTCATATCATTCTCACCTCAATTTCCAACATGATTCATACTATCCTTTTGTCAATAGCACCCCTAAAGTTAAAAACCAAACAGATTTCTCTCCACTTATTTGCTTTATTGGTCTGATCACATTACCCAAGTCCACTATCATTTACTTCACTCACTTCAATCTCATCCAATTAGAAAAATCATTCATACTATCGTCTTATCAATATCACCTCAAGTTCACAACCAAACAGACTTTACTCCATTTAGTGGCTTTTCTGATTTAGGTAATGATGGCATGCATCTAAAAACTACATTTACTTTCTTTTGACAGTGTTTTATAGGCCAGGAAACGTTATAGGACAGTCAGTGGATGCTCTTTTGATACATACTTGTCCGAGCTATGCAAAGACCCGTTTAATGAGTCCAGTGACGGACTGCTGGAAAATCCACCCTGGAGAGAAACAAGCAAAAACAACAGATCAAGACATGATAAAAAGAAATGGAAAAATCCATGTGAAGAACAAAACACAAACAGAAAGCTAAAAGTTTACCCTCTTAATATCTGAGTGTGGACCCGGCAGCAACTTCAATATTTCTTCAATGGGGCGCCTGAATAAAAAAATTCCAGATGTCATAAATAGTGGACTGAGATTAAGAAATTTGGCACTCTGCTCCAAATCACATTTGCTGGGATTGAGGAGTTAGCCACCCACATGGTGGACAATGGAGGAAGAAAATCAATTAATGGAACAGTGGTAAGATTTCTAACTCCAAAAAGAGGAATTAAGGAACTTTTCTTGCAAAAACTTAATTCCAAGACTACTTCTCAATGTAATGAAGGACAACTCTAGGGTTATACAGAATAGAAGTATCTTCTTCCAATGAATCACAAGGAGTCTAGTCAAAATCATTAAAGTAGCCTGATTCATAGAAAACTACAATTTATTTGAATTGGGAATGTTAAGATGGACAACATAACACAGAAAATCGCTTAAGAAGAAGAACTCACCACCCCGATCGTATTGCATGTTGAACGAGGCGAATACTGAGAGGTGCATACCCAGAGAAGACATAGGAGATATCGTTGGGACTGTATTTGTCAGAGATCAAATTAAATGTTAAAAATGATTGCAATGGTAAGGCAGTGATCATAATGACAGCTGTGCAAGAACCCATTTTAATCCAAGGCCATATTCTTCAAGTTTCAATAGATGGAAGGGGGATACATCTTTTATCAAGCTCAAAGTAATATCATACTTAGAGGTATCAGTATCCTCCACTACAAGCCGCAGAGCACGTTTAATTGTTATCCAGTTGCTTTTAGTCTCCTGCAATTATGAGGTAAGTTAATAGAGAGAATAGTGCTGCCAAATTTCACTGATTCAATAAAGCAACATTTTTTATGAAAAACCATGAATGAACCTGTTTTTTGAGTAGTCCAGACTTCTCCAAATTATTCAAGGTTGCTATATGCTCAAAACCATAGCTGTGAAGCAGTTCTCGCCTAAAAAAAAGAGCAGAAGTTCAAGATGTCAGTTAGAGGTTCACGTGGTTATACCTAAAGCATGGAAGCCACAAGCATAAATAAAACAGCTATCTTCAGAGTTAACTTGCCTCAAATAGTCAAAATTCTTCTTGGGCAATCCTGCATTTGTTATTGAGAACAAGATGAGAAGACGTAGAACATTGATAAGTGGCTCCTGCTTATGGATCATCTCCTCAATGTACTCAAAGCATCTGCATTTACCCAGTGAGGAAAAAGTAAGCAAATAAACATGAAAACATTCACCTCAGAAGAAAGGAAAAGGGTAAACCAAGATCCCTTTCCACCCATTAGACTCCCTCTCTTGACTTCCAGCCCATATATATCACCTTTTCCTGCTCATCCTTTCCTCCAATGGTCTATCATTGCTTGAAAAGCGACGAGAAGATAAAATCACATTTCAAAATTTAATAACAATATTATTTCTCATGAATTCTGGACACGGCAAGAAAACTGTTAATTTAAGTGCAAGACACGAGATGATGGTATTGCTGGCATTTTGCTCCAAGTAGTTATTTTCTGCATGGGGACTAGCATTTGTTGAGAAGAATATCCTCATTTTTCTTTAGGTTGGTTTAATGTGGCCGGGCCAAGAGTACTCTGCAGCTGTATCTGCATGCTTGCCCTTCTGATTGAAAAATAATCATGTTTCTTTACCACACAATAAAAAGAAAAAGAGAAGGAAGAAAGGAGTAATGTTGCATGCCCTTGCTCACAAATATAGAATAAATCACTACATGGCATCATATCATGCATAGAAGGAATTTGTTCATGCCAACAAAATCTGCACTTGCATTTACAATTATCCAATATTTGAAGACAAGCATCCGATGCAACAAAGACTTCTGAGTACCCATTGAACATTTTAAGACAGAGCTGAAAGGCTGATTTGGTCTAAAACTACTAAAGTAATTAATCAGTAGAGAATGAAAGCTTAACTTTACTCACATATCATAACTTTCAGCCTCAACAAGAGTTTGCTCCATATCAAGACGGGCAAGGAATGAAGGTTTGGATGTAAACGTAGTTAAATGCTGACCAAGATTTATGTGTCTCTGGAATGGAAAGCCAATAGTGTTATAACATTGTTAATGTCATTATGATCGCTGTAGAATAGAACATTAGAAAAGAACTCTTACTGTCATTTCCGGCAATGAGTTAAGCTTTTTGACAAAATCCTTCAATTCAGAGACTGTTTGGTTCTACATATAATACACAACATAACACAGAAGTCATTTATTGAACTAGAAAGCTAAGACATGCACATCTAAGATTACTGACTAACCGTGGTCTGCATCTCTGTGTAATCTTGCTTCATTGAAGTTGCTTTTTGACGTAGAACCTGCAATCGTACTGCAAATGACAATTAAAAAAACAGAAGACTAAGGAAAGAAGATGAACAACTTGAATCTTATGATAGGGCATGATAGATTGATATGTATGTGGAAGTCGCCTAGACTTCATTGTTAAAAAAAATGGCAAGACAATAAATCAACCTGGACAACAACTTCAAAGTTCTGGTCCCGTATCTCTTTGAACAATTTGTCACTACAAACACGACAAATTAAAATTTCACAACAGAGAAATAAAACATCTAAGACACGGAGTGAAAGTTAAAATAAGAAAACTCTGTATTTTAAAAAAGAGAAAAGACAGTAGATATATATTTCCCAGTGATCACATCTGACTATACTGATGGACATGACAAAGACCTGCAATGTATATGAGAGAATAAAAAACAGAAGAAACAATATATTTCTCTCTAAATTTTATGCACCCACCTAACATCACTAAAATTTCCTCATTATCCCTCAAAAGCATAACATTCTTTTTTCTTTGCGATGAAAAAGGTAAATCCAAAAGCATAACATTCTTGTAATCCGTGAGGCCTAATCACAATTAAACTAGTTTACCTTGAATTAAGGGGAACCTTTATTTTCTTGCCTTCTTGCTGGGCACCCATAATAGATGAATCTAGTTCCACAGCACCATTATTGATACCAAGAAACTGTATGAAGCCTATTAGAGATAGCTTTAAAAATATTCACAGCACATATAATCTGTTTATTGCTCTAGAAGCTGCAGACACATTACACAACCATGAAGTGCTGCATAGACAATATTCTAAAGATACAGATCCAAAGCAATTCTAAGAATATCACTTTTACCTCATCCAACAGCCCTTCATATGTTAACTGCGAACACATTGGAGTGATCATATCCACCTGCACAATACCAGAAAGTCTTCAAACCACAGTAACAAATGGATATGAAGGCAACAAAAATAATGTTCCACACAACTCAAGACACACTAACTGAGTAACCAAAGTATTTCCACAACCATGAAGGTTGGAGAAATACAGATAAAACCAAAGAAGTAGAGAGCTTAACTAACCATATGGAAAAGATACAAGGAGTAAAACTATATCAAGTAGCAAGATTGGACCTGAGGAATTATTAACTGTTTGCATACGAGGCAAACAGAAGAGCATATTCTTTTCAAAGCAAGTTGAAAGAGTACGATAAGATGCACTTCATTTTCCAGCATACTGTCTCTCTCACTCTCTCTCACACACACATTATCCTACCCAATAGAACGACAATATAACTACCTATTCTAGAAAGGGTAGCAAAAACAATTTGTTGAAAACATAATATGATAAACTAGCACAAACCTTCAAGAAAATCCTAGAATAAGTCTCATCTTTACCAAATAATCCATGAGGTCACACAGCAATCCTATACTTTTTATAACTGCATTATATGAAATATAATGAGAGAGGAGAAGGGGGAGGGCTGAGTGGAAGAAAGAAAAGGCGTGCTACCTCTCTGTCCAAAAGTATGATAGTATTTATTTCAGGCACACCCATCTGCAGTAAAACATCAAATTGGTATTATATTATGACGATGTGTGGTGCCCACATATTTTTGAAGTATGATCTTATTCTAGTGGATTTAAGATTTTGAGTTACCTCGGATGTGTTCACTGGTTGTTCCGACTGCATCCGATTTAAAATGTCAGCAACACGAACTGATGCTTTCCCTTTGGCCCTCACATTTGGAATCAGGCCAAAGGAGAACTACATTCTCAATAACCAAAAAGCTGTTAGAAAATGTTTGTACTGAATCTACTTTTCCTAAAAAAAATGAAGGCTATTCAAATAGTAGTTGGTTCTATTGAGTGAACATAAAAAGCACCTCGAGTTTATGGATAGCTTTTGCTATGTGCCACAGGGAGGTAGTGTCACCATCAACTAGGTGCTCCTGTCATATAAATGGAACTATTTTTACATATGCCAATCTTTAAATAAAGTACAATAATCTTTTCTTTAGATCAAATTGTGAGAAACAGACGTACTTTGCAAGCAGCATCAAGTTCAAAGGATAATACATCCTCATCCAGTGGAATCAGATAAAGGGGATACTCGCCTATAGACAACAAGTGATGAATTTTTTCTTCCTCAAGTATCTGTCAAGATCGTATACAATTGTTAATGAGAAAGACATCGCAAACTAAATCCTTAAAAGAAGTTCATCTTTGATGTTGGAAAAAAAGGCTAACCTTCTCACAGACAACTGCACGACGAGGGACAAAATAAACAAAATACTCCCTTTGAATCCCTTTAGAAATATCATTATGGATGTGTGAGCAAATGAACTTCATCAAGTCAAGCTGGGCTCGGACTAGATAGACTACTTTTGTGCAATCAGTTTGAACTGGTTCCGCATTAAGATGCCGCAATTCAGCCCCATGCTCCTGGTTTTAGGGGTGGAAAACACAGAAAAGAAAGAAATGTGAAAGAGAAGCTAGTTCACGGAATCATCATGTTTGCCACCCAATGTCACAACAAAATAATTTTTATTGTTCTCTTTTCCTTAGTGAAGTTTAGAATTTTACAATTCAAACAACAGTTCTTTCTCCAGCTCAATTCATTGTATTAGTCATAACCCAAAACAGAAATGGTGCACTTGAGATCCTGCGCTGGGGAAGGGCCAGACCACAGCGCCTGCATTTTTACAAGAGATTGTTTCCATCACGAACCCATGGCCTCCTAGACACTCGGTGGACTCTTAATGTTGTGCCAAGATTTCCCTTCTTACTATAACCCAAAACAGTTACAGTCTCAAAGACGTGAAACTGCATACAGGCCTACTAAATTTCATTTTGCACACAAGAGTGTGGCCTAACGGTCAATAAGTTAGAATAAATCATGAGATACCAGACACACACACACATACAAAAAAGGAGATATATTTCCAATCGTCTAGGCTTTGGTAAGGCAAAATTACCAGGTATATGTGCTAGTAAGAGATAATAGGTACCCGTGAATTAGTCGAGGCATGCAAATTCGCTTGGACACCACAGTAAAAATTAATTAAATAAATAAATTTTAAGTCAATAAACTAGGAATCACTATTGGAATTCTTTTGTTTTCCAACAATTAATATTTGACTTGACACTGAAAATTGTGATTTGACCTAGTACTTCGGATGCACCATTGTCCTAGAGACAGACACTACTAAAATGTCAAAAAAAAAAAAATACTACTTCGTGGTGTTTGTTTGAAGCTCTTCAAAAATTGAGTTTGCAAACTATGTTGATTTAAGCTGTTTTCCAAAAAATAAAAGCTTTTTTTTTTAAGATTTCATGATTCAATTTTCAAAGACTCAAACAAAGAACATATTCAACCAAACAAAAATTTCCAATAACCCCAAAAAAGGAAGTGCAAAAACTCAAAATTTCAGCTCAAACTCAGTAAAGTGAATAACTGATTATGAAGAGAGGGATAGAGAGAGAATTGCCTTGAGAAGTGAGCTCTGTACAATAAGAGAGAGTGAACCGCCAAGCTTAGGATCAATTACCAAACACTTTTTCCCTCGAATCTGCAACCCCAAACCAAAAAAAAACAATTAAAGTTTCTATTTTTTCGGCTAAAACTTGGAAAAATTACTAGCAAAGCGACAATTTCAAAAATCAAAATGCATAAAAAGACCAATGATGATGAATGAAACTCACGTTCTTCAAAATCGTAATCAGCTCTTTCTGCGATTGATCTCTGTAAAAGTCAATTGAGAGAAATGATCAATTAGGGGATTAAAAAATGTGCATAAACATTGAAGTACATTACGCAAATGTATTTGTACCTTAACGATTTCAGATTTATCGGAGCGTTATCCAAATTCGGAACTTGCGCCATTTTCGATCGATCTCTCGAGCTTTCCCTGTTGAAACTTTATTCAGTTCTTCTTTTAGTGGGCAATTATGGAAATATAATCCCAAGTTAAATATGGGCTTTTCACATGAGCTTAATATGTTGGGCCCTCAAATGGGCTATGGGCTATAATAAGGATCTTTATGCATTGGATTCACTATTTACTTTTCCTATCCGACTAACATTCATTATACATATATTATATAGAGTTATTGAACCGCTATTTAGATTAATAAAATAATTAAAGTTTACAAAGTTTAACAAATTAGTCACTTCAGAATTAAATTCAAATTCAACAGACTGAAGTTTGATTATACATAAATTGTATATATTCTGACTAGTTTTAATTTAAGTGATTGGATGGATGGCTATTTAGATTAATTCTTTCGAGAAAAAGTTGAAGTTTACAAAGTTTAATAATTTAATTACTCCAGAATTAAATTCAAACCTGAAGTTTGATTATGCATGTATTATACATAGATTATATATATAATGTATGTATGTATTTTGGCCAGTTTTAATTGAAGGGGTGAACGACTATTTAAATTATTTTTATTTTTTGAAAAAATAGTTGAAGTTTACAAAGTTTAACAATTTAGTCGTCTAACAATTAATTTCAAACTCAAGAGTTTGATGTTTGAAACTTTAAACATATCGAATTTTAAATTGGGATTGCTGAAGCTTGAAATTGGCATCACCCGAGTTTGAAGTTGACTTAGAATGCTAGATATTTCGAAAGAAGCATTATAATGGATTCCTTTTCTTTTATTAACGTATGATTTCGCTATTTATAATCTACAAAAGAAAAAAAAAAGGACATAGCAAGCTTAAAGCTTGTCAATATTGGCTAAACTTTCAATACTCCTTTATTTGATTTCACCACTTTTTTGGCATGACTTATTTTAGAATCGTAACGATTTGTAATCAAACACTGACTCGATGCATTCTACCCTTTATTGCTCTTAAAAGCAGGGACATCGTATGTTCTTGAATCAATGATCATCTTTTGGCTAACCTAGCGTTCTTAGTTCCTCGAAGCCAACAAAAGGTAGTATATCAATATTCACTTATTGTCTATCGATACGCCTTTATCATTTTTATTCTTTATTGCGTTAACATTGTTATACATGTTTGATTTAAAAGGCAAAAATTAAAAAATCTACATTTCTGAAATAAAGTTATGGAATCTCGGGATGCAATAAATGAGGATATTATATTTACATAAAAAGTTAGATTACATATTTTTGCCCCTTATTCTTCGGTAGTTGGTTAGAGATATGCAGATATTAGTAATACATGAATTAGTTATGATGAAATGTATATATAATTTTATGTAAAAATTAGTCATGCAACGTTTAGTTATACATGTATAAGTTATTTCACGTTCTATCCCGCATAAGATAATAAATAAATCCCCTTATAACTTATATACATATTAATTATGCGGGTTTCTAGATTCCAAATCAAATACCATATACATGAATAACTTACCTTTTAATGAACTACCAAATATAATATTACTTACGTAGAATTTAATACCTGCATAATTAACCTCCACACCAGATACCAAACGACTATGTTTTTGAAAAATAAATAAAGAATGGACATCTAACGCTTTGGAATCTTAAGAGGAAATAAATGAGGATATATTAGAAGTTAAATATAGTATTAGATTACATAAAAAAAATTAGATTACATATTTTTGCCACTTGTACTTTTTATTTCACATCTTCTAACTCTCATTGTCAAGAACCAAAAGAGCCATTTTTTTTCTTTTCTTCTTCATTTCGTTAGAACCAAGAAAGTAAGAATCCGTGAAAACCAAAGCCATCTCGCCTGAATCGAACCTATTAGCTACCGGATCACTCGTTTTCACCTTCTTCGATCCCGTCGCCTTCCTCTCCGTGCCTGAAAAACAGTTACAGAAAAGCATAGAAATTGATCAACAAAATTCCTGTTCAATTCCCAATTCATTTGCTTTAACTCAAACCGTAACCCTAGTTTTGCTCCCAATTTCAGTTCAATTCCGAATTCTAACTCTAAACCTTATTCTGTTTCAATCGCAAATCACTTCAGTCAGTAACTCTCCCATGAATGAATAGAAGACGAGGTAGATAAGGCAATAAACAGTCGTTGTAACAGGTATCCAGTAATTTTTTCAGTAATGCTAATGAACAGGCTGCATTGATGTCTTCACGTAAATTTAGCAAAGCCCAAATCGAAAGTTCCAATTTTGCAAACACAAATGTTAGTTCTAATGTTGTTAAAAGTACAAATTCGAGTAGACGAATTGTTTCTGATGAGATTATTTGTATAAACAAAGAGACACATTCTGAGGCCTTAATTGCATTGACGGCTGGGTTTCCATCTGACTCGTTAACCGAGGAAGAAATTGAAGCTAAGGTTGTTTCTGTAGTCGGCGGGATAGAACAAATTAACTACATTTTAATTAGAAATCACATTATTACCAAGTGGCGTGATAATGTGTCGAATTGGGTGACGAAAGATACATTTGTTGATGTTATACCCGAACGCTTTAGTGGTTTATTGGATTCTGCGTATCACTACTTGTTATCATACGGGTATATTAATTTTGGGGTGGCTTTGACAATTAAGGATAGGATTCTAGCTAAGCCAAGTAAGGGGAGGGTGATTATTATTGGGGCAGGACTTGCTGGGTTGGCGGCTGCAAGACAGCTTATGTCGTTTGGCTTTGAGGCTATTGTCTTGGAGGGACGAAAGCGTGCAGGTGGAAGAGTGTATACAAAAAAAATGGAAGGAGGGAATACTGTGGCAGCTGCTGATTTAGGAGGGAGTGTTTTGACAGGCACACTAGGGAATCCGCTTGGTTTCTTGGCACAACAGTTGTCATATACACTTCACAAAGTGAGAGACCAATGTCCGCTCTATCGTGCTGATGGTAAGCCTGTAGACGAGGAGTTAGATAAAAAAGTGGAGGCTGGTTATAACAGTCTTTTGGATAAGGCAAGCAAGCTCAGGCAAGAAATCTCTCAGGATGTTTCTCTTGGAGTGGCATTAGAGACTTTACGAGAGGATTTTGGTGTTGCGATGACTGATGAGGAGATGAGCTTGTTTAACTGGCATCTGGCAAATCTGGAATATGCAAATGCAGGTTTGCTTTCAAAGCTTTCTTTAGCATTTTGGGATCAAGATGATCCCTATGATATGGGAGGGGATCACTGCTTCTTGCCCGGTGGAAATGGAAGATTAGTTCATGCACTGGCTGAAGATGTGCCTATTATTTTTGGAAGAACCGTGCATGCCATTCATTATGGTAGTGACAGTGTGCAGGTTGTTGCTGGGGCCCAAGTATTCGAGGGAGATATGGCATTGTGCACTGTTCCTCTTGGAATTTTGAAGAGTGGTTCTATCAAATTCATTCCAGAGTTGCCTCAGCGGAAGCTGGATGCAATAAAAAGGTTGGGATATGGATTGTTAAATAAGGTTGCAATGTTATTCCCATATGTGTTTTGGGACTCCAATGTTGATATATTTGGTCATGTTGATGATGATTCTAGTTGTCGGGGGGAATTCTTTTTGTTCTATAGCTATGCAACAGTTGCTGGTGGGCCCTTATTGTTAGCTCTAGTCGCAGGAGAAGCTGCACACAAGTTTGAGATCATGCCCCCTTCTGATGCAGTGGCAAAAGTTCTTCAAATTTTAAAAGGTAAATGTCATGTTCCGCAGTAACTTTGCTTTCAATATACCAAAATCTTGTTCTTCTTTCTCTTCCTCTTTTGGTAGTGATGATTGATTCTTCTTTCTCTTGAATAGCATATTATTCGGTGGCCAAGTAACAAGTAAAGAATAATCAACTCTATGAGCATAAAAATAAGAAAGGAGTTGCTCGAGGAGTGCATTCATGTTATCATGGTTTAGAGTTAAGCGATTGAAAGAGTATTAGTGCCATGACCATTTCGTATTCTGTGAGTTTCATTTTGAAGCATGTAGTGTCGTCTTGTTTGAGAATTGAGAAGCTCTGGAATATAAAGCAGCTGCGTAGATAGTCATAATCTCCACCTATATCAGTAGTATCTTTAAAGAAGTTTTCTTGTTTTACATTTTTGGTTATATGATACTAAATAGTAATGAAACTTTTTGGAGTAAGTATCTCTTTTCGAGACAACAACTTCTATGAGGAGTAGATTATGGAATTTTTTGGTAGCCTTTGTTTACCTATCAACCCAAACAAGAGCGCTTATGGTATTTAAAGTAGAAATAAGAATATATTACCCCTACATGGTCGTGATCTTGCTTTGTTTAACTTTCTGTCTCTTCCTAAAACAGGGAAAACACTGGAGTAACATATTGGGAGAAGTGAATAATCTGTTAGAAAGACCCCTTAAAAGACTCCTATCACATTTTTCTTATCTCAACTCAATACTTAAGAGTTGATTTCATCATCTGCCGTTTATTTTTGTTGCTATGTAGGCATATATATTTGAAAATGCATCAATTTTAGTAAAGATAAAACTTATGATTCTTATGGTCATGGAGCTAATGTATTAATGAGATTTTGGCATTATTATCAGGTATATATGAACAACAAGGAATTGAAGTCCCAGCACCCATCCAAATTGTATGTACAAGATGGGGTAGTGATCCGTTCAGCTTTGGTTCCTACTCCAATGTTGCTTTGGGTGCATCAGGAGATGACTATGACATTTTAGCAGAAACTGTGGGGGAAGGAAGACTTTTCTTTGCTGGTGAGGCCACTACTAGGCGCTATCCAGCCACTATGCATGGAGCATTTCTCACTGGGCTTAGAGAAGCTGCAAAGATGGCCCGCCATGCTAGTGTTAGAACATTGCATATTAAAAGTTGAGAAAAAACCATCAAAGGAAGCTCATTCTTATGCGTCTCTTCTTGCGGATTTATTTAAGAAGCCAGACTTGGAGTTTGGCAGCTTTCCTGTAATTTTTTCTGGAAAGCATTCTGATCTTAAGTCAACAGCAATTTTGAGGGTGACGTTTAATGAAATTCACAAAGACAAGTCATAATGCGATGGGGACCGAGCAACATCATTCTAGTAAGTCCCTTTTTCAGCAGCTTGAGTCCCACTTTAATCACCAGCAAGAGCTTCATTTTTATATCCTGTTAGCAAGCCCTAGAACTCAGAGAGGTCAGAGGTGGTGATGACACGAGGCTATATTTCCTCTCTGAGAAGCTGGGGGTAAAACTGGTTGGTAGAAAAGGTTTGGAGTGATCTGCCGATTTGATAATTGCTTCAATCATGGCTGAGAGGGGCAAGCTCAAACCTGAATCCAGTTCTCTTACTCTTAAATCTGGTGGGTGTCATCTTACTCTGTCTCTCCCTCTCTCTCTACCTACCTATCTATCTATCTATCTATCTATACACACACACACAACACACACACACGTGTGTGTGTGTTATCTTACTCTTCCTAAGAGTCTAAGTGTGTGCTATCTTACTCTCTCTCTCCATCATCGTCATCATTATTATCATCATTACTATTATATAATAATGAGCATCCAAATTTAAATGATGAGACACGGCAATACCCCTATAATGTTGATGGACAATTATATCCTTTAAGAACTGAATTGATTTCCTAACATATATTTTTTCTGGACTATTTGGCTAGAGAGAAATAAAGCTTGTTTTGATTGGAAAAGAAGTCGTATTTCTAGAGAGAAAAACAAGTGTCTACATAATTTGTTTCTTTGGTGTAAGAGTATTCTCATTGATAATACAGATCAATATATGGACTTTCTGGAGATGCTGTAATTGACTGTATGGATATTCCCAGCAGTCTTGTGTAACTTTTTGGTACCTTACCTTCTTGGTACTCCGTTTATAAACCTTTACCTTATCCAAGAAAATAACAACAAATGACTGAGTACATAACTACAAATTTCACGAATTCTTGCTTGTAAGAACACTACTACTTTTTCATATGTGAATATTCAACTTTATTTGGACTCTTGTTCGATTATCCGACATTAAGGCAAAATGGATATCACTTGCCCTTTGGTCTTGCTTTTTAGTTTGTTCCCTTTTTCATTTTGTTTTGCACTCTTAAACAATCGTCTTCCTTGAGCCAATTAAGGGAAAAAGAAATAAGACTTTCTTTTACTTGGGTTAGCTTTACTATTGTTGCTATCAGTATTTTTCCATTCTATAGTATTTTTATCATAGCTTTTACTCTTGTAGTGTCAAACATGTTTTTGATAAAGCTTTTCTTGTGCTGAGAGTCTATCAGAAACAACCTCCCTACCTCTCACAAGGCAGGGGTGAGGTCTACATACACCCTACCCTATACACCTTACCCTCCACAGACCCCACTTGCGGGATCACACTAGGTATGTTGTTGTATATATGTTCAGGGGAAAATCTTTCAACAACCATTTAGGATGAAACTTTATCTCCTTTTAGTCTTTTGTGAATCATAATGTTGTTTTTTCCATTTTCCTGACAGGCACTGAAGGTAAATGGGAGTAGGAAGAAGAAAGGAGGAGACAGGGAGATGAATGATGGCATTTATGACGAGGAAATTTATTGGTATTGTTTAGTCAGAGTATTGCTTGAAAATTGATAGGAAAAGAGATTAGATTTGGGGCTTGTCAGCAAGACAAAACGAGATAAGGTATACTTCAGATCTTCTTAGAGCCTTGTCTAACATTATTAAGACACTGATTACCAAGAATAACTTTGTTTTATCTCATTATGTTGTTGCACAAAATATTATGTTGCTTTTTACATAGTAGACCTTTATTGTTTATGGTCCATAAAGAATTAACTAAATTTCTTGCTACAACCATCTTGTTTTTTCATTCTGCTTACACTTTGCTTGAGTATGATTTAGTTTCTATTTATACCCAAGTTATTTTAACTTCGATCATGTTGCAAAATTCTATTTGCTCTGGAAATATCGAATGCGGAAACGGAAGCCTAACTAAGAACAATAAAGGAAATATAGGAGAAAGACACAAGTAAAGGAAGTAATTGACAATAATAGCTATAAAAAGTTAAAACCTTCAATTAATTGAACCAAATGAAGCACCAATGCTATAAAGATACCCTCATGAGGAATGAATCCTCAAGCAAGCAATCCCATCAACATTTGGTAGCAACAAAAGCCCTAGCTTTAACTCTCACAAGAGTTCCACTCTTCTCAAAAATCATCACATAATCAAAAACCAAATGAGCTATTCTCACCTATTTATAAGTCTAGACTAGCTATTACAAAAATACTCTTAATGAAATAAGGGTCTTCTTTAGGCATGAGAGCTTGTAGTATAAGAATAACCTCTTTGATACATAGCCCTTTTTTTCCCTCTTCCAAGTAGAGCCTTGTACTTCCATTTTAATATGTTCTTGAGCTTCAAGCCTTCATTCCAAGCACACCTTCTAAGCTTCCAAAGTAGCGACTTTCTTGGACGTCTTTGAACTCCTTCGCTCGGCTTTGAATGCTCGTTCTTGAGGCAACTCGACTTGCATCAAAAGTAAAAGAACATTATCAAGGATATTTTTTAGGTCCGAAAAGAGATTCAAAAAGATTAAAAAATAACTAACATCATTAAAGTTATTTTAAGAAAAATTATTTCAAAATCAGTAAGGCTTTATATAATGAACGAGTGCGTTCGTAATTTTCAAAATGTGAGTACAATTTAAATTGACAAGTGTTTGAAGAATAATATTTGCATTCAGGGGTATATGATTTTAAATATAAGTAGGTTTTCTCAAATGGCTAGGGTTTAAATGGACAATGATGAATTTGAGAGGAGATGTTGCAACACAATTTGTTGCTATAAAATTTATGAGAAGTAATTCACGCAATTCATTTTGACAAAATGCTAGTATTGTTCCATCTTTTTAGAATTGTGCAACCTTCAGCAATCAATCTTGCAATTCAGATTTGTTTTCTCAAAGAAGTGTAATAGTTACGGAACAGACAAAAATGTTATTGTGAGAAATCTGTATACAAACTGACTAATTGTGCTACTCAGGTAAATACAAAACCAATATATCAAAACAAAACCAATATATCAAAATTACTATCTTCTATGAGATGTTGTGTTGTTCCTTTATCGAGCTAGCTAAATAGGATAACCATTATTTTTTTTTAAATTTTTTTATACTTTGTAAATCAAACACATTTTAAAATAATATTAATGTGATTTTGTAAAAAAACATTTATTTATTGGCACAGGGTACACACGCTACGCGCGTGCCCCGAGACTGGTGCCGTACTATAAATGGGAACATCCAATGGAAAATATTGGAAGTTCAAAAAGCTTTCCAAAAGTTGACTGACCATTTTACCCTTAAAAATATAATTTATCCTTACAAAACTAATGCATTAATTTTCTTAGTTAATCTCAAGGGGTAAAGAAGTTGAAAAGTTACATTGATTGATGCACTAATATAGACCACATTGATATGCAGAAGAGGTAAGAAATTTGAAAAGTATTGAATGCTTCACTAATATAGATCACATTCGTATGCACAGCAATAAAAGGTCATTTGAATAGTCATTTCCTAAGGTTACATTTACCTATTAGAGTTTAAAATTTTTTACGATATATAATTGTTTTAACGCCAGCATATTTTTGTTTAGCGCTAAAGGAAACTTGATATCTAACATCGACGTCTCATTATTCAAGTAAAAAAACTAGCCGGATTTTATTTCCTTATTTAAATCTTCTATAAGGATTGTATGTAGACGAAGAATAACCGCACTACTGTGCATGTTCATACCTTCAAATATTACCTAGGAGAGCTAAACTTGTAATGCAGCGCCTCTTTTGTACCTCCTTGATACTACTTTGTGGCTACTTGCACATTTTAACTCTACCGTAAATACATTGTCTCTAAAAACTCATATTTGTTGTTCTGAAAAAAATGAATGAGAGTAACTGTTAAAGAAGGCTTGTGACCTTTTGGAATCTACACCTAATGCTTTTATGCGTTAAAAGTTCTCCAATCCTGCCAATACTCAAGTAACTTTCCACCTTCCTTTTCCTCTTTTTTCCCTTCTATCATTAGGTAGAGAGGTTGTTTCTGATAGACAATCATTACACTTTCTATTATAGGAAAATGTCTAAGTTTTCTCTTTATTGTACGAAATACTTATTATATGTTATTCTTTTATGATTATTCATACCTTTGTCGTTAGCAAATTATCTCATATTTGTCCTTGACCTTGATGGAGCTCCAACATGAAATCCACATGTCATAATATTTTTTAGAAAAGGCTCAGAGGCATTCCCTCTACTCTTACACTTCAGTTAGGGTCCATGTGGAAGCTCCTTCTGAATTAAGGGAAAGTAAGAGACGATTAACTGACAGCAAGGGTATGAATGACCGATGGCGATGCTAGGATTAATTTTCACTAAGGAGATTCAAGAATATAAATAAGTAAATACACGAGGAAGCCAAAGGGATTCAACATTAGTATATATACATTAGAAAAAGGTCTGACCTATCTACACTGAGTAATTTTTCTATGAAGGAGTGACCTTCCGACGAAAGGTGGGTCCGCCACTATGAATGACCTGAAAGTACAACGAATTAGAATTAAGATATTTTGTAAAAACGTCAGGGTTTCATGTGCTTACTTATATTGCTTTTGGTTCCACTATAAAAAGAATCCAGACATTTCTCGTGTACCTATGATGGTAAGCGTTTGGACTCTGTCTCTTTTTCTTTTGTTCTCCTTTTTCTTTTATGAATTGTTGTTAGAAATGGGAGAGGGGCATTTTTATTTCTTTTCCGTTCTATCAAAATAATTTTCTTTTCAACATTGACACTGGTCACAGGTTCATTTTGAGACCACTGGTCCTGAAATTTGGGAAGACACTCCAGGTAATGTTGACGTCTTTGTCATGAGATATGAAGTGGAGGCCATGTCTCTGGTGTTGGACAGTATCTGAGATCCAAAAATCCTAATGTCAAGGTAATTCCCTGCCATCAATTTATTTTGTGATTGCGAGCTTAATGTGTAACAAACAAACATCACAAGTCTTACATATTCTCCTGTCTTTCTAGATATATGGAATTGAGCCAACTGAAAGCAATGTATTGAATGGTGGAAAACCAGGTAATTAACTTAACTTTATATCATTGCTATTCAGCATAACTCAAGAGGGGAATAGAACTAAAAAGATTGTCGCGAATAACATGTTTCAGATACCAACTAATTAACTTGACTTTCTATCTAGGAAGATTTCTAAATCTTCAGATAACCTTGTATACAGGTCCTCATCAAATAATTGGCAACGGGGTTGGATTCAAGCCAGATATGCTAGACATGGATGTAATGGAAGAAGTTCTCATGGTATACCGAGTTCTTAATTTCATTTCTTTCACAGAAAAAGAACTATGTGATTGTAGAGTTTTGATCCAAATCTTTGTCTACAGGCTTTCTATCAGCACGACAGAGCGGACATTGGTATCATAGGGGTCATCTTGGTCCCAAAATGCTAAGGAAAGCTTTGAAAGCAAATCTCCATTTGCGTATTCAGATTTGCCAGATGCCAATTAAACAAGCTCATCTCCTCATCAGTCATCGCAACACCAAAATCCTCTCGTAAAGTCTCTAATGCCACTCCAAGAGAAACATCCTAAGAAATTTCTTGCCTGAGTTTGCTTGCCTTATCCAAAAGTCTGTTATAACTAGCCTCCACTTTTTTATCTAACTCCTCGTCTATAAGCTTTCCATCAGCACGATAGAGCGGACATTGGTCTCTCACCTTGTGAAGTGTATATGACAACTGTTGTGCCAAGAAACCAAGCGGATTCCCTAGTGTGCCTGTCAAAACACTCCCTCATAAATCAACAGCTGCCACAGTATACCCTCCTTCCATTTTTTTTTAATACACTGCTTTTGTCCCTCCAAGACAATAGCCTCAAAGCCAAACGACATCAGCTGCCTCGCAGCCGCCAACCCAGCAAGTCCTGCCCCAATAATAATCACCCTTCCCTTACGTGGCTTAGCTAGAATCCTATCCTTAATTGCCAAAGCCACCCCAAAATTAATATACCCGACTGATAACAAGTAGTGATACATAGAATCCAATAAACCACTAAAGTGTTCGGGTATAACATCAATAAACATATCTTTCGTCACCCAATTCGACACATTATCACGCCATTTGGTAATAATGTGATTTCTAATTAAAATATAGTTAACTTGTTCTATCCCACCGACTACAGAAACAACCTTAGCTTCAATTTCTTCCTCGGTTAACGAGTCAGATGGAAACCCAGCCGTCAATGCAATTAAGGCCTCAGAATGTGTCTCTTTGTTTATAGAAATAATCTCATCAGAAACAACTCGTCTTCTCGAATTTGTACTTTTAACAACGTTAAAATTAACATTTGTGTTTGCAAAATTGGAACTTTCCATTTGGGCTTTGCTAAATTTACCAAAAGAGGATGGAGACAGTAAAGCAGACTGTTCTTGGCATTACTGCAAAATTACTGGATACCTGGTACAAAGATGGTTTAGTGCATGGTCTACCTCGTCTTCTCTTCATGGGGATCGAGAGGGGACAGAAATGATTCGGCATTGAACCGGAATTAGGGTTAAGATTAGAATTTTGGAAGTGAATTCAAATTGGAAGTAACATTAGGGTTAGGGTTTGAGTTAGGCAAATGAATTGGGAATTGGAGAGGAATTTTGTTGATCCAAATTCAAGCATTGGTGATAAGTTTGGGGTTGTTGTCACTGGTTCTACTCCGAATCCTAGTGTTGGGAGTAACAATATTGGCTAATGGTAGCTCTATCCATGCTTTAAATACTTATGAAGATAGCGCAGGTACATGTGCTTTGTCTTCCAGCGTAAATTGTGGTGGTTGGTGAAAGACAAGGATATTATGGGAGCAGAAACTTTGTATCTCTTGGCTCTTCTGTGGTAATTATCTTTGTGCCTTTTTTCTCCCTACTCAATTAAATCTTACAGCTTTTAGGCATCTTTACAAGCCTCTACTATTATATTCTCCTTGACATAGCATAGTCAATGAGAACTATAATATCTTTTGTATGATTTTATATCTTGTTATAATAGCTCTGTCCTAAAAAGCACGTAGATTTATGACAGTGCGATTACACAGATATGATTATCAATCTTTATGCTGTGGCTTGCAGTTATTTGGAATCCGGTTATAGGTGACAATGAGCTCTTTTCCTCATTATCTGCAACCACTGTACATATTTCACAACTCGATCAGTGGGTTGAAACCAGGGGAAGAAAGGACTCAATTTAATAGGTTATCTAAGTCTAGTGTTGTAATTCCCTTGCATGTATCAATTTTAGGAAGTTACTGTAGGAACTGTGAGGTGCCAATTTCTTGGTGGAGCTCTTTCTCTCTTGTCTGAGGGAAAACGAAATTAGTGCACTGATTAGCGAATATTGATCCACAAAATGTATTCGAGCTTCTTTTTTTAGCTAAAGAGGAAAGAATTATGTACTGTAGTATTGTGTGATCTATTGTGCATGTCAATCCATGAGAAAGATTTTGCTATTGCTAGCAGAGTAACAGGTAAAAAGTCTTTTACATATATGGTCAATAAGGATAAGAGCAATTTGAAAATTTTGATTCTCTTGATCTGTTCTCCATTGAATAGAATGTGTTGTAACACCTCATGATCTACGCTACTAACTCATTTGAGATCTCTGTCTCAGATGTACTCGAGCAGTTGCCTTAGGCCAAGTACTTGTACAAGTTTGGATTTTCTTGGTCTATTTCCAAGTATTATCGGATGGTAAGAGCTTTAATCCACTGTTTGATTGCTTCCATATCAGGCTTAAACATTTCTGCTTAACTGCTCAGCACACTCCAAAATTAGTTGTTGAGGAGGGAGACCTTTCTGCCTCTTCATAACGTGCACAATACAAGCATCAATTGCATAACGTCTATCTTTGTCGATGTCTTCAGCCAACACCTTTTCCATTTCATCCATAAGAGGAGGAAGCAAAAGGGATCCTTATCCTCCCTCATTGTGACGGTGAACTTGGAGTGAGCGGTACCCAAAATGATCAGTTGAACAAACATTTGTGTTGCTGGGCTCTTTGGTCTTCTTGAAGCATTAAACAGTAACAGAACTGCAGCTTGACAAGGTCCTACAATTCAGTTCAACAGTTTTAAGGTAAAATTCGCGTGGATGTTACATGTACTCATGAATACATCCATGTCAATTTCTTTTGTGTGGTTTTCTTTTCTGATAGAACTCATTAAAGACCTCCACATACTTGATCGATAAAACATGTAGGCTCATATCAGAAGAACTGTTGGTAGTTGAATCAAATCCAGGATTCACTGGAGGGTTCTCGCGGACATATTCCTGAAAGTGGTTTTGATCTTCCTTTGCCAGCTTCAGGTACGTCATTATTCTCTCTATCTTTGACGAAAAAGTATACACCACACTGCTGGTTTAGCTTAGTTACGATAAGTCTTTTATGGTCATCGTAGGCATTAACATATAACACAAGTCGATCATTAGCTCCTTCTGCACTCTCTGGAGAAGTTTTTTCTCATTACTAAAATGAAGATAATGAGATATATGCTCTGCCTTCTCATTTTTGCAGCATTCCTCCTCCTTCAACATATAATCCAAACAAGGAGCTTCAACGATCCAATTCAATCAGCATAATAACTGAATCTCTGGCATTACCTCTAAACTCGAGATAAACCAGATCGCGGGAAACACATCAGACCAACTTCATCAACTGCAGGGAGATCAGGTCACTGTACTCTAGAAAAATCTCGAGACAACTAAACATCCGTGAGAGAACAGTGGCCATAGATTTATGATTTTCCCATCTTCTCACAAGCCCCCTCAACAGAATAAATTCATCTTCATGCTTATGATCTCTCAACAAGGGCAAAACTGTAAAATTGATGTAATTTTCAAACACTTGTGACGAATTCAGAATTTGAAGTTTTATATATTTGAAATGCCAGTGAACCAACTGGCCCGTTTGAGTTATTGAGTTTGAAATTTATTATTTTTGTACCTATTTAGTAGAATGTCATAATATTTCAGTAACAATAAAACTTCTATTGTTATTAATTTTTAGTTAAGAAAAGCATATATAATATGCTAAGTCAGCCTATCAAAATGGACTGATCTTTGATTTTTGCTCTTTCATATGGACTGATTTTTAATTTTTGCGCTTAAAAATTAAACTTATGCATATGCGGAACTTAAGTTCTTTAATAACGCAGGATATAATTTGTGAGATATTATGATGCGAAAATAATTAAAATATAAATTTATGTTCTGTGAAAAAGTTATTTACCCTGAAGTGCGGCTTGTGCAACCAAATGACATAGGTGCACAAGAGTACTTTGCACCACAACCATCTCGTTGCACATGTTACACCTATTATTTGAGGCCAATATCTTACTCCCTACTTTTACTTTTACTCCGTCCAAAGAAGAATGACATATTTTTGTAACAATTTAATTTTAAAATGTCTATTTCACTCTTAATGGAATGATTTATAGCTACACAAACATCTATGACTTGTTTTAAACCATAAATTTCTAAAGTTTTTCCCTTATTTCTTAAACTGCATGCTCTAGTCAAAGTGCATCACATAAATTGAGACACGTGGAGTAGTAAATTAGGATACAAACTCACCAAACTCACCCTTTAGCAACTTCAATTGGATGGAGTTGCAGCTCATTTGCAGAGGACAAAGTGCAATAATAAACTGGAGTTCTACTAGTTTACCTTAGATCAGGATTATCAATGAAGCTGAGAAATCAAACAATGATATGGAGAATCAACTAAAAGCATTTTCACAAAGATTAGATTCTCCAAGGTACAAAGACAACTAGAATATTGTTAGTTGAAGCTTCTTTTTCCCTTCTACATTTCATGTTTTAGTACAGAGACTCATCAAACATGGTACACGTAAAATCGCTCCCAAAGAAAAAGAATTTTTTACACGTTCAAAGCTATATATCGAGCTAACGCCCTTCAATATTAGTTATCTTCTCCAGGACTAGCATTATGATTGGTCCGTCCCTCCTGAACTCCTCATAATTATCTGATAAAGACAGAATTTGATCATGAGACATGCTTTTGTTTACCTGCGTCTTGTAACATATTAGCAGTTGGCTCGAGAACAGCAATGTTTCACCGTTGTTGACCACTGGAGCAAGAGCTGGCATCTGCTGCTAACGTCGCATCATTAGAACAGGTCACAGATGGTTCATCTTTGTCAGGCAAAGATGCTTCATTCTTGGCTGGTTTAGATTCTATGGACTCCATCTGAGGCAACTTGAAGCTATTAGCTTTTTCTTTTGCTGACCTGAAAACATTTGAAATATAACTACCATTCCTCTCACCATCTTGTTCCGGACCTGTGTTTTGACCCCAAGTAGCAGGATTCCACGAGATAGTTCTCCCTATATGGAAACTTGAACTTGGCCTACTTATAAATCCACTTCTCTGCTGCTTCTCGGACACAACAGCCAGAGAATGTCTGAGATCTTTAATCATTTCATTAGCAATTGAAAATCCACACTCTTTCATTGACCTGATCATGATGATAGAATCCTCTGTATCTGCTGTGTGCAAAGTCACTTGACGGGATTTTTCCTCAATTTTTCCATTGAGATTGATGAGGTTGGGCACCGCATTCTGAGTATGCTGTTGAACATAGAAAAGCCCAGCTGAGGGCTCGTTGGCAATGAACTTTATCATGTCTGCCAAGGACTCAGTTATCTCTACAAAGCCGTTCACTGTGGAAAGCGCATGCATTTTCTTGAATGCCAAATGTTCTTCATCACTGGTTGTGTGCAAACACAATTAGAGGGAAGTTCTCAATATCCGCTTCAAAAGTTCTAAAATTGAAAATCTCTTCTAAATGTTAAAAATGAGAAGAAGTTGCTGCTCCTGTTGGCAACTGCGGTTCTATCAGTGCCAGAAGGTAGTTCATGCAGACAAATATAAGTTGAACTTACAACAAACAAAGCTAATTAGTTTAAAAACACAGCATTCTCAGGTAAGTATTGACACCAATCACTAGCAACAAAAGCATAACAAAACCTTAGTTTAGATTACCTATATGACATTCCTCATCTCCATCTTTCCTAAATCCTAACAATTGAATTAAGTACATTATGTACAAACTGTGTGCTACTTGTAATGTTTTGAACAGATTCCTCAAAAGCAAATACTTCAAGATTCGCGCTTCTTTGACATGCATCAGAAGCTTAAGAAGAAGGCAATTGCATCAGAGGTATTTCAGCAATACAGAATATCCAGAAAACAACAGAACTTCAAAGATTAAAGGGTAAAAAGTAGGAAATGCTTCTCGATGACATCGTATGCTTGTCTGAGATAAAAGCCAGAATCAAAGTAAAAAACAGTTTCAGTGTATTTATTCTTCACAATCTTAGTTTGTAATTAAATTTGCTATTTTTATGTTTCTATCATTCACTAAGATATTTGTATATATTGGTTCACTTGTCTGACAGGTATGATTATCAGAAACAAATTCCAGAAAGTGACCCTTCGTGTCTCCCCTTCTTGTTGCTGGTACAATTTAGAGCTCAACTACAATATGTCATATAAATGTTCTTTGACCATAGAGCTCCCGGGTTTAGCTCAATCGACAAAGGTTGAGACACTTATCTCTTGGGTCACATGTCCAAGTCTATGCCAAAGGAACCAAGTCCAGTATTTAAGTGGAGAAGGGTTTAGGGGTGAGCCTATCATCCCCGAGTTTCGAAGGCTACGGTTGGTCCAAAGGGTAGGCTCCGGCCAGATTTTTCAACCATCCAAAACAGAATTCCTTAGACCATAGAGAAAGTGAGTAAAGAAGTTCACTTTTGAACACTTTTTATTCGAATAATAGAATCAATCAAGATGGCCCAAAGTGATAATGTGGACTGTTTTACAATTTAGCTAATATTACCGAGCATCATGTCTCATTCTTGATTGTGTTCAACATACAAGGGAAGCTGCACAATCTGGACTCAATTCATTACTATTCATCTCTTAAAAGAAAGTCATGAACTTGAAGTTGCAGCTTATCACGATTCCTTATATTGTAACAACAAATCATCTAGGAACACGAACTGCACTCCATTTTACTAACAGGACTCAAATTTGTTTCCCATGAAGAAAAATGTAAGCATGATTTTCACGAGAAAAATAACAGAGGGGAAAAAGAGACAGAATTTAACTGTTTCCTCGTCATTAAACATCTTACTTGAACATATATCATGTCCACGGATAGCCAATTTGAAGCTGATCAACAGTGTCACATGCACAATCTGAAAACCAAATACGCAGCCATTAGTTGCGATCCCTAATTCCTTCAAATAAACAACAAATAATAGACTGCAGATATAACATGACTATGTCATCCATGCATAGGGTGCACAGGTTTTCACAAAGCATCGATATCTAAGAACTGCATTCAACTTCAAATTGTTCTAAAAATGCAAATTTGCTGAAGCAACCTTAAAAAAAAAGACCAAAAGTGAAAATATCATTTTACTGATTCTCAATTAACATCTTGGGCAGACCACATTCATGAAACAGAATTTGCTCGAGCTCTCTGCCTAACGAACAAAATTTGATATGAGATTCAAGCAAACCTTACAACCAATATTTTGAAGTGCATTTTCCTCAGTTGATAAATTAACATGCTCAACTTTAGATGAGGGATCCAAGATATAGAGGCGGTGGGGCCTTGATGAAAGGCCCAGTGAATCAAAGTGAATAAAAGTAAGCTTCATTGCTCCAATATGATTGGTGCTAACCACACTAGGTGCTAACGTGGCAGCAAGAGAGGCCAGGCGGTGACTACTAGCGGAGCTACAGTGCTAGCTACGGGTTTGGTAAAACCCAATAGCTTCGGCTCAAGCTCAGTACTTGTGTTAAAAAAATCATCTAATATGTAAAAATAATTTATTCAGAATCCAGTAAGCAAGAATTAATTGTGGTTCTGAATAATAGTTGTCATTAGAATTCCTAGTAACACAGGAAAAGGGTCGGAGCTAGAGTTCTAGTTACGGGTTCGGCCGACAATAACTTTGTCTGAAACACTGTATTTGGGTTAAGAAATCCACTTAATATATATAAATAATTTATTCAGAACCCATAAACTCAAAATTTTGAATCCGCCTCTGTCAGGGTGCACCTCTTAATACAAAGCCACTAAAAGCTTTCTATAAATTTAGTATCTGCATGCATAATCTTTTTTTATAGTGCATGTAAAGTTAGCAAAAAGTCCTATAACTTAGAAATGAATGAACAAAAAGGAAAGGGAAAAGGGACAAAATTTGCCCATTTATCATGCAAAAAAAAACCAATTTTACTCTCCGTTATACTTTTCGTACAAAACTAACCCTGTATTGCTCAAGTGGCTCAAATATACCCCCCTCTTCCTCCATTAGGTTGTCCAAGGTGTCCGCCCAATCCCACGTGACACTAACATTTTGGTGAAGCAGACACCACGTGACATGTCACCTCACCGTCCCCAACACATTTTTACCTCCACCCCTTCACTTCTTTTTCCACCTCTAGCACCTCCACCTCCACACCCCCAACCACCAACACCTGCCTTATAGCTTGGAAATAAATGAACAAAAACGAAATTACATGCAAAATCAATAAACCTAAATTTCCCCAAAATCCAAAATATTCAGTCACTAAATGTAAATACCCACCAAGAAACAAGAACCCATTTCTCAAAATCAAATCTTTAGCTCATTTTCTCAATCAATGATGCTATGAAACAAAAATTTGACATAATCCAAATTTACCCTTTCCCCTAAACTCTGCATAGAGGTACACTATTATTATGAAGTAAAAAATTTGCAATTTTTCACTTACAGATCAAACTAGAAAGGAAAAGTGCATCAACTTTAGTAACCATCAGATTGTGAGCTGATTCGAAGCTTTCTTCTGCATGTTTTCAGTGTTTCTCATGGAAACATCAGGGTTAACAAAATGACGGATAAAGACAAATTACTTTTTTGGGCTGGCTCATTTGCTCAATCACCATGTTGACAAGAAAAAACTATGGGAAAATGCATAAATTACCCTAAAATTATTTGAAAATGACAATAAGGGTGTGTTTCCTATGAAGCAAAATATTTTGTTGAGTTTTTATTTTATTTTTTTGTGTTGTGTTGATAAAAAGTTTTTGAAAATATTTTTTTTTTAATATAATGTTTTTATAAATAGGAAAATAGGTTATTTTACCATTGTTTGTTACACAAATTTGACCCAAAAAAAAAAAATTATCCTGCCCCTCTCATCCCCCAAACCCCACAACCCAAAAAAGAAAAAGAGAAAAAGAGGACAGCAAACAGATAATGCTCTTAACTGTAAATAGTACTACTACTTGTAATAAGCAAATAGACAGAGGAAGATAAGTGATGGCTTTTTCTTTAATCAGCTTGAGCTATGGAAACTACTGCTGTGGGTTTCACTATAATAAGCAACCAATTTTATCAAACTATTTCAAGAATTCCCATATCTCAGCTTTTTTCTCCACCCAAAATGGTCACCATTTGAAGCTTAAGGTACAGTTTCCCAGAGCATATTCTGATAGTGAAGGTTTGTTCTTGTCAAAATTCCACTTTTTTCTGTCTCTTTTTTTATATTGTTACCTTGTTCTTTTTGTTCATCAGAAATTTACCCTCTCCTGTTCTTTGGTTAAAGAATTGATCTTTATTTGGTTCTTCATGTTTTAAACTGTAAGATTGTGGCTTCATCAGATAAAGAATAATGGGGTTCTACTTTTCTATTGTCTTTCTCATTCTTGTACTTTTGTTCCTCAGAAATTTACCCCTCTTTGTTTCCACTTGAGATTTTGAGTTTGTATTTTGATTAAAGAATTGATTTTTATTTGGTTCTTCATGTTTGAAAGTGCAAAATTCCGGCTTCATAAGATAAAGAATGATGGGGTTGGGATTAGAAAGGTCGAAAGATCTCATTTTTGGTCTCAATTTGGACATAATTTCACACTCTTTGGATATCCGTTCCAATTTATGTGACGTAGTTTGAACCATCAAATGAAGATTTTTGAAACTTGTGGTCTAAAACATGTCATAGCATTTGTGTGGCTATAAAACTCTTGAAACTTATGACATTAAACATGTCATAATATTTATGTGGTTATAAAAACTTCTATTTAAGAGTAAAACGGGAAGTGCAAAGTTAATACTTTCTAAATTTAGATTTATGTAGTTCTTTCTGGAACGGACTAAAAGGCAACTGCGTCATATAAACTGGAGAGGGAGTAGTACTTCTTTGGACACTACATAAAAATTGTTACAAGTTATGATCTTTTACATTTTAAAATATTTATGAAATAATTGAAGAAAAGTTTGATTCTTTAAGTAGTAATAGTGTCATTAAAAGTAGGACAGGCTGACATGGGAGTAGAAAGTTTTGAAATCTAATGTGTGATTACTTTAACGAAATGTTCCACTCTGTACAAGTTGCCACTTTTACCTTAAATTATCTCCATCTACCTTCAATAATATATGCAAGCTTCTTGTTTAGTGCTGCTTCCAGTGACCTGTAACGGAAGCAATTCAGACTTAACGATAGTTTATGTTGATTGGGCTCTTCAAAAGTACCGGCGAGGTGTGTGTCAGATCCTAAATCTATGCATGTTTTGGAGGATCCGACATGGGTATGACAACTTTTTTGAGCGTCCGAGCAACATAGCCAATAGTCAATGATCAATTTCCTTTTATTATGAAGTAATATTGCTTTCGAATTGCTACTTATAATGACATAGATAGACGTAATTGTTTTGACCGCAGATAGTGTGCACATGTTCTATGTAACATCTGAAACATATTAACTTAGGTGTAGAAAATTGTCAATCTTACGCTAGTGGAGTACTAGAGGACCATCTATGGTTAGAGTGATAATGCACCATCAGCTTGGCCTTTTAAACTAAGGCCAAGATAAACTTCTGAAGTCCATGGGCAAATAGAGTCCGTGACCTTTGCGTTATATCAAGAATCAAACTTCAGCTTGATCCCATTTGTTTGGTATATGAAACAGAGGCTTGATGTTTGAGAACAGAGAATTGTGACATTATTGGTTAGGATAGAACCAAATATTTATCTTATACCATCTCTCTGATATACAACGCAGGATTTATAATTATGTATGCAAAAAGCTGGAGAGATGTACACATGATCCCCTGCATTTCTTGAGATATTCTCAATTCATTTTCATGCAACCATAAATTTGTGGTTAACTTGAATTAGCTACAAGAATCTATGTTTTCTAACTTGTTTCTGTCATTCTTGATGATATTTTTTATCATTTACTTTGTGTATGAGGTTTTGAAGCCACTGTTCATTTGAATCGTTTTTGCTTATTAGGCATCTGTTTTGCTTTCATGCAATTTCTATTGACCAGTTCGTTCTTCGTGATGCCCTCTTTCAGGCCTTCCCCCTGAGATTACTGAAGATTCTAAGTTTGTTCCTGTAAATGCCGATGACCCAAAGTATGGTCCACCTGTAAGTTCTGGTTAGTTATTTTACAGTAGCATCAGTCATTTTATTCCTATATTTCCTTTTATTTTGGTTGATCTATGTAGAACTACTATGAAACTGTATGTCAGAAAATACATATGCAGTGAATCCTCTTGAAAGAGAAGGGTGCCTTCGGGCTTCAAAAACGCGGACAAAGGTGGTGCATGGTTGTTGTCAGCTCGTGTCCTAAGGTGTTGGGTTAATGGGTTGCCCATGATTCAATCCTGGAACTAGTCGGATATGTGAATTAATATATTATTGAAACTAATGTGTCAAAGTAAAAGTTTTGTACCAGTAACCAGATGATGGCGGTTTTGGATGGTCTTCAAATGTTTTCTTTTCAAGCTAAAAGATTCTTGATAGATTAGCATACATTTGGTGTTCTTTTGGTATACTTTGCTCGATTTTTTATCTTATGCTTCAATGACCCATTTTACAGGCTTTGTTGTTGCTGGGCTTCGAAGTGGACGAGGCAGCAAAGGTGATTTCTAGACTGATTACCTTTACAAGTTCGCGTTTGGATGTGCTGTGAGCTTTATGTGTTATATATAACATTACTCACCATTGATGAATCGGTGTCTGGGATGGTATGCTAAAGGATACTAAAAATAAATGCTTTACATATTAGTAGGATAAGAAGGTTTAAGAAAAATAGAGTAACCATATCTAACTGATAGATAGCAGTAATTTTGACGTCAGTGAAACATGCTTCTTGGAAGATAAACTTAGACAATAGCTAAAATCACGTCCTCGGTGTTTCTTAGCATCAATAACTGATTCCGCTACATTCATGTCGTTGCAGATACAGCAGCTTTTGAAGGAGATGGATGGTGAATTCCTCCAGGTAACTTCACTAGACTTTTCCACTGCTAGCAAGTTGATGGTATTATCTGAAGCCAGAGAGCCTGTAAACTATTTGCTTTTCTTCCCTGTACTCAGTTTGTCGCTCGCTCACTTACAAGTGTCATTTTCTTGCATTTCAATTTGAAGTTACATTTAATACAACATATGCTGCAGGTCATTTTTTGTACCGAGGACATGATTTCTCGCTCACTTTGGGAAGCAATGAACACGAAACAGCCCAATTTAGATGCTTCAAAGGTCAGATAACCGAACTATCTCTGTGCTTCTTCACACGCAGGACTGTAGAGACATGAAAGTGTAGTCATGTTGGTGCGCCTACATTACATCCAGTTTTTGCTGAGATCTGTTTAGTCCATTTAGAGATTTGTATTTCAGTAGAAAATGTAGAGACCTTTAGTGGTAAAACGGTTCCAAATGGAACGAAATAGATATTGAGAATCATATAGCTTGCTCCAACTAGCATGGAATTGGTCGTGGCCCCTTGTTGTTTTAATATATGCTTATCCGTGTGCTTTACTCAGTTAATGAAGTGTCGTAAGCATTGCAAACTTGCTTGTATAAACGACAAACTCATCGTTACTCTAATGTGGAGGCATCATTTATGCAGATTGCTAAACAGCTTCCACGAATTTGCTTCCTATCTGGCCTTACTGGAGAGGAGATGATGATGTTTATGGACGCATTTGATGAAAGTGGTAAATAAATTTCTTTTTGTCTGCATTCACTGTCGAAAATCTTTATCTTTTTGTCTGCATTCACAGCCGAAGATCTTTAAATTAACGAAACAATTATGTCCTATGTTGCCGAACTCTTTAAAAATGTAGACGTATGCGTGTCGGATACTCCAAAAGTAGTGCATTTTGGAGAATCCGACACGGGTACGGCGACAATTTTGGAGAGTCCAGGCGACATAGGTTATGTCTAAACAGAGAAAACTCATTAAAGACGGAGAAATACAGGATTATCTTGAGATCTAGTAGGAAAAACAGATTGTCATAAAATATTTATTAGGAAAACACATGAGTATTAGAATGCTCTCTTGGTTCAGCTGAAGCGGAGCCGGGATTTGAAGTTTATAAGTTCGGAATTCTAGTCCATTTAAGTTGAAGTTATTGGGTTCTAAATTAATAGTTTAATACATATACATTACATTTCTTAAGACAAATATAGGATTTGGACCAAATCTACTGGTTTAGTTGAACTCGTAACTCTTATTCTAGCTCCGCCCTTGCTTGATTGCTACTTGAATGCACAACATACATTTAACACTACATTTTTAAAATGCGAATCATTTTCTTATGGTAATTAATCTTCTTGGCATAGCAATGACAATTAAGGCATTAAACTGATACAATTACGATCGATTTTGGATCCTTTATGAACTTTTTTCAGTTCAATGTTGCCTCTGAGATCGATGATCTTTTACATCTTTTAAAAGTTCTTAGCGCTATACTCGTTGTACTTTTGACATTGTGAGTTCATCATTCAGTATCTGTTGAAAATTTTAGTGTTTTTTCTCACACACACACACATACATATATATGTATATCTGTTCCGCGTCGAAAATACTAGGTTCAGTTTAACACACATATAATTATGCGCAGGACTTGAAGATCCCGTCTTTGCTGCTCTTGTTCCAAACAGCGCGGAGAAGCCATTACAAGAATTAATCGACGAGATTATGGGCGATCATGAACTACTTGTAAGCTTAATTCACTTCCTTTTGCTGTATATGAACCAATATATACTACCAAAAAGAAAAAGAAAACAGGAATTAGCTACGAAATTCATCGCTAAATAGCCAGCCCATATGCCATAGCTAACAGGATTTTTTTGATAATCCGTCACTAATTCAATCGTTAAGTAAGATTAGCTACGAATTTTTGTTGTTTAGTGACAGAAGTTACCCGTGGCTAATCTCGATATGTTGTTTTTTGTAGTTATATATAATATCAACAGTTTTTTTTTATCATGGCTGATATTTTCTTTATTCCTTGCAGTCTGCCAGAAATTCAAGCTAGACAATGACAGGTCTGGTAGAGAAAGAAAGTTCTACAAATTTGGTCATCTTTTTAGTCTTTAGAAGATTTTGATTTATTCTTTGTGATAAGTTTGATGTTTGGGGGAAAATCAATATACTTCTAATGTCGAATCAGGATCAATGAGGATAGAAATAAAGCATTGAGTCGAACTTTCTTTTACCGTTATGAATAGTCATCGACTTTCAGGAAAGAGTGGAAGAATGGAACCTTTTATGGAACATACGATGCATGACAGACATATATGATCATTACACTTCAACCGGGTTATCCTATTCCGCCTCTTCGAAAGGAAGAACTTAAATAAAAATACTTAATAGCATATGGCGATACATTTATAGAAGAATTTTACACCGAGCACACGCAATAGAATCGTAGACAGTCAAGTGAAATTCAATCCACGAATTAATTTGATCTATGGACAGCATCGTTGTGCTTATGGTATTTCAATTTATGCTCCGATCTGCATCAAAAGTTCTAGATAAACCCGGTACTAATACTCTACATCCGCCTCTGATTTTCCAACAATGACAACTTGTCTCAAGAATATCTCCGCTTGAACTATGTTATACTTTCTTTTTTAGTTTGTTCCGAAGAAAAATGTCAGTATAAAATCCTGCATAACTAATATGCGAACATTTGATTGGTTATTATAAAAGAAGAAATAATTGGAGCATAACTTAATATACTAAACTCTATATTACTAACACTCCATACATTAATATTCTCCTATGGAATCTGTGGGAAAACGTTACCAACGAGCTAAATTATCTGTGGGAAAACGTTACCAACGAGCTAAATTTTGATGAATTTTCGACTAGACGTCTATCGGAATTCCTTTCTTTTTAGTAGTATCATCCACTAAAATTTAAAAAAAAAAACTCAAGGGTCATATTGGACACTAGGATTTGTAGATGCATATGCTAGAAATTCCTCATCTTTCTCCAATTCAATCATTTCCTCTTTGTTTCTAAGAATCCAAACCTCAATTCCATCATTCCTTCCATTTTCCACAAGAATAATTTGTTGCTTATTCAATGAGCTAATAGTGTCAATGAAAGGAGCAACAAAAATAGGCTTCCCCCATCCAAAATCAACATTATAAAGTCCAAAATTGCACCAACTTGAGAACTTATAAGTATCTAATTGTGGCAACAAGCAACCAACTTGTGTTGCCATATCCACAATACAATCAAATGCATCATCACCTTCCAAGACCTTCAAGTTTTCACTATTCATACTCTCAAACATCTCTCTCACTATTCCCACCAAGTGAGGCAACTCCACTTGATCATCATGACTCATTTCTATAACTTCACTATTTGCTACAAAGACTAAATTCCCAAAAGCATTAGGCAATTTTGGGTCAATTCTTGATCTCAAGTTCACAACATGTGCCACCATGAATGGCCTTGAGCTAATTCCCTTTGCTCCTCTTGTTGCTAAAATCATGTGTTTCCAAATGAAAGTTGTCAATGCCTCGATCCGAGTTGGATTAGGCACATTTTCACTAGACACTTTCATCTTGATAGATTCGATTGCTTTAGCATTGAACACGAATCTCCTAACGAGGGACTCCCCCTCGCAAAAAAATATCATTTTTTTGGTTTCCACGAACTCCTGAGGGAGATGATGCTGAGATGGGAACAATAGCGACGATGATGTGAAATCAAGAGACATGGTTTCATCATTATCGCCACGCGCAATCTTAGCCCACGTGTTAAAAAATTTGCTCATGGTATCTCCATCTAAGAGCTTATGAAACAAGACTCCACCAATTGCAACCCCACCACAATGAAACCTAGTAACTTGTATAGAAACTAGGGTTTCAAGAGTTTGAACATAATTCATCTTGCTAGCCATGCTGGCATTTTGTGGAAGGAAGTTAATCATTTGTGAGAGATTAGGGTTTCGAAGAAACTCGTCCAGATGAACGTTGTCCTTTACGTGAGCATCCACGTAAAGAACTCCGTTATCATTGCAATTCACAAAAGTTGAATCTTCTGAACTGAGCTCACCAGCAAGCGGATAGAATAGGGTTAGGGTTTTACACAGGGAATTTTTTAGACGATTATCAATAATACTCGCGCTATTTATTTCTGAAAGAGGGTTGTTGTTTTTGTAGAAGAAGATAGTTGAGATGCATATTTCACACATAAGTTGATCAAAAAGACATAGTTTGTGGTTTCTTAGGTTTGGAGGTGTTGGTTTGGATGGCTTCACTTTTTCCTTAGAGAGGATAATGATTTCCATTATTACTTGCTTGTGACTCTCCAAATGTTATAAAATTAGCTTTATTTATACTTAGAAGTAGGGGTGTTCATTGTTAATTTGGTGAAAAACTAAACCAAATCAAATTGATTAAAAAAAATCGACATTTAATTTGGATTGGTTTTATCTAAAATCAATAATATTTGGTTTGGTTTTGATTCTACTAAAAAAATTCGAGGAAATAACCAAATCGAACCGATAAATTTTATAATTATTTGAATATATGATATCAGTTTTTCATAAATAATTATAAATATTTTATATCTTTTAATCATTAATTTAATTTTAATATACTTTATTTCACATGCACTACAACACTTTTAAATTCTATTTCTTAAAGAAAATATGTCCAAATCCAAAACTCTTAGTCTAATTATCTATATGTGGTCATATGGCGTATTGCCGATTTACATCCATCTACCGTTCGATCATTTGCTCCTTTGATTTTTGAATGGTTAATCCTTCTAGTTAAAGTCGTATATGGTGAGCTATATGCTGATTTTGAATTTATATATATAGGTCATTATTCCACATGTTTATACCTAAAAGAATTAGGCCAATAGGTCTTGTCTATATTATATATAGGTATAGTTCTTCCCCACCCCTAAGATGTAGGCCTGCGGTGCGCAAGATCTACAAATAGAAAGAGAATTTCTATGTACCGATGGCGTAAAAAAAATATAAAATATTTATGTAATCAAATTATTTATAAAATAATTATAGATAATTTTTTATGATAAAGTGTTATTTAATCGATAGTCTTGTGAAAATGACACTCTCTAAATGGAAGCGGATTTAGCATATATGAGTTATAAATTCATGTAAACTCAATAGCTCTTGCTCTTGTCCTTTATATTATTTAAAAAAAATCGAGAAATATCTATAAATATTTGAATGTGAATACAGTGATTATTTTATATTAACACAAAATCGTTATAAAAACGTGTAAACTTTAAAACATGAATCTGTCTTTTAATCACTAACTTGGCTAGAAGCTTTACAGGAAGTCTATTTTGATATCGTCATTTAATTTATATTTATTTTTCAAAAAAGTTATACATATATCTATTTCAAATATGCGATGTCTAAAGTTAAGCTTGATAAAATTAATCTTAAGCCAAAATATCTGAAGTGTCATGGGTCCACCAACATTTTTGAAGACATTCCCAGGTCACTTTTACCATTATATTGTTTGGAATTTTCGAAAATATCGGTAGATGCGTGTCGAGTTCTTTAAAGTTAATCTATTTTTTGAGGACTCGAAACAGGTGTACCAACATTTTTGAAGAGTTTGAGCAACTTAGACTGTAGCAATAACTTGTTTTTAAGATTATGTGTCCTATATTTTTTGGGAGGCTTATATATATGTAGAATTGTTAATGTAGATATCCTTTTCTTTTTTTTCATTCTACCCACCAGGAGGATCAATAGTATTCTCACTTACAGGGACGGAGCTACAGTATGTTCAGGGTGGTCAGGCGAACACCCTTCGTCGAAAAATTATAGCTTATATATAAGTAAAATGCTGGTTTGTGTGCTTAAATAATATTTTTTGAATACCCTTGAACAATGAAGTGGTGTAGTCTAGTGGTGCACTTGAAAAGTCAACGCATGCCTAATCTTGTTGAGCTACTTTTTGAATTCTAACTAGACACTTCAAGCTTCATAAATATTTTATTTTTTATTTTTTAAGTAAATTAAAATTAATATCACTTATTAAAATAATTCTTAGTTAGAGACGTAAAATATAAAAATCTGGAAAAAAAAAAAAGAAGTAAGAGCTTAGTAGCCAATTGAAGTTTCAATCGATTGTCTTTGACTTTATTTTTCTTTTCATTAAAATTATTAAATAAAACTTATAAGTAATTGTTTATTTTAAAGTTGATAAACAAATCTTAAAAGCTCTCTATAACTCTGTTAAAATTGAAAGCGGAAACCCTCCACAAAGAAAAATTTTCAAAAAAAAATTATATGATTTTACTCTCCAGTTTTCATGTCTTGTTGTTATTACTGTTATCGGCAGTGGTCGGTGAAAGCTTGAAGGTAAAAGTAATTTCATTTAGGTTGAACTTCGTCCTCTCTCTCTCTTTTTTTTGTTTTGTCCGTCCACTTCATATTAAATTGAAAATGAACTTTTAGAGCTAAATATTACGCTTTTGGTACATCCATTCAAAAAATATATATTAATTATTAATATTGGGTAGTTTGATTTAAAAATTTTTGATACACCTATTCGTGAATTTTTTTTTTTTTTTACTTATGCAATGCTTGAATACCCTTCTTGAATTTTCTGACTACGTCACTGCTCACTTACCCTCCAACATGACTCGAATCCTCAATCTATCAGTTGATGGTGGAGGTGCTCAACCACATGAGTAAGTCTCACTTGTCGATGCAGATATCCTTTAGTGATATGATGGTGTAAAAAAATTCTTCATACTAACAATACATATAACTTAAACTCAAAAATATACTTACTAACCTATAGGCTTATTTTATGCTATTAACATAGTTTAACATGCTATAGCACTGAAAAAATAATCCAAGATGATGTTTTTCATGAAATAGTTGGACTGAACATTATGGGCCTAATTGAACAGACCCAAATTTTATTTTTTGAGTTGTGGGCTTTCCCATTTGCTATACATTGTATAAGTTTACTGTGTAAGTTCTTAAAGAAACTTAACATTTCTAATTGACCCACAAAGGATATGGGCTATGAAACTCAATATTTCATCAATTCCAAACAAACCATTTTTTAGAAATAAAGTTGTATATTTACAAGTGAAAATCATTTTACACGGCGCAAATTCAAATTAAATGGAGCTTCATTTTACGTACTAAAAAGTTATATTCAAATTCAAAAATATTCTTTGCATAAAATATAACTAATATAAACCCCAACTCCAACTTCAACTTCAAAAATTCTAAATAAAATAAATAATATTTGATTTTCATGATCAAACGCCCGCTTAGTGTCCTTGTTGGAGTGTCCAAACTACTAGCTATTGGTTGTGATATCATTCTTGTGGAAAACCTTAATTTTTACTAATTAAAAATAGATTCAACTCGATTGAACACTGAATTCGTTTGTTCTTTTTAAATAGGAAAATATTAAAATCAATCACTTTTTTAGTGCAAGACTAAGAAGTCGTCAATATAGTGAAGAAGCACTTAATGAAGAAGAATAATAATTGGAGATATAGCATTATCCAAGTGCATCACTAAAATATTTGAAAGCTTCATCTCTTTTTCTTTTGTTTTCTTTTTCAATCCTCTTTTTTGAATGATTCGGATCTTTTAGAGTTTTTTTATTTTGGATCTGAATAAAATGCGCAATACTAATAAAAATTGGATATAAAATTATCTTTTAGGAAGTGTTTTATCCCTTAATAGATATTCTTAAAATAAATTCAAATTTAATACGAATATCAGAACCTTGGATCACTTTTTTTTTTCTAATGATGTATGCACATAGAACACATGCCCAAATATGAGGTATATATTTAATTGTTGTCTTCAACTTCTTTTTATCTCAACTTGTCCACTCTCCTTGGGACAATTCTTTCTTTTTTCTTTTTTAATTAACTTTTTTGAGTTTAATTTGTGGTTTATATATAGTTTTCTAAAATAAAAAAGTGTTGTTATATTGATTTTGCATGTTTCATTCAGAAGGAAAGTGGTTTGAATGGATTTTCTTAAATATTAATTAATCATTTTTAAGTGATCAATTCTAGATAGTCTTTAGATCTTTTTGATTGTTATTTAAGAAGAGATAATTGTTCATTTGTTAATCATCATCAACCATATGTGTCTTACCTAGTAAAGAGTTATCCATATGTGTTTTGTAAATTTTAATTTTAATAAATAAGCTTTTTATGACAACGGCGATTGACAGTAGCAATATGATTGGTTGTGGTCATTAACAATGACGATAATAGTTATAATTGTGCATGTTGATGATAATGGTGACAGTAATGGATGACAGTAATGGAAACAATAGTTACTGATGAAAATTATGCAGTGTATTATAGTTGATGGTAATTGCGGATAAAATGGTGTTGAAAAGTCATATTTGGAAGAATCTTTAATCTATATTGCGAATGTTGTTGTTGTTATTGTTATTAACCTTCATCAAGTATAGAAAATGATGTTCGAAATTTATTAAGACGTCCACTTAAAGATTCATATGAATTTAACATTTTACGTTTCTCTTATCAATTAACATTGTCGACTACTTCCACCATCAGTCAGTCATCTCTACAACAAACGGTCAACATCAACCATTTTTACTACCAACTTTCGTTACACAAATCTCTGCGGCCAATAACCATCTCTTTAGCCATCGCAGCTATCTATCACCTCCATTGTCAACCATATATCATTATCAATCATCGTCGCAAAACCGTCACTTTTATCCAACCACATTAAGTTGTCATGACACATGTACAATCACTATACTAGCCTCCCCCACCCCCCACAATTACCACCTCATAACTATCCTTATTGGCCATCACCACTATTACCAATTGTCAATATCATTCTAACTTTCAGAGCTTGTTCATCAAAGAAATCATAATATCATGTAAATTAAAATTATATCTAACATTTATGAATATAATATTTAGTTATTAATTAATTTAAATTATATATTTATGTGGAATAACTTTTAAACATAGTTAGATAATGCACATTAGATATCGAAAAAATAAACTATGGTGTCAATCATCTAATATTCAAATTTATAATAATAATACTATCTTAATAATTAAATATGTACTCAAATTCAAATATTTAAAATTAATAAGAACAATAGGATCTAAATGGGAAAGAAAAAAAATGTAAATACTCCTATCAGGTACCATCAAAACTTTCTATAATAACATCATTTATTTCAATATTTTTTTATTACTGTAACGAAATATTATTTTACAAAATATATAATATAATATAATATAAAAGATTAATTTCACAAAAAATATAATAATTATAATAAAATATTATTATAAAAAATGACCGTGATAGAAAAGTTGTCAAACTTTTAGTCATCCAATTTATCAAAATATCTAACTAAAAGTAGATACTTTTTTTCTATTTTAAGTCAACTATGAAGTCTCTATATATAATATACATAATAGCTCTTCCCCACCACTAAGATGTAGGCGGGCGGTGCGCAAGATCTACAAATAGAAAGAGAAAAAAATAAAATATTTACGCAATCGGATCGTTTATAAATTAATTATAGATTAATTTTTATGATAAAATATTAATCGATAGTCTCGTAAAAATGACACTCCTAATGGAAGCGGACCTAACATATGTGAGTTATAGGTTCACGTGAATTCAGTAACTTTTGTTTCTATCCTTTATATGTATTTTTAAAAAATGAGAAATATTTGTAATTATTTGAATGTGAACTTGGTTATTATTTTATATTAACTCGAGATCGTTATAGGAACTCATAAACTTTAAAACATGAATCCGTCTATGCGCACTGACTTGCTATCACATGTTAAACTAGACTATATTAATAGCATGAAAAAGTCTATACGCTCGTTAGTATATTTTTGAGTTTAAGTTATATTATATATACACAGTCAGTATAAAAAAAGAAAATTTACCCCATCACACACCAAAAGATATCTACATCGACAAGTGCGGCTTGCTCATGTGATTGAGCATCTCTATCATTAACCGGTAGATTGAGGGTTCGAGACATGATGAAGAATAAGTCTAAACACCATTGATCTTCCTGATGGGTAGGGGGAGGGGAAAAAAAAGGATATCTACATCTACAATTCTACATATAAGCCTTCTGAAAATATGAAACTCATGATCTTGAAAATAAGACAAGTTACTTGTTACAATCTACGTTGCTCAGTTTCTCCAAAAATGTTGGTGCACCCATATCGGATTAAATAACGCAAGTTACTCGCTACAAGTTTTATGTTGCTAGAACTCTCCAAAAATATTAGTGCACCTGTATCGGATCCTAAAAAATTAGACTACTCTTGAAGAATCGACATGCATCCGTCAACATATTCCAATTTGAACAACATAGGCTACAATATATAAAAGAGACATGATAATGAAAAAATTATGTAGATTAAATCGTGTATATAATTTAAACTCATTTTTAAGTACTTTTATATTACATGTAGACACACACATCTATAAATGCCTCTTTCCAAGAAACATAAACATATTATATTTCACTTCCAACAAGAAGTAAATAAAAATTGCCCTTTGCAAGTAACTGGTGTTGAAGCCAACATGAAGAACCTCACACTACAAGTCCTAACAGGAAGATGGTTCATGGTGTTTGCCACTGTTCTCATCTTATCAGCCTCTGGTGCTACTTACATTTTTGGTATATACTCAACTGATATCAAAACTTCGCTCGGATATGATCAAACCACCCTTAATTTACTCAGTTTCTTCAAAGATTTAGGGGGTAATGTTGGTATCTTGTCTGGCCTAATCAATGAAGTGACACCTCCTTGGGTTGTCCTGTCAGTTGGAGCTGTCCTCAACTTCTTTGGGTACTTCATGATTTGGCTAGCAGTGACCAAGAAAATCCCAAAACCAAAAATTTGGCACATGTGTGTGTACATTTGTGTTGGTTCAAATTCTCAGTCTTTTGCCAATACTGGTGCGTTGGTAACTTGTGTCAAGAACTTCCCTGAGAGCCGTGGCGCGGTTCTTGGACTACTTAAGGGCTATGTTGGGCTAAGTGGTGCAATGTTGACACAAATTTACCATGCCATCTATGGTAATGACTCTAAGTCTCTCATTCTGCTTATTGGTTGGCTTCCTTCTGTTGTTTCGTTGGTTTTCTTGCGTATAATTCGCGTTATGAGGGTAGTTCGGGTTGCACATGAGATGAAGGTGTTCTATAAGTTTCTGTATATATCACTTGGCCTAGCTGGATTTCTCATGTTGATCATTATACTTCAAAAAAGACTTGATTTTAAGCAAAGTGAGTATGGTTTGAGCACTGCAATTGTTCTGTTTTTGCTCTGTCTGCCACTTGTTGTTGTTGTCAAGGAGGAAATTGATTCTTGGAAAATCAAGAAACAAGAAATGGAAAGCATTTCACAAGTGAAATTAGTCACTGAGGAGCCAAACTGTGAAGTTCCTCAGCATCAATTGGTTCCACAAACACCCTCTTCTGCAAAAGATGAAGAAAATCCAAGTGATCAAGAATCTGTTTCCTGTTGGAGAACAGTTTTTCGCGCACCAGATAGAGGTGAAGACTACACTATACTCCAGACCCTCTTCAGCATTGACATGTTGATCCTGTTTTTCGCGACCATTTGTGGTGTTGGAGGGACACTAACAGCAATAGACAACTTGGGACAGATTGGGGCATCATTAGGCTATCCGAAAACCAGCATCAGCACATTTGTGTCACTAGTCAGCATATGGAATTACTTGGGCAGAGTTGTGTCTGGTTTCCTGTCTGAACATTTCTTGTCAAAATACAAATTCCCAAGACCCCTTATGCTCACAATAACACTCATGATCTCTTGTTTAGGCCATCTTTTAATCGCGTTCAACGTGCCCGGAGGCCTATATGTTGCATCCATAGTCATAGGATTTTGCTTTGGGGCACAATGGCCATTGCTCTATGCCATAATATCAGAGCTATTTGGACTGAAATATTACTCAACACTCTACAATTTTGGATCAGTGGCAAGTCCAATTGGGGCATATTTGCTAAATGTAAGAGTGGCTGGCCATTTATATGATAAAGAGGCTAAAAGACAAATGATGGTTATGGGGAAAACTAGGAAAATTGGTGAAGATTTGGAGTGTAATGGGACTGAATGTTTCAAATTAGCCTTTATTATTATCACTGGAGTGACAATTCTTGGGGCATTTGTGTCAATTATTTTGGTGTTGAGGACTAGGAAGTTTTACAAGAATGACATTTACAAGAAATTCAGAGAGGAAGCAAAAGTGGCTGAAAAAGAAATGGCTATTGCTGCAAATTATGGTGGTCTTCTTAAAAAATAATAATAATAATTCTGCTAAGGAATTATTATTATTAAGGATTATATGTAATCCAATATTTAATCATATCTCTTGTTAATTTGGAATTTTTAACATTTGATAGTGTAATTTTCTTTTTTATATCGTCACTGTATATAGTTAAACTCAATTTCGAACGCTATTAGTTTGATGCTCATTAGCTGTATATTTTATTTCTATGTGTCAGCAGACGATAATGGCGGAGCCAGAATTTTCACTTATTATAAAGAAGTAAACACATGAAAAAACCGAAGAGATTCAACATGTAGTATCATTAAAAAGAAAATTACACATCTATACAATATAATTTTTCAATGAACGACACCCCTTTGATAAGGATGGCTCCAACATTGTGTTTGTGCGTGTGCTTTTTTATTTTTGGATGTCCGTTGAAATCAAATAACAAGGTTTTCCAAGAGTTAATTGAGTATCTGAATTTTTACCTTGTTGGCGAGGATTTATTTTTCCGTCATGTAAATTTCTCTATGCAATTAAAAAATAAATTAAAAGTAATTATTATTATTATTATTTACTTTTTTTTTGGAGAAGTGTGATTTGTTTGTTTGTTTGACTTTAATCTCTGTAAATCCAGTTGTTAGCCATGTTAATTGTCTCACAAATTATATTTGTTTAATTAGTACGAGGAGATTTATATTATATTATATTATATTATATTATATTATTTATTGTTTATTTATTTTAATTTTATTTTTTGTATTGAGGAGATCTAGATCAACTTGTAATAATTTAAATGTTTTTGCATTGATATAAGAAAAAAAAATTCCATACAAGTGGTTGAAAATTTTGATGATATATTTGTTCTAATTGTTTGTTTCTTACAATATATTTCCACGTGTATGTTTTTGGAATTTAATTTTTTTACATCGATAATGTAAATAATTTTTATGCTAATAATAAAATCTAAAGTTTTAATAGTTTATGGATTGCTGATAGTTGAATTCGCGAGAGGGTTTTATGTAAATTTCTCATTAGAATGGAGGTAAAGTTAGGGGGTCGTATAAGAGCGAGTTTATAATTCAATTGTGAAAACACATTTTTGGTACAAGTATAAAATGATAAAATTGTGAAATCAAAAGGTCTTGAGTTAACTCGAAGAAATCGAGTTAAAACGGATAATATCTAAATAGTTGAATTTGGACAGTATTATACGCTGGACAAATCTTTTGAAAAATATGTCTAAATGTACCTTTTTTCTTGTCCTAATTTATGTTTCATATTTTTCCTTTTATTCTATTGCCAAAAAGAAATTTACATTTTTATATTTAGAAAAAGTTTAACTTTAAAATTTTATCTTTTCCTTAATAAGATGATTTATAACTACACAAATATTTACGGCTAGTTTTAAACTACAAGATTCAGATTTTTTTGATTTTTTTTCCCAAAATCCCATACCCAATAAAATAGTGCCACATAAATTGAAATAAAAGAAGTATAAATGATGTTTATTTTGTATTGTCATTTCGAAAATGATGAATAATAAATCTCTTAATGAGATCGTTATATTTACCAAAATTTCATAAATAATTTAAAAAAAAACTTATCAATATCTACAGTTCGACCAAATTTGTTTATTAATATGATCAAAATATATATATATATTTCTTAACTATATAAAAATCTATATATTTGTTGACTAGTTTATAAATTAGATCACCCAAAATATATTAAACTGTAATTATTCTAATAATTTACTACTTACATATAATGATATAATAATAGCAGTAACATTTTAGGAGGGACTAGCCCAACAAAAGGTTTAGGCCCAGCCCAATACCCTAAATAAAGACCAGACCAGCCTGTTCTGGCCCATCGATGACCCTCCATTTTGGAACCCGAGCCCGAATTGAATTTGTTGGCAAACTTTTAGTGGTTCATTAGATATATGTCATGCGTATAAATTAGTTTATGTATGATGCAAGAGTTGGGAATGAACTTGTTTAATTGGCTATAAATTTCGATTCCATCAATAAAAATTGTATGTCTCTTGAAAATACTTTCAGAAAAATGATTATTTTGTAAACTTTCTTTTTATAAATTCTTATATTTGCTCAAAATCTTTTCAAGCATATCATATTGTAAAGTGTGTGAATTAAATAAAATAGTTTTTTGGATTCAAATTTTGAAGTAGTCAAGGCAAAAGGAAACAATACTATATTTCTTTCTTTTTTTTTTTTTTTGGTTTTTATTTACAAATAATTTTAAAATATTTTATAACCTCAAAATATGCCAGCACATTCACACTCAAAAACTCAAAAAGCACAAATGTTCTCTTCCTCTTTTTCATCCCTTTCTTCTCGGATCTCTGTGTTTTCTCAATCCAATACTAGGAAGGTACCTATTTTCACTCTTCCTGTTTGTTTCCTAATGAAAAAAGAATCAAATCTTGCTCTGCTTATACTTTGAATATGTGTGTTTCTTCATCAGCATTTTTACATGTATCATTCATATTTCACTTTCTGCAGATGGCTTCTTGTTTATTTGCTCCTCCTCTGGCATGGATTGTTAAAAAGTTTGATTTTTGATCTTGGATTTCAGATTCTTGTAGTTGATTAGATTTCTTGAATACCCTTTTGAGGAATTTGTGTTAAGAGTTCTGAAAGAATGATTCTTTTATTGATTTGCTAGGGATTTGAATGATTTAATTGGTCTTGTGAAAGAGGTATAGAATATAATGGTGAATTAGGAGAACCCCATTTGGTATTGTTGTTGCAAAGTGCTAGTTCTGGTGGAGATAGATTAGGAGTTATGTTTAAGATAATAAAAAGAGGGAAGAAAACCACCAAAGGGGAGGCGGTGGAGCCTCCGATACCGAGCTCATTGCCTAATGCGCCTGTTGATCATGCTTCGCGAATAGCAACATCCGCTGTGGCAGCACAGCCTGTTACTTTGGCAAATGCCACACCAGATCCTAGTGTGGTTGAAGTCTTGCCCTTATTGAAGGAGGTTGCACTTTCCGAACGCCATGTTCTGTTCATCCGGAAGCTCCAAATTTGCTGCGTGAAATTTGACTTCTTGGATACGTTGAAGTGTGCTAGACAGAAGGAGATCAAGAGGCAAACACTCACAGAGCTTATTGATTTAGTTCAATCGGGTTCATGTAAAATGAATGAAATAATGCAAGAAGAGTTGGTTAGGATGATATGTACCAACCTTTTCCGGTGCCTGCCTCCTGCTTCGCATGAGAATACTGGGTCAGAAGGTATTGATGAAGAGGATGACATGTATCTGGATCCAGCATGGCCGCATCTGCAACTAGTGTATGAGTTACTTCTAAGGTACGTGTTGTCGACCGAAATGGATACCAAGGTTGCCAAGCGATATCTTGACCACTCGTTTGTGCTGAAACTGCTCGACTTATTTGATTCAGAGGATCCTAGAGAGCGGGAGTATTTGAAGACTATTCTTCACCGCATATATGGGAAATTCATGGTTCATAGGCCATTTATAAGGAACGGGATAAACAATGTATTCTACAGGTTTATATTTGAGACGGAGAGGCATAATGGTATTGGTGAGTTGCTAGAGATTCTTGGAAGTGTAATAAATGGATTTGCTCTGCCAATGAAAGAAGAGCACAAGTTGTTTCTTGTTCGGGCACTTATTCCTCTCCACAAGCCTAAATGTGTTTCTGCATATCACCATCAGCTGTCCTACTGCATCGCTCAGTTTGTTGAGAAAGATTACAGATTGGCAGATATCGTCATCAGGGGGATGCTAAAATACTGGCCACTTACTAATTGCGGGAAGGAGGTTCTCTTTCTTAATGAACTGGAAGAGGTTCTGGAAGGTACACAGCCTGCTGAATTTCAGCGCTGTTTGGTTCCCCTTTTCAAGCAACTTGGACGAAGCATCAATAGTCCCCATTTTCAGGTCTGTGAATTATTATTATCCCTATGCTTTCACTACATTGCCATCTCTTATGCATATTCATCAAGTGTGAACTGATCATTGCGGATCTTCTTTCTTTTCATATCTTTGCTCTAAGCTTTTGTAATTCCCCCCCCCCCCCCCCCCCCCCCCCCCAAACAAAGAGAAAGAAGAAGAAAAAGGTAAGGTGGGAGGAAAGAAGCAAAGGCTACTAAGTTAAAAGAAGTAAACTCCACCATCGCACCCGAGGATGTGGTCTAGTGGTTAATGAAATGGGCGAGAATCATGAGGTCTCAATTTAAAATCCCAGTGGACGCCAATTTCAAAAGAAAATTCCCAGCGAACATAAAAATCTTGGTGATTTCTTCTTATCTGCCCAAGCCTTAATAGATAACTCTAATGGACAGAGTTATCTGGTAGCTGCGCTGGTGTGCACAAGCTGACCTGACACCTCCTCATAAAAAAAGAAGTGAAACTTCACCATCATGTTTATTGCAGGAACTAGGTCTTTAGGAAATTCATGACTTGATTACTTAAGAAATATGATATTTTGTCACTATTAATAAAATTGTATATTATTTTATGAAAAGAAAAAAGAAGAAGTTGAAAAGCCCTATTTGGAAATCTAAATAGAGGGAATGCCGTGTAGACATTTTATATCCTTTTCTTTAAATAGAAAACATGAGTCCAACAATATCTCATTTACTTACCAAGTGATCCTAATGATGATATAGGTGCATTTGTCAAATGATACGATATAATTACATAACAGCTGATGCACCCTTACAATAGGTTGCAATGTGGAAATTATATGTTTCTAAAGCTGATAAAAGCATTAGAGCAAAGTGATACTCGAGGTACTTCCACCTATAAGGTAAAAATATCACATTTGACTATCAAGATCCCAGCTAATTATTTAAAACTTGACTTCAGATTAGTTAAATGTGTTGACGAATAGTGTTACTTTTTGAAAAAAAAAATGTGTTGACGAATGGCACAATACTGAAACAAGCTGTAGTTGATTTTTTATAATCTTGAGAAAAGGATTATGACATAGAAGAATTATTCGATCTTCTTCATAATTGTAAGAAATGAAGGGAAACTGAATCCACATGTTCACTGCCTGAAGTAATTTACCTGAGAGGTTTGAGCATCTCATTCTTATGTTCGTCATGTACAAAATACCCTAGTAGCCTGGAAGTCCTCTTCTGTGAAGATGCATAATTTACTCTTAGTTTCTGGAATCAAGCAATTAATTGAACCAATGAAATCTTATATCTGATTTTGACTTACGGAAGCTTTTAGTTTCTTGCATGGTAACACAAATTCTCATCCATGTCCTATTGCCCCTTGGCGCCCAACTTTCTGCTGGGAAAAACTAAAAGATATGAATATGGAATATGGAGGTAGGCGGGTGAACTTTTACATGAGTGTGCTTGATATTGTTATCTGTGACTGAATTGGAGTAGTTAATATAATGAAAAATGTCCATATATATGAGTTATATCTTGCTGCTGCAAGGATACAAGTTTTATATTCTTAAATTGTTGCATACAGCTTTCTTTACTCCTAAAAACATAGCTTGCTGGACATAGGATTTAGAAATCTAATGCAAGGATAATTCCAAACGATTCAAAAGTTATTGCATGCCAGCATGCAAGTATAGACTTAACTTGCAATAAATCAGAGTTCGGATAATTTTATAGGTACTATTTTTTGCAAAAAATTAAGGGAAAACTATATTTCCAGTTTGTTGACAGTGAAAATTTCCAGTTTCTCTTCTTAAACACTGTGCCTCAGACTGATGCTGGGCTTTCAATTCATAAGGTTAAATTTGAACTTTGAACGCTGATAATATTTTGATGCACGAATTAATGTGCATCGATTCATGAGATGACATTTGGGAGATATCTTGACTAGTTGACAAGGCAATTAATGCTCAAAGGGACAAATATTTTTGGCAGCCCTAATTCAACTTGTCTTCTCTTCTAGCTTCTGAAATGAAGTTTCTTTAACCTAAAGTTGAGGGGAGATAAGTAACCTTATTTCTTCCATTGCTGGAGAAAACTTCCCTCAAGTTTTACCTCTCCATTATTATTTTTAAAAAAAGCTACATCAACTGCTTACTGTTGAACTGATGACTAGATGATTGAAGCTTTGTTTAAAAGACTAGATGATTGAAGGTGAGAAGTCGACAATTCTACTGATTTGGTTTCTCTTTGAAGTAATGCGTGAAGAAGTTTATCCTTGAAATATAACCTTTCAATTGCAGTTCTTCTGGGCTAATCACGTTCATAGCTGCTATCACCATAATATAATAGAAGGGGTTTGCCATATGAGGCAGCAGTACTTTTACAGAACTTCACTCTTTGGATAAACTGTGACGTATTGCTCTTTCTAGGGTGTTTATGATCTAAGGACACTTGCCTTTGTGGCACATTTCCTCGAAGGTTAAGCATAGGATTTCCTTTCAAAATGTTATGCTTGACACAGACAACAAAGCATTGTGGATTATCCAGGTGCTTCAATTTGAAAGGCGGAAAAATTTTATTCTGCAGTATAGACATAAGTATAGCATCTTATGATAAGTAAAAGAATTATACATTTTACTCCTGACTTATTGGTTTGGCCATGCCTAGTTAAGCTTGTTAAGCATTTCTATCTTCCTTTTCATTGTAAAGTTGGCAAACATATTATTTGGATTTATGATGGTGAGACTACAATATTCTTAAGCAATTTGTTATATCCATATGTTGATGTTTGAGTGCCTTTACTTTTGGGCACTTAATGCAATGCGAGAAACCGAAATTTAAGGGCTCAGCAGACGAGCAGTCCATGCAAAATTCTAGCAATGGCTTTAGAGTGTGGGAGTTTCTCGAACTGCTTTGTAATGCTTTTACTTGAGCCGAGGATCATTTCGAAACAATTTCTCTATCTCCCAAGGTAGGGATAAGGTTTGCGTACACACTACCCTCCTCAGTCCCCACTTTTGGGATTACACTGGGTATGTTGTTGTTGTTGTCTTAGAATGATGGAAGAGAGAAGATCTACGTTTATAAGGATATGTATCAGTTGCTCTTTTTTTTGTCTTGCCTCCTTGGAGGTTTCCATGCTTCTCAGGTTTCTATGGATGAATTAGATATGCTAAAATGAACCAGTTCACTAGTCAAAATTTAGTCCCTTATTCACACTTTCTAAGAATTCTCAGTCTAGTCCATTGTATGCACGTGCTATGATTGAGTTGTTTCAACTTAAAGGTGATATTGTATTGTAAATATTATTATGCGAAGCTTGGTGAACAGGAATGTGTCATTACTGTTTCTGGTATTGTTTCATGTTATTTACCTAACAAGTTATGGAGCTTCTAAGATAAAATTAACTAGGTCCCATGGTTTTGTTGCATTTCTAGAATGCCTGGAAGGCGTTATGCAGTGTTCTGTTCTTGTAAAATTGAGATTCTGGCATTTAGAATATGCTGCTGCTGCTTCTCTCCACTGATATTTAGTCCACACTTCAGCATCTTGATACTTCATCCAGTCATGAGTATTGTTACCATTTTCTGAGCTTGAGCTTATGGATAGTCAAACTACATACAGTGCTTGTAATGGGTGATATGTTATTTCGAAATGATTGCAAATTCCTATTTCATTTGAATTTCATGCCATGAGAACTGAGGTGAGCGGGATTGTACTGGCTGACCAGTTGACCACCCAACATATGCTCACCTATTGCAGTTTTTAATGTAATCAAAATGGTAGGCTTAGACCAGGTACTTGCTGAATTTGAAGTACATAATATCATTATTTATTTAGTATAGCATCTCATATTGTCGTGGAAATATGGTCTTAGTTTGTTTTCCAAATGTTATGTGTGTCGTTTGCTTCAGAAGGTTGCACGAAAATGACATCATGATCTAAAGATTTTATGCATGGCAGGTTGCTGAGCGAGCTCTGTTCTTATGGAACAATGAGCATATAGTAGACTTGATCGCGCAGAATCGGCGTGCAATTTTGCCAATCATCTTTGAGCCATTAGAAAGGAATATGTGTGGTCACTGGAATCAAGCAGTACACGGGCTGACCTCCAATGTCCGGAGAATGTTCTTGGAGATGGATTCAGAATTTTTCGAGGAGTGTGAAAAGGAATACAATGAACGAGCAGCCGGTGCCAGCGGCCTTGTGGAGCAGCGTGAGCTTGCTTGGAAGAAATTGGAAGAAGCTGCTGCACTGGTCGGGTAGAACATGTTGCAACAGCTTATTGCGTCCAGCTGAGCCGTGCAAGCAGTACTCTTCTGTGTAGAACATCTCAAACTGCCCGATGATGGTTTTTGACTTTGCAAACTGAAGCTGAATTGCTCCCAATTTTTTTCCGTGCTTCCTGCTGCTTTTCCATAATTTGAGCGAGGCAGGCTGAAGGTATGGGCGTTGTGTTATCTTTCCTCGACAGACATAGTGTGAAAGTTTTGTTTATTTTAGCTACTCTAAGACGATTATTCTTTAGCATTTTAGGACTAACCAATAATCAAATTTCTGGTCTTTGTGATCATCCCCCTCCCACTACCTTCCTCTAGGACAAGGAAAATGGGATAAAGAAATATATTATTCCCTGGTTTCTTTATCGCCCGTATATTTGTCTGGAATACTTTTCAATAGTGATAATCTGCTTGTTGACTATTTATGTTCTCTTTTTCATCTGGTTCCTCAAACAATTTATTTGTAGCAGCTTCTCGGAAGTTCTTTATAGCAAACAATAATTTCAAGGTTTCTACTTGCTTTCCGCCCCCATCCCCCTACTCCAACAACTCCGCCCCCAAAAAACAATTAAGGGAGAGAAGTAAATGTGTGTGTATTGTAGTTGGGACTTCGGAAATAGTGTCTAATGTTGTCAAAGGAGCGCTTAAAGCATGCTTAAGCCTTGAAGCAACGCACAAAGCATGTTGAGTGTTTCGCTTCACTTGGCAGGCACTTCAGTGTTGTCATCAAGGGTCTAAGACATATGTTTCCTTGTCAATGAGCGTAATCTTGAAAAGGCGACACGAAACAATTGATATTTCACTTTATCGCGAACTTTTTTCAATTTCTTTGTCCCTATATATGTTATTTATGCTTATAATTATTACTCTTGGACTATATAATACAAATACATATTTGTATTCTTTCTTCGTTTGTGTCTTTATTCGTTAAAGCTCGCGCTTTATTTGTGCTTTGCGCTTAAAGACTCAATGAATCTAAGAGCTTTTTTTTTTGCGTTTTTCACCTTTGATAACACTGGTAGCGTCTATATAAAATCGTTATCATTTCACTCTTTGTTTGCCCATAGTGGTTAACCTTTTTTTGATAGGGAAAGGGAAAGAGGGATTGAGAGTTAAAGAGGGAAAGGTTAAAGACAGAGACTTTGAGCATCGCAGCAAGGTCATTGGATGGAGTATTTTCCAACTATAGCACGATACGAGTTATTCAGAAAATAACTGCTTAGAGTATCAGTTTCTGACTACACAATGGTAACCATTGGGATCTTCTTGGTTATGTTTGGCTCCATTTCACTTTAGTGTGAATCAAGAACCAGAGAAGCCTGAAATATTAACCAACCATTTAGATTTACAATGAAAAGAAGTGATAGCTGTAAGAAGGTTTGAAGCATATTTAGCCCCAAGAGTTGCTTTAGGTTTGATTAATCTTCGAGGAACTAATGTTGCAACAATCACAAGTTTGAGGTTTAGGCATTTGGTAGACGTGTGAGGCTCCAAGGTGGAAACTTCTTCTGGTCCAAAAATAAGTGTCGTTTTAGTGAAACCAATCTGGTTCAAAATACGTGTTGCTTTAGGAAACCGAGAAAGTGTTGATTGTTTTCGAGCGCTACCCTTGCTCCAATAAATATGATCTATACAATTTATAAAGATTCTCTCAACAGTTTGAGGAGAGATGAAAAGATACTTGTGTGCCAAAACCTTAAACGACAGATAAAAAGGACCGGGAGAGTAGAATTAGCTCTTGCATTTTTGCCTCTGGTATAATTGCTGGTGAACAGTAGTTAGGGTCTATAATCCCTCTTGATATTGCTATGAATTAATTTTTTACAAGAAGTGAGAACTGTGAAGTAGAAAATTTTCTCTTGAAGTACATTCTTTGTTATATAACACTCACTCTCTCTTAAGTTACTATAGTAAGAGTGATAATGGCGATGTCAATAGCGCGCCATTGTTGATGGTAATATACAAAATTAGAAGAGAAAACAAGGTGGTGGTGGTTGAACTTGAAGGTGGTGGTGATGATGATCCTGCCGATGCAACGCTCCCAAATACCTTCTCTAAGAAGTCGCCATCACCATCATTAGACTTAGCGGGTCTAACACTGCCGCTCTGGTTGGATGCAATGGTGGCTCTGGTTCTCCCCCCATATGACATGGCCATATTGTTATCCCTGTTGCATAATAGAAGACTTAAACTTTACCATACTATACTGGCATTCTGTAAATGAGTATAGGCAGATGTCTACAGATGGCTTGTTATGCTAACAGACGACTAGAAGAAATTTGCTTTTTTAAGGGTGGTGGTGGGGTGGTGGTGGGGTGGGGGGGCTAGATTATTCAGTATGTCTATTAATGAGAAATCCCCGAGAGACAGTGGTGCGCCCCTCTATCCTTCTCCACTTAAATATCAGACTTTTGTCTGCAGCATGATTTGAACCCCTGACATATTCCTAATCCAGATATCACACAAAGTAGGGGGAGGGTAGAGTGTACGCAGACCTTACCTCCACCTCAGAGGCAGAAAGGCTGTTTCTGATCGGCTCAATAGAAATAAACACACTCTTGTTTCATATTCATTATTTCCTCTAACTAGGACTTAGGGAAATGAAAATGGAACTAGTTGACTATCTGAGTTTCGAATCATGTGCCACTAATCCTCGGAGATTTCTTGATTATCAAACAAATGAAAGTGTTTCGGGGGGAGGGGGGGGGGGTAGGGTACCTGGGGACACCAATGACACCAGCATTCATGGTGAGTTGATCAATGAAAAAAGCAGATTTAGGCTCCATGCTTGATGCCAAGGCATATTGGTTGCTAAGTCCATCACCTGAAGGAACAAAGTATGCTCCATTTACCATTTCATCTCCTTCTGTCCTCCAGTTCCACTGTGTCCAATCCCTCTCGTCCACGTCCACTCGCTTCGTCACCTACTCAAAATCATAATCACACAGTACGAGCTCGATTTTCAGTGACCTCATCGTTCGAATTTAAAGAATCTTTTCTTATGTCAAGGAGATTCGACAGGTAATGTATAATAAGAAAAACTGATTCACCCTCTTGCATTTGATTTTAATTAAACTCCGTTTCTCTCCTAGCTAGCTCCGCCCCTGCTTCTATCAACATGAAACTCTTATCTCTAATTACATTCAACTATAACAATCAACGCTAATCGTTCTTGTCTGGTTAACTATCTCTTAGCAAAATTACTTGATAAGGTAGAATAGTCAAGTCACGCTCAACTCAAGCTGGTCGGACACCACGGTTGTTTGAAAGAAAAAATTAAAATAGGAGAGTTACCTCTTTGGCATTTGGATCTTCTGGTGCAGTAAAACGATTGCCTTGGCTGTTAATTGTGGGATTAGCACTTCCACCAATTGCATACATTTGCCATTCTGTAAAATCATTGTTAACTACATGTATATATCCTCTTCTACACCTTGGCATTCTTTGTACTAATCCTTCTCCAAAATGATTAAATGCTATTGTCACCTAATATTCAAAATTATTTACAAATCAAATTGGAAAGTTTCCAGCTTTATGCAGAAAAAAAATGTATGTAATTCACACACAAACAAAAAAAATCTTTAAGACAACTAAATAGGGAATGAAGTGTCTTGTGGTCGTCATGATTCGTGTTATAATCTATATTGCTCAAACTTTTCAAAAATATTGGTTTGTGCATATTGGATCTTTTAAAAATAATGTATTTTTTGAGGATACGATATGGATAAGACAATATTATTATTATTTGGAGAGTCCGAGCAAACACAAAGTTTGGCTTTTTGACCATTGAAAAGGTAAGCCTAAGAATTTCATCTTAATGCAAAAATAGAAGGAAAGATTCATATGAAATAACATTGAGATTTTAAATTCATTTTTTCCTATTTCAATTATAGCTTGAAATCATAAAATACGACGATTTTGAACCATTGTAGTTATATTTACTATATAGGACGGTTTTGAAGTGTTGTAGATATCTTTACTAAATGCAACACTAGAGGACTATATACGACGCCATATACCAAGACGATTTTGATACACCGTCTTTTATCTTAAAATATGTTTATTTTAACTGGCGCCTGCTAATGACTTTTTTTTACAAAGAGATAACAGTGACATTTTGACTTCTGAACGACCTTCAAGATGAACAACCCTTTTAGAAGAGATAATGGTGACATTTTGACTTTTCAATGATCCAGACAGACGACCTTTTTATCAGAGATAATGATGGCGTTTTGACTTTTGAACAATCTTGTGGACGAATGACCTTTTTACACGAGATAATAGTAACATTTGACTTTTGATTGTCTTTCTAGTTGAACGGTCTTTTTTCACAAGAGATAATGGCAACGTTTTGACTTCTAAACGGTCTTTCAGACAGTGAAGTGAATTCAAACTGCGACGAAATCTTGACTGATTGTCAAAATCTTCTTTCCATGAACCAAATTTACGAACAACTAAAAAAGGCGCGTAAATTCAAAAAAATCTAACCTGCATGCCGACGTCGGGGACGTAGCGATCGTCGTGTCCCAAAAGCATAACTTTGTCATGGTGAGTGAAGTAGCTATTAGATATAGTAATAGCAGTTGATCCCATGATAGCATCAATTAAGCCATCAGTACAATGAGACAAAGCACAATGATCAATCCAAATGTTTCTTGAACTGTAAATTGAAATTCCATCACCATCAGACATTCCCCTCCATCCAACTTGTGTTGTACTTTGCCTTATGTTGCTATTACCTGATGGAACACAATTGTATACATGTATATTGTGTATGATCACATTTGTTACATATTGTAGTGTTATACATCCACCTCCGGTGACGTGGACGTTCGCGCCTCGTCCGTCTATGGTCTTGTAGTTGTTGATCATGAGCTCGTGCTTGAGCGTTATGATCATGTCCCCGGCAAAGGTGATCCAGAGGGGCTCGTCCTGGATCACCGCGTGCCGGAGGGTACCAGGGGTCGGGTTCACCGTGTCGTAGTCGGAGGGATCGCTCACCAGGTAGTACCTGCCGCCTTTCCCTCCGACCGCACCGTGCCCGAACCCGATGGCACAGTCCGCCAGCTGCTGGCGGTTGTTGACCCAATTCGGGTCACACCGCCAGCAGTCGTCTATCGGATTGCCCGTTAGACATTCGTAGTTTGTTACTGTTGTATCAAATATTTGCCTTCTTGCTATGGATTCATTGACCCTCCTGTACAAATATGGGTGAAAACAGAGATACCCAGGTGAGAAAATGCAGAAATGAACAAAAACCAAGATTCCCAGATGAAAAAAATGCAGAAATGAGCAAAATCAAGATTGGATTTTTTTTAAAAAATCTTTGATGAAAAACAGAGATATCCAAGTGAGAAGATGCAGAATTTGTCTGACACTATATGTTACGGGTTCGACAGAACTGAATAACCTCGCTCGAATTCTAGTTACTGATTTAATAGAACTCAGTAACTTAGGCAGAAAATCACGTATAAATAATCTATGCAGAAACCCGTAAACAAAAAGAATGAGTAATTCAGAATTTATAAACTAAAAATTCCGACTCCGCATCAATGAAGGAAAGAGCAAAGCCAAGATTGCTTTTTTTTTTTTCCTTCCTTAATGTTTTATGAAAAAAACAGAGATACCCAGATGAAAGAAATTGCAGAAATGAGCAAAATCAAGATTTACCCAGATGAGAAAATGCAGAAATGAAGAAAATCCAGTTGAGAAAGAGAGGTATTTCACCTTTTTACTTCTTGGACAACAGATTCAGGAAAAGGGTGTTGATGGGGAAGTGTAAGGTTATTGAAGGTAGCTGTAATAAGTGGAGAAAATAAGAAGAAGAAGAAGAAAAAGAGAATGAAAGTATTAGAAAGCATTCTTGAAGGATCAATGATGGGTGATTGGATGTTGAGTTGTATTTTCTTGTAATTTGTTCTAATTCTGTTAAAAAAGAAAACTCTCTTCAAGGGAAGGAAAGAGATGACTTGTTCTTGAATGATCAATTTAAGGAAGGTGCAAATTTGGGGGAAAAATGGATTGTTCTTTATATAATGATGTTATTAACAAGAATGGATATTCTTAATGGTGAAAAATGATTAATTAGCGTCCGGTGTGGCCTAATAGTCAATGGAGTGGGTTAATAAATATGAGATATCATGATCAAAACAAGGCCAAATCATAGCCTTGGTGGACAGAGTCACTTGGTGGCTGGTACCTTTTGCCGGTGAAAGTTGACAGATATATCGTGGAATTAATCGAGATTCGTGAAAGTTGACTCAAACGCTGTGGTTATAAATAAATAAATAAAAAATTGTAGTGGCTATTTTTGTACCAGGGTCTTGGGTTTTGTAGGGGTATTTTTGCTAGTAGTATATTTGATGAAGAAGGAAGAGATTTTGGAAATGGTGGCTATGATGTTGACAATATGCCAAAACCCAATTCCCATTAAAGAGGACTTTGAGAGAAGGGTTTAAGGAGGAGGAAGAGGATAGAATAACCACTTGAGCTCCCCACCCCCCCACCCCCACTCCACCCTCCTATTTCCTTGCAAATTGAAGTGGAGTTTAAGTAGTGACGGTAAAATTATCTCTGTGTGATATATTGGACACATGTTCGAATCGTGAAATTAATTGTCGTTTGATGCTGACATAATGGTAAGCTTCAATCCATGAAATCAATCGCTTGATACTTGTGCGAAGGTTGGCTTTCAAGCTGTGCAATCAGTCACTTGATGCTTTTGCCACGCAGTGGTAGATTCAGCATGTTAGCTACGGATTCACATAAACTCAATAGCTTTTGCTGGTATCTTATATATGTTTTTGTTCATTAAATATTTATAAATATTTTATTTTATATTAGCTTGAGGGAACATATCAACTTCAAATTCTAGATCAACCCTCTAGCTTCAAGATATACGATGGGCAATATTACTCATCCACATATGGCATACTCCCAGTTACACGATCTAATCCTCCACGAAAAATAAGAAGTTTCGCATATATCAACCAATTCAAGGTGAAAAATGAGGTTGCTTCCTCGACAAATTGGAATAAAGTCAAGCCATTTTTACATTATCGAGTATAAACCCCTCCACGAACCTTGCATGAATACGAAATATTTCGTACATCGAAATCCCCCTCTCCATTTGCAACTTGCAACCTCCTTTTGGTCCTCTTTAACATTCTTGTCTTGAATCTTAATTATTCTATGAGTTAATTATAAAAGTTTGGATTTTTATCCAAGAAAACGGCTGATTATGCAAAATGTACAAACAGTTGCTTTCTCTAAGATTCTTTACTGAAATTGAGAAAGAAAGAAGTTAACTTCTCTAGATGATTAGGACAAGAACCTTTTATTACTTTTCACATATAATGTCTAAAAGGTTGATGAATATTAAAAAGTTTCATAAACTTTATGTTGTACAGTATCAATTGTTTGCCCTTTTTTAAAAAGACATAATGCAACTTTTTCTCTTGTGGAAAAAAGGGTCTATTGGGAATATGATCCTGGATTGAATCATCAATGGTCCAGACCAACTATTCAGATACTCGAAGATATGTTGATTTATGCCATTGATTTGTATACGATAACACTATTTTGCATGTCTATTTTGTTACGTTTATTTATCCGTCAAATCGATTAATTGAGTTGAGAGATTGTGGTTTTTCTTCACTAATGAGATGTTTATCACCATATAATTGCAAGGGGAGCTCGCTTGGTTAATTCACAGATTAATGGAAATGTATTTTACTTATGATTTTGTGTTCGATATATCCTGAGCATAAGGGAGGGATTAGAAGTTAAATACCTCGTTAAAATCTTAATTATGACCTTTTTTTTCCGACCCGTGTACAATATTATATGGGGTCTCGATTATTCAAGTTCATAACTTGGATTTTACTAAAACTCGAGCAGTTTCCTGAAAACTCGCTTCAAATATAAAATTTTAAGTATTGAGAGATGCTCTTGTTATTCCCAATAAGACGACGTGGTAATAAATTGCTTCTCACGCCCCAATTGTTCTTGATGTTATTTAACGTACAATAATTTCTATATGTCTATTATAAATCTGCACTCTTGGGAGTGATAAACCTATTTGATTTGATTAACCAAAATGATTTGACTTTACGTTAAAATTAGCTCAACTTTAATCAAGAATCTCCAAGCTGAAATTCGAAGAATTCTTGTTTTACTACCAAGAATTTGATCCCGAAACTCTAATTAAGATTCGAGAAATCTTATCTCTCATACTGCAATAATAATATCAACTTTAAGCTCAAGTCCTTGAATTATTTTTTTTTTCTTTAAATTTCAATATCAGAATAAATGTATCAGATTCCAAGCACTAAATCTTAGAGCATATTATGCTTCTCTTTATACTTCACCTTAATAAAGAAAAAACTTATAAATAGTACCACATGGTTTAATTTGCTTTCGCGTAAAAATTCGATACGGATAAATTTTTATCGAATATATTTTTTAAATTTATTAATTTATCAAATATATTATTAAATAAATGAAATTAGTAACTTGCACAAATTAAATCATTTCAGAAGTACTATATTTTTTTTTTTGAGTAAAGGATGAAAAATACATTTAAAATATCATGGTCTTTTGTGTTTCATACCTAAATTATCAGATGTACAAATTTCCCATCTGAACTATCACCGAATGTTTGTCGAAACACATTTAAACTATCACAATTCACATGTTTACTTTTCTTGCAAACGGTGGTGATATTTCATGTAGGAAAAGTGAATAACTAATAGTTGAGGTGTATTTTGATAAACATTTAGTGATAGTTCAGGTAAAAAAAAGCAAACACGTGATAGTTCGGATAGAAAACTCAAAAAATCTGAATATTTTAAATGTATTTTTGATATTTCACTTTTTTTTTTAAAGTATTACAAATTATTATAAAGTTATGTATATATTCTTTCTCATCATGTTACTTGTTCTTTTTGGGGAGCCTCATCACTTAGTTTGAAGTCAAAAGAATGCAACAAAGGGGAGTAAGGATAATATGGATCCTTGTCATCAAGTATAGACTTCAAGACAAATACACATGTATAGCCTTGTTACTTTATAGCTAAATTGTAAAGCAAACCTTTTCTATATGGTAAGCAGTAGAATTGATCTAGAAAAAAAAAAAGTTATGAAATTTATTGTTAATATTGCTAAAATATGATGAAACGTAGAATTTATTGATGAGTATTTGTGAATAGCGTATTTCTAGAATTTAGGATGATTTGGAGACAGTGTAATAGCTCTACCAAAGACAGTATTTGATGTCTTGATGCCTCCAAGAACCCTAACATTAACTGCAATCACAAAGATAAGACTGTATATTTCTTTATGAATATCCCAATAGTTTATGAAATTTCTAGATGCCTCTTCAAGGAAATATGCCGGCCTTTATATAGGCGTGAGCTAGAATTTAAGGTACTAAATTTTAATTTGTAATAGTATATTAGTTATTATTTTTATCAGATCATCAATTAATATTTACTAAAAAAATTATCTATTATATTACTGAACAAGTAATCTGATTCTGTAAATATTGTACACACTCTCTCTCTCTCGTTCTTTTTTGGGGCTTATAGTATTTCTCTTCCACCTTTCTTTTTTTTCATATAATTTTACAAAATCCAAATGCTAAGTACTCTTTTTTTTTCCCTTCCACAACTAAAATATCACTATTTTCTCATTGAAATTTTCCGCTGAAAAATATTAAGTGGCTATTCCCACTAATATCGGTGGGAAAAGAAAAAATAATAGTATTTTCACATGAAAAACATAAAGCTTCCCACTACTTTGGTGAGAATCTGTTATCCATCATGCGTTTAATTTCCCATCGAACTGATTCGGTGGAAAATGAATGAAAAAATCATATTTTATAACACAAATTTTTCATTAATTTGCAGTACAAAAAATCTCTATTTCTAGTAATATTCTCTTTTTGCTTTTCTTGTAAGAAAATCTATCTTTTTCTTCATATAATTTTTTTCTTCTTGATGAAGATACATAGTATGTTAAATATATATGACTAGGAATAGGGTATTTATGATGAGTTATATATGAGTGGAAAATCTACTTGTATTTTGTCCAAGTAAACAAGTTATGCATTGCCTCAAGACACAGAAATATCAAGAAATATAAAATAAAAAAAAACACATACACACACACCACAAAAAAGAAAAACACCTAAAGTTGTCTTTTAAAAAGTTCCCAACTTGGACTTTGCTTTAATTTCTCTTTGAATCAAAGTATCTAATTTTATTCTCTAACTATATAAATCTACCATGGAACTAAAACAAAAAAAGAAAAAAGAAAAAAAGTGAACATTCGACGATGTGTTTGTTGGATTAAGTCAGTTTAAAGATGCTTGTACGTGATAATGGTGTCATATTAAGTGTGTGTATATATATATGTATGTATGATTTTCTTGAAAAGATCTGACATGACTATTAAGAGCATTCTTATCTTATTTGTATACTTTTTTTTCGCCATCAATTTTCAGTGTGAGGATTTATCTGCGCACGTAATCATCTTTCTAAATGTTTGTAGGATTAAGTGGACATTTGACGATATGTTTGTTGGATTAAGTCAATCTAAATATGTTCATAATAGTGGTGTGATATTATGTCGGTATATATGATTTTATAGGAAAGACTTTGACATGACTATTAAGAGTATCCCTATCTTATTTGTATAGCCCTTTTTTCGTATCAATTTTCAATGTGAAATTTTATTTGCACATGTAATTACTCTCTGCTATCTCCATACCCGTCCTTACAAACAATCGGCTCTTACACTGATTTATTGGGATACACTAGCCCAAAAATGCTCTTAATATGATATGATATTATTCGTATTTTTTGAGAAACAACAATCTTTTTTTTTTAATCTAAAACTATTGTCAATTTTTTGAGAAACAACAAAAAAGAATTAGTCTATGTAATTTGGGCCGCACACTGCTAAAGAGCCTACACTATGGAGAAAATTATATGGGCTATGAGCCCAACAAGGAAGTGAAAGAAATGAATGGAATAGTGATATCTTACTTAGCCATGGATAATTGTTTAGTAAATAATCTTTATATTTTTCCGCTAATTTATTGATTATTTAATTATAATCTCGATCTCTCATAATTAAATTAAAATTTTACGAGAAAATATCAGATTATAATCTAAACTTTTATAAACTATTACAAACGTTAGACGATAATTTAATATTTTTCTATAAGGTCGAGAGTATGAACAAATACTAGATCTGAATCATTTTTTGATAACGTTGAAAGATATTGAAAAATAAAAACAAAAGGAAAAAAGATTGTTTTTAGATTAATATACACGTGGCATGTACGTATATCATTGAACAAAAATTTAATCGTGGAAGTTTTAAGATGATATTTATTTTGTTTCAAAAAAATTTTGGAGAATAATAGAACCTCGTAAAAATAGAATACGTAATTTAAATTTCAATCTTAGTGCAGGATTTATTTATTCCCCGAAAAACGAAAAAAAAAAAAGAGAGGAACACGTGGCACGATAGAATTCAAATACAGAGATCCAAAGTCTTTTAGCGGGACAATGTACAAATAACTGGACTTCAGATTCGGATTAATTTTCGGCCCGAATCCCAAATCGTCCTCCGTCGTCTTCCAACTCTCCGGCGAACTCCTCCGCCGCGGTTTTGCTCGTCATCATCTCCTCCGGAGAGATCGAGCTGTAAGTTTCCTCTCTCTATCCTATCTTATGCTCTCTCTAGAATTCGACCCAAAAAAAGCCCTAATTCCTTTTTTATGAAATGGTTGTTAATGGTAAACTACGATTTTTTCCATCCGAAGAAGCTGAGGTACTCAAGCATTCAGTGAAAAAGCAAAAAGTAGAAGGAAACGAAAAAAAAAAATGAAGGCTTCATTGGGGAATGCTACAAGAAAAAAGCTAGCTGATATTAGCAATATACCGGAAGAAACTCGATTGACTAACCAAAATGAGAAGTCGGAACGTATCTCAATTTGTTCAAAAGAGTTCGTAGACAAGGTCCAGAAGGTAGTCTTTTTTGTTTTGTTTGTGTAGTGGTACATTGTGTTTCAAAAAGCTTAGTCTTGGTTGAATTTCAGCTCAATTTGTTTTTTTTTCATGGAAACTTTGGTACAGGAGAATGCGGCATTGATGAAGATAATAGCTGAAAAAAAGTATCCTTTGTTTGTAAAGGAATTGCATTTGCTTATAATTGTTTTTTTTTTTTTTTTGGGTGAGGAAAGGGAAGATTTTGCATAGAACTAAAGACTTAAAGTTGATTATGACAAACCCGAAACTGATTATGGAAGTTTCCCAAAACATGGTGTAATCTCCAGAGAAACTAAGTGGAATAGAGATCCTCCTATAGGCAAATCTAGGATTTAGAGTCGGCGGGTTCAGAATTGGTGCATGGATGGGGTTATCTCATACCTGGGCCGAAGGGTAGATCCGTCCTGTTTCTTAGGTGGTCTTTACTACACTTATGTTAGTTTTACATAGGCGATATCAAGTCCTCGATACAAAGAGGAGGTTTGCAGCAGATTGACAGCCAGAGTAAAAATAATTATATAAACAGACAATGGGATGTGCTCTCCTAGGCACGTGCCTGATTGAGAGTTTTGTAGTGTCCATGGGCCAAGGGGTTCTTGGAATGAAATGTGCCCATATAGAGCAGAATGAATATAGAGGATTCATATAGTAGATTCCAATTAGTTTGGGATTAAGGACATAGTTGATTGAGTTGAATGATTTGTAAGTGGCTTTCTTAGTTAGTATTGGTACTATTACATTTGTACTTGTGAGCCTGTTGCCCTGTTCCTTGATTCATGTTCTCAATAGCAAAATCATTGAAATAGCTGGAGTGGAGATACAGAAGATGAGAATTAATCTACAGAAAATGCAGCAACAGAATCATGAACTTGCGCAATCAAATAGTCAAATGCTTGCGGTTTGTTTTCACTTCCCATAATCAAGCTAGTAAAAGTTTGCATAGTCCAGTTAGTTTCCAGCCCAGTTACTAAAACTATTTCTTTGTGTATCTTTCTCAGGATTTAAATTCAGCTAAAGATAGGGTAAGCACTTGAATACCACTCCAGGTTTACTTATAAGATCAGATTTATGATTTTCTCCTTGAGCTAATGTTAGTGCTACTTCTTGATCAGCTCAAAGCATTACAACACGAGCTTGGATGTAAAAATGGTGTACTTAAAGCTAAAGAGATTGAAGCAGAGGTCAGTTCAGGTTTAGGTAACTCAATCTGTTTGTTGCCTAATTTGTTTTTTCTTTCACTTTTGATGAGTCTTGTCTTTAATCAGGAGATAGCAAAACAACAAATGCACCAGCAGTTGAATGATGAGGTATATAGACAGTTTTTTGTGCATTAGATTACTGTTAAGGAGCTAGAGGTAATCTTCGCTCTTGCTGTCACTGTTTGAAGGTGAAACCCATCAAGTGTGAAGAGGCCGGGGATTCCTCTTTGGGTAATGGTGATAATGATAGACCTGCAAAAATCAAAAGGAAGCCTCAGGCAAAGAGTGAGTATTATATATGGTTATTAGGTGATGTGCTGTTAAAAAGTGCCTAAACTTCTTGCTTTTGTTTTTCATTCTTTCCTTACTTGTGACATATAGGTTTGGGCTCTTCTACGCAAGTGCCATCCCAGGATATGGCTGAAAATAAAAGGTTATCTATTTGAACTTATAGAATGTGACATCAATTTTATGATGTTAAAGATTCTAAATACTGTTAAGAAAATTGTTCATAATGACTTTATGCTGTTTTGGCAGGCCTTGTGTAAGAAGGCAGTCTGCTCGGTTTAAACGTGAAGCACCTCAACATACAACAACAACATCTCAATCCCAAGCAACGAAGCATGATGAAGATGATTTTGAGGCAGAAGACAAATGCCCACCAATGGTTAATCTAGTCCGGCAAAATGATCCTGACTTAGAAAGCAATCCTACATTGAGGTTTGAATCTATAGAGTTTGGACGATCATCTTTGAGCAGGCCACTCAGGCACGCAGCTAAAAAAGTGCAGTCTTACAAGGAAATTCCGTTGAACATAAAAATGCGCAGGCCAGTATGAACAAGAACAACCATCATCATCTATAGTGACCTATTTGCCATAGGAGCTATTACTGAGTGATAAAATGCTTAATGGCATCTTTTTTTAGTTCGTCTTTTGAAACATCTGTTGAACCTTTTAGTCTAATTCCAGAGCTCTGCTCCAATTTTAATCAAGATCTTGCCTACTGTAAATACTGGTTAACTGAATCTTCTACTGTGTTTGGTTTTACTGATTAAATTCTGTTGATATCATTCAACTTATCCAAACCATTTGTAGGCTAAAAGTTGAGCTTTGACTTTGTTTGCTCATCTAGCAGTGGAGATCAAGAATTTGCAATAGAAATATGCTGGCAATTTGGCCTGTGGTTCTCGACCTACCAATGCACCGGTCTGAAATTTATGGTGAGTGAAGGTGTTAAAACGAGACAAGGTAGATCTAAAATCACATGGAAGGAAGTTGTCTTGAAAGATCTACAATATCTGGGAATAGATGTAGACCTAGCTAAAGATACGACATAAAGGAAGAAAAATATTCATATAGATTATAATGTTCAAATTTCAACTATTGATATGATTCCAAAAGAATAAATTGTTGAAGATGAAGTGAATCCTTTTGCTTGTCATAAGGCACTTACCTTACGTGCAATACACAAACACAACTCAATGTTTTCATCATGACAAGAACTTGCCTTCCTTTTTTATTAGTACAAAAATAATAATAATAATAATAATAATAATAATAATAATAATAATAATAATAATAATAATAATAATAATAATAGTAATAATATTGATCCACTAACAAATTGCCACTTGGGAAATACATAAACTATAGAAGCAACCACTAATGCTCACGTTAGGGTAACTCTTTTCCCAAAACTTGTTAACACAGAATATTTTATACACCGGACTATCCTTTATCATTAAGGTCAATCTCATAGCTTAACGGCTCACTTAATTAATATTCAACTAGTTAATGCAGTAAGGGGTGAATTTCAAAGAAAAGAAAGGTAATAAATGCTTCTTATTTTTTTTTAAGATATCAATTATAGTTCTAAAATAAATTCAAAGTTCCAAAAAAGAAGTAAAGAGATTCAATTTTTATCTCTATCTTAACTTCTTTTTTAACGTATTTTATAATAATAGTAATATGCTAAATATAATGTAATACTTACAATATTAATTTTTTAAAACTTCATGTTCAATCAAATACGAACAAATCATTCGATGTGTTACCTTAGCGTTCTCTCCGCTTTTCTCTCATAATTCTTTCTCCCACTCATTTTTATTTTCTTTTTTTTTTCCAAAAGTATTGGAATTAGGAGGTTATACTTTCAGTTAGTACCATTCTAATTCAGTAATTATATTAATGGTGTTTAATTTGTCTCTTCATTGACTTCTAAAAACCTCCATTTCACTATTATAAGTGTATGTATATATAGTATATATTCATAACCCTCCACTCTCCGTCCTCATCGCGTTTTCTATTCTCTTTCTTCTCTCTTTTGTCGTTTCATGCATTGATCTCCCCCCACCCTTTTAATCTTTCATTTCTCCGGGGGGAGCCATACATCGTCATAGTTATTGTTATTATTATTGTTGTTGTTATTATTAGTTTCATGTTTTTAATACGTTCGTGGTGAATGAAGAGAAATGGAGGCTCCGCATGAAGAGGAAGTGGTGGGAGTCTCTAAGGGCAAACGCACTAAACGTGTTAGGCCTCAATCTCTAATACCTTTCACCATCAATGCACAACATTCATCAACCGGCGATGACGCGAATGCTGATGGCACGGTTCACGGAGACGATAACGAGAACAACAATAATTCTACTAGTCCACCACCCCCTGCTGCCACCTCGGACGAAAACTTTCCTGAGGAGGGCGTCCCCACGGAGGAAGAAGAAGAAACTGCCAAGTGTCTGATCCTCTTGTCTCAAGGCAGTCCTCATCCTCATCATCATCATGATCATCATCATCGTCAGACGCCACCTAACAAATTCTTCGATCTTTTTAATGATGACATGGGGTTGTCCCAAACTACCAAATTCAACAGCAAGAGGTACGTGGAGACGACCGACCTTGGGAATGGTGCCAAGGCCGGTACATACGTGTACGAATGCAAGACGTGTAACAGGACATTCCCATCATTTCAAGCACTAGGTGGACATAGAGCAAGTCACAAAAAACCTAAGCCATTGACAATCGAACCGAAAAAACATTCATTCTTCTATTTTTCAGACCAAGACGAACCCTCACCACCACAAACAACAACAACAACAACAACAAATTACAAGTACAACAACAACAAATTGTCACCAACATTGTCTCCTCTTTCAGCCCAATTCAACAATATCAATATGGAAAGTCCAAGTTACAACAAATCACCTTCTCCTAGAATCCACACTTGTTCATATTGTGGTGCAGAATTTACCTCAGGACAAGCATTAGGTGGTCACATGAGAAGACATAGAGGGGGTGCTAACAACAACAATACAAATTTGTGTTTATTAAGTCCTTTAAGTATTGATCAAGAATCTGCTAGTTACATTTTGAAGAAACCAAGAAATGGTTTGTCATTAGATCTTAATCTTCCAGCACCACCAGACTATCAAAATCAATCAAGAAACCTTCAACATCCACCAAAATATCCTCAAGAACAAGATCAAGAACAAGCACAAAAGCAACAACAAGAACAACAACAAACAGCTCTTGTTTTGTCCACCACCCCACAACTTATTGATTGTCATTATTGACACAAAATCCAGACAAGGATTCGGAATTTTGAGTTTACGGATTCTGGATTATTCTAGAAAAGACAAGCTTACTGGGTTCTGGATAAATTATCTGATACATATTAAGTGGATTGTAAAACTCATGGCTAGAACTCTAGCTCAGCCTTTGTTGACAATGGTTCAATTTTTACCTCCCCTTTTCTCTATCAACCCCACAAATTAAATCAATTCATATGCGAACAATCGCGATTCTACTTGAACATTTTCAAAAGTTAAATGAGAGTCACCACCATTCTTTCATCTCTCATTGTTAAAAGTTCTTTATATTTATCCCTCAATTTCATACATAGCTAATTAAAGTTGTTAAGTACTAAATTTTAATGTAATTATAGTGCCTGATAGTAATAGCTAGATAGCTTTATTGATGTTGCATATTAAAGCACAAAAAATGAAAAAATAAATAAATAAATATTATTGATTTAAGTTATGTATACTGAGAATGTAAATATCGTTTACACTATCAGTACTGTAGTTAGACGCAAAAAATAGTTCTTTTAGCTAACAACACAACTACCATAAACATGTAATGCTTTAATGATACGGTTAGTGCCTTTTACCAGGCGTTTCACATACTGACATGTGGTGCAATCAGGATATAGTCAGTCACGACTCATATATATATATATATAGTTGCGACCCCAACTTGTTTAGAATCGAGGAATAGTTATATTCATTAATCAAGTGGAAATGAACCTATGCATAGGGAACAGAACAGTAAGCAAAAGAATAAAGACAAACCAAGTAAAACAATGTTTAAGCCTCAAGATTTTTAATTTAAAATGTGAATGTTACTTAAGATACAATAATAGAAATTAACATCAAGAATCTTCATGTAATCAATAGAACTCTTTTCACCATCCTGCTTCTGGAGCTGGAGCTGGAGCTGGTGAAATAGAACTTTCAAACATCCCTATAAGAACAAGAAAAAATTTATGTTAAATCAACTTAAATATGTATAATTAGCGTATAATTTATGTATATTAGTTAGCGGATGTAAGTATTTTTTTGCCGAGCTGCCTAATGTGTAATTTCCCATGAGTAAGTATAAGGATTTGATGGCACTGACCACATAAAAGAAGATTTTGAGGTGGTTGTCTCTCCTTAGCAGGATTAGGATTATCGTCGAAAACTCGTATGAATAGCTCTTGTCCTAAGTACCAATTCTTCAAGTGTTGTGATCTCAAGTTCCACATTCCAGGATTATCAAGAAAAGCATACACTGCTGACCATCTGCCAGGGTAAACTTGGACAGTTGAACGAACAACAGGATCGAAGATGTTGTACGTTTCACGTGCTGCTGGTGTCCAATCTCCATTCCCAAATCTGAAAAAGAAAAAAAGTAGTTACAGAGTTCTTGTGATCGATCACTCATATGTCCATTTCGTTCTAGCTAGAAAAGTCGGGATATTGTATGTAGCTTATGTGCCTTCACTGTTAAACATGCCTTTAATTGAATATAATGTCTGTGAAGATTGGATAAGCAAGTGGCATAGCAGCATAGAGTAAAGGGTGGTCAGTTGAACATCATTCATCGAAAAATTATAAAAATTACTTTTTATACATATATATTTAACTTTTTGACATCCTCAGCTAAATTCTTGGTTGGGCCACTATGAATGAGGCTTACCCTACAATGTGGAATCCGAAACCATCCAAATGCCAAGAATCCATAACATCAAGATCGTTCTTGAAGACGATTTCTAGCCATCCTTTATGGATTCCAGAGACAACAGAGACCCCATAAGCAGCAGCATCATTCACAGAGTGAGTAGGAAATTGATCTAGTTGGTAGACACCAGATCCGTTCACGAACAAATCAGCAAGTTTCAGTGGTGTCTCGGGTGTGAGATAGGACACGTTGTTAACTACATATCGCGGCCAGCCATTAATTTCACTCTTTGATCCGTGAAGGATAAATGTTTGAGCCAGTGTCACATTTGATACATTGAATGTTCCTTGTGGATTAGGCCTTGCAGCTCCTGTTGTCAGGTTCCACCTATAATACACATTTAACTACAATGTTCAATACAACAACAACTACTTCTCCGTTCCATACAAGTTGGGGTCAGCTAAAATGTTTTAAAAAAGGCTTACGTGATGGATTTGGCTTGATTGACTGAAAACGCGATATCAAATGGATCGGGGCCAGCAGGAACAGGACCACTAACTGTTGTTAAAGAATTGTCATAGTGCAGGATCCCGATTCCTTCAAGAGATTCACTATCACTAGATTCGCTACTTTTGAACATTTTGGGAGTTGCTACTATGAAATAATCAGCTTCATTTTGATCAGCAGTAATGAGAACAGAATACGATTGGCCAACGTGCACGTCGAGAGAGTCAAGTGTTATCTGATTTGTGTAAGAACCTTCTGTCTCAACCAAAACCATCTTGTGGTTTTGAATTCTGAAGTTAAAACTCATGACAGTCCCCACGTTTGAAATCCTGAATCTGTAAGTCATTCCTATATATGCAAAATATGAAAGTAAATGATCATAGAAGGTGAAGAGATTTCAAATTCAAGAATCAAGATCAAGAAAAGAACTTTTTGTGTTTTACCTTTTGTTACAGTAAAAGACTCGTGTCCTTTCGAAATTGAGAGTTCATCGTAAGGTCTTTTACCATTCATCAAGATTGCATCAGGGACATCAAACAACTGACTAGATTGCCTGTCTTGTACAGAGGACCTAAGAGACTGCTTATCACAATGCGCACGAGCAAAAAGTAAATAAAAATTCAGTTGATTAATGTGAAGGAGGAACCAGTTCCAGTATAGAACGTTCAAGATATAATTAAGTAAATAAACGTGTATCATCTCTAACAGTTTAAGCGTTTAGATGAGATTGTTCATATAATACTACATGGTATTCGAGCAGATGGTCACGCGAAGGGGTGTATCTATGATGTAATAAGTAAATAACATGCACCCTCTATAAACAGACTTAAACTAAAACTTTTAGATCAGATGGCCACGTAATTCAACATAGAGATTATAGTCTCCATCACCTTGTAATCAGTACGGAACCAGTCGCCAATCAGAAGATCAAACTCGGCTTCTGGTTTAGGAAATGGGACAGCTATAACGTTGCGATTATTGACACGAATTGGTCCATATCCTCCAGAAACCTTATGAAAGTTGATTGAAGGGAAGTAAGTGAAAGTGCCTATCTGGTCTTTAACCTGAAACACATATGTCCAATTTGTTCCAGGTTCAATTGCACAGTTTGTACCAGAAACTCCATCTTGCCATGAATTTAGCCTCTGTTGGACACCATTCCTTCAGCAAAAAGAAAAAAAACCACATTCCATCATTAGTCCAAATACAGTTAAGACATTACTATAACAACATTTCGCTTGAAGGCCAAGTTTTCTTTTTAACCAATTTGTTCATGTTATGTTGTATTACACGTTCTTTATGACAGCATTTGGCTAAAGCAACCTAAAAGCATTTGAACAAACGACGTTGTTATCAAGAGGTTTGACTGTACCATGTTATGAGCAAGGATTCATCCATGTTATTGAAGACATTCACATGTACAACATCATTAGTTGTGGCATTGATCAATGGTCCAGGAAACATCCCATTGATAGTGATAACCTGTAGCATAGTACAAATCATTTTCTTCTGTCACTCCCAACAAGTCGAATATCAGATACAGAATCAATCAGTTTATCAATGAGATATAAAGCCTTTTCTAGCAGGTTATTACTCTATTTTTCGTTTTACCTATTGTTGTAGTTCAACTTAAGTAAAAATTCTCTATACTGTCAGTGCACGTAACATAAGTACTCTTACTCAATTTTGTTCAAACAAGTCAAAAATCGGGTAAAAGAAGGGTAAAAAGAAACACATTACTACACCTTCCGTCCCAATTTATGTGGCACTGTTTGACTAGGCAAAGAGTTCAAGAAAGAAAAGAAGATTTCTGAAACTTGTTGTCTTAAACGAGCTTTGGACATTTGTCATCAGGTTTAAAGTTAAATCATTTTTAATTATATAAAACTGAGATTTTTATTGTAAGTTGCATATAACATAAGTACTCATACTCAATTTTGTTCAAACAAGTCGAAAATCGGCTAAAAGAACCGTAAAACATTATTACACCCTCCATCCCTATTTATGTGGCACTACTTGACTAGGCAAGGAATTCAAGAAAGAAAAGAAGACTTCTTAAACTTGTTTGGCTAAATCCAACGAGCTTTAGACATTTGTTCAATTATAAATCAAAAGAGAATTTAAAATTAAATCATTTCTAACTATATAAAAGTGGCATTCTTATTGTCAGTTGCACGTAACATAAGTACTGATACTCAATTTTGATAAAATAAGCCGAAAATTGGCGATTTCGTCCCAATTTATATGGCACTGCTTGACTAAGCAAGAAATTCAATCAAGAAAGAAAAACTTCTGAAACTTATTGACTAAACTAAACGAGGCTTAGACATTTGTGCAGCTACAAACCAAACAAGAATCTAAAGTTAAATCTTACATTTTTTTCCTGACAAACCGACTGAAAAAGAAAAGCGTGCCAGATAAATCCAACCAGAAGGCATATATCAAGAATACTTACAGACTGAGGAAATGTCAGAGGATTAATAGTTGTGTCAATGGAAACAATCCATTCATGATAGATATCAATGCAATTTACTCCACTTACAAATACAACAAATGATATTGCATAAACAAACACCCCCTTAAGAGATGCCATATCTTTTTTATGAAGGGTGATATAGAAAGAGCAATATATATATCAATGTATATAATGAAAATGGTGGAGTTTACTAAGTAAATGAAGATGAAAATTAGGCTAATTAGACAAGAGAATTAAGCCAAATAAATTGATTATGATATAATGGAATGCCGGCAAAAAAACAAAAAATAAATAAATTAATAAGATTGCATAAAATCTTAGAAGCAAGAAGGGCAGATTACATAATTTCTCATCAAATCGGTCAGTCAACTAATAGATTTTATCTCAGAAAGTGATTTAATTAAGGATAATTATCTCAAAAAATTGCTCGACTTTGTTTTGTAGCAGAAAAGTCACTCAAACGTATTTGTAGTTTCACCTACAAATAGTCACTCAACTAATTCAAGTGATATTTTCGATAGATATTGCTGAAGTAGAAAATTTTTGAGTCAAATTTTTAAAAAATAAAAAGATCATAGAAATAGAGAGACTTTAATTGATGATATATTTTTTTTAAAATCTTTTTAAAGTATTTTTCATGTAAGGAGATAGGTGTAATTTAGTCTAAGGTAACACGTGCTTGCAGAACATGAAAAATAAATTAACTTTTGAAGGTGGGGTAGGGTCGGAGGAGGGTAGCGGTCAAGGGGAAGGATAGGGTTCGGGGGTGGCACAAGAGGGGGCGGAGAATATCACTTAATGTTTTTTTTATTTCCATACGAAAGTTATTTCTATTTCCATCATGAAATCTATTTTTCTTACTTTCAATGAGTTTCTTTTTCTTGTTAAATAAATATTTAAATGAAATTTAAATAAAAAGCTCGTTATAAAGAAATTTAGAAAATTAAAATTGGTCAAGAGTGAAGTTAATGAACTATTTTAAACATGTCCTGAATATAAGGGCATTGTTGTCATTTTCTAGTTTCTTGAATATGTCATGAAGTTTGACCCCACACAACAAAAACTATATAATATATTACAAACAAAATATTATATTTCAAAAAGATATTTTAAAAAAAAACAATTCCAAAACGGTGTAACAAATTATTATTATTATTATTATTATTATTATTATTATTATCTTTACTTGACAGGCAGGGCAACCAAATTTGGACCAGTCAAATATGAATTATTAAAAAAAAATTAATGTGTTTCTTATGAATTTCTATTGATTTAAAAAATATATATATTTTGCTACGAGTGTAATTTTAACGGGTAGCCAGTTAGTTATCATTTTTATCAGGTTATTATTTAATAATTATAAAACTAAATTATTTATAATTATTTTGTGAATAATGTAAGTGATAAATATTTTAAGCGGTAGATAAGAAATTAAATTTAAAAAGTCATAAAGAAGAGGATAAAAATTACCTCGCGAAGGTTGTGACAGGACGAATAATAAGTAATTTATTCATTTTTAATCAAATATTTATATTTTATATTATTTGAAAATTGAGTCATCTTAAATAATGAGTATTTTATTTTTAAAATAAAATTTTTATTGATCAAATTTTAAAATAAATATCGAATATCGAAAAAAAAAATTTTCTTAATGGAGGGGCAATAAGAGGTTGCTTTGCTTGTACTTCTTTTATTTCATTTTTTAAAATTCATATTCACACTTCTTTAACTACTTATATTAAGTTGTATTTATTTTATTCTTATCCCTAAAAATGTATTAAAAAATAAAATATACATATTCATTTAATATTTGTTTGCATTTTGGTCCACTTGTAAACCATGCACCAAAATATATAATAAATATATAAAGAAAAAAAAACTTGCAAATGTCATTTTCAGTTACAATAGATACAAAAATATCCAACTTTTAAGAGATTTTTTTTTTTCCTTTAAGTAATGTTGGCTTATTTGACTCAAAATATTTTCTTATGAGTATGATGACCATGATAAAATAAAATTTATCGGATTGTCGTGGAATGATTGAGGTTTTTTTATTTCAAAAGTTTTGATTTGAGCTTTAGAAAATAAAAAACAAAATTGTTGGAAATATCGTTCCTAAAAATAAGCTATTGAGTTTTAATGCGGGTACCGGATATCAAGTAGAAATTGAGAAAGAAAAGTTAATTAATTTCCATCTGAATAATGCTATAAATAAAAATTGTTGGAATAATTATTACCCTATCACAATAACAAAAGTTTGGTTTTAACAAAAGTTATTAAGTTTTAATTTTTTAGTGGGTCGGACTGACGGGTTAAAGAGTTTAAACGAGTTAGTAGATTTATAGAAGAAAAAATATCATGTAGGCGCTACAAAGAAAAATTAAGGTTGGAAATGGAGATTTAACGCAGTAGGGATAATTTTTTTTAGTGTACAGAGGCAAATATGACCCGAAAAAGGATGAAAAGGGCAAGTATGTTGAAGACATGAGAACTTAATGCTGTAGGGGCAAATATGACTTTTGCGTAATACAAGGGCAAATATGACACTCAAGTTGAATAAAAAGGACAAATATATTAGAAAGATATAACGAACGTCAAATATGAGAGTACAAGAGCAAATATAATCCTTTCTGTTAGTCCAATCAATAAACTTCAGATATTGATCGACTAAACAAACATTGAACTAGTTTTGTCGTTGTACAACGTGACTCTGAATTTTGATTAATAAATTTCATACATCAAATGATTAACTAAAAGTAGAACTCTTTCCCTTTCACCTAGCTTTGTTACCGTTCAATGCAAATCCAAGTTAGTTTGATGAGTAAAATTTCAGATATCGGATAACTAAATTAAAAGTTGAATTCCCTTCCTTTCACCTAGATTGATCCACGTCCGGTGCAAATTAATCTGAGCAACACATTTCATACCGAATGACTAAACAAACGTTGAACTCCCTCAGTTTCACCTAATTTTGTCACTAGACGACATGAATCTAAATTTCAATTAATAAATTTTAGATATCGAATGACTAACCAAAAGTAGAACTCTCTCCCTTCCATTTACTTTTGTAAAGATTCGATGCGAATCTAAATTAATTCAGTCAATTAATTTTACATATCGAATAACAAAACCTAAAATTGAAACTCCCTTACTTTCGCTTAGTTTCGTCATTGTTCGATGCTAATCTAAATTAATTCAATTAATAAACTTCAAATACCAAGTGACTAAATAAAAGTTGAACTCCCTCCCTTTCACTTATAGTTTATCACCTCGAACGCGAATCTGAATTAATCGGAAAAATCGGGTCATTTAAACCAAAACAAGGACAACAAATTCAATTTCCAAAATATATATAAAAATAAAAGCTTTTCTTTCTCTTAAATAAAGGTGTTCATTTGTTTTGTAACCTATTGTAATCCACAAATCACTTTGTCCCCTGTAAATGGCTAATCTTTCTTGGATTTTCGATTTCCGTGTTAAGCAAGTATCCTTCTCAATTTTCACCATTTTCAAGTTTTTCACTTTACTTCAGTTCTAATCTTCTCAATTCTAACATCTTTGGTGTACCCCGCTTTTTTTTCTCTCTCTCTCTCTCTTTATGTTTCATTCTTTCTGTTTTCTTTTTCTTCTTAATTTTTCTCATTGATTCTGACTTGGGTGTTATCAAAAAGGTTGAATTTACATTCTTGGCTTTCTGGGTGTGGCTAGTTTTTTTTTTTGGGGGGTGGGGGGGGGGGGGGATTTTTTGAGGCTGAGAAATGGAGCAAGAAGGATCGATGGTGGTGGCAGCGGCAGGGGCAGTAACGGTGGCGGCTTCGGCACCGACGTCTCTGGCGCCAGGATTCAGGTTCCATCCGACGGACGAGGAATTGGTTAGGTACTATCTCCGGCGAAAGGTCTGTGGGAAGCCATTCAGGTTTCAGGCTGTTACAGAAATTGATGTGTACAAATTTGAACCTTGTGAGCTCGCAGGTTGAATTCAATCTCCTTTTTGCTGATTTATTTGGTTAATTTTTTGTCCAGTTTTCTTGTATATATGATGATTACTTTTTTCTTTTTTAGTCCTTTTGAATTTTGTATTTTTCTGTTTGGTTTGAGTTCTTCTTTCAGGTTTAACTGGAATTAGGAGGTTTCAGATTGATTTATGATTAAAGATTGAACTTTTCTTAATGTATAAGGTTGATTTTATGATAAAGATTGAACTTTTAGTTGTCCAAAAAAAAAAAGATTGAATCTTTAGTTTCTGGTTATAAATCTTTGTTATTGAGTGTTTTTAAAGAGGAATCAGAGGAGGAGACTGTAAACATATACCAAAGTGCTCTTGTTTTCTCAAGCTTTTGTATGGACAAGACTTATACCTGGTATAGATATGAATAAATTAGTTAAATTGGATTGCACACGACAATGATATGAAATGGACTTAAATGAAGAAGTGAGGATTCGTGTGGCTGATTCCAACTTGTTTGAGGCTGAGGCATAGCTGTTGTTGTTGTTGGAATGCACACAGCAAAATGTATCCGGATTTGGGGATGTATTGTACTCCAGTAGACTGCCAGTTCCAAGGAAGTTAGTGTATTTCTGACATTTCCTCAGGTTTATTGAAATTGCAATGCTGATCTTCTATAAGCATAACATTTCTTGTTGTTGGGTTGTTGTACTACCCATTCTTCTGTATTTCTTTGAGTTAATAACTCTTTAGCATTCTTTTCATGAATGACATTTTGATTGATTTGGTGCAGAATATTCATCGGTGAAGAGTAGAGATATGGAGTGGTACTTCTTCAGCCCCGTGGATAAGAAGTATTGTAATGGATCTCGACTTAACCGAGCAACTGGCCAAGGTTACTGGAAAGCTACTGGGAAGGATCGTCATGTTCGCCATAAGTCTCAGGACATTGGGATGAAGAAAACACTCGTTTTCCATAGCGGTCGAGCTCCTGATGGAAAGAGAACAAATTGGGTAATGCATGAATACAGGCTTGCGGACAAAGAGTTGGAGAAGGCTGGAATCGTGCAGGTGCAAACTAGCATTTTTTAACTTTGCTACTTTCCATATTGGGTTTCGAGTGTTAAAAGATTCTCTTTTTGTTGGTTTGCGAGGACACAGGATTCCTTTGTTCTTTGTAGAATCTTCCAAAAAAGCGGTTTAGGACCACCAACTGGTGACAGATATGCACCATTCATTGAGGAGGAGTGGGATGATGATTCAGCCGTGCTTCCTGGAGGAGAGGCAGAGGATGATGTGGTGACTGGTGTTGAGACACGAGCTGAGAGTAACGACCTTGACCAGGTTTCTGTTTTGCTGTCACTGTTTCCTTTTACTATGACCTCTCTTAGATTGCTGAAACATTGCACTTAATGCAATGGATGGTTTTTATTACTGGTAAAAGAAAGGATCAGTTGGAGTGATGGTCAAACCAGAATAGGAAAGCTTGAATGCTCTGAATTACAATCTTTTTGCTATTTTGTCGTCGCTCTTCTTTTCTTAATTGCAAATTTTTGCTATTTTGTCGTTGCTCTTCTTTTCTTAATTGCAAACATTTTGCTATTTTGTCGTTGCTCTTCTTTTCTTAATTGCAATTTTTTTGCTACTTTGTGTCGCTCTTTTGTTTTCTTGGCTTTCAACCTTCTTACTGTTTTGTTAGTTGTAGATAACGGTTTAGCATCTTATTTTACCGTTGATATTACTAATAAGGAAGGAATCAAAATAACAAACCAGAATAGGTACGTATGAATGTCAATGTTGTCAGTGCAGATACTAGATATAATGCTCTTAATTGCAAACTTTTTGCTTTTTTGTCGTCGTTCTTCTTTTCTTAATTGCAAACTTTTTGCTATTTTGTCGTTGCTCTTCTTTTCTTAATTGCAAACATTGTGCTATTTTGTCGTTGCTCGTCTTTTCTTAATTGCAAACTTTTTGCTATTTTATGTCGCTCTTTTGTTTTCTTGCCTTTCAAGCTTCTTTCTTACTGTTTTGTCAGTTGTAGATAACCGTTTAGCATCTTGTTTTACCGTTGATATTACTAATAAGGAAGGAATCAAAATAACAAACCAAAATAGGTAAGTATGAATGTCAATGCCCTTAGTTGTCGATGTAATGCTCTAAATTGCAAAATTTTGCTACTTTTTCGGTTTCTCTTCTTTCTCCTTCTTAGTAAGTATTATTATTGGAATTCTTCTTTTTTTCTGACAAGTTAAAACATATATTATTATTCTGGAAAATCAAAAACTGATTTTGGTTAGCTAGTGTACTTAACGGTTTCGCATGCTGTTCCACCTATGTCTCTTTCAATGCCCTTGTTCACGTTTGCATATCACTAGATTCCTGTTGAAAAGGTGCATCCTTAGTTTTTTAGTTTAATTTGAGCATAACATGCCATTTTATGTCTTTTGTCAATAACTGCTTCATCCCCATAACCATCATCGCTACGACAAGATACAAAGTTCAAGTCTCAAATCTATAATGTGCTTTTATAAAGGTGGATCTCCTAGATTGGAAGTTCTGGTAAAGTGGACTGTAATTCAGCGAGCTGTATAGGTCTGTCTTAGTACGCATCAGAGGGAAAATATTTTTCGTTGGTGATAGTGCTGTTCATGATCTAAGAAATAACTGGCAAGCTAACTTGAGATGGTATATGACGAGTGAGAGCTCCTCAAGACTCTTCTGATTATTATACTCTGGATTTCAATCTTGTCGAGTTCTCACCTAGAATATGAAATGTATTTATGCTTGAGTAATATATCTGATCGTTCTGTAGTTCTCCCACAATTTACTATGTGTGGGGATTTCGCCTTGTCTTGGGAGTCTTTTGCGAGTTAAAAGAAGTTTATGTATTTAGCTGCCTATCTTCATCATGCCCATTTCTTCCTTTTAGTTTTGGGGGATTCTTCTTAATTATATAAGAAGCATAACTCACATCCATTAGCATCTGACATCGCATAAACTTGAGGTTTTTATCTGCCCCGTATAATTTTGTGCATTTCTTATTTGATAAACCTTGCGGTGTGCTAACTTTTCCAGTATGAGATTTATTTTGCTTACCGCTGACTGTGACCTTTTGATAACAGGATGCTCCGCCCAAGACTGCTTGCCACAGTGAAAACCTGATTGAACCCCAAAGTCTTTCATTTGCTTGCAAGAGGGAGAGATCAGAAGAACCTGAACTTCTCTCTTTAAGCCAAAGTAAGAGACCCAAGCATGATGATCCCAGCTCTAGCCGTGCAAACGGTTCTGAAGATTCAACTATTACTAGCCAGGATCCGGTGAATATGATGACGACGAAAGATTACCCCCTTGCTCTCTTAGGATTCCCCTTGTTAGAGTCCTTTGAGCCCAAGGAAAGCCAGCCTTCTAATGCCCTAACTTTTGATTCCTCCAATCTTGAGAAATCCGTTCCTCCGGGCTACTTGAAGTTTATTAGCAATTTAGAGAATGGGATCCTAAATGTCTCCATGGAGAGGGAGACGCTGAAGATTGAAGTGATGAGAGCTCAAGCCATGATCAACGTTCTTCAATCGCGTATTGATCTTTTGACTAAAGAGAACGAAGACATGAGAAGACTTGTCCGAGGTGGTTAGACTATAGCAGCATTTTGATGCGTTTTAGTTGTCAGCTGAAGACCCTTACATCACAATCTTCTCTTATCTCATACTATCTTCAGGAAGTGCAAGATGGTAAAGAGATGTTTGAGATGTCTAGCTACCTATGGCACCTATGTGACATTTCTGTAGTTCTTGCTGTAACTTGGACCAAATGTACCCTTTAGGTATCTGCAGAATTTTTATCTATTGCATTAGTTTTAATTAAACTTAATCATCTTGGGTTTCAATCTCTGACTAAAATCTATTTTACTAGCTTGGCTTTTTTTGGTGATATTTTTCTCTTTCCATAGTCCAACTTTATGTTCTTTCTGATTGCATTACTTGCTCAAATTTGTCAACACATTTCTGCATTGAAGAAAAAGGTTGAGTCTTGACTCTGATCTGAATGATACTATTATTGTTTGATAGCAGTGGTGTTAGGCTATGTTGTTCGGATTCTTCAGAAATATGCGTGTCGGATCTTTTAAAAATAGTGCATTTTTAGAAGGTGGGATACTGGTGTGGCGACACCTTCGAACAGTTCGAGCAAACATAAGTGTCACGGCCAGATCGCTTGCATCTCAGCTATTTTATTGAATACTTGCTATTTATACGAGTATATGGTTTTGTCTACCAAGATTTAGACAGATTGATGTAGGTTATTGTCTCATAAATTCCATGGATAATGGGGTGTGTTCTTTGCATCATACATTTGGTATTCCACCCAAGTGTGGAATCTGATTGATTAGAATTTGCGTTGTAAAGTGTCGCTCACTATTAAAGGTAACTCTATATCTGGAATTCGAACTCGAGATATCTTATTAAGGATGGAAAAATATATATATCATTCCATCACAATCATTAGTGATTAAATGGTTAGATTCTACCTTGTTCGAAATCATCAAAAAATTATGTCACATTCATATAGAAAATTGTACAAATAATCCTTATATTTTTAGTAAATTTAAATTAGTCCTTTAAATATATTCTTAATCAAATTTAATTCTTTCAATTTGTCAAAATTGAACACTTTTAATTTTCAATTAAATATTTAACAACATCTATTTAGTTTGACGAACATTACATAAAAAATAACCAAAAATATCATAAAAACTTCATCAAATTCAAAAGTATAATAAAAATTCACTATCTATTTTGCATGAGAAACATCATAAAAGTGAAAAAAATATATTAAATGACTTCTTCTCATTCGTTGCTTAATATTTACATTGAGTAAGATAATAAGCACGAAATAAAATTAATCTAACACATACTCAATAAAATAATAAAAATTCACGCAAGCTAATACAAACGACATGTTTACGAGATATTTAATGAAATAATAAAAATACACACAAACTAATTCAGACATCACATTTACGAGATACTCAATAAAATAATAAAAATACACGCAAGCTGATTCAAGCGTCACATTTGGTAGATGGAAAAAGAGAGTTGGCCGAATGATGTTTTTAAAGGTGAAGTCCACCAAAACGTGTCAAAGCGTCAAGTATTTTACGTCGCATACCAATTCCCCTCTCAGACTCTCACAATATAAAGTCAGAGAAATTGTACCTTCACCAAACTTTTTCTCAATTGTCCAATTGCAACAGCTCTTCTTCTTCTTCTTCTTCTTCTTCTTCTTCTTCTTCTCACAATTAATAATTTTCTCTCTTTAACCCTTAAATCCTAGCAAAAATTGCGGATTTTTCGGTGTATGAACTTCAAACTGTGGTACTGAGTATTGGGTTTTTACTTATTTTACAAAATTGATCCAGAATCGTTCATTGTTGTTATCGGTGATTAATGGAATCAAAAGGGTCGACGAAATTGATGGCGCCGGGGTTCAGATTTCACCCGACGGATGAGGAATTGGTCAGGTACTATCTCCGGCGAAAGATTTTAGGAAAACCCTTGAGATTTGATGCTATATCGGAGATCGATATCTACAAAGTTGAACCATGGGACCTTCCGGGTAAGACCCTTTTTTCTTCTCTCTAGAACCTTCTTTATCCCCCTTTGTTAGTTGCTGAATGTTTGCTGCAAAGTCTTGGTCTTTACGTGTTTGTTTTTTTTTTTTTTTTTTTTTTGGGGGGGGGGGGGGGCGTTGATTTTTTAGATCTATGGAACTCCAAATGTAGTGAATTCATTTGCTGTGTACGTGAGCTTTGTTTGAGTTTTGTATAGCTGGTTTTTAAGTCTGAGGAGGGTTGTGGTAGGCTGACATTCATAGTAAAAAGATGATAAATTTTTTAGACCCCGAATAGGGAAAGGAAATGGAGGATTTATATATAGGCAAACTCAACTAATTTGGGATTGAGATGTAGTTATTGAACAAGATATCTATCTGATTTTTAGTTTTTCTCTCTTGCCCTTAAAAGTTAATAGCTTGGAGCTATATAGTTCTAAACTCAGCTTCACTTGTCAACTAATACTGAACAGCTAGTCCATAAATATGATGGGCATTTTAGAACTGGGGTGGGAACTGTTCCTTCGGGAAGATTGCCCATTAGTTCTGGCTCGACTAATTTGCTTCCAAGCGAAGTAGGTCTTGATTTCATTTAGTTTTACAGATTTTGATGACTTATTCTGCTTCTTACTCCAATTTTCTAATGTTCAATTGAAAGTTAGATTGGCTCATGGTTCAAGTGTTTGTTCTGAGTGGTTGAGTCGCGTGTATGCAATACCTACATTTATGCGTCTATGTTGATTAATTATATATAATGTGTACAATGTGAACAACACCCAAGGTGTGGCCTAGTCGTCAATGAAGTGGGTTGAGAATCAGTAGGTGTCTTGGACAGAGTTACCCGGTACTAGGTAGCATGTACCCTGTGGAATTAGTGGTTATCAAAAACAATGTGTAGTGTGAACACAGATTATGACCTAGGACTAAGATTGAGCATAGGTATTTTAGGTCTGTCTGTTAAAAATTATCCATTGATCTGTTTAGTTGAGTATCTACAGAACATTCTTATCTTTTATCTTTTTTTCTGTTTATGGCATGTCAGATCATGTTATCCTTCAAGAATATGTTCGCAACACTCTATCGTGATTTGGCATGTTAGACAATAGCTTTCCTATCTTATTTTTCTTTGCACGGAGTTATAAATCACAACCTGGTAGCCCATTTTGGATTTATTTATTAAAACATCTCATTATGCTTTTACTGAATTGGTGTTTATATAGTCACAAGTCCTAGAGTAAGCTTAGTCTAAAAATTTTTTTTGATTGGTTAAGCTTAGGATAATTTTATCCGTGTCTTAGGTATGTCGAGGCTGAAAACGAGTATCTACAGAACATTCTTATCTTTTATCTTTTTTTCTGTTTATGGCATGTCAGATCATGTTATCCTTCAAGAATATGTTCGCAGCACTCTATCGTGATTTGGCATGTTAGACAATAGCTTTCCTATCTTATTTTTCTTTGCACGGAGTTATAAATCACAACCTGGTAGCCCATTTTGGATTTATTTATTAAAACATCTCATTATGCTTTTACTGAATTGGTGTTTATATAGTCACAAGTCCTAGAGTAAGCTTAGTCTAAAAAGTTTTTTTGATTGGTTAAGCTTAGGATAATTTTATCCGTGTCTTAGGTATGTCGAGGCTGAAAACGAGAGATTTGGAGTGGTACTTTTTCAGCGTGCTTGATAGGAAGCATGGCAATGGAGCAAAAACCAATCGGGCGACAGAACGAGGCTACTGGAAGACAACTGGAAAGGACAGGGCTGTCAATCATAAGTCTAAGGTTGTCGGTATGAAGAAGACTCTAGTTTTTCATAGTGGTCGGGCTCCAAAAGGTCAGAGGACTAATTGGGTCATGCATGAGTACAAACTGATTGATGAGGAGTTGGATAAAGCTGGAATTGCTCAGGTGAGAACATATGAACATGTGGTTGTGCTTGTTCGATGCAATGGCTTCCTGTGTCTCTCAACCCCTCTCATGACTATTTCTCAGGAAGCTAGATGGAGATAAATTCCATCCCCTCCCCCCCCCCCCCCCCCCCCCCCGCGCACACTCTGAGTTGGATGATATGGTTTATTGAGTTGTGTTTTCTTCCCTTTCTCTTATTTTCTTCTCCTTTTTTGGTGGAAAGGACGCACTTGTGCTATGTAGAGTCTTCCAGAAGAGTGGTGCAGGGCCGAAGAATGGGGAAAAGTATGGGGCACCTTTTATTGAGGAGGAATGGGAGGATGATGAGTTAGAAGTTGTTCCCAAGGAGGAGGCTGCTGAAGAAGTTGAATTTGGAGATGATATCTATCTAGATGGACATGACCTTGAGCAGGTAATAAAATGCAAGAAATGTTAACTTCCCTCGGTTCCTGTGTGTCTTGGCAGCATCATGATGCCTGGTGTTTTTTTTTTGTTTTGTTTTTTTTATTTTTTTATTTTTTTTAATAACTGAGAAATCCCCAAGAGGCAGTGACACATGGTTCGATACTCAGTGGATAATGGACCCATTGTCTACGTTCTCCACTTATCACATGTTGTGCTCTTAACACTTGATCAAAGCCCTAGGGTCAGTTTCGCTATACTTAGTTGTATTAATGACATTGCTTCTCATGAACAAAAAGTTATGAGACTTAGCAGACTAGCATGCAACTATCAGTATCACTGATGAGTCACTCTTTGTCCAAAGAAGAGCCTTCATTTGGGGGTTGCAATTTCTTTGTATTCTAGTTTTGACAAGGCGCTGAGGTCCTTGTTTTTAAGTTTAGACGTGGTATTTTAGTGCTTCTTACTGCGACCAACGAATTATACATGCATAGTTTTGCCTTTAAGGTTTTGAAGGGACAGTTGTTAGTAGTATGCCAATCTGATTTTGACAGGGTGCAACTCATTAGTCACATACTGGAATCAACTTATACATCTGCTTAGGGATTTGGTTTATGTCTACCAAATGTGGATGTTGATAGGAAACAGTGATTCATCCTTGAAGTTACTCTATTATGGTGTCTTTGACACCAACCTGAGTAATAATGGAGATTTCTCATTATCAATTCTACTTAGTCTGAGTTGATGAAGCTTTTGGATTCTATATCTTGAGTCATCCTGTCCGTACCTCCAAATAAAAGAAGACAAGGCTAACAGACTGTTTCCTGTTTATATTTAGCTAAATTTGCTATGGATAGAGTTGATATGTATTTTCTCAATTTGGTGCATGTTTCTCTTGCAACAGATTCTTGGGACCGACACACCCGTGGATGGTGCTCCACTTCCTTTGAACAGCTATTGCGAGGAAAATGCTAGCAATAGTGGGGAAACAAGTAACTCCTTTGAAGAAGCACAAAACTGGCTTCAGCAACCGGACGAGCAGGAATCATTTGATCCTGCAATTCAGCAGAATGCAAATGCAAATCCCGTCAAGCATGAATTCATGAGTCAACCAAGCAATTGTGTGAACGCTGAAGATGTGGATTACTTGCTTGATGAACCAATTGTAACTGCAACTGATAATCTTCAATCCGATGATGGAGCATTCCTTGAAGCTAGTGATCTTTCAAGACCCATTGAGGTTGATACATCAGGTTTTGACATGCTTGAGGAGTACCTTACATTCTTTGATGCAGACGATGACTTTCAAAGTATGGGTTTCGATCCACCAATGATGATTGGAGGTGATGATCATGTGTCTGACTTGGCATCTCTGGAGGAGAAGGTATAATTACTTACTAACTTCACTTGTTGTAATTGTTATGTTCTGGTCTTCTTGAATCTTAGCTTATTACTTTCATGACAGAATATTGGCGAGGTAGCTGACCAACCAATTGCACCCAGTGAAGAGCCCGAGGATCAAAAGAACAATGTTGCATCATCCTCGAAACTGGAACCATCTAAATTTGGACCAGGTAGTGATAAGGGTTCTTTTTTGACTTGGTACTGATGATAACGTTATATATGTTACTCTTTGGTCTTTGAAGATTTGCGTAACACGTATTTCAGTTAAACCAACAATTCTGTTTCTTAAGACAACATTTTCCAACTTTTTAAACATATATTTCAATGGTGCAGATTATAAGTATCCATTTATGAAGAAGGCAAGCTGCATGTTGGGCGGTATTCCTGCTCCTCCTGCATTTGCTTCAGAGTTCCCTTCAAAAAATGCAGCTCTTCGTATGAATTCTTCCTCAGAAGCATCCAGTTCAATCCATGTCACTGGTTTGATTCAAATAACAAACATGACTGTGAGTGGCAATGGGATGGACAGGTTTGTGGGCAAGCATGGGAATTACAATGTTATCCTATCTTTCGGTTTATCACAGCCAGGTGATATCTCCGCTCGCTTGGAATCAGTAGTTAGTATTCTTCCTGGGAAGACAATTTCAACAGTGTCCTGGTGCTGGTTCTATTATCTGTTCCTTTGGGTCCTCATTCTTTCTACAACCTTTAAAATTGGGACCTTAATTCGCGCCACCTAAGGCTTCAAGAACATAGAGAGCTCAATCGAACCGCGCTCGGAACTAGTTTTTGCTTTTGAAATCCATGGCAGGTTATCTTGATCTTGACTGAAAGTGAACATTATTATATATGATAGATACACCTATACCAGGAACTTTTTAGTGTTTAGACATTGAAGATACTGCATCAACTCAATGGTGTATCACAATGCAGCTTGGAACTTGGAAGCTGCAAACCTCATTTTTACAAAGTGCCATTAATGTTGTTTCTGTTTCATGTTGTTATTACCTGCTACACTTCACTGTTTCCTTTGTTCTCTTGTAAGCTAAATTGTTCACAAGTTCTGCAGGATGAACAAAATTTACCACCTATGTTGGTTCCAGTGTCCTTCAAAAGTTGAAGGACATGCAGAGACTTGGTTTTATCTTAATTCTGTTTATCTTATAACGACATCAAAATAGCAAGATAAATAAAGTAAGAGTAGTAGTAAGAAACGACGAAAAAGATACTAAATAATACTAAACTAGATAAGGAGAAGATGAGTAAAGGAGATTAGCCTCCTGCCTTTCCCATGTAAAAATACGATAACGCTAGACTATTTACTATCTTTTTACTTTAATTCTCGACCTTTATAAGTTGATGGTGGGTATATGTTGTATCTAATCACCTTCTTTAGTGCAATGAATTACAGACACGATTTAAATTCCAAATTGAGCACTAAGAAAGTTGAGTTAATTAGATTTTCCAATTTTTGACCTCCTTAGCACTTATAACATCACTTATTTGTTGGATGTTAACATGATGCAAAATCATGATGGATTTTGCAATATTGCTAATGACTTACAATAATGTATGATTTATCAAGTCAATATATAGCACAAAAGAATATATATATATACACACACACACATAGGATAGAGCAATAACAAGTGCCAACTTAGAATAAATTGAAAACAAATTTACTCAGAGCTCGACAAGTGTGTCCCAATTTCTTAAGTTTGGAAATTATGCTGGATCAATACTGCGAGCTTTCAAAATCTAATGAAATTTTTATAGGTCCCAATTTCTTAAGTTTGGAAATTACGACTCATTTGATTGGTAGGTCCAATCAATTCATAGTCTCTCGAGTACAATTTATGCTTATGAAAGGATAGATGATTGAGAACTTATACAAAATTCTATGTTAGATTGAGATCAAGGAGCAAATCCTTTCTTTAGGATATGTGAATACTTTATGGTAGGATATAGAGTGAAAAAGGCGAGTTTCTTTGATAGTGTATATAAATTGTTAACATTGTACAAGTTTACTATAAAATCAAAGGGATCTAAAAATTACTTTCGATCGCATATTCAAATTCTAAGTGTGACATAATAGCGTCTTTTTGAATATTCTTATATAAAATTCTATTTTTATTATTACACGCAAAATTGATTCGAATATGAGTATCTATAATTTTTTGAAATAAAATTAAAAAAGGAAGAGCACTACAAGACTTGGATTGTTGAATTTGGTGTCAAGCTAAGGTGCTATGATTGAGTTTCCAAAGAGCATATGGCCACCAAAAAGCAAAGCAAAGAAAAACATGACATTTGTCATTCAAAGAGTGATGAAATTCCAAGAAAAAGAGAAGAAACTTCCATTCTTCTTTTTCCCACTCCCCACTATATACACATGATTTTAATTTATGGTCTTCATTGGTCACAAAAACATTGCATGCCTAAGTCTATACCCAACCAAAAGGCAACATATGTTAAGACCTTCTAGTAGTTGTAAAGCTATTTTTGTTATACGGGAGTCGATCGACATTCTTTTATCAGAAAATTATACTGAATAGATAGGTTAATTAAATTTCTTCTTGTGTATATATATTATATATTGCATTCTTTTAATTTATTCACGTATTTATTTTTTTATATTTTTAAAATTCTGACTCTATCATTATAACTTTTTTTCTATTTATCGTAAGGGTTTAAAAGTAGATCTACCGCGTATATAAGTAAAACAGCTGTCAAAACTTATTGATCTTGCTAGGTGCTATAAACTTAAAGGTCGTCGTGATAAGATGGATAAGATTCTTTCAATCTTAATTAGAGATTTTGAGTTCGAATTTATGTATGAAAAATTTTTTAGTAGAGAAACAAAAGAACCCTTTCTGTGATCGAAACAAAAAAGAACCCTCTTTGCCCTTTAACAAATTACGTGGGGTGAATCTAAAATGATCGAAACGCCAATACGAGTATCGGATATTGAACGAGAAACAAAGAACTCTTTCTTGTAATTCAATCAAAATCTCTTCAATATTCTTTCCCTCTTCATATTGGACCATGGACGTACTTAAAGTAAAACTCTCTCTTAGCACTTCTTGATCTTGCTGGGCGGAGGCCAATCTAGAATCTGAAATTTATGAGTTTTATAATTATTTTTAATTAATATATAATAATAATAATAATAATAATTAAATTCACAGACACACATATATATATATATATATAAACTACTGGTTCATGTGAACCTATAAATGATGTTAAATATCTATCAATGTTACTACGTGTTATATATACGGATAATACTTAAGAATTAATTATTACATTATCATCAGTATATAAAAGATTATTTATAAATGACAGAGTGGGAATGTATTTGAATCTCTTGGCCCTATTATCCTAATTCATTTTTTTCCAATTAAGATATTCAACTATGTATCTTGTTATTCTATCGTAAAATTCAGAACCTATAAATTTAAAATTGATTCCGATATAACTTAAATTCATGATATAATTTTGCATGAAGCTAAGGTGAAGGGCCACCACTATCAGTCCCATTATGATAAGTTTATATTACTTTATTATAAAATACAGCCACATATACACTACCAACACCACTAACTCCAATCGACATGTTCATATTTTCCTCTTCCAATAAAATATTGCTCTTTATGAAGCTACTAGAAAACCATGCAACTTAGAAAAGTTGGATTTTGAGTGCCTATAAATAGAAAGAATAACCTTAAACTTTGTCACTCAACAATCATATAAGCATTTATTTTCTTGGCAAGTGACACTTTTATAAATATTGCATAAAACACAAGTACTTATTTACTATTGTACTTGATATATATATATAAAATGGTGCATTCCAAACTTATTGGAGTTGCATTAGTGATATTGCTCTTTGCGGATCTTGCTTTTGGTGCAAGATTCTATGGTAGGGGAGGAGGAGGCGGAGGTGGAGGTGGTGGTGGTGGTGGAGGGTCAGCATTAGGGGCGGGGTCAGGTTATGGTTCAGGATATGGCTCTGGGGAAGGCTATGGGTATGGTGAGGCTGATGACGTGTTTGCGAGTGGCGGAGGCGGTGGTGGAGGTGGAGGTGGTGGTGGTGGTGGTGGCGGCGGCAGTGGAAACTCGGGAAGGGGTAGTGGCTCTGGATATGGGTCAGGGTCAGGGTCAGGGTATGGGTCAGGTGGAGGAATAGGAAGAGGTGGTGGCGGCGGCGGCGGTGGCGGCCAAGGCGGCGGTGGTGGTGGAGGCTCAGGAAATGGTTCAGGTTATGGAAGTGGAAGTGGCTCTGGTTATGGAAGCGGTGGTGGAAGAGGAGGTGGAGGAGGGGGTGGCGGTGGTGGTGGTGGGGGTGGTGGGGGTGGGGGTGGCGGCAATGGTTCGGGCTATGGTAGTGGCTCCGGCTATGGATCAGGGTATGGAGGAGGAAATGGGGGCTATGGAGGGGATGAACCTTGAAGTATCAGGATGAAGTTAACTAATTTACACATAATTTGCATATGAGTTTAGGAAGTTTGTGAAATAAATGCATGGTGTCACTTTACCTTATTTACGTGGTTTTGTGAAACTTTGCAATTTGCATGTAATGAATTTTTCATATATATAAATTTGCATGTTCTATATCATAATTATATCACCAAATATTTATTGAAATACACCTAACTATCAGTTACTCATTTTTCCTAACTGTGATTGACAGTTTATGTGTGTTTTAACAAACATTTTGTGATAGTCCAGATAGAAAAAGTGTGTTTTAACAAATATTTTGTGATAGTCCAGATAGAAAAAGTAAACATAATTCGAATAGAAATCTCATAAAACCTGAATATTTTAGGTGTGTTTTTAAATTTTGACTCATATATTGTTGCTGAATTGATGCATGAACTGAAATAGATTGCTGATATTGATGAAAATGACCATTTCTCTACAAGACATGATAAAAAGGAACAATAAAATAATGCATTGAACCAATCCAAATAAACCTCACAATTCTCAACAAAATGTTGTTTACCTACTAAAAAAAATTACAAACTGTATATATAAAATGGTCATATATTCAGTCAATTGAATCAATTGCAATGGTTCTATTGCCTCAAGCTTTTGCTTCAAAGACTCAACAAAATTCATGCACTGCTTCTCTTTTAGTTGAAACATCTCTTCTCTCCTCTGCTCTTCTGGCCATATGGATCAGCATTTCACAATCTCATCAACTATAGAAATGTCAAAACATAATTCCAAAATCACCAGATGCATATGAAGTTTCCATCTATCTGTTACGAAAATCACAAACATAATATCTAGAAATAGAAATCCATTCTGTCACCTCTCAGAAACTGTCGCTACTTTCTTAGATATCATGGACTCCGCCATGCTGATTGCTCTTTGAGATCCGGTAATAGTCACCTTCCTGCAAAAGTCCAGAAATTCGTTTTCAAAAAGAATTTGTATGGTATCTATATAGTCTCATGTTGCTCGGACTTTTCAAATTGCTGGCCCACTCGTGTAAGATATTTTTGAAGAGTCTGAGCGGCGTAACGATATACTTCATATATCAGCATGCCTAATGGAACAAACAAATCGAGGAACTCTTACCTGTCAGAAGTACCTGACATGAAATCACCCCTATCTGATATCTTTATTCTAGCCCCACTTACCTGCAAGGACAGCAGATACTTAATTAGGACTCATTTGGTTTGGGGTATAAGATGAAATAATCATGGTATAAAATTTGGTATTCTTTACCCCGTGTTTGGTTTGTATTTAGAATCTTGAATGACTAATCCTGCTATAATTTAATAAACCTGATATAGCTAGGGATCACAATACGTGAATTAAGTAATACATGCATGAACACCACTCGTTTTTTCCTCAAATCCATCATCAACGCCCTTTCAATTCTAGTAAGTTTTAAAATAAACATATATTTCAACTCTTTTATCCTATATATCTCCTTTTCAGTACATAAGAACCAAATGTCCGATGAAAAATGATCTCTGCACTACTAATCCATGTATTGCAATCCCTACCTAACTTGTTTCTAAACCAAACGACCCCTTAGAACACATACACGCAATGAAAAGATTGCAATTTCTTTACTCACCTGACTAATCTCCATTACACTCCTTCCATTCCGCCCTAGCACTAAGCCAATACGCTCATCAGCAACACCAATAGTGACAGAATTGTTCATATCTTCCTGCAAAACCCACCAAAGTAGAGCAGGTCAAAACTGACAACGGAATCTGACAGTTTTAAACAACTAGAAAATAAAAAGCAGAATCATATCTAGGAGCATGATAACAACATTGCCATTATCAGCTCCAACCCCAATACAAAGGAAAAGAAAAAATTGACTTCAAGCAGAAGCGGGTTGCAAACCCAGTCAAAAGCATTAGGGGCAAAAAAATGATGTTCTCACAGAATTAGACTGGATCTTGTTCTGATATCTGTTATTTGGAAATCTCCCTCCAACTCCATTTGGTGGTCCATAGTTCATTCCAACATATGCTGCTAAGAAAATAGGCAGCAGTAGAAGTAGAATTAGGTGTTAAATATGACACTAAAAACAACTTTAAAATGCAGCATCAACTACTACAATGATCTCCTAAATAGAACACCTAGTAGCTTGGAACAACATTAAAAAGAGATGGTCATAAATGTTGTAGAAAGTACAACAGACACGGAAGAAACAAGTAATGTCTTCCCTCCATTCATACATTCACTTATGCCAGGTCCTGTAGGAAGTTATACAAAAAAATTTGCACAAACACAGATAAAGATTAAGACATAGGAGCTCCTATTCCTCCTGAGCTATCACTTAAATGGAAGTATTGCAAGTTAATTAAATTTGAATAATACCTGCATAAGGAAACGGAGCATTCATGTTCTGTACATAATGAGAGTCTTCGGCCAACTTATATAGAATCAATTCAATAGCCCGCATCTGCTCCCCTAGAGTTCCAATCACTATTACTAACCTATCATGCAGTCCAGGAAAATTGTCATCCTGAGGTAATATTTTTATGCCAGCCCGAGAGTCTTCAATAAATGACCTGTAATAGAAAACCATCTATGTTAACACTAATTTGATGATTTCGTCGACCATCTTTATTCTGCATCTCAAAATTGTATATGGAAATATAGTAAAACATGTTTCCTTTATATAATTTTGGTTGCAGATGAAGTTCAAAATGCACTTTTCACACTATAGTTACAACTTACAACTCCATTAACTAAAGAGTTAGTGTTGTCAAAGGGGCACTTGAGACGCACTTAATCCCTAAAGATAAAGCAAAATACAATGTGCATTTAGCGTCGCTTAAGTATTGCTTCATTGCAGGACAATAGCGCTAAGGCCGAACTTCATCACCACGCTTTTTCTTGAATAGAGTGACATTAACCTATTTATATTTCACCTTTTTTTCACCAAATTCTATATTTTTTTCAATTCTCTTATGTCCATATTTTGGTTTATAGTTATCATCCTTGAACTACATATAGATTTTTATCTTTCCCTTCTTCTGTGTTCTGTCCATATAATTATAACCCATGCTTTATTTGTGTTTCAGCTTAAAGCTCCAATAAACTTCAGCGCTTCTTGTAGCTTTCACCTTTGATAACACTGTATTCCCTTAATTTGCAGATGAACTGTATGGTTATTATCCTAACTTTTCTTGTGGACCCTTGATGACATAGGTTTTTGAATATCTGTGGTAAATCGGAACCTCCCCAAACAATGTGCTTTGCACAAGAGAAAGTTGTAAGCACTACATAAAATAACAGACAACTTTAAGCATTTATTCCCGCCAGACTCACATGATACATATTGACGACATCCCGGTGTGGAATGGGGTACCAACACATTAACCCAGAGAGTTCAGCCATGCAGACTAAGTTTAAAAGTGAATGAGTTCAAATATTTCCATGGAACAAGGAACCTAGTCAGATCAACAAGATGAATTGAACCAAAGCTTCTAATGGCATATACAAGTTGAATTAAAGCGGTAATAAACTAGGATGCAGGCTCGCACAGTTGACCAAACTTCCAGTCAGAAACTTAAAAATGAAAGTGGAACATTTTTCTTGTCAAGGCAAAGTCAGCTAACTCATTTCAGCACAAGGCTGTGCCAAGCATACTTTATAAAACAGCAAATTCAGATTGATCATGTCACAGAAACTAGTTAACATTATCAGTACCAAAATCAAGTATCTTAGAATCAGTAAATCTTTGCTTGGTGGAAGAGCTAGTTATCTTAAATGAGTTATGAGACTATGAAACCTGCATGCATTTTCAGGAGCAGCGTATTTGGGGGAGGGGGTGGAAGCTAAATACTTATAGGACATAAAATGAGGAGAGATTCATACTTTATCACAGCTCCTCCCTTCCCAATAATTCCACCACAAGAGCTGTTGGGCACAACTAGTCTAACTCTTGATCGTGGGCCAACATCACCACCATCTTCAACATAACTCTGAGTTGGAAGAAGATAGTTTTTTCAAGCCATCTGTCAATAACAGCACACAGAATGGGATCTAAGACATGATATTACCTCATCTAGTAGCTTATTAAGAATAAGATCAACTGCCTTGAGTACATCATCAATCGGCCCAGATACCATCACAATCCTATCCATGGTACCAGGGAAGAATTCGTTGTTGCGTGACAACTGAATTCTCGCCCCAGAACGAGACTGAAAGTCACTGATTGTTGAGCCGCCCTTTCCAATAATTGAACCAGCCTCAGCATTTGATAGAAGGAACTTAACAGATATTTTGTTCTCCTCGTGGTCTGGAAATATAACAAACACAAAGGAGAAACATCAGCACTATGAAGAGTAAGAAGGGAATGAGATACTGTGGCGTAATCAATTAAATAGTTTGGTCAAATTACTGAAAACAAGATGAAAGAAATTGATCCCAGGATCATAAAATGCAAATTGAAATCCTTACACAGTGCCAGTATAATTATACCAAGCATTCAATAGCAAAAAACACATATTCTCATGTTAAATACAAAATCTATAAGATACTTGATCTCTCATTAGTCATTACAGCCCATTAACCAATACTATCATCACAGTGCAGGGAATCAAGTCATCCAGCAAATGATTGGACAGCATTTCATGCATAGTGTAAAAGTATACACAAAAACTAATTTTGTAATGACCAAGTCCCTGACTATGAGGAAAAACAATGTAGCAGAAAGATTATTCTTTTAATGGGTAAAGTCTCAGTCTATTAAAGTTATTTCTTCTTGCTACAAATGGATGTAACTATGTAAGATTGGAATTGCCCATAAAAGTGACAACTATTCACTGTTTGACGTGGTTTCTTCAATCTTAAAGAAATTGCTGCTTTTAAGGTAAAAATTTTGGCATAAAAGAGAGTGACTAGGTGGACTAGAAAACTATTATCAGCAATGATGTTATTGAAGCTACAAGGTACTTGTAGCTTTTATACATACTTGGACTTCCTTGTGGCGTCCTTTTGCCAAACAACACCATGTCCGACTTACCAAGAAGGGAAGGAGTAGTAAGAAACATATCGCGAAGGTGCATTGCCAAATCAGAATATGGTTTTTTTTTCACAGGTATGTAGTTGATAATCGAGAATACAAGTCTCGGTTCCCTTTTCTTATTGCACTCCCTAAATTTCTAAATAATCTTTCTTTTTCTTTTCTTTTCTTTTTTTTTTGGGGGGGGGGGGTCAATTAATGGCCGGAAAGTCCACTTCTTCAGTCATACTATTCAGCGTGCTTTCATCGAGGACATGGTGAAGCTGAATATCCTCAAAATAAAAGAAACAAGAGATTGAGAAATCTGATCTTCATCATTGATCATCCTAATTCTACATACCCTGTGACTAAATGGAGACCTCTGCCTAAGGATGAGGACCTTAGGTTTCACTTCAATGACAAAAGTGATACTTAACACCTCCACAATATCTTGTAAAAGCTATTAACTAATAGCAAACTCTGGAAATTGAATTGAAGGATGCTAGCCCTTCTATGAAGCACATTGTCTAGCAACAAATATATGCACAAACATCCAAACAGGCACGTCTGCATTCAGTCAACTATGGCAGCAATGCTGCATGAAAGAATTTGATTACCTGGTCCATTTGTATCTGATCCGGTTGTACTTTCTCAAAGTACTGTACATGATCGTATTAACTTTGGTACTAACTGCTATATATGAAATGGAAAGTGAGGATATGGATGTTCAAGACAAATGTGTATCATATGCTCAGGGACTAAAGTCTACTCCTTTGCTGAGCCCCTGCATCCCTGTTATTCCGTCTACGTTCTAAAGTGATGATCTTCGTTAATTGGATGGTATGCGCACCCTCAGGAAGAATTGTTTGCTTAGAATTTAATAGAACATTGGGTTATCTTTCAAGAAGGAGGTTCACTGAATGTTCCTATATTCTTTTTAAAATGTTGTTAAGCAGAAAGAAACCAAACTCATCCTGATATGATTCTTTCGATATTTTTAATTTAGTTTTGGAACTCTTTCATATCACTACTATGTATGGATAGTCTATCTCAAGGTCAATCCTGAATAATTTCTACCTTATAGATTCTTCATTTCCTCTATCTTAACTTATTTAGGTTAGATTGAATCTGCTACCTTACAATTGATTCTAATTTCTTTAACATTCAACATAAACGATCATCTTTTAATTTCAAGTTTGTTTCTTTTTACCAAAAAAACACCAAAGAAACATGCTCATCTTGTAAGTTCACACAGATGCAACCAAAAATAAGCGTTTCCTCTGTAATAACTTATTTAGGTTAGATTGAATCTGCTACCTCACCATTGCTTCTAATTTCTTTCACATTCAACATAAACAATCATCTTTTAATTTCAAGTTCGTTTCTTTTTACCCAAAAAAAACACCAAAGAAACATGCTCATCTTGTAAGTGTGTTCCAGTTAGATTGAATCTGCTAACTCACCCATTCCTTCTAATTTCTTTCTCATTTAACATAACCAGACACCTTTCAATTTCAAGTTCGTTTACTTTTCCAAAATAGCTAAATAAACTTGCTCATCTTGTAAGTTCAGACAGTTGCAACCCAAAAGTGGTGTTTCCTCTATCTTAACTTATTTAGTTTAGATTAAATCTTCTATCTCACCCATTTCTTCTAATTTCTTTCTCATTTAACATAAATAATCACATTTCAAGTTTGTTCCTTTTTTGGGAAAAAACTAAAGTAACTTGCTCGTGTTGTAAGTTCACACAGTTGCGACCGAAAAATAGGTCAACAATTTGCAAAATCAGAATCCTAAAACCACATTACAATAGTAAGATGTGATATGAAATGAGCTTAGATGAAACAAATGGGGATTCTTCTAGCCGACCCGACTTATTTGGGAATGAGGTCTAGTCATCGACGACTAGGTCACACCCTTGAGTGCCATTACTATACAAAGTTAACACCAAATAAACAACATAGAGCAGATCGGGAGCTAGCAGAGTGAGAGAGAGAGAGACCTGAAGAAGGAGGAGGAGATTGAGATTTCCGAGGCGAAGAAGAATGTTCCTGCAGACCTTCAGTAGACGAATTGTAGTCAGATTGAGCTCCTTCCATAGCCATTACTTTATCAGTATAATAAACAGAGAAAAATTATAGGTAAACAGAGAGAATTTAGCAATTGTGAATAGAGAATTTATGGAGAAGAAGAAGATGTGATTTATGTAGGAATATCTACTGTGTGTGTGTGTGAAAGGAGAGGAGATTTTAGAGGAAATGGAGAGAGAGTGGAAGAAGAATATGCCAAGGAAGTGGTAATATAAAAGAAAATCCAAAAAGAGGAATTGAACAATACTTTCTAGTCTCTTTTGCAACTTGTTCTCCGAGGAGCAGGACTCTAATAAAATAAAATTATTATATAATTAAAAAAATTATATTTTATTAGGGATTGTAAAGATGGTTCGTAGCGGTAGGGGCGGCGGAGGTAATAGTTGGTGTTGGCGACTGGTAATGATGTTGATGATAGTTGTCATGCTGGAGATGATTGATGTTGTAATGGCTGGCGTGATAGTGGCGGTTGGTAGTATTGGTGATGGTTGTGATAGTGAGTTAGTTTATGTTAGTAATTGGTGATGTTAATGGTAGTTGGTGTTGGCAATTGGCGGTGTTGATGGTAGTTGGTGTTAGTAATTGGCGGTATTGATGGTAGTGGCTGAAGAATATGATGATTGACGATGTGTTGGTGGTATTTAGAAGCAGTGCTAGTAGTGGTAATGAAGGTGGTTGGCAGTAGAGATTGATCGAAATGGTGGTAGTGGATGATAGTGATGATGGCAACGATGACGATGACGGTGGTGGTGGTGATGGTTGACGAGCGTTAATGGCAGCAGTCGGCTGTGCTAGTTGTGATTGTGGAGATGGTTGATAGTAAAAATTGGTCCCATTGGTGGTAATGAATCATAATGGTGGCGGAGGTGGCAGCGGTGATGATGGTGACGGCACGGTAGTGGTAGCTGAAAATGTCTGGCGGTTGATAATGTGTTGGTGGTAGTTAACAACGATTCTAGTTGTGATTATGGAGGTGGTTGGTAATGGTGATTGAGCGTAGTGATGATAGTGGTCGATAATGGCGGTGGAGGTGGCAATGGTGATGGTGAAGGTGATAATGGTAATAATGAATATAATTATAATGATATAAGTAGTAGGTGTAGTGGCAACTTACAATAGTTTTTGGCAGCGATAGTGGTCATCAATGGTGGTTGTGATGATATAGGTGGTTGGTGGTTGGCAACATAACGTGGTTGACAATGGTGGGGTGATTGTAACGGTAGAGATTGTTAGTGATGGTGATCAATAATTGTGGATAAAGTGTTGGTGAAAATTATTCATACAAAAGTATCTTTTAATAATACTAATACTTTGTTCAAGATCTTAATGACTAAGACCTATTCACACAAATTAAATATGTAAATCTTAATAAAAATGAATGCACTTAATGTAAACGCAGTCGTCGTTACAAGATCATTATTAATACTAGCGATTATAAATATATTTTCAAAACAGACTACCTTATCACATGTAGACATTATATTAGTTTTCTACATACTGCTCCGTCTTGATCTACTCTAACCGAAGTCTTGACAGGATGAGGTAGAGTAAACATGACATAGACTTAATTACACATTATTAGCTTGGAACCTTATTTAGCCAAAACATCTTCCTTGATAGTAACCTACATAATACAACTATCGACACATAAGTCGATTGTGCATGTTCCGGTGATTGCAAAGTTTCCGCGAAGTCTGTTTCAATTTTTCTATATAGTAATAAGTGAAGCTTATTACATACGACCAAGGGCATTTTTGTGATTCTCTATCTTAAGAGTATTTTTGTAATTCTATATATTATAAGCAATTTAAAGCAGTTTTTGGAAATAGGGTAACTTGAAGATGTTGTAACAGAGTTTGTGTAGTATTTAAATTCTAAAATTATAATTTTTACCATATTCATGATTTAAATAATAAATCATAATATATATAGTTAATTCAAATAGAGCTAATATATATATAAATTTTAAGTTTAGAATCAATTATTAACATTTAAAATTGTTATAAAATTCATAAAATCCAAATTTTCAATTCATTTCTACTTACTTGTCTAGTTAGTATTGCTTCATCAGAGTTAAACAAAGAGAACAATGATTAATCTTTTAAGATACTCCTTTCATTCACTTTTACTTATCGTATTTGCTTTACGAAATTTATTTAAATTAATTTTTAAAGTTAAATTAAATTAAATTAATTTAATATTTAAAAAAATAATACAAAAAAATTCTATAAATTATAATTCTTTTCATATTAATATGATAATAAAATATAACTTAAAATATTAATAAAATTTATATAATTTGGCTCTCAAAAAATAAGACGTGACAAATAAAATCGAAGGAAGACAATATTTAATCAAAAGAGAGTAGGGCAATTACTAGAAAAAGAAATGACCCGGATCGCAAAACTGTTCCTAAGCACCGTTGATTAAATAGTAAGATCAACGGCTGTCTTTCACGATCCGCGTCACTACGAACGGACCAATCACAACTCTCCTCTAAATCACTATATAAACCAAACCCCCTTCGTATTCAACTCACACAATTTTCCAAATTCCTTTCAATTTTCATTTCAAAGCATCTGTTTTAATTTTCCCTTTCTCTTCCTACGATGGCACCAAAAGCTGAGAAGAAGCCCGCCGAGAAGAAGCCTGCAGCAGAAAAAACCCCAGTCGCTGAGAAGACTCCGGCGGAGAAGAAGCCAAAGGCCGGTAAGAAGCTGCCGAAGGACGGTGGGGCAGCTGCCGGAGACAAGAAGAAGAAGAGATCGAAGAAGGCGGTGGAAACCTACAAGATCTACATCTTTAAGGTGCTGAAGCAGGTGCATCCTGATATCGGTATCTCCAGCAAAGCTATGGGTATAATGAACAGTTTCATCAACGATATCTTCGAGAAACTCGCACAAGAATCTTCTCGCCTTGCTCGTTACAACAAGAAACCTACTATCACGTCTCGTGAAATTCAAACTGCTGTTCGTCTTGTTCTTCCTGGTGAACTGGCAAAACACGCCGTTTCTGAAGGCACTAAGGCTGTTACTAAATTCACCAGCTCTTAGAATTAGTTAGGGTTTTGCGTTTCTACTGTTAAATGTTTTTAATTAGCGTTTTGTGGATGTAAAATTAGTTTAATCAGTTTGCTTTTAGCTCAACCTTTTGTAATCGACTACTAATTATGAATGAAAATTTCTAGTTTTCTTCATTGATTCTGCTTCGATTATCAGTTTTTCAATAATTTGAAATTAAGCGGTGTATTTTCGCGAGTTTGAAGATATTTAGCGCCGGGTAAAGCGTTCGGTCAAGCTAAGTACGTCATGTGCAGCTAAAGTCCAAAATCCGTCCACAGTTTTCCCCCTCCCTATTGTTGTGTATATATTTCCTGTTGGCTGTGTACTGACGATGCTAAAATGCGCCTTTGATAATTTCAAAGTTATTAAGAGATATAAAAGCACTTGGTCGGCTGGGCCAATGGGCTGTACGCCTTTATCCCTTAAGCTAAAATGCGCTTTGGGTGACATATTCCAATCCTCACCACACTCGTGAACTTATCCTCAACCTCACATTTCAACAACCGTTTTAATAAACAAAATCGAAACCAACCAAATCTCCATTTTTTGCTGAAACAATTTCCATGGCGTTGAGCTCAGCTTCTTCTTCATTAACAAATCTAAGCTACATTTCCTTCCAATACAAAAACCCTAGGTTCTCTACGTCTGTTGATTCTCCAAAATGTACGTTCCGCATTACCGCTGATTCTGCTCCTAAAGCTCGATTTATCGCCCGGCGGAGAGAGTCACTATCTGTTAAGCAGCTTCAGCGTCCGCTAAGTAAGTTTTCTCTAACATTCTATTTTCTATTTTCTTGTTACTGTTCAAGTAGTTATGTCCAAGTTGACTGATTATTTGAAGCAGTGACTGTTGATATTGTTTTTATTTGTTGCGTTTTTCTATTTTTTGGTTGATTTAGTTGATTATTCGAGCTTGATGACGAGATATAACCCAAGTTGATTGATTATTTAAAGCAGTGACCGTTGATATTGTTTTTATTTCTTGGGTTTTTCTATTTTTTGGTTGATTTTGTTGATTATTTGAGCTTGATACGAGATATAACCCAAGTTGATTGATTATTTGAAGCAGTGACCGTTGATATTTCTTTTATTTCTTGCGTTTTTCTATTTTTTGGTTGATTTAGTCGATTATTCGAGCTTGATGGCGAGATATAACCCAAGTTGATTGATTATTCCAAGCAGTGATATTGTTTTTATTTCTTGAGTTTTTCTATTTTTTGTTTGATTTAGTTGATTATTTGAGCATGATGGCGAGATATAACCCAAGTTGATTGATTATTTGAAGCAGAGGCGGAGCTAGGATTTCAATTTTATCTAAAATGACTATTTAATAAATTTCTTAACACTACCTCAGCCCCTGATTTGAAGCAGTGAGTGTTGGTTTATATTGTTTTTAAATCCGTGAGTTAATCTAATTTTAATTATCTTTTGTTGATTTAGTTGAGTATTTGAGCTTGCCGGCTAGACATAATCCAAATTGACTGATTATTTGAAGCAGTGACTGCTGATATTGTTTTTCTTTCGTGAGTTTTTCTATTTTTAATTATTTTTTGTGATTTAGTTGAGTATTTGAGCTTTTTGGCGAGATACAATCCGAGCTGATTGATTATTTGAAGCAATGACCGTTGATGTTGTTTTTCTTTCGTGTTATTATTTTTTGGTTGATTTAGTTGAGTATTTGAGTTTGCTGGTGAGCAAGTACTCTGTTTTGGAGACAAGGATAATCCAAGTTTGATTGATTAATTGAAGCAGCGGCTGTTATTGATTTTTGTTTGTATTTTCTATTGTTTTTTGATTGATGTACTTGAGTATTTGAGCTTGCTGGCGAACCAGTACTCGGTGTTGGAGATTAAGGAAAAAAAGTAATTAACTCTAATTTCAAGCATAATTCAAGTTGATTGATGATTTGAAGCAGTGAATGTTGGTATTGTTATTATTTGCTAAGATCTTCTATTTTCTAATTATTTTTTGTGTTTTTTTTTTGGTTGATTTAGTGGAGTATATGAGCTTGCCAGCGAGCCAGTACTCGGTGTTGGATGCAGAGAGGATTGAACGAGTGGATGATAGCACGTTCAGGTGTTACGTGTATAGGTTCAAGTTCTTTGCATTTGAAGTATGTCCTGTTTTGTTGGTTAGAGTTGAGGAGCAGCCTGATGGATGTTGTATCAAGCTGTTGTCTTGCAAGGTATATTGTATTTTCTTATACTTATTAACTGATTTTGCATTTGCTTAACATTTTTACTAATTTACGGTTTCTAATCACGTCACTATTTGTACTGTTTGATTCTCAGCTCGAGGGATCTCCAATTGTGGTTGCCCAAAATGATAAATTTGATGGTATGTAGTCCTTTTAAGTGCTATTTCTATCACTTTGAATATTTGTGTGCGAGTCTCTTTAACAGTGGAATTGTGATAGTGGACTTTGAAGAAACTGCACTTTTTAGTAAGATCTTCAAACGATGCACTGGTTCAATCTGGCTGCACTTTCGTTTATTTGTTTTGTATTGGTCCATAAAAGTGAAATAATGCAGTTAAAACCAGACTAACTTTTCGGGATGCAACTTGATACTGGACTCACTTTCATTTGCATATTTCTATATTTCTTTCTGCCAACATATTCCTCTTAGAGGTGTTGTATTTTCGACACTTGCTTTAAATTTTCTGCGAATTAAAACCGGAACACATTTGACGAAAAAATAAAATATTACCGAAGAAACGACCATTTTAAGATTCTTTCGTCCTCTTAACTATTCATGAATGTTTACATGAATCCAATCAATCATTCTTTTTTCTTCCTTGAACTGACATTTGTAGAACAATAGATGCAACATCAGAGTATTTGTTCTCTTTCTACAATGGATGCACGATGGTGGCACTAGAGGCCTGTGATCTTTTGATAACTGCAATTTAAGCTTAGTCCTGTTGCTCGTTAAAAGGAAAAAAAAAAAGGTTCCTGCTTGGAGGATGGATGCTTTAGTGCCATCTGTCAGTTATGAGCACTATTAGTTACCTTTCTTCCCCTAATAGCTGAAATAGTTGTATTTGTCATCCTCTTCGAAAGTTCGCAACTTTCATACTGCCTGAAAAGTGATGAACATAAGTTATCTTTCTTGCTTTAAGGTAAATCCAGGATATTAATAGTCAATTAACGAATAACTTGCTTCTGCATCGACTTGGGGAGTAAAGTTCGATGTCCCCATAAGTTCAAGTTCGGTCAAAACCCAACTTTAACATGTTTTGTGAACTTCCAATTTGTGTTGATAAGCTGTTGGTAAAAGGTTTCTATTGTGAACATTGTTAAGATATATATTGATGTAATTAGTTTAAAAAATATAGATAAGTGATCTAATCATGTAACATCATTCACGTCAACATATGATTGTTTAAAGTTTAGTGCTTTAGGACGGTCTACCTTGAGATGAACTTGTCTCTTCTTTGTTAGGTAAAAGAACTTGATGTGATAAGTTGTCATCTGCAATAATAATTGCTCAGTTTGTGTGTGTGTCAATTCTGAATTTTATTACATAATTCTTTTCAGGAGTGCTTTGACACTGATTTAGTATGGGCATGCAGCTTCTATGGTGAACAAAATATCTTATGATAGCAAGCGAAGAGACTCAGCTTTGCAGCAGCTCACTTCAGATGCTGTTATTGAGGTACTATCTCAGTTTGTCCGTATTGTAATAAAAATAAAAACATTATAATATTGGTTAGGTTCCATCGTTTTTTGATTGACTATTTATGCAGGTTAACATTGAAGTTCCCTTTGCATTTCGAGCAATTCCAGTGCAGGCAATCGAGTCAACTGGTTCTCAGGTCCTAGATCAGATACTAAGGATCATGCTCCCTCGGTTTATGGCACAGGTTTGTTTGTTCATTATCTGCTTAGCTTGGTCTTGACAGTTCGCTTTCTGTAAAAAATTTCTTGTACTGTAATCCTTTCAACTATTGGAGCTACTTTTCTTGTCATTTCCCTGCTCCAACTCTGTAAATACTAGAGTCCCTTCCATCAAGGTGGTGATTGAATTCCAATAAAGACTAACACCTGGTTTATAGTTGACGCTAGTATCTCGTCATTTTTCACTATTTCAATTGTTACTTCCTTTTCTTTATCACCATCTTCCTCACATTTTCATCCTTTTTACCCAAAGAAAGTTGTACAATTTTTACTGTTATCACAAGTCATTATTAAGACATTACAACAAGTAAACAGGCACAAACAAGTTTGATTATCTGGTTGTGCTAACTCTATATGAGGTTGCATTGGGTGGCATGTAACTGCTATTCCATGAAAATACTAAGGTAAAGTACAGGAATCAGTATGTCCTAATTGATGGACAACAATCATCTGATTGGATTCACCAAAAGTTGATATTTTAATGTGGATACATCTTTCATCCTTTGCTTGGACTGAGGAGTTGTTGATATGTTTAATATCTTTTGTCGTACATTATTATTTTAAAGCACCTAGTCGGCTTAGATATGTCTGCCTTTTATCTTTGTAGCGGGTATATTTCTGTGCTTCCTAATGCAGTATATATGAGATTGTTTTCTCTGGTCTCTCAATGCAAGGGTAGGTTTATTGTGTTGTAGGTCCTAGAAAAATTTCTTCTCCATCAAGAAAGTTTTGCCTAATAAGAAAACAAGGAAAATCGAGAGATAGGTGAAAGACAAAGAGGACAGGAAATAGTGCCAAGATCGACCACGGATGGATAGCCTAGTGGGAAGGGGCGTCTTGCTCCACCTGCAATTGTGAAGATGAGGATTCGAGTCACCAAGAGGGTAATGTGGGAGAAGCGACTGTGTGACTTCTAGGTATCAGGGGTTTGGGTGCGAGATTATTTACCATAGGAGAAAATGGTGTCCTGCGTTTCGGTTTATGTTTAGTGTTTAACCCAAAAAATAGAGTTGTAGCATAAAGTTTAGGGCGTCGGAGGGGGAAATGCATAGAGTAATATTTTATCTATGGGGGTGAAACTGAACGTACAAGAAGGTAAATAAAGGTAGGGGACCAGCACAGAATATTGTTCTCTAAAATGAGAACCAATCAACAATATTGACAGGAACCTTGTGAGTGCACATAATCTTTCTATTTCTTTCACATAATCTTCTATGCTGTAGTTAGCTGTGAATATTGTGGGTGTGATTATACATTAACATCAGCTGAATTACATCATTCATGATTTCTTGCATCCAGCTAGTGAAGGACTATCAAGCTTGGGCTTCGGGTGACACTTCGAGGCAGCCTCTAGGAACTGGTCAGATTTGAGGCAACAACAGTCATCATCCTACGAAGTCTCGTTGGTTGCTAATTGCAAGAGAGCAAGAAGTTCTTTGGAGACAACAAATATTCTCCATTATCAAGCAGAAACTTTGGTAAGTGGATAAATTTGCAGCAACAAAATCTCAGTTCAGGCATGAAGTGCCCTGCCAAGCGATGCCAACCATAAATATGTAGCAAAGTCTGTATGTATTGAATCAAATTGTGTTTTCTTCATATATGTTTAGTGTAAAGACAGTCTGGCTGCCTGTTTTATGTAGTACTAGGAGTTGTTTCACTCAAAATATTTCGACATGTCTGCTTTTGGCTGTGTTCTGATCAAAGCCTTACACATATTTAGACCATTTCATTGGGTACGTGCTATATATAAATCAACAACTTATTTTCTTTGTTTGTTGGTTTCCCGTCGATGTTCGGTGCTCGTATTGAAGCCCGACTAATTTGGATTTCAAGCCGTTGGTTTTCTCTACAGCCACCCCGCACGGTGAGTTCATTAACTACCGGGTTGGTTATACGTGCCAGTACGACGCGGGACAAGCACTTTCTGTGTGAGAAACTAACTACAACTACACCAAAGAGGAGGGGGCATAGGGAATCCCGTACCGATGCGACTGGAGTCTTTTCGAGGACAACATTCCTCACTAAAGATTTTTTCATACATAGGGTTCGAAACTGAAACCAAAGAGGAGGGGGGCATAGGGAATCCCGTACCGATGCGACTGGAGTCTTTTCGAGGACAACATTCCTCACTAAAGATTTTTTCATACATAGGGTTCGAAACTGAAACTGAGGCTTTTGATTAAGTGTGAAGCAGCCCTATCCACTGCACCAACACCACATCCTATGATATTCAACAACTTATTTTCTATCAACGCCGGAGCTATAATTAAAGTTGCAACTTTAAATCGAATAGTTTTTAATTTAAACTCTGTATTTATGTTAAAAGATTCACTTAAATAATTTATTAAGAAGCCAATAATTAAGAAAAAGAAATTGTGGTACAAAAACTCATAAACTAAAAGTATTGGATCCATCTATGCTTTTACTACCACAAGTTAAAAATACTTATAATAGAAGAACTTTTACTATATTTTAGTGTATAAAAGCACGATAGAATCAAGATTTGAATTTTATAATTCTAAATTCTAAAATAGTAATACCAAATGTTAGGACATAACTTGAGTTATGAATTTAATTTTAATACTTATTTAATAAATTTTTTAATATAAATATAGAATTTGAATTAAAGCGTTTTCCCATTTTCAATTTTCACCAATTTCCCACTCTTTTTGGTTTTTTAGAGTAGTAAAACTCAAATCAAGAAATTCTTAAAATGGAAAAAAAATAAAGTCCTAATTTAAGTGGATTTCTTTTCCCTCTTTTACGCCACGTCTTCTCTTGTAGGTTTTCCTACTTCGCTTCTGGGCTTTTCTCTGTTTTTGTTCTTCTCTCAAACTGGTAAGATTAGTTAGGTTCATATATTGAATTTATAGTGTTTAAATCTTGATGGGTTTATGCAATTTTCCCTTTATTTGATTCATATTGCCAAAAGGGTATGCAAAAAAAGACTTCTTTTTTATTGTTTGCAATTAAGGGTGTCTGCTAAATATTAGTACTAATTTTCTGTTTGTTTTTTTTTTCAAAAGTTAGGAGTAGTAGTAGCGTAATCATTTGTTAAATCTTTCTGGGTTTATGCAATTTTTCCTTATTTGATTCATCAATTGCCAAAAGGGTATGCAAAAAAGAGTTCTTTTTTATTGTTTGCAATAAAGGATGTCTGCTAAATATCAGTACTAAATTTTCTGTTTTTTTCTTCTTTTTTTTCAAAGGTTAGGAGTAGTAGTAGTGTAATCATTTGTTAAATCTTTCTGGGTTTATCCAATTTTCCCTTATTTGATTCATCAATTGCCAAAAGGGTATGTAAAAAAAGACTTCTTTTTTGTTGTTTGCAATAAAGGGTGTCACTAATACTAAATTTTCTGTTTTTTCCCCTTATTTGGTTCATCAAAGTTTAAGAAGCACCAAAAAAGATGTATTTTAGTTTTTAAAAGATTAGTCTTTTTGTTATATGCAATAAAGGGTGTGTTTGGTATAATTTTCCATGAATTAGTATATATTTGGGAAGCCTCTCTGCCCCTGAGTTAGTGGTAAGGTTTTTGAACACTTTATCTTCTAAATCCCACTTTGTGTAACTAGACTGCATATGTTGTTGTTGTTATAATGTTATATCTGGGAAAAATTTGTTTCCACATCATTTTCAAATGTTTTGTTAAGTACAAAAGTAGGTTTACAATGGTCTGATAGAGTGCTGATTAATAAAGTGTCTTTATGATATTTTTTATTTTGAAGATTGAGAATATTGTGGAATTGTTGGTTAAAGCAACTGAATACAGAGTAAAGTTGGGATATTTATAAATGAAAATGACTTTTGCCCATAAGTAACTCCTTGTGCTATTATTGTATTGCAATTTTTCAGTCCAGCACTAATCTTTAGTCATTTATTGTTGATTCTTTGTTTGAAATGGACACTACCCCCCCCCCCCCCCCCCCTCACAATTAAGTGCTGCAAAGTTTCACATAGCTTAGTAGTAACATCATTCTCGCATTTGGTTTGTTTGGGTTCGTTCTACTTATTGGTATTATAGGCTGTTGCTCAGACTCTCCAGAAAAGCTGTCGAACCTGTATGGGATTCTCCAAAAATGCATGATTTTTGGAGGATCCGACACTCAACCGCCATTTTGAAGAGTCTAAGCAACATAGATTATGGGTGATGTCAATTTGAGCTACAACTTGATCCAACAAGTATATTCTTAATTTTTGGGACATGAATAGCTTATCTTTTGTCATGTTTGTGTCTTTCATAGCTGTTCAAGTTTGAAACTGATTTATTGTTCTATTCGATGTGAATCCTAGACTGACGATGGAGGAGAACCACATGCATAAAAGACTTGCTGTTACTACTGTGGTGGATGTCATTGTCGGAAATATTGACCTTTTATCTCAAATTCTACTCTATTTGCCTGCAAGATCCTCATCAGGTTCTGTCTAGTGTGCAAGCTTTGGTTCTACATCATTACTCATACGCAATTTAGGCTTAGTCACTGTCGTACTCTTGCGTTATCCAATGCCCTCCCCCACTCCGGTGTCTACTTTTATAATTGTCTGACCAATCTTCAAAAAATTGACTCTATTCTGCTGAATGATAATGTAACAAGCCTCCCTCCTGTTCCACTCCTTGACCAAGTGACTGCAAAAACAGGATCTTCAGTCAAGGTTACTCAATCTTGCAATGGCCTGTTAATGTGTGTGATCACCTCGAAAAATGAAATGTCTGATCTCAAACTTGGTTTTGTTTGCAATGCTGCAAAGAACGAGTATCATCCACTGCCGAACCCTTATGTAAAGTATTATGAAGTTGTTTATGGATACTATCTAATATTTGATCCTTCAGAACCACCTTACTACAAAGCTTTTTGTATTAAGCGTTTGGGTACTACTTTTCGAGGTTTCTTTTTTGGCTCTAGAGATGTCGAAGTTAGTGTCTATGTGCCAGGTGCTGAGTCATGGAGATCTTGTTGTCGTTTCTATGCAAACTATACTACACGCTTTGACAGTGGGGTGTTTTGGAATGGTGCAATTCACTGGATTGGTGAAGACTCTTCTGTTCACTTTGATGCTAAATCAGAGGAAGTTGTTATGAAAAATATGCCACGAAGCCCTCAGGGAGATTTTTCCGAAAAGATAAGGTATTTTGGGGAATGGGGTGGCCATTTGCATCTTGTTCAGGTTCAGAGCCGATATGCGAAGAAATTTAATGTGCTCGAATTAGATAAAGATGCCTGGAAGTGGTCAGTAAAGTATCGTGTTCATCTAGCTCGGTTAATTTTAACATTTCCTGAGATGGTTAAGCAAACATCATATGGCACACTATATGTGTTCTCCATTTTGTCTGTGATTCGTGGAGACACGGAAGAAAATTCTGTCCTATTGCTTACTATTCCCGCGAAGGTGGTCGCCTACAACCTAGTGCATAAAACTGCTAAAGTAGTCCGTGAGTTGCCTGGTGAAGTAGGTCATACTTTACAGTCTATTCATGTCAGTGCTTATCAGTATACTGAAAGTTTGTTTCCGGTTAGAAAGTGGAATATTATTCCAAAATAGTGCCCTTATCAGCGGCTTGCAAGGCTTTTCGTCATTCTTCTGGAAAAGGTTTACCTCAAGTGGAGATTTCTTTGAAAAGTAAATATCAAATCCTAGCTTTCTAGTTTTTTTTCAGCGAGTCAGTATAAATGTTATTGAACCTTTAATGAAAAATGATTTCAGTGTTATATCTGTACATACTGATTTTGTGTTCAACTCTTTGGTTATTTAGTTTTATTTACACTCACATTCAGTAATTTCAGTTTTCCTAGTCAATGGCTGATACTACTATTAGATTATTGTCTTCCTTCTTCACTTGATGGTAGTGATGAATGTACAAGCTGGACTTGACATGAAGCAGTGGCACATAGTCTAGTTTTTGAGGTACCAATGACACACTCCAGTGCGTTGTCCGCTACCCGCATCGGGGTCTAAAGGGGAAGCGCCCGCTACTAAGGTTTGTTGCTGATTTCAATTTATTTGTTCTTTATGTTTACTGTACCTCACAGAATCTTATGATCAGAGAGCAGCATGATTAAGGACTAGTGGATTAGTATATTTAAAAATTGATATTCGATAAGCCATTTTAGTTACTGGGTCAAAATCACCCATTTTATTTAATTGAGTGTTAAATGCGCTACGCCGAATATCAAATGGACTAAAAAAGGAATTATGCCATAACTCAAGGACCACAAATTTTATTTTCCCTACTTTTATATTTTTACCATTGTAAACCCTAATGGAAGAGCCCTATTTTAAGTTTTTTAAGAAAACTCTTTCACTTCGCCGCTCCCTAATATTTATCAGGGTAGAGACTGTTCCTCTCTGATCCCAGTGTGGCTGATCATCCTACCAGCTATTGATGATTGCCGTGGTAAGCTATTGGTTCATTGGTTAATTATACCCTTGTTTCTAAATATAATTTATTCTTAAAATAGCACTGGATTAGCTATTTGTCTTGCTAATCACTAAGAAGGGGGAATGAAAGAATTCATAACGAATGACAGTCATTTGACATAACTTATCAACTCACACTTTTAAAGAAAACCTAGAAATAGTAACAACAAATCCTAATTCACTTTATCAGTGTGCACATTAACAATGACAGGTCTGTTCTTGTTGTGATTTTAATTCTCGGTGTCTCTTAGATTTAGCCGATATACCTATTGATAATTGCCAATAATTGCTAACCAGATACCAAACCAACCGATATCTTACTTTTCTTGTCCGTATAATATTATAGTGCTGAATCTTTCTGGGTTTATCCAATTTATCCTTATTTGATTCATCAATGGTTAAAAGAGTATAAGAAAAAAATACGTTGTTTAATTAAAAAGAAACAGTCTTATTATTTGCAACTAACTGCAAGATTTTGTGTTTATAGAATTGATCTTTTTGGATTTATTCAATTTTCCCTTATTTGATTCATCAAAGTCTATAAGGGTGCATAAAAAAGGATGTTGATTTTTTTGTTGTAAAAATACAAGTCTTTTATTTTGTTCAATAATAAAATGTGTGTTTGGTATGATCTATATAACATTATAGTGCTATTTTTTAAGTGAAAGGTCAAGACACTTAAAGTATTTCAATTTTCGAGTTTCATATCTAAACTATCAGGTGTGTGAATTTCCTACCCACATTATCATAAAATGTTTATCAAAACACACCTCACTATCATTTGTTCCCTTTTCCTACTTGAATGATATGATAGATATTTCAGGTAGCAAGAAAAGGGAACTAACTGATTGTTGAGGCATGTTTCGACAAATATTTGGTGATAGTTTAGGTAGGAAAAGTGCGCACCTAATAGTTTAAATAGGAAACTCGAAAAATCAAAATACTTGATCTGTGTTTTTGACCATTAAGTCTTATCTTTTCTTGTCATGCTTGTATGGATCAGGTCTATTTGAATTTGAAACTTATTCCTTGTTATATTCTTATGTGATTCCTAGACTGATGATGGAGGAGAGCAACATGCATAAAAACCTTGCTGTTATTGCAGCAGTGGATGTGATCGCTAGCAATGCTGACCTTTTATCTGAAATTCTACTTCGTTTGCCTGCAAGATCTCTCATCAGGTTCAGTATTGTATGCAAGCGTTGGTTCAATATCATTACTCGTAGGCAATTTAGCCTTAGTCACAGTCGTACTCTTGCGCTATCCAATGGTCTCTCCCCTTCCGGGATCTACTTCTACAATTGTTTAACCAAACTCCAAAAGATTGAATCCCTTTCACTCACTGATGACAATGTAATTAGCCTCCCTTCTCTTCAATTCCTTGACGAATTGACAAACATTATAATCATAGATGGTGATCATATAGTTGAGGTTGACGAATTCAGGGTTACGCAATCTTGCAATGGTCTTTTAATGTGCCTATTCACCACGACGTCTGATGCTGTCACTACCAGAAAAGGTTTTGTTTACAATCCCGCAAACAAGGCCTCGCGTGTATTGCCTCCTGTCTATGAGAACTGTGCTGATGAATTTGTCTATTATAATCTGATATCTGATCCTTCAAAACCACCCTATTACAAAGTTTTGTGTGTTGCTCGTATGGATAACAACTGGTATTCTGATATCGATGCGAGTGTGTATGAGCCAGGGAGTGATTCATGGAGACGTTGTTGTACGGTCTCTGCACCCGAAATGGGATTTCATAGCGGAGTATTTTGGAATGGTGCAATTCACTGGATTGGTGAATATGTCTCTGTTTACTTTGATGTTAATTCAGAGAAATTTGGTACAATAATTATGCCACCAAAGCTTCAGGGACAGTGTACCCAAAAGATTAGGTATTTTGGGGAATGGGGTGGCCATTTGCATCTTATTCAGGTTCAGAGCCTATCCACCAAGAGATTCAGTGTGCTTGAGTTAGATAAAGATACCTTGGAGTGGTCAGTGAAGTTCCGCGTTCATCTTGATAGGTTAATTTCAGCATTTCCTGAGATGGTTCGCAAGACAGCATCACATGGTACGCAATATGCGTTTTCTATTTTGTCTGTGATTCGAGGAGAGAATGAAGAAAATTCAGTCTTACTACTTACTATTTCCGGGAAGGTGGTCGCCTACAATTTAGTACTTAAGACTGTTAAAGTAGTCCGCGAGTTGCCTGGTGAGATAGCCGATACCTTATGCTTTAATCATACATGTGCTTATCAGTATGTTGAAAGTTTGAACCCGATTGGAGACAAAGAAGAAGAAGAGTACTCCCTAAACCAAGGATGAGTTCCAAAGAGAAGATGTGAAAGCTAGTCTATCAGAAGGAGAAAGCCATCAAATCTTAGCTTTCATAGTTTTTTTTTGAATTCAGTATAAAGACTTTGTTTTGTTTTGTGCTTCTCAAGGCACAAGATGTCAAAATTTTATGTTGTAAATGGATATTTCTGGTACTTCTTGTTTGTTGGCATTTATGAGCTGTGTTGTTCAGACTCTTCAAAATATTGATGCACCTGTGTCGAAGTTTGTTTTGTTTTGTGCTTCTCAAAGGCACAATTGATGTCAAAATTTTATGTTGTGAATGGATATCTCTGGTACTCCTTGTTTGTTGGCATCTATAAGTTATGTTGTTCAGACTCTCCAAAATATTGGCGCATCCGTGTTGGAGTTTCTTTTGTTTTGTGCTTCTCAAGGCACAATTGATGTCAAAGCTTTATATTGTGAATGGATATTTTTGGTACTCCTGATTTTAAGATATGTTGCTCGGACTCTTTTAAATATTATCACACTTGTGTTGAATCTAAAAAAAAATGCACTACTTTTTAGAGGGTACCGTTTTTCTCCTTGTTTTTTTGAAAGGCCCGAACAACACAGGTTTGACATTTAATGCAATACTGAAATTTGCCATTACACCAAAGTCTTCCATTTATGTGGCCATTACTAATATATCGAATAAAATATATTAGTAATAAAAAAAATTAGCACTTGTTTAATACTAGTAATCAAGATCCTCAAAACCTTTTGAGTTGGAGAAATCAAATAAATGTAAATCATAGTGTTGTTTGATTGGTAGGAATTGGTAGGTGAGCTTTTTAATATATTCAAATTAATTACTCTCTCGTTTCAAATTATTTTTCGTGTATATTAACTCTATTAAAACATTTGTAGCGAAAAAAAGTAATTAATTTTGTCTTAAAATTTTATAATGATCATCTTATCTTGAGTCAAGAATCTATCAGAAACAACTTCTCTATTCTCACGCTTCAAGAGGTAGGTAGGACTACGAATAAGATCTGCGTACATCGTACCTTTTTCAGACCTCACTTGTGAGATTATATTGGGTACGTTGTTACTGTTATTAGACTTATAATATGATAAGTAATTTAAGAATAAATATTTTTAAAAATTATGATAGATAATTTGAGATGGGGAATATGTAGTGATTGAAAAGTGCATAGCCATGTTGCTAAACAACTCATTTGATGCCTTTTGAAAGTTGTATAAATTAAATCTGACCAAAAATGACAAAATAAAGTCAACATAAAAGAATCTTAGTGTCTTTTTTTAATGACACATTCCAGTTTGTTTCCAGCCATAGCTGGATACTCATTTTTAAATAACAAAGTTTTTCTTCGTTCTTAATTAAAAATCTTGAGTTCGATTTGGAACGATTAAATTTTTGATAGGAGTAATTCTCCTTTTAATGAATTTTATGTTGTGTTTGTGTGTGTTTGACTTTTTTGAGCTTGAGCTCGTATAATTTTGAGTTATATGAGCTTGCTATATAAATGAATAAATTTTTGATGGGGCCTGACTAGATCGTAGTTGGGATATAGAGAGGGTATGGTGTTCGACGACCTTACCTCCAACTAAGAAATAGAGAGACTATTTCTGATATACCTTCGACTCAATTGATTGTCCAAAGTAGTTCAGATAAAAGCAACGAGAGTAACGTTAAGAAACTCACTAACTATATATAACTTATATATTTTGAACCTAATTATTTTCCAATTTTAAAATTCAGAATACCTAAATTTTAATATTCTACATCTGCCTTTTGTATGATAAAAATAATATATTCAGTATAATCTCATAAGTGAAGTTTGGGGAGGGTACTAGTGTATACGAAGCTTGCCTCTAATTTATAAAGGTAGAGAGGTTATCCGATTGACCACGAGCTCAACTAAAGCATATAAAAATCAAGTATGAAAATTGAAAAAGATATACAGTAATAAATAAGTCGTTCTAAAAATATAATAAAAAAGAACAGTAGCAACAATAAATAATACAGTAATCAAAATAAAAGAAACAATACGTAATAGTAAAATTAAAGAATAAGAAGTAGAAAAAATAATAATAGTACTGATAAGTGAAATTAAAAGAATAAAATAGTAGAAAGAATAATAATAATAGAACTGATAAGTGAAATTACACGATGTTCGACTACCTATTAACCTTCCATCCTAATTTTTCAATTTCTATATCCTCTTATTTAAGTAAAGTTAATTGATATCTATAATGATGAGAGATAACAGATACTCGATAAATAATTTAAATTAACATTATTCTATTTCTAAATAAAAATAGGAATAAAATAAAGTGGGAAACATTGCAATAGTCAATTTAAAAATTAGGTAGGGACCATACCTCATTATTAAACATTACACTTTGAAGCACAAGATTAAACCATCAATTTGTGGAAGACAAATGACATATGGGAAGTCTTCTATTCACACTATTTTTTTAAAAAAAAAAGAAAAAATCATTTTTCATTCGGGATTTTGATATTTATTTTAAAATTTAATCAACGTATATTTATGTTGAATAAGATTTATTAAAGAGAAAAGCATCGGTAAATTAGAATCTTTTCTTTATTATCGGAAGAACTTTGAGACCAAAGTAATATGTTTCTGTTCTTTTTTCATCAAAAAAGTAACATATCTAATGATAATCTCACGTATACACAGATCTTAGCTCTTTTTTTATAGGATAGAAAAGTTATTTTCGATAGACCTTCACCTAAAAAGAAGTATTTTCGAAATAGGATTGCAGGAAAAATATTGCGGCAAAATATCACAATACAAAATAGATGAAGCAACAAATGATAATACACATTGAAAAATAAGAGACTACACGACTAATAAGGAATACAACTAAACAAAGAAAAGAGGAGACTAGCCCGGCCCCCTTTCTCTCCCATATAAAATATAACAACACTCAGATATGGTGTGACTGAACCTCGGCACGGAGGAGGCGTCAAAGATGATCGAAATCGGGATTTTTCTATTTAGTTAACATTTTTTCTCATTGAGTATTAAATTCTTAGTGTACCATAGGTGGTAATCTGTCACACCCCGCCTTTGGGGTATGACTGGCACCTGGTGCCCTACTAGGACCTGACCTGCTGGACTGTTAAGCCTGGGCGCATCTGGCGCCTGGCTGGCGCTAACTCACATTTCTGGAAACAAAGGGCTATATGACGGCTGTAAATACATCCCCCGACCCATTGGCCTATAGCCTTCTGTACCTGTATTAGCAGCTGACCAGAAACATAGTAATTCAGGGAAACCTATGCGGGCCGACAAGGTCACCATGCTGTCTAGTTATCTATAACTCAAACATAGCATACTAAGAAGCTACGTGACCGGCAAGGTCACCACTACCGGCGAACTATGGCCCCACACGGCCATTACAAAAGAAAGAAAGAGTAAAGGCAACTATACAACTGCACGACCCCACACGACCGGCTCATCTGACCACAGGGAATACATACAGACTGCAAGCCTCTAGGAATAGTAATAGAACTGGCCGGGACAGGGCCCCGACCTACCCGTACTGTATACAACAAAAGAAACTGAACTACACCTCTGAAATTCAGCCTCCGGATGACTGGAGCTGAATACTCAACCGCTGACAGGAAGTCACGTAGAATCGCCTGCTCGTCTAAGAGTACCTGCAGGCAAGTAATGCAGCGCCCCACCGGGCGTCAGTACCACTGGTACTGAGTATGTAAAGCAATGACTGAAAAGATATCTGAAAATTAACAATGTAACTGACAAAACTGAAATAGAAAGAGCTAGATTATCTGTCTGATGATGTAAGTCGTACCTGTTCTCAATCATACTGGGAGGAGTGGATGTCATATCTGGAGGCGTATCATTCTACTATTAATCTATTCACGTCTAATATAATATAGCATAACATACATAACCTAACACAACATACACAAACCTTACCCGGCCCCCATAAGCCGGGAGGTACAATCAACACAGAGTCTATGCCCCTACCCCGGTCATCCCATCTCCTATAGTGGCTGTAAGCATCCTGCCGGTCCCTGGGTATGCACTTGGGCTCGCTGAGCCCCTGACTATAACTGTACCTGAGTCCGAAGGACTCTAAATCAACACCCCGGGCGTACCCGCTCGACGGGGGTGTATAAGGGCCGACCAAGGCACAATATGGGGAAACTGGCATCCCATCTTCGTCCCCTTGCGGGATGGCATATCACTCCGTAGAGTGACGTATCCTCGTCCTCTGGCGGACGAGTCGATACAGCTATTAACCCTGGGCGGTCAGGGATGCTAGGTAATCCAACCCCAATCAATACAACGGTCTCAACTAGTCATGCTGTCTGTGTATCTCATAAGCTAAGACTATGAGGTGTAGGGTATCGTATAAATCACATACTGAGCTAATAATAACAATCTGTAAGTGTCTGATACATGCTGAGACAGGTAAGTATAAATACAAATATAGCCTCCTGTCAAACTGTACTGGGGTAAAAGTTATACGAGGAGGTGTTTCTGCTGAAAGCTATACTGTTTACTAAGTTTCTGTGTTAATATAATTTCCTATTTCTAACATGCTTCCTAAACCATATATAGTTACTATTCTATATCTGGAATGCTTTACTGATACTGTACTACCTCGCGAGGTTTCAGCTAAACACAACAATATCTTAACATGACATATTACATCACATACTGAATATACTGGGCAGCCTTAACCACTTACGCCCGAATCTATATCGTACGGATAGGTATCGTACACGTTACAACCCAAAACTTCTCATATTGCACCAATATTCAAAATAACACGATAATCGATTTCTAAACATGCTACTGGTCTGTAAATTACTATACTGCTTCGAGGTTACTCAACTTGCCGAGGAAACTTAACTTTACATACCTTATCTTTGAATATCCGTCCGTCGGACGAGGCTCGGCCGGTACTTCAACTATTTTCTCCCAACTGCATTCATAAATACGTCAATCAATACTAAATACAACTTTATTTCAAAAGGCAATGTCACTTTTGATATAGTTTATAGCCTAAACTTAGGCTTATCGAAAGACGGTCGAAAACTAGCTATTTTTCAGCGGCCCAGAAGGGAGAAGTATTCACTTCTCAGCTAGGAACACATAGACATTAATTTAGAGCAATTCTACTTACTTTAGTTCGGTGGCTCGCCGATTCGTCGGCCGTATTTCGTGAAACTAATTCCGTCGAAATGCTCTCTGCTGCTAAATACTTGGGTATCTAGGATTAATTTGAGTTCGGGCAGCGTTTGACAGCGTAATCGGACGAAAATATATAATTTTCCTTCGTTTTCCCTCTGTTCATTGCGTTTCTGGAAATTTACTAAGTGATAAAATGAGTTTAAACCGAAGTGGGGGCTTTATATACTTGGGCTTGGACTACGGCAACGTGTCACGGAGCCATCGCGGAGGCCTCACCTCCGTGACACGCTGCCATCGCGGAGGGGCTCTGCCTCGGCTCCTCCCGCGATGGTTCGACAGGTTTCTCGGCCGATCTTTTCCCGGGCCTTTCCCTAGCATGTATGGCCTTCAAATATACTTAACCAACGTGCGAATAGGTCATCTAAGTGCCGGGAATTCTATGGGGTATAACATAATCTGGCTTTACTCGAGTACCTATTAATTTTTTATTCTAATATTTGATCTTCAAATCTTTTTTAGAATCATATTTTCAGTGAGCTAAAATTATATTATGTCCCAATAAATTCTTGATTTGTCCTATTGATGTGATTGGATATAATCATAAGGTTGAGAAATATTTAAATATTTATCTAGGAATAAAGAAAGGTGTTTAGGTTTGACATTTGGAAATATTTTGTGGAGATAGCAATAAGTTTTGATTTGTCAAATGTCATGTATGAAAATTGATAGGTTAATCAAATTAAGATGCCACAAATGTTGGGTGATTAATTTCTTATATAGATGATTTAGTTTTTAAGTATGATGTAATTCTAGTATGAGTCACAATTCAAGGGCCCCTCTCCAAAAAGATTTAAATTATATGCACGGATAGTATTATTATTATTTTTTTTAAAAAAAAAAAAGAATTCGTGACGGATAATTTCTAACACTAAATAGTCAAAATTTTGTCAGTTATTAGCTATTTAGTAATGTATTAATAACAAATTTTGTAATTTTTTTTTTCATATCTAATTTTGTTATATTATTCGTATAATTTAACATACTATAATATGTGAAGTATTCATGTGTATTCTTACTAACGGTCTCATATTTGTTCTTGATTTTAACGAAATTTCAATATAGATTGAATGAATTTCAAGCGTTCATGAAAAATGTTTAAAATTTTTCTTTTACTTTTGACCACGGTCTTCTTTATAACATTTAAAAGTGCGACTTAATGATTTATAAGGTGGAAGGAGAATCACGAGTTCTCATATTTAAATTTCAGCAGGTAATAACACACCAAGTCTACTTTCTAAGCAATATAGTGCAAAGTTATTTGTATATAACAGGTATTAAATGACAATAGCGAGACAAAATTTTTATTAAACGAATTCATCATTCACTATATATATATATATATAAGAAAAATTTAAATCTTATATATATAAAAAATATGATTTTCTGACCTTCTAATTATACTCCTATTTGAGTTGGAGCTCCGTTAAAGTCGAAATCATATAATTTTTTCTTATTCTACAAAAATATTTTTGATCATTTTTCTCTTAAAAATTCAAGTATTATAATTTATATGTTTTAATTTATTTATCATATTTTTTAAAAAATATCTCTTTTCAGCAACTCTTTAACTTTAATTTTCACGTGACTACAATATTTGAAAATATTATTTATTTTTTTAAATTTTATGTCAGTTAAAATCAGACAAAATAATTAAAATAAATATATAATTAATAAAAACATAATTTGTATTAAACACAACATATAGACAACTCACCATCAAGAAAACCAAACTCCTCCCTTTCAAAAACATTGTGAGAGAGAGAAACAAAATCAAGAAACAACCCAAAGACCAAAATCAAACATCTCCTCAAAGTCTCCATTTTTCTCATTTTTCCTTTCCATGTCTCCCAATTTTCCTCTCAATTTCTTCATATAGGAAGCAAATCAGAAAGACCCAAAAGAAAATCTTGGATGTTGGTTGTTTTCTTTTGAAGTTTCTCACATCACGTGCGTAGCACGTGCCACACGAGATCTCGCTGGCGGCGACCGGAGATACCTTCCGGCGACATATTTCACCTTCTTTTTTAATGGGTTCTAGCCCACTTGTGGTTTCAGGGTCCTCAGGGACGAGGAATCGACCCAACAGCAAGAGCAAGAACGATCCGTGTGTTAGCTCTTCTGGTTTTGTGTTTTTACTTGTGTCGTTCGTAGCTTTGGCTTCGATTGCGGGGATTTATGTTCGGTTTCTGATGACCCCTAATGTTCATGCTAGCCTCTCCTCTATTGGTTGCAAAGAGGATGATGAGGGTTCTTGGTCAATTGGTGTTTTCTATGGTGATTCTCCCTTTTCCCTCAAACCTATTGAAGATGTAAGCTTTTCACATTGTATGATTTGTTCTTCCTTTCATTTTTTAAAGCTGAATTTTGGATAAATGTTTATTTTTTTTCAGATGCTCTTAAGTCTGCTTTCCAGGGTTGAGTTTCACTTTGGCTCTGATTTTTCAATTTAGTACTGTTTTGGTTTGAATTATGAATCTTTTAAGCTTCTGGACTTTCGGGTATTTGTTAAATGAGCAAATCCTGGTGATTGATTTGGATATTGTTGGAAAATTTCTGGATGGTTTCACATTGAGATGAGTGTCCTCTATGAGTTTTTGCTCAAAGTTTAAGCCTTCCATTTTGGCTCAAAATTTCAGTTTTGTACTGTTTTGGTTTGAATTTTGAATCTTTTGAGGTTATGTGATTTTCGGGTATTTGTTAACAACAACAACAACAACGTACCTAATATGATCCCACATGGTGGGGGTGATTAATTTGAATATTATTGGAGAATTTCTGTATGGCTGCATATAGAGATGAGTGTGCTCTATAACTTTTTGCTCAAAGTTTTAATCTTTTTAAGGCTTAAGGTTGCAGTTTTTTTTTTTTTTTGGAATTTATTGGTATATGACTTTAGTGTCTGGAAATGTTCGGCAGATGAATATGTGGAGGGATAAGAGTGCGGCATGGCCAGTAGCCAATCCTGTTATCACCTGTGCTTCAGCCTCTGAGGCTGGTTTTTCCAGTAATTTTGTTGCTGACCCCTTTCTTTATGTTCAGGTAATTCTTAATTCCTTGATTATTCACTGGGATAATAAGTAATTACTAATACATGTTATCCCACAGTAAATTGCGTTTGTAGATTTTGTCATATGGGATTAAAATGAAGCATCTTTAGCTCTATTTATCATGTAATCAAGTTGGTGAAATGATGGATCAGTATCATTGACGAGACCTGTCTGGATGAGGATTTAACATTAATCCTCTATAATTATTAGCATCGTAAAGTTAGTTGATGTGACTTGGGGAACTTGTCAGTTTAATCGTAGCTGAAACGGATGATTTATAATCTTCTGTGTGCTATAGCCTGGCAATGATTTAAGCTGGTAGATGGGGTTGCAAGATCTGTCATGAAACTATCCTCTTGCTGAGGAATCCTGCAGGGATGGATAGAATTTTCAATTACTGCAAGTGGGTTGAGGGGGCATACATTGGATAGGATGGGAAAAGGTGATAGCTGTTTCTTACCAATATTCTTTTGGCTCTTTCTTGTGTTTCTTTCTTTGGCTATATTTGAAATTCATCCTGCTGTGAGTATACCTAGAGTATATGAAAAATATAAACAGGAGAAGTATCCAAATTTTAAATTATAGCAGAATGTATCTAACTCTTTCTTGTACCACTTAAAGCCAAGGCTTCAATCTCAATAAATCCTCATCCTTCTTTTACATTGTGATGCTCCACTATTGACCAGTTTATCTTAAAACACCAGCATTTCATGAAATCAAATTTGTGGGACTGCTTGTTTTTTCTTTCTTTCTTTTTCTGTTTAACTATATGACATCGTGAACTCGTTAACCGGACTGGTCCATATTTGCACTTCTGGGGTGAAATATTTAGATTCCTCTACTTTAGTGCCTACAGGATCTTGAATTTTTTTTGTTTGCAACCTAAATTTTGAACTTCTCTTGCATTCCGATCCGGTATGGGACATCCTTTATCTGAGGTTTGATTATATAATTCAGGGAGATGTCCTTTACCTGTTCTTTGAAACAAAGAATTCAATCACAATGCTAGGAGATATTGGAGTTGCGAGAAGTACTGACAAGGGAGCATCATGGGAACAGTTAGGTATTGCTTTGGATGAAGACTGGCATCTGTCCTATCCATATGTCTTTGAATATAATGGCAATGTAAGTTCTTAGTTTCGTGAACAATTTGCATTCATGTAAATCAATTCCATCTGTAACAACGTTAGACTTGATGTGTAAAAATCTTGATAACGAGGTTGAAGTTTCGAAAAAGAGGGTCCAGAGGGAAGGGAAGGATATTCAAACACTGGATATGTGAGTAATGTGTGCAGGGTTCATGATAGCATGTGTGATTGTTCATATTCGTTTGTTTTCTAGATGCTTATTAGTTGATAGCATTCTCTATCAGTAGAACAAAACTGGAAGATTTAATGTGTCATCTTATTAGAATTTTGCACAGTACTGATACCACGTAATTCTACAGTCTGCAGTAGCTAGCTACAGATGGTTATTCTCTTATATGACTTGATTATGTCAATATTGAGGATATTTTTGGACAGCGCCAAATACAAAAGATACACAATTTTCTATTATTTATTTTTCAGTCTTCTTACATTTTCCTTTCTTTTCAAGGTAAATAATTAGGTTGTTTTACATATTAATGGCAAGAGTATTTGCTGCTTACCCGCAAATATGAATCTCGGGCACCATTAATTTTACTTGCTTACAGCTAACATTTGGTCTATTTTACATCCAACTAGTGATTAATATTTTCATCAATTGTATTATTGTCTACAGATATATATGCTGCCTGAGGGCCGAGCAAAAGGACAACTTCGTCTTTATCGAGCTGTAAATTTTCCTCTGAAATGGACACTGGAAAGGATCATAATGAAAAAGCCTCTTGTTGATTCTTTCATCATTCCACATGATGGGAAATACTGGCTATTTGGTTCAGATCATAGTGGTATAGGTGCAGAGTATAATGCTCAGTTGGAAATATGGTACAGTAGCTCACCGCTTGGTCCTTGGAGACCACATAAGAAAAATCCGATCTATAACACAGATAAGAGCATGGGAGCCCGAAACGGAGGTAGACCGTTTTTATTTGATGGTTATCTTTATCGTGTTGGACAAGACGATGGTGAAACATACGGACGTAGGATACGTCTCTTCAAAATAGAAGTTTTGACTACTGATAATTTCAAAGAAGTTGAAGTCCCTTCGGGCCTTAAAGATTCAATTAAGGGAAGAAACGCCTGGAATGGTGCCCGCAGCCATCACCTTGATGTTCAAAAATTAAGCTCCGGAGAGTGGGTTGGAGTTATGGATGGGGATCGAGTGCCTTCGGGAGATGCAGGTCGACGGTTTCATTTAGGTTGTGCATCATTCTTAGGTGTTGCAGCCCTGGTTATACTGTTTGGTGTGTTACTTGGAGCTGTTAAAGGTTTAGTTCCCCAAAATTGGTGCCCACATAATGTTGGAAAGAGGAGTGATGCTTCGTTGGATTGGGAAGAGTCAAGCTTGTTCTATTCTAGAATGAGACTATTCTGCAGCCACTTGAATAGAGCAAGCTCATCACTCCGTGCCAGAATAAAACCAAACACCTGTAGTGGAAGCTTGGTTCTTACTTTTATATTTTTGGTAGCAGTGGTGTTAATGTGTACTGGAGTTAAATACATATATGGAGGCACTGGTGCACATGAAGCTTACCCATTGCATGGTCAGTACTCTCAGTTCACTTTATTAACAATGACCTATGATGCTCGGATCTGGAATCTGAAAATGTATGTTGCCCATTACTCAAGGTGTTCTTCAGTGCGTGAAATTGTAGTAGTTTGGAATAAAGGACAACCTCCAGATTTGAGTGAATTTGATTCTGCAGTGCCAGTAAGGATTAGAGTAGAGGAAAGAAACTCACTAAATAATCGATTCAAGGTTGACCCTTCCATAAAGACAAGAGCCGTTCTTGAGCTTGATGATGACATTATGATGCCTTGTGATGACGTTGAACGAGGATTTAAGGTATGGCGTGAGCATCCTGAGCGAATTGTAGGGTTTTACCCCCGGCTAGCAAACGGTAACCCATTGAAGTACAGGGCTGAGAAACACGCTCGGAAGCACAATGGATATAATATGATTCTGACCGGAGCAGCCTTCATGGATGCTAAAATGGCTTTTGAAAGGTACTGGAGCAAAGAATCTGCAGCAGGTAGGGAAGTAGTGGACAATCTTTTTAACTGTGAGGATGTGCTGTTAAACTACTTGTACGCAAACGCGAGCTCTTCAAATACAGTTGAATACGTGAAACCTGCATGGGCAATCGATACTTCAAAGTTCACTGGTGTCGCGATTAGCAAGAATACACAGATTCACTATGGCCTTCGGAGCAGTTGCCTCCAAAAGTTCTCTGAAATGTATGGGAGCATAACCAACCGGAAGTCGGAATTTAACCATCGGATGGATGGTTGGGATGTATAGCCAGAAGAAAATTCTAACATCAGGTTTGAAGTTAGCAGTTTTTATTTTCTCTCTTCATTTTCAATCTTTATAATTTTGGTTTGATGATTTGTCAGCTTTCCTTTACCCCTCATGTTGTGAATTTTTCCAAGGGGGGAGGGCCTCCAGTTTTTAAGTTAGTTTTGTTGTATTAGTTTAGTTGCATATGTTGATAGTTCTTTGTCATCCTTTCTATCAGGATGTACTTTTTTTGACTTAAAATTTCTTGTTTACATGCACATATTTGATACTTCATTGCCACCCCTTTTATCAGAATTCAAGTACTTTCACCAAAATGTTTCTTTGTTATGATTTTGTTTTAGATTACTTTGGATGAGTGTGGAGGATAAAACTTAAAAAAGGGTTGTTTGGTACGAAGGATGGGATAGAGAAAGTTATTTCACGGGATTAGTTATTCCATCATATGTATTGGATAACTTATTTCATCATTATAGTACAAATGATGATCCCGAGATCAATATCCCTCGTACCAAACGACCCCTTAAGATTAGCTTAAGATTCTGACTACAAGAAGAAAATGTATGGAATCACATCAAGAGCAAAGAAACTTGAAGATATGTGATTTATTGATACTTTTTAGAATATTTCGATACGTTATTTATAAATTATGATTTACTTATTTACAGAGTAAATCTTGACCCGCTAAGATTTGTAAGTATATCTTAATTGAAATACTATTAACTTGTTCTCATAAATATTTTTTCCTTTTTCAAATTGAATTACTCATGGTCACATCAACTTCATCTTTTAAATATTTTTTTCGCTTTTAACTAAGAAATCATCAATTCACCAATTTAGGATAATGGAAATAGTCCATATGATTAATTTGTTCAAGTTTGAGGGAATTATTGATCCGTTTATTTATTAATTTAAATAATTATAATATTTTTTTATAAAAAATGAAAATATAAATATATCAATATAAAGAAAGGGAGGAAGGACTAATATTGAGTGAAGAGTATCTGTCTCTGCTGCACTTTTTGGACTTCGATTTTGGGCCTATCTGTCTATTGATAGGCTGCACTGGCTATTTCCATCTCATGCACAAAGCCTGTGACGGCTTGATTTTCTCTGGAACTGATTTTTCATGGTATATTTTACTTCTCTATAACAACATTCTAGCTATAACAGCAGTGACGTTCATTATAGTGATACGCTCTCTGTAAAATTATCCCTTAATAACGGTCATTTTCAAATAGTGCAATAATATTCTATATGAAATATATAATGTGTAAATAAATATTAAAATATTTATGATAATCATCATCAATGTCATGCGATAGTAAATTTCAAGTATGAATATCTAAAAGGAAATATTATATTAAAATAGTATCCACCGGTTATGATCGTAACTTCACGAGGAAAGAATTTGATTTTTTTACATTCATACTCTTTCTATTTTTTTGGTTAAAATGATTAACAAATATATTTCTTCTTTTTGGTACAGAAAATTATTAAACTAGATATTTGCGTACTTTTGTTTATAACAGTTAAATGAGATTTAAACGTCAAATGTCAGTATACATATATAGCAGTACCTCACTATAGCAGCCATAAATTTTTCAGACAAACACTACCACTATAAAAAAATTTGACTGTATAAAGAACCCACATAAATACTTCTGTCCTGCCCTGCCCCGTCCCGCCCATCCTCGGCTTGACCCATGGCCATACCTATGTAATATTATATTCAAATTGATTGGCATGAGTTTAATTGCAATAATTTGGGTTGGGGTGTCAGGGTCAGGTCCCTGATTGTAGTCGGATCTCAAGTTTAAGTTGGGCCAACTAGTCAAGGTTGGATTGAGAAAGGCTCGAGTCTCGATGGATTGGTATGAAAAAGGTGGGTCTAAGCAAAGGGTGGGGATGGGGCTATCATGGATCGACTGAGTACGATACATAGCCACATGTTGACATGCATCATAGTTATCAATCATTTTGTGTTATTGGGCGTAGCTGAATCTTATTTTAATTTACACTCGAAAATATATTTTTAAAAAATTATTATTTTTTCCGGAAGATTTGAACTTTCATAGTTGTGGATTTTCCTTGCCAGCATGGATTCTCGATGAAATTAGCCACGTCATGAAAATTATGATCCTTTGAAGTCTAATTTTCAATGCTTCAAACCATTATTCAATAAAGTTTTGTACAGAAACAGTAATGCCATTCATCAGATAATTTTATTCATCAAAATTTGAACGAATAAAAAAAAATTACCCAATATTTGTCTCCATCGAAAAATTTGAACCTACATCTCATGATTCTGACCACTAGGTCATATCATAGGGTGCTGAATTAGTAACATCATTAACTTGTAAATTCCTAGATTAATATTAAGAAACTTTATTGATGGATCATAAAATGGTGATGAATAGAGAAACGTTGGATATAAAAGAAATTTTCTTTTTGGTATTTCTAGTGACTTTTTTTTAAATTTTCTATCCGATATTCGATAATATGTAATGAAGTCTGACTAATTTAAATTCACATATTGCAGAACCCATTTATAAAAGCGACGTTCCCAATAAAATTTTTTATGCTAGTTAAGTCAATTGTTGGACATATTGAAAACGAGTAATCCAAAGTTTACCTTAATGACTTTTCATGCCACGTCATTTTGATACGTGGCAACATTTCATTGACCTTATTTTTGAATATCCATGTCATAAATACGTGACATTAGTTTGAGTCTCCATATGATTACATGGATATATATATATATATATATACCTACTGATTCATTCTATAGATATACAAATACAAAGATATTCTTTTTACATGGCTCTGTTGTTTCCCATTGGCCCTTTTTAGTTTCAAAAGTGATTGACAAAAGATGCATATTCTTTTTTATTTTTTATACTTTTTGCTCGATGTCTGGTATTCGTATTGAAGTCTTGATTAATCCAGTTCGTTTGTTGCAAATTCATTATGGTTGTAACGCTTCTAGTAGGATTTCTCTATATCTAAAACTCAAACCCGAGATCTCTGATTAAGAGTGAAGGAATCCAAACCATCCCATCACAATCTATATCAGTAAGATATATAGTCTTTTGGAGCAGCACAAAAGCAAAAATCAAAGGCCTATACTTTCCCCACTCAAACCTAAATAAAGCAACAATTGGATACATATCATTCTTGTTCTTTTCAGCAAAGCAACATTCAATGTATACATTATGGGTTACCACTGCTAAAAAATTACAATTTTTAGATTAGAAATTTTCATCAAAAAATATTAAGTAGTTATTTCCATCGATATTAGTGAAAAAAAAGAAAAATAATAGTGTTTTACATGAAAAAATCATGAAATTTCCCATTACTTCAGTAAGAATCTGTTTCCTACCATAAGTTTTCCCAGTGAATTGGTTCGATGAAAAATGGGTGAAAAAAATAATGTTTTATAACACAAAATTTTCATTGATTTGCCGAGGGTGGGCGGAAGGGGTGAGAAATCTCTATTTCTAGTAGTGTACTATAAACTTTGTTAGCCTGTTTGGTCTCAATTTATGTGGTATCATTTGAATTTCAAAAGTTAAATAACTGTATTTTTCTCTGACGACAACTTTATCATATCATATGCCTTTTAAATATTTTGAATTATCAATTACTGACTTTCTATGTAATTTTCGAATACTTAATTTTTAAAACTTATAGATTTCATGTTCGAATTTATGGTAAGACCTAGAAGACTGTGATCACGTTACGTTGTTCACGAGTTGTTGTAACACTAAAGTCACAAAATTTTATTCAACGTAACTCTAAAGTTTAACGCTTTTACTATTATATTAGATGGAGTTCAGTTATTTTAATGAGATAAAAAAAGTAATTTCACGTGACTAGTACTCATGTTATAGTGTTAAGTTGTATGAAAATTTTCAATTACCTTAATATTTACAAGAAAAAAAAATAATTAAATTATATTTCAATAAAATAAAGTTCAGTAACCATACGTAAAATTATTAACACCTTGCACAAACATAACTCTCTCTCTAGCTATATATATAGCACTTTCTCCTAGTTCTTTCCCTATTTACTCAAAGTTCAAAGATTTTTTTTTTAATTTTTACACTACCATTTTTTTTGGCTGGCTTAAATTTAAAGAACAATATATTTAAGATATAGCCAAAATGGACTTGATTTATTCTTATGACATTACTAATAGCCAAATTGGATTGTTTTGGCAACAAGTTAGAGCACCATTACTTGTGCCATTTCTTAAAATTATGGTTATATTGTGTTTGGTCATGTCTTTGATGTTATTTGTTGAGAGAGTTTATATGGGAATTGTCATAATTTTTATAAAGTTGTTAAGGCAAAAACCAGAAAAGAAGTACAAATGGGAGCCAACAAAAGATGATTTGGAGTTGGCAAATACTTCTTATCCTATGGTATTAGTGCAAATCCCAATGTACAATGAAAGAGAGGTATATGCTACTTCTTTTCAATATATACTCCCCTCAGTCTTGAATTATTTGTTGTGCTTTTTGCTTTTTTCGCTTTTCGAGATTCAAGTTACGTCAACTATCACCATATAAGGGTTGGAGGCGGAGTTAGGGGTTTTAGTTACGTGGTTCATCTGAATCCCTTTCGCCAGATATATACATTATATATATAAGGTTAAAACTATTTTTTTATGTATAATATATAATAGATGTTTAATAAATCCCTTCAAATTCTTCGTATGTTTTACTTTTATGAAAATTTTAGTCCTCCGCTCATTGATCAAGATTTCTAAATGTGTTTTTTTCATATATTAACCAAAGAAGAATCGCAACAATGTATAGTTCTTTTCGTATAGTTTTGTTAGTATCTGGATTTTGATTTTTAAATATATATTGAGTTACGTTGATCTAATCCAATTTAGCTTCAAGATTAGTCAAACTAGACTCTCAAAAAGGAAAAAACGAGACTTATTTTGAAACAGATAGAGGGAGTATCTTTTTTTTTCCATTGTAGTTTTGATATGTGACTTGCACTTAATATAATGAGATTGTTGAAGGATTTAACTTTCATACTATCAACATATTTTAACATGTTGTAGCAGGTTGTCTTACTTTCTGACTCACTAATCTAAGTTTTTATGAACGTATGTGTTACCTGTAGACTATAGTATTTCATGTTTTAATTTAGATAATAGATAATCAATTATCTATTGGAGCTGCTTGTAACCTTTCATGGCCAGTTGATAGAATTTTGATTCAAGTTCTTGATGATTCAAATCTTGTTATTAAGGTCCAACTTATATATATATATACACCCCTTAAATTTCCACTTGTAGGGGAAAAAAATACTAATATAAGTTGAAATGATTTTTTTCTAAAGAGGAAATATACTAAAACTAGTATTTACATAGGGTGCGTTCAGTATGCAACTAAAAAATGTTATTCTAAAAAAATATTTGTATATATGTAAGACAAAACTATGAAGATGGGGTGGGATGGGGGTGACCGGAGGGGGGGGGGGTGTGAGGATGTGGGGATGAGACAATGTAACTTGTTTTTCCTACTTTCATTAAGGAAGTCATTTTTTCTGTTAATTTTCAAGGAGTTTATTTTCCCAAAGAAAATATTTTACCAACCAAACTCGAAAAATAAAAAAATATATTTTAGAAAATATTTTCATTCATACCGAGCACACCCCTAATCTATCATAGACTTCCAAAAGTGATCAACACGAAAAAGTTCAGTTACTTTAACGTGACGGAAAAAAATAGTACTACTATTTTGCAAACTTTACTGTCACAGTGGATAAAATTCAGTAAGTTAATAATCATTACGAGTTCGTTTGATTAGATTAGAGATTTTCTTTGATAATATGGATGAAGGAACTGCTGGAGTGTGGAGAATTTCAGCTCTTAATGAAGCTGGAGGATGGAAAGACAGAACATCTGTGGAAGACATGGATCTCGCCGTTCGAGCTGCTCTCAAAGGCTGGAAATTTGTCTATGTTGGTGACCTCAAGATAAATTGCGAGCTCTGTAAGTTAAACTAAACATATTGCTTTCTACTCGAATCATATATGCATATATGGAAAATAAAAAAAAAAAAGGAGAGAATGGTCCCTAGTCTCATTTTTGTTGAGAATATGGACGTCTTTGATTGAATAGAGAAAGATATATAAAAAGTAAGCTTAGCTCGGCATTAGCAATGCCCAAAAGTCATAAATTAGTGGAATCACGCTCATTGCTGCAAACAAGGTGTGTTTTAACCTATGTTGCTTGGACTCTTCAAAAATATCGTGTCAAAAGTAATGTATTTTTTAAAGATCTGACATGGGTGCAGCAGCATTTTTGAAAAGTCTAAGAGCAACATAGGACTTTTAAGTATAGCTAGCCCTTCTTGTTTAGCAATGTAACATTGAAAATGGAAACTTTAACAGACTTAACTTATATACACTAGCAGTATAAGAAGTTTTACACTTACTTATATATACTAATAGTGTAAAGAATTTTTAAACTGCTAGTGAAGTGGAACCTTGGAGCAACGGTAAAGTTGTTTCCATGTGACTTATATACATGTCGCGCTCAGTGAAGGATTCAGGATTTTCACTAAGGGGTGATTTAAACTTGGAACCTCAAGATAAATTTTGAATCCTCTAAACCACTAATCCAACCTCTAGTCTTGTCTTTTGGGGTTCGAAATCTATATACGTACATAAGAATTAAAAAAAATTATCTTCAACGTACAGTGTAATTTTTTGCTGAGGAAGCTCGAGTGAACACTCTCCTGACCCCCTAGATCTGTCCCTGGCCGCTCTTGTTCAATTCGTTGAATCAGTCACTATACTTACGGTAGGATCGGTACAGTCTTTATCCGGACCCGTGTAAACAGAGGATGCTTTGTCCACCAGATTGCCGTTTAGTATATTTTCACCTATTGTAGCAAGTAACCTGCCATAGTTTTCACGCTACTAGTCCGGCTTTTTATACACTTTTTACATGTAGTTATATATCTTTTACGTGACCTGATAGTATAATGTTTAATTTTTAACTTTTTTATACTTTGATCATTGCAGAAAGTATCAATGTGGAAGAAGTTTTATCTGATCTACAGCTTCTTCTTTGTGAGAAAAATCATTGCACATATTGTTACATTCATATTTTATTGTGTTGTTATGCCTACCACTGTTTTGACCCCTGAAGTTCAAGTTCCAATATGGGGAGCTGTTTATATTCCTTCCACTATCACTCTCCTCAATGCTGTAAGGACCCCAAGGTAAACAAATTAGTGTCATGACTCGATTTCATGACACGTATTGTCTGCTTTGATTCACGAGTCTTAATTCTCAATTTCGTTGTTTTCTTGATTCTTTTTTTTGTTCGTTTTTTGTTCATCGGACTATTTGAGGTAGGGAGAGTCAATGAATGGGTTGTAACTGAGAAATTGGGAGATGTTCTCAAGGCAAAAACGAGCACGAAAGCTTCTAAGAATAAGTCTCGTTTTCGGATTGGAGAATGGTACAACAAGCTACATTTCGTGGAGGTTTTCTTCGGGTTGTACCTTTTGTTTTGTGGGTTGTACGATTACTCGTTTGGAAAGAATAGATTCTACATATACCTATTCATCCAAGGCATGGCCTTTCTTGTGGCTGGATTTGGCTACATTGGAGTGTTTGTTCCAAATTCTTAGCTGATTCTTGAAAATAGTACTGCAACAGATATACGCTTCAGTTCCAAATAAGTTGAGGTTCGAGTAATCTTTATTTAAAAATTCTTTCAAAATGTGAATAAGCAGCTAAGATATGTATGCTACCTATCACTATAATGTTGTAGTTATTTATTCAATGTAATGGTTAAAAGAGTTAAAAGGAGTTAATGGTTGGAAAAAAAATGTTTTGGTTGTTCTATATGAGATGCTAATTTGGTTTCCTTTGATCACTCTGAATAGTGAAAAGTACACGATATGACAAAGAGAGTTGAATGCATTTGTGTGCATGTATATAATCATAGTTGAATTTATGTAAGTGAGAGGAATTCAGAGCCCCTGATCACTCTGAATAGTGAAAAGTACACGATATGGCCGCATAGATGAAGAAAAAAAAGGCAGCGACCACAGTGGGAGTCGAACCCACGACCTTTTGATCCGAAGTCAAACGCGCTAATCCACTGCGCTATGCGGTCCGATTGGTTAAACTCGTGCCGTCAAATACTAACATAAAGAATTCGAAAACTCGAGATCCTTCTACATTATTATTTTATTATAATAATTAATTTCTTTATTAAATCAATTTTTATATTATATTATAATATATATTCTCTACAATAGCAATCAAAAAATATCAGAACAAACGAGAGATCATTTGACCATAGCCATGTTTCAAGGATTCACATTGTGCTTTTAACTACAATCACAAGAACATTCAAAATTCAAATCATCTAGACAAATATTAAATGAGGTTTTTCTTTATAATATATAGAGTCTCAACTATCTAAAATAAATATTCATTCTAGTTATAATTAATTCTTCAAGAAAAAAAAAACAAAAAAGATTTAAAGGTAGAGACAAAAGGGAAAATGTTGAATTTTGGTTTGATTTTTGGCATGTGAGCCCTATTAAATTCCACCAGTTTTCTCTCTTATATTCACTGAACTTGCAACTGTTGACACAAATCATGACACATTCTCTTTAATTGTATTTGTCTGAACTTGCTCACGTTATCGACTTCAAATTCGAATAAAGTAAGTTATAACTCTAAGAAAAAGATAGGCGCTAGAGTACAGATTTCTTATGCTCTTTCTAATGCATGTAATGTTTGAAGAAATTCTTTGTTTTTAGGTAAATCGCGTGAGATTGTTATGATCAGATCATTAACCCCAAAGAAAATGAAAAATAGGAATTTTCAAATCACAGAGTCGAAAATTTTGTACTTGAACTCGATATTAAGGTAGGGATCAAAGTCAATCAAGTGAAAGAAGAGTGTATACAACATACGCATTTACGAAAAGAATCATAAAAAGAATGACCCTTCACAACATTGCTTATCTATAGATTTTTTACTTTAATGTTGTTTGATCATTCAACATCGATCTGATTAATTCAGATTCACGTCATACGTTTATGATTTATTAAAAAAAAAAAATCGCTACCTCCAAAAATATTATATTCTCATATCTCAAACTAGAGATCTCTAGTTAAGAAAGAAAATTTTTCATCCATCTCTAACACCAGTACAGGCACTCGGATCGGAGATGCTATCTTCATATACTATGTACATCCGATAAAATATTCATCCATGTCCGATATTTACATCGAATCAATGCATGATAAGTGTTTAATTATGATTTATAAATGTGTATTTATTCTCACTTTATTAAATTATTTATAATAAATTTATATAATTTAATATAAATATCCGATACGAATAAATATTCCGACTTCAAACAGGCCACCTCACTTGAATACAGTTGTCCCTTTCTAGAGTATGAAATGCAACTAACTTCACATGCTTCATTTAATTTTTTTCCTTCTCCCCTCATTAATTAATACCCTTTCATTATTTATTTAATTTTTTTTTTTTGGTTTTTTTATGTTTTTTTTTTTTTTGGTTTACTACTTAACAACTGTGACCTTCTAATATTTATTGCTCTCACCCTCCCATCTCTTGTTTTAATTTATATATAATTTTCTTTTTTTATTTCTTTATTCATTACTCTAATTTGTATTTTTACTTTTTGAAGAGTTAAACTAAGTAAATTAATGATATTTAAATTTTACTTTAAAATAATCGACTTTAAATAATTACTTTTGAAATTTTCTGCTGAGATTCCAAGTCATCATGATTTTGATTTTCTTAGAGAGCTTACATCGTATAACATCACTAGTAGCTCGATAGTAAGGACGGAGTTAGAGAAGAAAGGGGTTCATCTCGATTTCTTTTTTTTTTTGTCGAAGATTAGATTATATATAAGGTCGAAATTAAATTTTATGTATATATAATAAATACCGAATCTTAAATTTTTATTGGATAATTTGAAGCTCTAGAAAAAAAATCTCGTTCTCTTTAAATATATTCGAAATAAAAAAAATTCTAATTTCATTACCGATAGAGTCCAATCTACTAGTTAATTAACTATTGATAAGTGAAAAGGACAACAAATAATGTATTTGACTTATTGTTCAATTATGAAAATAATAAAAGACTGAACACTAATTAATATAAACACAGCTAGAATTTAGGTTGGGTTGCAACTTTACAACAATAAAATTAATTATTATTATTATTAAATGTAAATCCATGATTTAGAGTACTTTTGTTAGGCAAAGGACAGACAAACATTACAACAAACAAAATGAAGTTACTCAACATCATACCATGTTTAGAATATTGACAAGACAACATTTTAATTTCGTATCGAAAACGATCAAAAATATCTTTTAACGTATGAAAAATGGGTTACAAATATTTATGAACTATTTTTTTTAACTCGAAAATATCATTCAAACTAACGGTCTATACCTGATCACTATTTAAATAATTTAATGTAGTCATGTGACTTATAATTAAACTCGTTCGATTTTTTAAACCTAAACCTAACCCTAATAAGAAAAACAAGTCGTAATCGTTGTAAATATGCTTCTTAGGTTAAATATTAAAGCCTAAGATCCACTAAAGATGAAAGCGATTCCTATCAGAATCTTTTCTATACACAAGACTCTGACTCGACATTTTTAATTAAAGATAAATAAATTATATTATGAAGGAATAAGATTCGGGTCACCTATATGCATTAATTCGGATTCACATATATAAAGAATGAAATGACACAATGGTTAGGACTCCTCTTGAACCGATGTCTTGCATTTTTTAAATATAAGAGGGAATCTCTCTGTGTTTTTCAATGTACAAAAACTAAAAGATTCTTCTCCTTCCTTTCTTCCATTCTTGAAAAGTTACTTGAAGATTCTTGTGAAGTTTTCTTCTCCAAAGAGATTGGAACAATTTTGTAGCAAGGTACGATTCATAAACTGTGATTCTTCGGTGCAGTTCGTGTTTATATACATGTGATTACACTATCTGACTAATAAAATAAAATTCAATGATCCTGCAAACTGTGTGTCTCCGTCGAAATCTCAACGATAATTTTCACGTTTCTATTTATGATAAAAAGATAGTAAATGAGAAAAAGAAATTAAAAGATTGTACACAAATTGCCATGCATGTCTTCTTAAAGTCAACACTCTATACTTTTTTGTTTTTTTTATTTTTATCTTTTTAAGTATTAATTAATATTTCCTGTTCAATTAGGAAGTAGTTGGAAATTAAAGATACTTTACTCCAACTATCTATTATACATCTTCCACCGTTTTGCCATCCCATCTTTTTCTCCCATATGTAACAATAAATTTATCTTTATGTATAATTGATAGTTGGGGTCGAGTTAGGGTATCGGAAGGAGTTCAGTCAAATGTTCATTGTCGAAAAATTATACGATATATATAAAGTTAAATTCGCTACTGACTGATATACAACAACAAAAATAACAACCATTCAGTGTGATTCCATAAAATGGGGTTTGAGAAGGGTAGAATGTACGCAGATCTAGTTATCTCTATATCAGAAGTAATGACGCTGTTTCTTATAGATCCTCGGCTTATAAACAAATCACCACTAAAAATAGAGATTTTTCCCACTGCAAATCAATGGGTTTGTGTTATAAAACATGATTTTCCCACTCATTTCCCACTGAACCAATTCACTTGGAAAACGCATGGTGAAAAACATATTCTCACTGAAGTAGTGGGAAACTTCATGATTTTTTACATGTGAAAACACTATTATATTTTCTTTTCCCACCGATATCAATGGGAATAGCCACTTAATATTTTTCGATGAAAAATTTCAATAAAAAAATAGTGATTTTTCTAGTAGTGAATAGTCACGAAAAAAATAACAATAGTACAAGAGACACATGCAATAATAAAACATACAACAACTAGTAACAACATCAAATTAAAAAACAATCCACTAACCAAGATACAAGTAGCAATAGTTAATAACAAACGTCGAAAGACAAGAAACTATAAGGGAATACTAGTCCTACTACGTACTGAGGGCGAAAAATATTGCAACACACTGCTGATATAATATAATAATTTTTCTATAAAAAGAATTTAGTCACAAAATTTTTTGCCAAATTCTCATTAAATAGATTGAAGTTAATTAATATTATTCATTGATAATTCGTCATAAATAGAATTAAAGATGAAATGTCGATGTTTAGTATTTTCTCCATTTCAAAATAAATGATATTTATAGTTTGGGAATACTCCTTAGAAGAATTACTCAATCCTAGACAGGAAAACATATTTTTACCCTTCTTACCCCTAATAAATGTCTTTAAAAAGATGTAACTCTTTAATATTTTCTTGATTATGTAAAACTCTCTCCACTTAAATAAAGGTAAAATTGGAAGAACATCATTAATATCTTCTTAATTACGTAAAACACCACTTATTTTGAAACAAAATTAAAAGATCAAAAAACTATTTATTTTAAAACAGAGGAGAGTAATAAGATTGTATTGTCATGACTAATTTCTTTTAATAGCGATTTAATATGTTATAACAAATTACTAATATTATTTATTGTTAATTCATCATTAAATATAATTAGCGATGAAATATCGATGTTTAGCTATAGGGTTGTCTGTCATGTGTAATTTCTTTTTTCTTTTAATAGTAATTTAACATGTTACGACAGATTACTTTATTATTAGGTTAACAATCGCCTAGTATCTTCTCCTCTAAATTATTCTAATTTATACTTTTAAATTGAAAATAATTAATTTTTCACCTTCATTTTAATCTTAACGAGAAGATCTATATAGCTTCACAAATCTTATTATATGTTTAACACAATAAATTTCAGAAATTTCATAATCACATAAATATTATATTTAAAATCCTAAATTTTAAATATTTTTATTTTTTTAAAAAATTTCATACTAATTCAAATTATATATGTCACTTGATATCAATACATGTTTTTGGCTCCGACTAAAAAGAGAATCAAGCGCTTCCTATCAAACTTTTATTAACACTTTGTTGGTATGGTCTTTACATAATATTTCATAATGCATGTATCGTATCGTATTGTATTGTGTTATATTATATTTTATTATATTATTTTGATAAATAGAATGTTTGGATAATTCGTATTATTTTTCGTTGTCACATAATATCACATATCAACAATTTAAAAAACAAACATATAAAGTAAGTAGGTTACGAGATAGAGCTATTATAAAAAGATAAGATAAATGATAAAATAAGATTATTAGATAATAAGCAAAAACAAAATGAGAAGGAAAAAAGATAACTATGCCATCACACCAAATCAGTCGTTATATAAAATGGGATATTTCATCGTTACGTAATGATGAATTTAACGATACGATACGATACGATATCATTTAAGTAATAATTAAAATAAATATTATATCTAATTAAGAGCAGATCGGTCTAGCTTCTTACTCTTTCATCTTTCAAAAAAGTCGAAATAGAAATGGATAGGAAAGATCCCGTCTACCAACAAATAACACAATACAATATAACAAATAACAACCATCCAAATAAGTTGTAGAGATGAAGAGATCTTATTCATTCTGCCACGCGATCATTGATGATACGTGTAAAATTATCTAGACTTGCATTTAACACTAAAGAAGTGCCTTATTAATTATCCCCCTATCCCCCACCTGTAATTTCAAGCTTTCTTCCTATTTTTATACTCAAAATTCTCTCTTTTTTTTTTTGTCAAACATAACACAAACAAAAGAATATTGAGAGAAAGTTATAAACAATACTTCACTATTTCTTCTATTACAATGGATTCTTTTTCAACTTCTTCACTTTCCCCTTATTATCATCTCATTTTCACTATTTTGGCCTTTGTTGTTTCTGGTCTAATTTTCTTGTTCTCCAAAAAAACCAAATCAAAGAAACTAAATATGCCTCCCGGACCACCGGGATGGCCGGTAGTCGGTAACCTTTTCCAAGTCGCACGTTCTGGAAAACCGTTTTTCCAGTACGTGCGAGAGCTCCGTATGAAGTACGGATCCATTTTCACTCTCAGGATGGGGACGAGGACCATGATCATAGTCAGCAGCGCGGACTTGGTCCACGAAGCATTGATCCAGAAGGGTCAGGTTTTCGCGAGTAGGCCTCGCGAGAATCCGACCCGGACCGTGTTCAGCTGCGACAAGTTCACGGTCAACGCGGCCGTCTACGGGCCGGTCTGGCGGTCATTGCGGAGAAACATGGTACAGAACGGGCTTAGCTCGACGAAGCTGAAGGAATTTCGGGCCGTGCGGGAAAACGCTATGGACAAAATGATAGAGAAGATTCGGGCCGAGGCGGAAGCAAATGACGGCGTCGTCTGGGTGTTGAAAAACGCCCGGTTCGCCGTCTTCTGCATCCTCCTCGCCATGTGTTTCGGGGTCGAGATGAATGAAGAAACGGTTGAAGCAATGGATCAAATGATGAAAACCGTGTTGATGGCTCTTGATCCAAGATTGGATGATTATTTACCAATTTTGAGCCCGTTTTTCTCGAAACAGAGAAAACGGGCCATGGATGTAAGAAAACAACAAATCGAAACAATTGTGCCATTTATTGAAAAACGTAAGAAGATTCTAGAAAATCCTGAATTTGATAAAACAGCAGCTTCATTTTCCTACCTCGACACACTTTTTGATCTCAAAATTGAAGGTATCTTATCGTTTCAATTATCTTATTATTTGTTATTGCTATTTATTCTCTTTTTAATTATTTTCATCATAATCTTTTTACTACTATATTTTTTTACTTCAGTCGAGGGTTCTTCCAGAAACAATTTCCTTAACTTCATAGAGTATGGAATACCACTCCATCCTCTCTGAACCCCGTTTGTGACATATTTTTATTATCCTAAAAAATGTGATAACATGTTTAAGATTGTAGGTACAGTGTGTGTGACAAAAAAAAAAAAAAAAAGTCTTTCTTAAAACTTTGTGGAAATGAGTTTTGAGGTTTCATATATTAAAAACTTTAGTATATTCGATTTTATTTTAAAGTTTGAATTTAAATTTTAAAGAGATGTTTGTTGATGAAATAAGATGATTATTTAGAATAACTTTCTTTCTAATTATATGAGAAGTGGGAGGGGTGGGATGTACCTTTTACTGTCGATAAAACTTAGTAGCTTTAATTTAAATTTTATATTTTATTTTGATAAGTATATAAATTATTAGTTTAGAATTAGTAATATAATGGATTTGTTTTAGACACTTCATGTTTATATTTCTATAAGCATTATATATGCAATATTTCTTTAAGGAAAGTCGTTTTCATGCCTAAAAGTTTGCGATCTAATTGTTTTAATTTTTGTTATTTTGTTTTTATTTAAAAACAGATCGAAATTCAGCCCCGACATATCTAGAACTAGTCACATTATGTTCGGAGTTTCTTAACGGAGGGACAGACACAACAGCAACAGCGATTGAGTGGGCCGTAGCAAGAATAATCGAAAATCCAAGTATACAATCGCGATTGTACGAAGAAATAAAAAATATTGTTGGTGAAAAAAGAGTCGATGAAAAAGACATAGAAAAAATGCCGTATTTAAACGCGGTAATAAAAGAATTATTACGTAAGCATCCGCCTACGTACTTGTCACTGGCCCATGCAGTAACGGAGCCAACTAAATTGGGCGGGTACGATATACCCACGGATGTAAATGTGGAGATTTTCTTACCCGGGATATCGGATGACCCGAAATTATGGTCCGAACCCGAAAAGTTTGACCCGGATAGGTTCTTTTTGGGCAAGGAGGACGCGGATATAACGGGTGTGTCGGGTGTGAAGATGATACCGTTTGGTATGGGTCGGAGGATTTGCCCCGGTTTGAATATGGCAACGGTCCATGTGAGCTTAATATTGGCCCGATTGGTTCAAGAATTCGAATGGTCCATTTACCCGGAAAATACCCGAGTGGATTTTAGTGAGAAATTGGAATTTACTGTGGTGATGAAAAATACTCTCAGAGCTAAAATTAAACCAAGAATCTAAGTGGGGGTTTTTTTAATTAGTTTAATATATTTTTGTTGATTTTTTTTTTTTGGGGGGGGGGGAGTTTAGGGTGGGTGGGGGTTGAATTTTGTATTGTATGACCTATTTAGATCTTATTATTGTCTAATTTTGTGAAACTAGTTCTTTTTTAATTTGCTTTATAGAAATAGGGTACTACTAGTTAAAATAGTAGTATTAATAAATTGAGAGGCATTATAGTACTTTTTTTATTATTACTGTATTTGTTTTACATATTTGATTTGTGTTATGTTTTATTCAAATCGAAGTTTTCTTAAAAATAACATCTCTAACTTTTCTCAAAATACGCATAAAGTTAGGTACACGCTATCTTCTTCAGATCTGAGACGTTAACTATTGTATATTTCCTCTTGTAAGCAATTGTCGATCACAAATTATAACGGATACTGACTATCGTGTGTTTCTTCTCGCAAGCAACGTACGATCACAGATGAGAATATCGTACGTTATTATAGACGCTTTTAATTTTGATTTTCACTACCACTTTCCTCCTCTTCCTTCCATGACTTTAAAAAAAAAAAAAGTATATCTTCAAAATTATTGTTGTCATAAATAGTCTTTATGTACTAGTATCAATTTTTGTTGCTACTTCATTGACTTGTCTCATTGTCTTCATCCCAAGCAAACACATCAATATGAATAAAAAAGAAAGGTATATATATTTATATATTAGTAGCGGATACAGAATTTTCATCAAGAAGACGGTAAAAAAAAGATTTTGACCTAGTATATACAATGTGATTTTCCAGTAAAGGGATTCGGTTCGCCGAGTATACTGGATTTGCTACCCATCTAGATTGAACTACATTTACAAAAAGAGAAAAATAATGTTTGCCCTGACTTGACTTAAAAAAAAAAGCTATCAACACCAGCCTACTATGAAGTATACAAAAGAAGAAGAAAAGAAAAAGACATCACCTTGAATTGGAAAAAAGTCCGTCCAGACTGTCCAATGCACTAAGCTCTCGCTATTTGCAGGGTTCGGATAAGGAGGACTGGACTGTATTGAGTCTATTGTACACAGCCGTAACCTTGCTATACTTAGATGGATGTTATCACAGCATTATAAATACCTTTCAGTCTCTGCCCATTTTGCCATTTATGCTCTTGTGGCCTAAAGGCTTATGCATTTGATGCACTCGCTGTAGTGGGGTTCGTTTTCTGGTGGTCGTGTAACCTTGATGAAAGCCTCTGCCCAGATGACGACGAGCATTGGTTTGAATTAACATTCAGGGAGTCCATCGCGTATTGAGATCGGACAGCTGAACTAAACAAGGGCTGCATGAAGCATTTATTATCAGCAGTCTCGCGTAAGGAAATCCGACAAACAGGGCATGTAGATTGCTGCTGAAACCATATGTCGATGCATGTGGCATGGAAATAGTGGCCGCATAACGGCAAAATACGTAATGTATCTTCTTCCCGATACTCAGCAAGGCAAACTGTGCATCTATGGCAACGAAGTACACAAGGCAGTCAGAAGGTGATTTGTTGAAAATATCCAAAAGTACACCAGAGGAACACTTATACCATGACCAACAAAACAATATATAAGATAAAGATCTCCATTTCAAAACACACTCACGAACCGTGTCCATTTAAATCCTATCACATAATCAGATAAAGAGAATCGAGTTACTTCCAAATTTGTTAAGCTGTTGAATAATGTTCTCTCAATTAGTAATTAACAACACTGAGTTGGAATAAGCCATTTCCATTATACTCTGCTCCGGAATGCATGTTGGACATGCCTCCCATGTATTGTCCTGATCCGTCAATCAAAAAGTGGAAGATGCACCTGCCATGGCGTATCTAAATGGGGAAGTGCAAATGAAAGTTGGCTTAAAGATTTCTAAGCTGAGCAGCCTTCCACTGGTTCTTCCTGAATGAAAATATCAGCATCACCTTCAAACATGTCCATCTAAAGAGTATAACAGTTTTTTCACATTCCTCACTCTTGTCCACTACCTTATCTATATTTACTTTCACGTTAGCAGGTAGCGTCTAATTGATCCTAATTTTCTCCTGATTAGAGGAGACCACCAGTATGTTCCCCAACCCACTCTAACATCCCCACACACCCAGACAGCCAACTGGAGCGTGAACAATATAACGTGGGGCCCAAAAGGGGATAGACTACCATGTAAGATAGCTATCACCAATTTTCATTAGAAAGGATGTTGGATTCATTAAGATATGACATTTGGGCCGAACTCAACCCCAAAAGTTAGCTCATGAGTGGAGGATTGCCCGAGTCCATACAAGGAGACCACCAATCCGTTCCCCAATCAAGGTGGGACTCTAACCCACTCTAACAAATTCCATTTCCAAATGATTAATCCATTTGTCCCCCCTGATATCAGCTATGAGTAGCAGGTAATATCTTATATCACTTCCGTCTTCCTAAAGAAGACAACAACACCATACTAAAGATTCAGTGCAGTTGGTGGCCTCTCCGACAAAACTTATTGAACTTGTCTGTAACTATCTGTTCAAACCATATACCAAACTAAAGACAATCTATAAATGGATGTCAATAGACTCTTGTTTGCACACTAAACTATGTTGCACTAAGCCAATTTATACCATGATTCAGATGTAAAATAATAACGAATTTTCAAAATGTCAAAATAAAGGCGATTATCACACAATAAAGTTGTGTGTCAGATGTTCAGTGTGTTCCTGTCCTGCTCATCAGTCCTCCACAATGTTATTGGCTTAAATATTCAAAAGTTCCTAGCACATATTAAGATTTAATTCACATGGACTTCACAAGTTATCAATGTTAACATAGTCCAAAAACATATTCATAATCCTACTATAAGGGCCAATATTTTTGATCCTGTTCTCATAAAGAATAAATTTGCTTTCCGGAATCTACAATTAAAATAGTCCACTTCATGAAGAAGTCAAAAACAACCAACTAGAAACAAGTGCCACTTATGTAAGCTAGTTCAATATATGAGTTGGGAAAAAAAGGATTCAACTCACTGAGTATCTTCTGCAAATGCAAAAAATGCATCACTATACTTCTTCGTTGGGAAGTTGGCAACAGCAACAGGCTCCAGGCCATGCAAACCACGTTCCAACTGTACAAGTTAAACAGGAACAAGTGATTCACAAGAAAAATCATTCTGCTTCAGAGTAGAAAGACAATATTCTAAAGATATTTGCTCCACAGACCAACCACTATTATGAAAACAAAAATCACTATGAAAGCAGAACACAAAGAAATGAGGAAGTCAATATGTTTGATTTATAGTAAGCTATTGAACTAATACAAGGTTAATGTAGCTAGCATATGTGGTAATTACTGGTAAATGATGTGAAATGAGGGGAATAGGACCTACCAAAGCAGTTCAAAGACAACTTGAAGTTTGAAAGATATCAAATCAAAGAATAAGACAAGCCATAAAAAGCATCTTAAAAGTCCATAAACCAAACAAACTGAACATAACCCCTACATGATGATGTAGCAGCTAGACTACTGAACCAATCAAAACCTACAGTCATGATCAGATACTTAATGCCCCAGCTCAAATTTAGTTTCTCCCAATAAATTAAAAAGTTGCAAACATAGAGCAACAAGGGAAACTAAAGAAAGAACATCTCCCAAGCTTCAAAACAACGAGCGAGCAGAGGTGGATGCAGTGTTGTGATCGGGTTCATCTGATCCCAGTACTTTCAATACGGAGCTTATATTTATGTGTAAAATCCACTTAAATAGTAGCAAATAGTATATATGAACCCATAATTCTATAAGTACTGGATTCAATGTTTAAGAACCTTAAAGGTTTGAACCAATAAAAGCTTAAATCTTGAATCCATCTCTGAGTGTGAGCTTATCTGCTCCAACCTTGGTGAGCAGGTCATACCTGTTTTTGTAGGCTGTAGTCAAACGCGGATGCACCCTATGCACTATATGCTCAACTGAACCTAATATTTCCGACACATGTGATAAATCACTAAAATTTCGACAAATATTAAATTTCATAAACACATCATTTCAAAAGTACAATGAATTCAAAGCTAGGTTGCCTCTGATTGTAATAGGGTTTCACTAGATTAGTCTAGGCTTATGCAAGGAGGTCAACACCACCACCTTCATTTCAAAACCCAAAAACAAAAACAAAAGAACAAGAAAAAGGACATAGTTCTACTAAATCACAAATGATACAAATACTTACAATGCTAAGATCAGATCTAGAAGTATATGCAGAAGACCTCCTTCTCAAGTACTGAATTCTTGCACAAATTAGCCTAGTGCACACAAATACTATGAATATGGTGCTCACTGTAAACCCAATCACTGTCATCACCAAATTTACAGCTGAAGATGTCATCTTTTTCCAACTTGATTTTTTCCCAAGATTGCAACTTTACCTTCCAGTCAACAGCCCAATAATCAAATTTCCAAGAAAATTCCAAATCTTGTTCTGTTACTACCATTCGAAACAGATTTTTCTGTACCGAACTCGTAAAATCACAAGAAAAATCAAAATCCCCTCACCCCCTTTTGTCACCTGCAGTAGCCTTGGGGGCAAACAAAAAAAAAACTTCTAATAATTTTTCAATTTTCCAAAAATATTGACCTTCCCCACACAGAATAATTTACTTTAAAAGGCACCCAAATTGTTTATTCTACAGAATATGCAAATTTTTTTCTCAAAGATACCATCTTTACCAGATATTGACTGTGTCTCCATGTCTATTTCCCCTTACTCACCTTCTGTTGCCTGCATGAATATGTACACGCATATGTGAATCGTGAAGGAAGTTACTCTTTACATTTTTTATGAGAATCTCCCGCTGGAATTCTCCCAACTTATTGTTGACTAAAACAAGATAAATTCAGAGAAAATTTTCATTTAAATTTTGTCTTTCTTGAAAAAATATTGGGAGAAAAGCTTTGGAGAAGCACAAATGTGTCATTTTATTATTTTATCTCGAAATTAGTAATTTCAAATTAGTATCTCATATAGAATGTGAAACAAAAATAATACTCCCTCTTTTTACTTTTACTTATTTATTATTTCACTTTTACTTGTCATTTTTAACCTATAAAAAAAAAAAATTTTATTGTTTTATCCTCAATATTAATTACTTAATCCCCAAATAATTTCTCAGGACCTAAGATGATATATGTTGTAAGATACTCATATTATTATTATTTCTGTAAAATTCAAAGTGGACAAGTAAAAATAAATAGAGAAAGTATCATATATGATCGTGATATAAACAATCTCAAGAGTGTTAATCCTGAAATAAAAATAATGAAGTGACAAGTCAAAAATACATTTAAAGAATTATGATTCTTTGAGTTTCGTATTCGAATTATTAGATATGTACATTTCCTGTCTGAATTATCATTAAATATTTATTGAAATACACCTCAAACTGTCGAAATACTATTGATATACTTTACTTGTAATTGATATTCATATTATAACATGTATAACTTCCATGATTGAAACTTGAAAGTATTCCACTAGGATATGTTTGGTTGAAATAGTGCCAATTGTATCTTCATTGAGCCCATAAATCCACAATTTTTGCAACTTATTGTTGTTTGATTCCAACTATAGACTTGCTTTTTGGACATATTAAAATTGATTAAATTCTTTATTTTGATATAAATATTGAGTATGTAGAATTTTTCTAATTATTATTATGGCATATTGCCTAGTCATCAACCTAATTTTATTTTAAATATTCTATTTCATGTTTATATATTTGTCTTTTTTCATAAATTATTTATTATAAGTTTGTATTCAAGACATTAAAGTCACCTTTTAGTGAGTCTCTTAATATATTGTGTTAAATCTTGTGTATATAATTAATGAAATATTTAAAAGATTTGAACTTTTCATTGTCAAAATGTCAGCAAGATTAGGTGAATGATCACTATAGATTTGTTTTGTTTTATTAATAAGAAAATATATTATGAATTTAGGAATGTGAAAAAGTTTCCTTATACTTCATTAATCATCATCACATACTATACTATCCAAATGTATTACTTCTTCCGTTTCAAAATACTTATCGTCTTTATTAAAAATATTTATTCCAAAATACTTATCAGTTATCTAAGTAATTGCTTTTGAAAACTACAAGCACCTTAATTAATGAAATAAGATTTTATCTCAAGATATAAATAAAAATAAAAATAGTCAGATATTCCTCCTAATTAATATTTTTTTAATAAACGTGTAAATGAAAAGTACGACAAATATTTTGAGACTAAACAAGTATATTCAAAGAGAAAAAAAACTTTTGATGTCATTGATGTTAATAAAGGAAAGATAAAAAGTGATATGTTGGAGCAAAAATAAAATGGAGAAAAAAAGGTCAATATATGCTACAATATGACATTGATTAAAGAGTAGAAAGTATTTTGGGTCTAGCCAATTTCAAGTGGAGAAAAAATATTATTCCAATTGAGAACTTATTCTATATGTTTACAATCTATATCCTCTAAATTATGGACAAATTGAGTAGGAAAAGAATCTTGTCATTTATGTAACTTTAATAATTGACTATTGTATTAATATAACATCATTTAAAGATAGCTATCTTTTAAAATAAAATTTGCATTTATAGCCACTTAAGGATTTTCAACCATCGTTGTTGTAAGTTCTAAGAAATGAATCTTGCTTTTTGAAAAATGAGATTATTTAAGTGGATGTATTTGAAAAAGCTTATTTTCTTGTTGCAGCAGCTCTTATATACAAGATTTTATCATTATTATTGTAAGTTTAAACTTACATTTCAAATTATAAAAAAAAGTGATATTTAAATCAAGTGATATTATCGAAAAATTTGAAAATATTAAAAATTGATTATATAAACTACTCTCAATCTCACTTTAATATATTATTAACGCTGCTAGAGGAAAAAGTACATTCGAGAAGCATAAAATGTTAGAACTTTATGCCAGAATGCGTCAAGTTTACTTGCTTTCAAATTATCAGAAATTTGACCTTAACAAGTCAAAATTCAGGTGAAAATATAGAAAATTTACTCCAACAATATATATGCTAAACGCGATATACAAAATTTGCAACTTTAGTCACGTGAAACCTGAAATTAGTTCCAAAATATTGCTACACCTTTAAATTTTTACATAACTAGGTTATAGTTTAAATAGCGGTCCCAAAATCGGCTATATGTGCAATTTTCCCATTCCAAAACCCTGGGGTTCTCTCACTTCTGTTATTCTTCATCAGCTCTGCTTCGTCCTGGTAAGTTCTTCTGAAATGCTCAGATTCTTCTCAATAATTGTTGTTTTCTTGGTACGATTAATGTATGCTGCTGTGTTTGTGTTTCTATTATTTATTTTTTTTGGGTTGTATGTGTTTGGATTGTATGTTCAAATCAATTTTTTTTGGGATCTCTTTTTGATTAGATTTCCTTAAGTTGTTTTCAGAAGTAATTTGGTCTAAGAAACAGCCGTGGCGGAGTCAGGATTTGTAAACACACAAAGAATCTAAGGGAATTCAAACATTTGTATACATTCAAAAAGAATTAGTTCTTGCTCTAACTTTTATTTAGCTCAATTTTGCTCCAAGTCCTAATTTGCAATAGCTCAGAGTGAGGAACTGTTACGATCTTATTGCAAGGTATGGGACTTGGGTTTATATAACCTTGAGCTCTCCCACCTTAATAGCAAGCTTTTGGGTGTGGTTCTCCCTAGGTTGTATCAATGGTATCAGATCCACCTACCATCCTTCGTGCCCATTGTATCACCGAGGCGCGCCTGGGCACAGGGCACTGACTCAAAAAGGGCTACCTGGGAAAGAGCTGCCTACTTGTAGTAGAGTGAAAGCTATCCAGAGTGAACCCGTCGAGGACGACGAATGCGGAGCTTAGTGTTTTGTTTTGATCCTATTGTCAGGTATGAGACTTGAGTCCCACATCGGTTAAATGGGGAGCTGATGTGGACTCTATACAACATTGGGCACTCCCACCTTAATAGCTAGCTTTTGGGGGTATGGTTCTCCTTGGGTTGTATCAGGAACAATCAAAGAAAGGCCACAAAACTTTTTAGAATATTGCTATTTGTTCCTTCTCCACCAGATAATGCTTCTCATGTGAAATCTCGAAGAAACTAAATTCTAAACTGTAGTGTAGAGCCTATATGACCATCAACATCATAATGGAGATAAAAGATTCAAATGCTTAATCTCCTTGCTCCTTTTAGATCATGGATAACAATGAGTGTTATTGAAAAAATGTATTACAAGTCGAAAAACCAGATTTTGACATGTTCAAAAGATGTCATTAATAGTATATTATTACTAACAGTAGAAAAGAGGAGTGAAAATAACTTTATAATTGAATAATCTCCGAGTCCAAACATGTTTTACTAATCGAACTACGGGAATACTAGATTACTGATCCTTACTTGTGGTTTAATTTGAGTTGCATCTTATACTAGCCAAACATAGATATTCCTGATTAGGTCATGGTGTATGGATTAGTGATTCGTTTGCTAGAGTTTATTGAGGTCAATTAGCTAGGGCCTAGGAGTTATTACCTAAAGTAGAGTTAAGTTCCAATTGGTTTTTGATGCTAAACTTCCGATTTGAGTGTTTTTCCAACATATCGGTTGGGGAGTTATGTCATAACACCCTGTAAAATGACAACACTATGGTAACAAACTTTTATCAATGTCTTAACCACCCTTTCAAAATCTTGTGAAACAAAAGCAAGTTTGTTCGACTCAATGGTGGTCTCTGTGTTCATATAGGCTAAAGTCAGGTCTAAATTCAGTTGCTGTACAGATAGAAAGTATTCTCAAGTGAGATAGTATTATTTTGAAGTTTGCAGCAATGAAATTTTGTCCTACCCGTCTTAACAATTGATTGGATGACGTCTTTTTCTGTTATTCTTTTAATATTGTGAATATGAACAGGAAGAGCAAGGAGTGTGCCGAAGGACTTAGAACTGTTATGGAAGTACTACCTCAGGAGTATTTCGAATGAGAAAACTTGAATTTCAAATGTGTTTTTAGGTGTAAAGAAAAATAATACTTGTCCTTCCCTCTTTCTTATAGAAATTTTTGAATGCTATCTACTGTTCAGTTAGTATGCTGCTTTCAACATGCAAATGCAGATTGTTGGGTTGCTATACCTGTATTTTTGTTTATATTACATTTTTCTATCAATCACCAATCTTGTTCCATCTTCTTTCTTTGTCAATTGGTGATTGGGATACTTGAAAGTTTTTTTTTTCTTAAAAGAAAATTTCACTTCTTTGGCTGATGTCTGAAGTAACGTGTATCGGCTTGTTGCTGCATCAATAAAGTTGCAATAGTAATGATTGCCCTCTGGGCAGCTTGTAGTTCATTTTTCTTGCATTATTTTGACAGAGGAGCCTTTTATTCCATAAGCTATTTACCTCACTGAACCATTGACATTATGCAGATGATCAGTTGTTTGAAGTTTAAGTGACGAACACCATCTAAGTAGTAGTTCAAGAAGTGCGATCAAATCGTTAGCCAGTTCTTATAAATGGGTGGTAACAAGCAAAGGCGATCTAAAAACCATCACCACTCTCATCGAGGACAATCCAGCCGCACCCGTCAACCTGATGACTCTTTCAAGGTTGAAGAGTCTTTACCCGGAGAATTGGTGGAAGAAGAGGAATCAACAGGTCCAAGAATTCAGCTGGCTATGTGGGATTTTGGTCAGTGCGATGCTAAAAGATGCACTGGACGGAAGCTTGCAAGATTTGGTTTGTTGAGAGAGCTGCGAGTTGGTAGTGGGTTCGGTGGCATTTGTTTAAGTCCAACTGGAACACAGTGTATCTCAAGAGAAGATAGTAGTTTAATTGATCGAAGGGGGATGGCTGTAGTCGATTGCTCATGGGCACGCTTGGACGATGTACCTTTCACCAAACTACGCTGTCCTGCACCTCGTCTTTTACCATGGTTAGTAGCAGCAAATCCAGTAAACTATGGTCGTCCATGTGAGCTATCTTGTGTCGAGGCCTTAGCAGCAGGTTTAATTATATGCGGCGAGGAGGAAACTGGAAATCTATTGCTCAGCAAGTTCAAATGGGGTCACGCCTTCTTGTCCCTCAATAAGGAACTTCTGAAGGCATACTCGGAATGTCAAACAAGTGCTGATATTGTTTCAACTCAGAACGAGTGGCTTTCCGCGCAAACCTCACCTATTCCACAAACTCTAAAAGCAGAAGTCTCGGCATCTCATAGTGAAGATGAAAATTCTTCTAATGATTCCGACGATGGACTTCCTCCTCTAGAAAAGAATATGAATCACGTTTCCTTGGCGGATAGCGATGAAGAGAGTGAATAGCATACTAGTAGTTGCAGTACCAGGAAAATATGTTTGCTGAATATAGCATAGCAGAGTCCTATGTTCACTGTATTCTTCTTCTTTTTCATCTAGCTATAGTTGATTTTGGCGACTGATGCATAATGTTACAATGTGGAGAGTGTTCCCCCAAGATCATCCTTACAATGATTAAAGAGCAAAAGTATTGACATCTAACCAATTTCAAGAAAATTTGGTTTCATTTATTTTTGGTGTTGTGGTGGATGCAACAATATGTTTGCCAATTCGGAAAAATCTGAGTGTTTTGATCTTAAATGATCGGACAGATGAGAAGAAATCAATTAGTGTTTTGTCTTTATTGAGGTTTAAATCTGAGACTTTATAATTCACAATCCACTTTATTGATCACTGGGCACACCCTCGAGTTCAATAACTCATTAGATATTTATGCATCGAATGTTTCGAAAACTGGGATTTTGTATATCACATATCTATAACTAGAAGCATATATTTATCTAATAACAGCCTCTCTACCCTTATAAGGTAAAAGATAAGGCTGCATACACACTATCCTCTCTAGATTCTACTTATGGAATTTTACTTGATACGTTGTTGTAATAACATGAGGTACACCAAGAAAAAAAAAAAGAAATAAATAAGCTTTTACACTTCCAATGAAATGATCCTTCTTGTTCAAATAGCTATTTGGAACTAGAAGTCTTTGCACCAACTGTTGATTGAACCTGTGGAGTTTTCACCTTAAACCTCTCAAGCTTTAACTGAGATTCATCATCAATTCCTCTATTCTTGTGCTTCAATGATTCATCACTAGAACTCTTTGCAGAACTAGTAATCTGATGAGCTTCATCTTCTTGATCTTTGTTATGAAAAAAAATATTCTTGAATAAATCTCCAATTTTCAGGTTGAGGTTTCTGAAGAACTCTAGAAGCATATTCAATCCAAGATCCGGCCCTACGCGCAGGAAACAACAACACTGGTATCTTTCTGTTATAATTTGATGGTGTGAAGGGAGTATCTCTAGCAGCTTCGCCTGCTTTTTATTATGGCGGCTATGTTTTGGATTGAAGACTAACAGACCCTTTGAGAAATTGGGATTTTAGGCTTTTGACAATAGAAGGGCTTAATTATAATTCAATTGGGATGTTTCATATGACAATTTGTTTTATATAGTGGTGTAGCTTTCTTGGTCAAAGAGTAAACAGGGATATTTCTAATTAAGAAAATCCCATCAAAGACACTTAATTTGACTTGGTCATTTCATGAAGCAACTCATGATGGCTGGGATATGAGGTGATGTATTTGGTTAGGTAACATAATGAAAATATATTAGACTGCAAATTCTAAAATGATGGTTCAACCCCGTCCTTGACCTCGAGGAGTGGTGACCAGCATGGAAGGTTCAAGCTAAGAGATTCTCTTCATCAGTCTCGAGATTATGATCTGAGACAATTTACAAAACTTAGCGAACTCTCCCTGCATGCAATAATGTGGCGATAAATCTATCATTCTTGATCCTCCTTTTTCTCTGGGGAATATACAATCATTTATTCTATACATGGTGTTTTAGGACATAATGTTGTGTTTCTGTTTCACTCCCCTTGAAGGGGATGTCCAGCATCTGCACCAATTTAGTGAAAATAACCCTCCTAATTTGAATTATCCATAATAAACAAATTTTATAGTCTATTGTGAACATCTGAGAGGTTGCAATAATGAAGTGATATTGTAATCTTACTCATCTTATCGCTTAACGATAGGATCTAATTCCAGTATGCAAAAATACACGGTGATTTCTTTCCATCTATGAAAGCCTTGGTAGGTAGAGTACTGATACCTATGTTGGTGAAGGTAGCAATACCTGATGGAATATTACCGCCATCGGGAAAAAAGATGTTAATCTTGCTAAGGCAAGATGGGCAAAGGAGAATTTTACAAAGACCTGATAAGATAATTTCATTACCAACCCCAGCTGAAGTGAAAGGTGAAGAAAGTCAAAAGAGATGCAAAAATACAACACAAAGAAGCTAATTGCTGACAAATTTTATTAATTTTCCAACTGACTTTACAAAACACACATCTAATACAACAGCAGCCTCAAATATCATAGATACATAGCTAAACTTCTCACACTGTCCTAGAAACCATATTGGATGAAGAAACTAGAGACTATCTCTAAATGAAATGTAGTGCTTTGTGCAATACCAGCTATCTAGACAGGTTTGGTCTTAGATGAGCATCATAATGTGAGACAGGAAATGATGGGGGTATACCTGTCTCATTCCTCGGAAGGGATCTTAAGAATACTTCTTCGCCTGAGGATAAGTTTGGCAGTACAATGGGGCGGGATGTGGTTAGTGAGGATTCATATAGCAGACTTGCTTGGGATTGAGATGTAGTAGTTGTTGTATTGGGGAGAAACGGATAGGTGGGATAGGTTGATTTACTAGAAAAGGGAAGACCAAAACTCGAGGGAGGATTAAGGTAGTCAAATCCAGTGGAATATGGTAAGCCTGTGCCTAAGGTGTTTTCAAAGATAGGTCTCTGTGAAGGTAGTTCAGAACTGACCCCTGGGAATGGTCTGGTGGAAATGGAAGAAAACCTATTTCTTGTAATATCATTTGATCCAGACTCCATATGAGGGGTAGTAGAGAATTGATCATAGCCAGTTTCATGAGAACGATTCGCTGAACTGAACCTTGATGGCAAACCTTGGTAGCTGGCTGTTGTAGTTGCTTCGAGTTGAAAATCCGTTGGTAGTCTAAAAAGGCCAGGGAACCCAGGTGGAATGTCTAATTTGTCTTCAATTCTAGTTGTAGGAATAGAATGTTCAGTGGAAGATCCGCCTTTTGCTACTGGTGAGATGTTGATCTGTTGGCTAATTGAAAATTTAGCTTGTTCAAGTGCCCCCAGGGTAGAACCTATGTTATCTGAAGCATCCGGAGAAATCAAGGCTAGTTCATAAGCTCCTTCAAAAGCTTGTCCTGCTTGCCAACTGCTACCTCCAGAAGACGAGATAGTATTTTCCAAGGGGTGTATAGGGGAACCATTAGCAGACGGAAACTGATGGCGACTATAAGCAGGTGTCTGGCAATGATTTTCTGGAAAACTCCAATTAGACTTTGCAAGGGAAAACTCTGATGCTGGGGACTCGGAATTAATAATTCTACTGCAGTTCTGATCCTTCCGGCAGCCTGTATCAATATGAGGAGTGGACGGAACATTGTCTGTAACTCTATTTGTAGAGGGAATATCTGCTTCCTGGAAGTTGTTTGCATGATTTTGCAAATTAGTCATTTCAGCAGAATATGGTTGCTCAAATGCCTTCATGTCATCTCGTTCTTCAGTCACGTCCGAGTAATTCCCAGGGTCACATGAATCCTGAGTAGTCATGAAAGACAACTGAAATGAATTGTCTGTGTGACCACATCTCACAGATCTATGCAGCATTTTCAACTGTTAATGATCTATGAAGGTATGTACTGGACTAAAGCAAATGCAGCGAAATCAAGAGCAGAAATGGAAGCAACATTAGCAGTACAAACTACAAAATATATGACCAACCGACCAACCAACTACCCCTCAATTACAGCCTAGCTGGGATTGGTTTTATGAATCTTCTTTTTCCCATTTAGAGGATCATCATGGTTTGACTATTTTCACGCTGGCCAACCAATCACAATCCTACTCTTTAACCAAGCTTCGGAAGCTCAGATGAATAAAAAAAAGTAAATTGACATATCTTTGTCCATTACTACCCCCAAGATGGACAGATGACAGTTAACATATTGCTAGCATTCCCATTATTATCTTTGTACACCACCACCAAAACCATTATGTAGAATCTTGACAAACTTAACTCTAGAAACCAGAATATAATACTAGACTAATATCCAATAGGGAGAAAATAAGATGATATAGGAAACCAGCTATGACATGAATAAATTAATCTGGAGTACAGTCATTGGTTGGCGTCTATGTTCCCGAGTATATTAGTCTAATGACGACCTTCAACATCAGTTTCCTTGCACAAATGAAGTGGTCAACAGATGAATAATATAAATAATTTGGGCAAAGATTCATAAATATACCTGTATGTAGCTGTTATTCTCTCTGTACTTCTCTTCCCATTCTCGTTGGGCTTTTTCCTCAGCTTCATATCGCCCTATAAGTTGTGCCTTGTGTTGTAAGGCTCTTTCCATGTCTTCATCACTCTCATCTGCTTTCCTTTGATTTTCTGACATCTCTGAAGTAGGAAAGTGAAGTTGATCTTTCACATCATTATTGGCAGCACTGTCCATTAAGGATTGATGCCCATTGTTAGCAGAAGAAGGAAGACGCTTAGAGGGGCATTCGCCAGAGGTATCTTGTAATTCATCAGTGGCCGATCTGGTCCACAAAAGAAATGAGGTTAAAAAGGGAACTATGATTAAGAGAAAGATGCTTAGAGTGACTTAGTGATCTAAATGCACAGGGAGATATGCATGATGCTTGTGAAAATATGTATCAGGAATTGACTGAGCATCATCATAACGGGAGCTGCCCCTCCCCTCCTTTACCCACAAAGCAATATCCCAACAAGAATATATTCTTCCCTCGAGAAGCAGAACGTATAATGCAATGGAGTTAGCATGAGAAGAAACAAAATTAATAGGTCAAGAATATCAAGGGTTAGGGGATTCAGATATTGACATTTCTGAAAAAAGCCTTCCTGAAGTTCCCGAAGAATAAAGTCGAGCTAAATGTGACCCCGTCACTCAACCAAGGCTTCTGTATCAAAAGATATAAACATCATGATATGTAATACTCTAATCAGTGAACTTATTAAAGAACTTACTTGGTGTTACTGCGCCTTATCCGTCTGCATGATTTTCCAGCCCATTTTGGCAAAGAAGTCCCAGTTGACGCGAAACTACTAGACCTCCTCCAGGCAGAAACGGTGTATTTCTTCCTGTCAAAAGACTGCATAGAAAGTTTACCACTTTTCCATGACAAACTTCTGCCAGTTGATGGAGAAGATACAATCTCGGAGCTTGAGATGTCTGCATCATTTTCTCTCTCTTTCACATTTGATGGAGTTGACTTTCGCTCGTTTCTGTTGTCAGTGGACTCAGCACCTTTAGAATCAGAGAATATTGCTTCCTGATCAGAACCTGACTCAAATTCCTCCGAAGCATCAGATATTCCTTGGTTCTCTAAGATGGACAGAACAGCTGCTGTGGCCTTCTCAGCCTTCTTTCTTTGTAGAGACACAATATTTAGCTGCTCTTCCAGTTCCAAGACCTATAATACATTAATTACTAAACAATCATCTTTTCCATTGCAAGGACAAGAACTCTTAGAACGGGAAATGATCGATTTAGATGTTGGTAAATAGACCAAGCACATGGTGGGATGAGAAAGGAAACAAGATTCAAAATTTTGGTGTTTCAGCACCTGTTAACTTATATATTGTTAAAATAAAGACTAACCCTCTCTGCTAGTTCATCAGCTCTCTGCCTTGCTGTTTGTGAGACAGACCTTTCAGCCAATAATCGTGCCCGCAGAAATTCAATTGTCATGCTAGAATCTTCCATGCCAAGAATATTCCTGATCATGAAAAAAATATACAATTTTAGAATCCATTAGAAAAAAACATCCAATTCGATGGACAAAAAGCGCATAAACTATCTGACAGCATTTGATTTTGACAAATCCACTGGAATGAACATGAAAGAAGGATCTGAGAGAAGAAGTCTTAAGATGCAACACCACTAACGTTTCGGATTTTTTCAAGCACTTAATGAGATTTATATACCTAGAGACATTGATATCCCCCTCCCTCCCAATTGGGGATTCCCTCTCTTATCTTTCTTCTTTCAATGGAGAGTAAGCATTTTAGTACTTCATCTCATAGAGAGCCTTATACTTTCCGCAAGTGATGTTTTCTATTAAACAATAGAGATTGAATTCAATCTATTACTTCATAAATAAAACAAAAGAGATTTAGTTCTTAGGTGTCCATCACTCTATCCAAGATTTTCTGTCCCCATCTCCATCTTAATGAAAGAAGATATTTTTACTTCTCTGCTTACTTTTGTTCCAATAGCAGAGTAAAAACACAATCTTTACTGATTTGTTTCCTGTAAACAGCTGTTGTAAAGCAATCAAAACTAAACCCCAGATAGAGAATATGCCAAAATCTAACAGTTTATAAGTGCCCACATATATATCTCTACACATAAAGAAATTTCTATAAAGCACATGAAGATTCAGTACCTCTAATCTTGATCTTCTTTCCCATTACTTGTCATCTTGTAAATAGAAGCTCAAAGTTCATCTACTGCAAAAAAAATTGAAATGAATAAAACAACACCCAAAATTATTCGAATGCCCCAAACAGAAAGAATCAAACAACCCATCAAGATTTTTTTCAGAAAAGAAAAATTGAAAACAAGAATACTAGTTAACATAGTAAGATAAATAATTGATTCTTTTTTTCTTTTTAAACTTTCTCCACCTTGAAAAAGAAACAATTTTTACTGGGTTTTTGCTCTAAAGAGCTGTTGTAAAGCAAACAAAACTTAACCCCAGATAGGAAATATGCCAAAATCTAACAGTTCATACATAAAGATTCAGTACCTCTGATCTTGATCTTCTTTCCCATTACTTGTCATCTTGTAAATAGAAGCTCAAAAATCAGCTCCTGAAAAAAATGAAGTGAATAAAACAGCACCCAACACAGAAAGAATCAAAGAACCCATCAAGTTTTTTTCAGAAAAAAAGTTGAAAACAAGTGTGCTTAGTTAACATATAGTAAGACAAAGAATTGAATAAAGACTTGAACTTTATCCACCTTGAAATTGAAGCTGACTTCAGTTTCTTTCCTTTTTCTTTTTTTTTGAGACCCTAAAAGGGAGTAGTTGTATTCATGCTTTACTTTTGGGGGACTTGTTTAGCAGTTTAGTGTGTTGGCATGAGTTTCTGAGAAGGGTAGCTTTGGAAAATGAAGAAAGCAAGTTGTATATTTCACAGCAATGCACAAAACAGTAGGATAACATTTGTGTCTGATGGAGACAAGGACAAAGGTGGCTTTTTTCCTTTTTTATTGGATAGTTGAGCGTTGGAGTAACAATAAAGTTATTTTCGTGTGTTTTATAGAAGATATGGATTTAAATCGTAAAATTAGCTGCTAATACTAATATTATGATGGATTATCTAAATTATATTTCTTGAAAACATACTATTATCTGAATTTTGCATGAATCGAGATGCTTTATATATGAAACCATGAATTACTTACTCTAAAATTATATTTTTATTCACGCATTGCATGGCCCCAAGGGAAGAATAAGTTTTATGTACATTTTTACTTCTTTAGACTTCACTTAGTTAATTCCTCATAGCTAATACATATATTTCTATTTACGTGAAACACTTTTTCTTTTAGTTCGTCTCAAAAAAAAATATCACCTTTTTATAACTAAAATAATTTTAACTTTAAAATAATTATTTAATTTCAAAATTATCTATCTCACTATTTAACTCATATTATTTTTAATTTTTTTTTAAAAAAACTTGTCTATTTTAAAAACTTTATCCCTCCTCTCTCTCTACCATTTCTACAAAATTATCACCGTGAAAATACATACTCTTTTCGGCGCCGAGAGCAAATTAAACGGAGAAATTTGACATCCACCGTCATTGAGAGCGAATTGAACGGAGAAATTTGATGGCCACCGGTGTTTCTGAAGGTCTTTTTCTCTTTTTGCAGATTTATTCTCAATTTCTTTTCATGTAAAGCCAGCTTCTTAGCTTTTTCATTGTTCGACTCTATAAATTTATTTCAGGTATAAGACCAATAATCTTTCATTTGCATTTGCTTTAATAGTTTGATTGTGCGTATAATACTCCACTTCTAAATCAAAATGAAAAAAAGATATTTTATTGTATTAAGTAGGAAGATTTGTGTAACTTATCTAATTTTGGTGTGAGGATTAATTTTCATATATAGAAACAGTATAAAAAAGTACTAAAATTCACTACCTTCCCACGCTGCACCCGCATTAAAGGCTCACTAAATCCGAATTCGTGTCGAAAAGTTTCACATTAGAGACTAAATTGCTCACAAATAATAACGATTTTATATTCAGAGTTCAAACTCCAGACATTTGGTTAAGTATGAAGTACCACTTATCATTCCATTTCTATCTTAAGCCTCTGTTGGTTTTTTGTTGTAAAGGTGATTGTAAAATTGGTAGTTAAAAGAATAACATTACCAATATTGAAAGTGATTTTGTGGTGACAGGATTGTTGGAGCTTTTTAAGAAGAAACCGTTGAAGGTATAATGTTAGTATAGGAAAAGTGAATTTCTTTTAGAAGTAATTACCACATGTAAATTTGAAGGATGAAATTATTATATAGAAGAGTGAAGAGAAAGATAGAGTATAACTGTAATTTTACTCTATAGTTTATTTAATTTTTATATATTGTCTTCTAATTTTTCTCTATTTGGTTCAATATTTATCACAAATACCATACTAGTTTTTTCTAGAATCTATCTATATTTTCTATTTTTATTTTTCTATTAAAATAATATAAATTGTAACAAAATGTCTAGCTTAAAATAGTTGTACTTCATACAAGGAGTATTTAACTTTTAGAAAAATCAATCAACTTCTAGAAAATTCTAATGACTTTCATGTTTTGGAAGAAAGTTCTAATGACTTTCATATTTTAGAAGAGTAAAAAAAATTATATGAACATCTAAAAAGATGTGAGTCTCATTTTTTATCATCAAAAGATTGCGAGGGAATTTCTTTTTTGAATCATTAGTATTTTCAACTACCATATGTGCTCTTTTTTTTCGTGTAATATCTAATTTAATTGCTCTATTATGCTATTTCTTCTCTTTAATAACATATTTTCTATTCGTAATAATTATCAAAATAACTAATTTAATTTTAAAAAGTTATTATTTTAAATTTTAAAATATAATTAATTATCTTTTTACCTTTATTATTGTTCTTAAATATATACAAAATAAATTACTGCAGCCACAAATTTTGAAATTCTCAATCCAGTTCATTTCTTGTATGATGATTACAGTGGAATATCCAAATATATCACAGGGCATGGACAACAACTTTCTAAAAAGGATATGAAAAATGAGTATATTTTTTAAATCAAGAGTCTACAAATACCATCAACTTAGTAATAAAATCTGGTACTACCTTTAATCGAGGTTTCAAGAAGATGATTAACTTGTCTAACACCATCAACAATCTAACAATACTCCACTATTTTACATAATTGAGATTGTGAATATTGATGATTAATACCAAAAAGAAAAAGTGAGTGAATAGATAGATTACCATTATTTTTAGAATAATGCTTAGACCATTGTGAATCGACACACAAAGAATCCGTCTATTGAAACTTGACTTTTTTTTTTTTAAAATAATGTTACAGAAAATTCTAACTTCGTGGACTCGACAAAATTTTACCTTGCTATAAAATTGAGTTAAAGAAGAGAAGCAATTATTTTTATTTTTTATAGAACTCGTAAAAAATAAATTAAAGAAGGATACATAATAAATTTTATGTAGATAAAAGAAAGTTCTGTTAGAAAAAGATGAAAAAGTTAACAGAGGGATATTTTTGGTTAAGTTTTTCAAATTTAAGGGATATTTTCAGTGAAGTAAGATAAATATAAGGATGTAAATGAAAATTTTGGTAAAATAATAGGGATGATACTGGTCAAAAACTCGCTCTTTCTTTGTTTCTTTTTCATGGCTATCTGAATCGTTCCTTTTCTTATTATTCTTTATTGGTTAAAACCCTAATTTTCGTTCCTCTTTATTTGCTCGCCTTTTATATATCTCCGGTAAGTGTTGTTTATGTTTTAATTTGTATTTTGTTGGTTCAGCATTTCTTTTCACGAAAATGTATGTAGTGTGGGTCTTGGTTTGTTTTTTCCATCTGAAATAATTGAAGCTTTATTGGTTCTTTCTTTGAGGCAACTTGTAGTAGTTGATAAAAAAGTGATGTTTGACTTACTTCAGAGTTTGGAGAAGTCTTGGAAATTTACTTGCGTTTGTATAATTGAGGAGGTCTATAAGATGTAATTGTTTAGTGTTGTCCATTATTTCTCGTGGTAAAGCCTTCAATTTTCGGTAAAACAGGAGATGGGCACAACAAATTTGTATGTTTTGAGCATTGAGCAAGTTGAATCATGTTGTCTCTTCACATTTATTGACATGTTTGTATGCTTAAAGATATGTTGTCACCAGCTGATCTGAGGCTATAAAAGCATTTAGGTTTTCTTTGACAGATAAAGTTATCAGGTGTAGCAAACTAAAAGAATTTGTGTTAACAACTTATTGATTTATCTTATTCAATAAATAGATAGAGCAAAATTTCTACAGTCGAAGCTTCAACAAATATAAGCAATTTGATGTTCATTATGTTTGGTCACACCTTTAATGTAATGTGTAAATTTGTAACCGAGAATGAGTATTGAAAAAGTATAAAAGAGTAAGGATAGACTTTTTCACCAATCCTAACCAGTTTCGGTAATTAGTAGATTCTATTCCTATTGTATATTTGTTAATAGCACATAAAACTGAAAAAGAGTTATATGTTAGTTAATAGAGGGGACTTCTTCATTTGCAATTGCACTAGCTAGGACCCTAGGATGTCTGCCTGCAATGGGTTAGAGGCTACATTGGTTCAGTAAGTTATTTTTCTTTGTGAGCTTAATTTATGTAGATGTTTGTTCCTGTAAAAGTCCTCTCTGATTTAAGTAAAAAAATACAACTTGAAGAAAATATCTTTGGAACAATTATCCTTTTTTATAAAAAAATCTGTTTACATGTTGTATTTGATTCATGTTGTTGTTAGTCTCTTTTAAGTCCAGGGAATTACATATGTCTTAGACTCATCAATTCGTAATATGATCTTGTGAGATTGGTCCATCAACCTGCTTATATTAGCCATGAAAATCACAATCAACACCTAAACTCAGACTTAGAAGGGACATATATGTTGGCTTGGACTGTTGTAGGTCGATTGCTTGGCCCATGCACGGGCCTTAAATTACCTAGTAAGTACTTAGAAAAAAAAATCGGTTTATAAATTGGAATATGTGCTAAATAACTTGCTTTGAAACTTCTTTATATTTTCAATATTTTAATATGATTCAGAACCATAGTTTTAGAGAACTATTAATTTGCATAAAAGGACAAATTATCTTGTGTTGTAGTGAACCTGAATAAAGCAGAGTTGACACAAAGGATTTATGTAACGACCCCAAGTAATCTGGGATTGAGTTATAGTTGAATATGTATAGTTAATATCATGTGTCCTAGTCATGTTGTGTTTTCTATGTTGTTCATAGATTTAGGTGTCTTTGGATTTACAAACTGTTGTTTAACTGGATGATGTTTGAATGTAGGGGTCATATTCCAAATATTGAAGTGCAAAAACCATTTTGACCCCTTCTCTCCTGTTCAGAGTACATCTGTATGTGTTCTTCAATTCAGAGATGCAAATCTCACTAGCCACTACAATCCCAAAAGTGCCTTCATTCTCCACATATTACCAGTCAACCTCACACCAAGCTCAAAACAATGTTCAGAAACCAAACCATGGTCTTTCAGTGCAAACACACATCAGTCTTCCAGCTCCATGTGCTGTCAAAAGCTCCTCCACTGGCTTCTTATCTGCCATTGAGAGAGCAATAGAGGAAGAAGAATATAGAAAAGCCAGGGCTGAGGTAAATCGCAAAGGGTTAAGTGTTGAAGGTTATTCAATTGAAGGACACTCAATTGGTGGTCATGAGACCTGTGTTATTGTGCCACAACTGAAGGCTGCTTTTGATATTGGGAGATGTCCTTCAAGGGCTGTTCATCAAAACTTCTTATTTATCACTCACGCTCATCTTGACCACATTGTAAGTTTTTCTTCTGTTTATTCTAAGCTTTTAGTAATAGATGCACAATTTTTTGGTACAAAAAGCACACTTCCTCCCATGGCTTGATTTGAACTTTGAAGTCAGCAGTGACTTTTGCTATATCTTCTGATTCAGGGTGGACTTCCTATGTATATTGCCACTCGTGGCTTGTACGGCTTGAAACCCCCGACTGTCTTTGTGCCTCCTTCCATAAAAGAGGATGTAGAGAAGTTGCTTGATGTTCATAGATCTATGAGTCAAGTGGAACTGAACTTGGATCTGATTGCTCTAGGTGTAGGTAAATATTCTGTTTTCATTACATGCTTTTCTTCTCCATTTAGTTTTCTCATCTCCATATGTAAAATGTATTTGCAACTTTGCACTCAGGAGAAACATATGAGATGCGGAATGACCTGTTAGTGAGGCCATTTAGAACTCACCATGTTATTCCCAGCCAGGTTTGTTTGCATCAGTTCTAATTTTCCGAATTTGGGTACTTTGAGACCTTTTATTTCAATTAAAATAAGGTGTGGAAAAACTCTCTGTGTTCTCCATCTTTTTGTAGACTAGTAGTAGTTAATGTCTTGAAGTCCCTTTCCGAGTTACACATGAGACATTGTTTCAGCAATGGAGTTTTTGTGGTGTTGAATTTCTTTATATTTCTTGACTTGGATATGTTGGATATCTTCCAAGACTTCAGACTCTGGTTGAATGTCTACAACCTTTACATACATATGAAAGGGGGTGATATTCAGTTTAATACTTGTGATCTCTTTTTGTTTTTTGGACAGGTATTGACTTGTTAACTCATTATTTCAATTTATGAATTATTATTTTTTATTGGGTTTTCCAGGGCTATGTGATATACTCAGTCAGAAAGAAGCTGAAGAAGCAATACATTCATCTAGAGGGGAAAAAAATTGAGAAACTGAAAAAATCGGGTGTTCAGGTTCATAAATTGTTACATAACTTGTTGTGATATAAGTGGTGACTAAAATTGTTTTCTTGTCTAATGAAATTATTCATTTGTTAGATAACAGATAGTGTGTTGTGTCCAGAAGTAGCCTTCACGGGAGATACAGCATCAGATTTTTATCTTGATCCTCGCAGTGCTGATGCTTTGCGGGCAAAAATTCTTATAACTGAGGTATAGCTGTATGGAGAAGCATTTAAGTTAATTGGCATAACCATGTTCAAGCAATGTCCTCTGTGGGTTTCAGCATTTCAGTAATTGACATATTCTACTCTCAATCTAATGCTTGACTGGTGATGATTGTTGAATTTCAGATGAATTATGTTGTAATTAATCTCCTTCTAACTCCTTGACTGACTAAAAGTGTAGGTCTAGAGTTAAATATTATTTTCTTCACATTGATCTATATTGTGTTCATTGAGGATAGATCCAAACTGTAAGTGCTGCAGCTCTGTTAACTTTCTAAGCTTATGTTTTGATTCCTTCTAGGCCTTATTGGTTGACTTTTTATCGTTATAGGCCTAAAAAGTAACAAGAAATAGGAAAGGCGACCAAAGTGGCTTCCGATGTGCATGCTCAGAACAATAGTTACGTGGTTTACCTTAATTTCTTAATAGTTTTCAGCGGATATGGAAAATCAATTAGCTGTTTGTTACATCATTTCATTTCAGTTTCCTCTTGTTTCTGTGCTTTGGAGTTCAATCTGCTACCTTTGTCCTTAAATGGCATATAGAGGGGAAAACATGATTAATTAATGCAATTCATGCAGTGACATCTATATAATTTTTCGGGTATGATTGATTGCCGCATCTTAAGTGGTTAACCGACTGATCGAACATGTTCATCTCTCTCAAGAATACTGTAAGATTTCAAATACACAAACCTTGAGGTTTCAGCAGCAGCAAAAATGAAAATAATATTAAAAGGATGAAAGTCCATACTGTGTTATGAAACTTGAGTTCCTTGATAGAATTGCTGTGTGTTTAGCTACATATTTGAAAGTAACTTACCTGATTATTGCTTCCAGGGATTACCTCGATTAGCAAAGGTTGAGGGACTTGTGTGCTAGGTCATATGTTCTAGCTCTGTGCCAAGCAAACTAACTCTTGGTATTTAACTAGAGAGGGCTAGAGGGGCTGGCCCTCCCTTAGTTTTGAAGGCTACGGTTGGCCCAACGGATTAGCTTTACACGGATTTTTCGGTCATAAAAAAGAAAAAGAGAGTCAAATTATATGTTGCGATGACATAAAAAGTAGAAAGATATCTATATTTGTTTGATAAAGTGACATGAAAGGTAGACATATTATTCCTCTTGGCATACACAATAAACTTTTTGGAGTCCTTTAGCTGTGAATTAAGGCGAACTGGTTTATCCTTGTAATGTTGATGGACATAGCGAAAACGGAAGAGTCAAAAGATAAATTGAGTGGAACTATTTCCAAACTCAATTTACAGAAGCATTCTGATGCAGCAGTTAGGATCAAGGTTTAATCTCATTTCAAGGACATTATTTCTTCTTTGACAGGCAACTTTCTTGGACGACAACAGCAGTGTCGATCATGCAAGAGAGCACGGTCATACCCATCTATACGAGGTATACCTTAATCATTGAAACACTTACATAAGATTTATCATGATGTTGAATACAATTCTTCTGTCTTTGGCTCAAGTTGATGAATATACCTCCATAGCCCTTGTGACTATTAGAAGTTTTTTGACAAATGTGGTTAAAGTTAAATCTTTCCAACTCGTTGAGTTGCAGATAATGGAACATGCAAAATGGATACGGAACAAAACACTCGTTTTAACCCATTTTTCACCACGCTACAATATCGAGGTAGTCAACTCAGTCTCAAGTACTTTAATGATTTGATGTAAACACTAGATGACAGGTGAAATTTTTTTTCCCTTCATTCTCGTTAATAGATTGTTTATGTAGCATTTTTCGTCGTTACAGGAGATTCGTCAAGGTATATCAAAGTTGCAACCCCAGGTATCAGCTAAAGTGGTTGCCTTAACTGAGGGCTTCAAATCAATGCACTTATAGTCATTTTTTTCATCTCCTTTTTGAGAAATCTTTACATATATAAGTGTACATAGTGAAACTATGTAATTTTATTTTCTTGGTACTTCCATAGTGTAGTTATATGTGAAATCTCAAATAAATTGGAAGTTTTAGGCACAGGGTGGCTCAAGATCTTTGGTTTTTATCCGGACCCGATGAAAAAAAATGTGATTATTTCTTATGAATTCGCTGAGAATGATTAGCTTCGTGTGAGAAATAGAGTGTAATTAGTGCTCTTAGTTAGGAAGTTGCAAAGATTTTAAACATACTTCATTTATGTCGACGTTTATCGGAAACTGTTTCTCTATTTTTAAATCTCTTCATGATATTGATATTTCAAAAAACATGACAATTTATAATAAAATAATGTTAAGAGAGATTTATCCATATATGTTTTCATGTTTTAGGATAAAATTTTGTTTTTAAAAGGTGGGGGTTGATGTTTTTTAAGGTTAAAATGGGGAGAAATTTGTTGAGTTGTTGAAATTTCTACACACGTGGCTAAGCTCCATGCGGACACGTGTATAGCTGCAGTATGTTGCATGTCATTCAGTCAACATATCCAGATGTTTCTGTAGTTTTTCATGTCAATAATGTTCTATTTAATTTATTTATGTCGTTCTAAAATATATTTGTATAATAAATAAAGTATATTTTGTTAATTGGTATAAATAAATAATTAATATTTAAAGTAAAATAAAAATAAAATTTCTTTAAATATATTAATTAAAGTAGATAAGTACAAAGCAAAAAATACAGTGGATTATGTTAAAAAAATAAAAAGGGAGCAAGTATTAAATTTTAGACTCAATACATGAATAGATATTTAGACTTGGCCTCAATTGGTGATAAGTATTCAAATTTTGAGGTGCTCATTTAGGTATCTCAATTTAATTTTAACTGACAACTAAGCACTCCAATTAATTTTCACTATATCTGATAGGTTGTGTCAATGCTGACGTGATAGATGATACAGTAAAATTAAATTGAAATATCTAAATAATTAATTTTATAAATTGAAGTACTCAATTGAATAATAAAATTAAATTAAGATACTTAAATGTATATTTTTAAAATTAAAATATTTATTTATATATTATGTCAAAATTTTTACTTCCATCAATGCACTGATCAGTGGTCAGGCCAATAAATATTGCTAATATACGTGTATGAATGCACTGGTTTTCAGGCATGCATTTTCATTGCTTTTCAAACTTTTTTGTCCTCCGCTATTAAGTTTCACGTTGCCCGTTGCTCGCATTCTTTAAAAATATTAATAAATATATATTAAATTTTTTAAAAATAACATATTTTTAAAGGATGTAATATAAATATGACATCATTTTTAAGAGTTGGAGTAATATATAATTGACATTATACTTGTGCAAACGCGAAATACTTAATGCACGGACTGCTCCTTTGATAATTCTATAAAGAACTTCACTTACATACACAAAAACAACAGAGAGAAGTCATGGCTGTAGAACATACAACAAATCTGAGACTTCTAATGTTTCCACACTTGGCTTATGGCCACATCACACCATTCCTTGAGGTAGCCAAGAAATTCTCAGATAGAGGTTTCACCATTGATTTGTGTTCAACTTCCATTAATCTTAGCTTCATCAAGGAAAAGATTCCACACAAGTACTCTTGCTCAATTCAGCTAGTGGAACTCCAGTTACCAGACTTTCCTGAACTTCCTCCTCATTACCACACAACAAATGGCCTCCCACTCCATTTTCATTCTACCCTCTACAAAGTCATCACGATGGCAAAACCACAATTTCACCAAATCCTGAAAGATAAAAAACCTGATTTGTTAATACATGATATAATGCAACCATGGGCAGCAGGGGTTGCATCTAGTCTCAACATCCCAGCAATAAGACTGTGCATTTCAAGTGCAGCTATGTGTTGTTATTTTGGCCATTTTTATTTCAAACCAGGAGTGGAATTCCCTTTCCCAGCTCTCTATCTCAAGGATTATGAGCAAGAGATAGAACATCCTTATGAGGTTGAAGTGGAAGAGGAAGGTGACAGAAACATCATCTTGAATAGCTCTAGAGCAATAGATGCAAAATACATGGATTATCTTTCTGAAATAGGCAAAGCAAAGATTCTGCCTACTGGAGTAGTAATTCAAGATCTTGTCAATGAAGGACATGCAGGGGATATGGAGATCATTGAATGGCTTAGGAAGAGAAAAGAGCATTCAACTGTGTTCGTCTCTTTTGGGAGTGAGAATTTCTTGACAAAGGAAGAGATGGAAGAGGTAGCTTATGGATTAGAGCTTAGCAATGTTCATTTCATATGGGTTGTAAGGTTTCCAAGAGGAGAAGAAGTTGTTAACCTTGAAGATGCACTTCCTCAAGGTTTTCTTGAAAGAATTGGAGAAAGGGGAAGGATAGTTGAAGGATGGGCTCCACAGGCAAGAATTCTAAAGCATCCAAGTACTGGAGCATTTGTAACTCACTGTGGTTGGAATTCAACACTTGAAAGCATAGAGTTTGGTGTCCCAATCATAGCTCTGCCTATGAACTTTTACTCTGATCAGCCTATGAATGCTAGACTGATTGTGGAAAATGGAGTAGCCGTGGAGATAGCAAGAGATGCAAATGGGAAGCTTCAAAGAGGTTATATAGCTGAGACTATCAAAGATGTGATTTTTAGTGAACAAATTGGGGATGATCTGAGGAGGAAGGTGAAGAGTCTTGGTGAGAATATAAGATTGCTAAGAGAGAAAGAGATGGATGGAGTTGTTGAGGTGATCACACAGCTTTGTGAGAAGAACCAGTCCAAAAATGTCTTAACATGATGCATTCAATAGATAACACGATGCATCAGCAGTAAGAGAGACGGATCTAAAATGAATTCAACTGAACCCTTTGTTTATGCAAAAAAAGAAAAAAGAAAAAAAAAGTGTGTGAGTGTGAATGACCTCCCTGTACCTCTCTTTGGAAGTAGTGTTTCTAGCAGTACCTTCATATATCATCTTATGGTGATATGAATAAGCTCACTTTGTTTATCTTTTCCTTAATTTTTTATTTTTTGCTTCACTGATTCAGATGCTAGGCCATTAATCCACTTTCTTTTACCAAAAAAAAAAAAAATCAAAGCAGAAAGTAGTGTGTGTGTGTGTATAATGATCAGTAAAATCCACATTTTGAACAGAGAGATAAAGCAATTTACATGTTTTCTTGAACTTTCATTAGTTACAAGAACCCTTCTGCCAGTTTCAACTTTCACGGATACAAGAGAAAGGAAGCCTTCCTGCAATATTTGTGCTGCTACAAAGCTACCATCATGGACATATCTACCACTTCTCTAGAGCTAGCAGAAGGCACTTTCATACAGAGTGTCACTTTTAAAAGATGCTTTTTTTTTTCTTTTTAGATGTGAAAAATTAAACAACACAAATAGAAACACAAGTAATGCTCAAACTGCAATAGGCAAATAAATACCAAATGGAGTATATTACCATCAAAGTAATGGATATTCCATTTGGAAGGACTCATCTTGTTCTGAATGCAAGCAAGAGTTTTGTTGCTCTTCAAAAACAAGCAAGAGTTTCTCATCAATCCTTCATAGGTCACCGCACTGGTGGAACCGGATTTTCATTATACGAAGAAGTAAACATATGAACCGGATTTTCATTATACGAAGAAGTAAACATATGAAGAAACTAAAGAGGATTTTGATACATTACTTCTTATGAAGAACTAAAGAGGATTTTGATACATAATGTAATTTTTTCGACGAAGAAAAATAAAGAAGAAGAGAGATCATGTCAGTACTTAATTATTACATATGTTGCTCTTCGAAAACAGCAAGCCCTTTGTTGTATCTATTTTACAGATGTACATACATATCCTCTCTTTTACCTCCAAGCTCGAGTTTTGAAAATGGAAGTATTTGGAAATCTACACCTGCTAAGAACTGATGGTAATTGCAAAAAAGCACTATGAACTTAAAACATAAAGTAAAGTTGCAGAGGATTACAAAAGCAGCAAACCTGCACCAGCATCCTTAAGTACTGATGAACCATGTGTTCTTTAATCCTTCTGGAGATCACAAGCATAACTTTCAACCTCCCAGAACTACACATGTTATTCTCACTAAGAGTAATGGAGCTCCAATAAAAGATGAGTTATAGAGCCCAATGATCACATTAGTTTTCGGTAAAATTCCAAACCTCTTCAGTGGAAGCACCATCCCAGAAAAAAGAAAAGATCAAACAAAAACCACACAACTTTTGATCATTTGAAATCTAAGTTTGTAGTTAATCAAAAAGCTAGCACTCAAGACAGCAGAAATTTAGAAGAAAACAATGTCTTCTTTGGGGAAAATACAAGATTGGGAATCAAGGCTAATGTTGATATATCTCAGAACAATACTACGGCAAAGTGTCAATTAACTTTACAGTTACTATATTACATTTGTCAGTGTTTAGTTACAAAGATGTTGATTCAGATCACAATGAATCATTAAGAAATGACCCTGGAAACAAGAATAACAGTTTAGAGATGTCATAAGAGGCATACACTTTCACAGAGTAATCTTTACCAAAGAACTAGCAACCAAAAACTCTGGTAAAACTGCTAAGAGAGACAACCCAATAATTTGATTACACATTCTCATATTGAGTGTCTTTGATTGACATTTCATCTACAAAATCTTGAGATTTTGTAAACTATATTGTTTCCAGCTCTTCAATTAAAAACAAATGTCTTATCCTGCTCCATTGATAAAAAGAAAATCCTACAATTCTTCTCTGTATGTACAGGAAAGTCGGTGTTCCACCATATTCTAGTGCAAAGTAGTACAATATGCAATCAGAGGATCCATAAACATAAATATAGCATATTATAAGACCTTATACAGAAATACTTGCATTTGATTGATTTACTTTTCAGCAAAAAACATGCCAATGTTGATTTACTTTTCAGCAAATAACATGCCAATGTCGAAGTTATCCAGACAAAACAAATCATGAAGCTTTATAGTAATAACAACAAAAGCCATGAATTGTCTTATCTGTGGGACAGTTGTTGTAGGAGTCCTCCCTATAATGCCAGGAGAGGTGCTGCAAATGCAAGCATCATCCTTTGACTTTTGGAGGCAAAGGATGTATACATCCAACTGTTGCCCTGGAAAATTTCACGTGCTTATGAATAAAACGCTTTGGAAAAAAATGAATATGCTCCGAACAAGAACACCAAAGAAATTGGAAACTAAAATCTACAATATGACAACATTAAGAAAAATTAAGCACCAAGATCTATATTTGAGATAGAATCTGCTGAAGTAGGAATTTTGTTAAACTTAGTCTATTTGTACTGATGATTATCACACCATCATGAGGTACTTAAAATCCAAAACTGTAATGTCCTCACTGCATGCTTAGATTTTTTCATGGTAAAAACCAAAAGGAAACTACTTGAGGAAGATGTCTGAGACTAGATAAAGACTAGGCTTAGATGCTTTGCTTCCACCTTTCAGCCCCTTGAGCAACAGGTCTTTTTTTGTCGTATCACTTACAGTTGACATCTCCATACTAGGACTAGTATTGACAGTCACATTGCGAAAAATGTTCATGATTATTGCTGTAAAATATAAGAGGTTCTTCATGAATAATACAACATGATTGTCCACTCTCTTATACAAGGTTCACAAAGAAATGCATTTCCAAAAGAAGTTTATTTCTTTCCAAGAATATAATGCATGATAACATAGTTACAACTGTCTACAGCAATGGAGGTAAACAACAAAGTCAAAAATATCAATAATACACCTATTCTCATGCTTGTTACAATTTCATCCAAGGGAAAACGTGGGTGAAATCCAACCATTGAAAAGAAAGGTGAAAGGCAGAAATAAAAATCAACTGACATGAATACCAGTTCCAGCAGAAATTAAAGTCTTCAGCTCTGCTAAATGTTCATCATTTGAAATATGGAGCGAGATGCGAAGATTAGTTAACAATGCTTCTTGGTCCCAACTTAAGGGACCAGACGCATACAATGCCTCCAAAGTGCAGCGATAAGCATGTAACTCCAAACTATGAATACTTGCTGCTATTTTCTCTGGTGAAAAAAGAGAGCGCCTTTCCTCCTTAGCTGCAGAATCTTGAAAAGACTCTGCATCACTGCAAAGGAGCTCAGTTCCTTGACAATAAACTTCTTCCGGGGATAAGTTAGAAAATTTATCGTTGATACTACAACTACCAACGGAGCAGGCATCACTATGAGAATCACTAGATTCTTTACTTCTGGTAAGGAAATAGCCAATGGAACCACTTCTTTTGGTTTGCCCCAATGCACAATATCCATTATATACATTGTTGAATGAATCATGCACATAGTTCTCATCCATTATATTCTCTTTGCACTTGGCACTAACATTGACCTGTCCCTTTAAGGCAGCTGGCACCACTCTCTGCCTCTTAAAAGCTCTTTCAGTAGCCTCTAAATCCTGAATGTTTCTAAAGGTTTCATTTTTAGAGAAGGCAACTTGGGATATCCTATTCAGGAATAACGAAGAGCTAATATGAGATTTCCGCAAGTCAGTACACTCCTGAGCAGCTAAATGATCATCCCCAACATGAAATCTATTCCTTGCGCTAAAAGACAGGACCTTGATCATCTTTTTAGAAGGTTTTAAAGCTGATAGTTGGTCAGATCTCCTACACAGTCCAGATCCCTATAAGAAGAAACAAACACAAAGTAAACAACTCAGACTAAAACCAAAAGATAACTATGAAGAACCAAACAACATAATGAATGAAGAAATAATGAAAAAGGATAAGTGGAACTCAAAATAGAAAAGGGAAAATCCTCAAATAAAGCGAATATGCCAAATATAACTGGGAAATTCTCTTACACAATGCAATCAAGAGCTAAATTTCTTCTATCATTCAACATCATGCAAACAAATATCTCAGAATGAAAATGAGAAGAATTAGGAGAGAACAACATTAGGTTTTGGGAAATGGAAAGGGAGGGAGACTACAAACTCACCTTCCTTATCAAGTCCCTTTCCTCATCTTGCCAACATTGCACCACTCTGGTGTTTGATCTGTGCACACAAAGCTCCTTCAGGCATCCATTCTGGCGTACCAAATAGTAGTCTCTATCCAGAACCTTCACAATTGTAGCAGTCTTCCAAGAAGATTCATCAAATACCTCCACAACTTGACCAATTTCTTGATTTTCCAACCCCTCCACAGATGGTGTACGAGATCTGATATTCTTTCTTGATACCCTCTCAATCCTCCCCCTGCTTTCCATGCCAGGATTGTAATCATACCTTACAGTGTATTCATTCCCATTATCAGAGAGAATCTCTGCACGACACCATGATGCAGGTGAATGCTTCAAGTTTATTACCTCGACTTTGCTTCCCCTTTTAAACCTCATGATTTGTAACTCAGCTCAAACCCGATAACCTGATATTATCAAAAGCACATTATAACTACAACATAAGACTTGGTAGTACAGAACCATAATGACATCAAAACTTCGAAGCAAAACTTGGTAGTTTGATACTATGCCTTGGATTAGATGTAGAGATATATATCGTCCAAAAGCATATTATCATCAGTAATCTCAAGATATACATGAAAAGACAAAAGCTTTACATCAAGACCCAAAAAACTAATAGAATTAAAAGTAAATTGATTCATTGGAGAAATCCCCACATGATGGATATATATAAGAGTGGAGAAATCTCCACATGATGGATATATATAAGAGTGGAGAAATCTTATACATAAGTATGATTCTCTATGAAGTACTTCTGACCATGGATGCTGATTCATAGCACAAAATTAACAAGGTGTGAGTCGATGATCACACACACACACACACACAAAGAAAAAAGGAAACTTTCAAAAATATGGCAACCTTAGCAAAAACCACCAATCACATAAAAGCTGAAGTACCCAAATAAAATTCATAAAATTATAACAAAATTATTATTTTGATCAGTAAAAATAAAAATTTTAGATAGAAAACTTGCTTAGGCACTGAGCAGAATACATAAAACAAACAAAAAAAAAACTGAAAACAAACTTGTGAGAAAAGCAAAAAATCTGAAAAAGAAAATTTATAACCCAACAAATTGATTTCAACAAATGATCGAATCATCCACACGAAACTCCATAATTAAAATGAAAATTAAAGGCAAATAATAAGATAATTCGGGTTACAAAAAAATCGAAAATAGGGATCAAATTACGGACCTTTTTTCTAAAATTGAAGCAATTCTTTAGCTTATGAAGTCGCCGATCGCAAATTGGATTGTTCCCTTGAAGGAATCAAACAAAATTTTCGGATTTGAGTAAAATTGTATTTGTGTTCTAGGGTTTGGTTTTGGGGAAAAAGAAATATTTAAGAAAATATTCAAAATATATATGACGTTAGGAGGGGTATTATTGGAAAATTAGGAACTTCAAACACTCGATCCACCAGAAAAAATAAAATAAAATTAAGAATCCCATCATGCCTAATGTACTTATTTATTTATTTATTATACTTTTTCGTCTCAAATTATATATCATATTTTTTAAATACACTTAAACAATAAAAAAAATTAATATAATTATTTTTAAAATTTACGATAGATAATTTGAGACGAAGAGGAGTACAAATTATCTTTAATTATAAAAATATCACATGTTTGCTTTTGATTTAATATTATCCTCGTTATTAAGAAAATAAATCTCATTTTCGTCTTTAACTTTTACAAGAGCTTCAATCCTAGAATTGTATATTTTTTATTGAAAAATTTGAACAGGTGAAGCTCACTCATTTCACGTTGAAGCTCCACTAATAACAAAGACAAGTACGAAATTATTTGCTAACATTAAGGGCATGAATAAATCGAAAGTTGAATGGAGTTTCGAATTTTATAGGGGTAATATGGACCTTTCTCCAAGAAAAAAAGTAAACTAGTACTAGTATTTAAATTGATTTAAGTTAAGCGTAAATATTTATAATGGATAATAACATTTTAGATCTTTTAGTTATTGATATATATTCCTCAACTTTCCCCTCATATTCATATTCAGATATGTACTCGTGAATTTTAAAATTTAGATCAAGAAAAATTCAATTTTTAGATACACATTCGAGTCCGAGCAACTTAGGTTTTGATGGTAAGAATGAAAATTTTCTGTGGAGTATGTAACCCTTACTGCCAAATATTTACCTAAAGATCACTTCTATCTAAATTGTGATAATATGAAATGAGTTTAAATGAAGAAGTGGAGATTCACATAAGCAACCACAACTTATTTGGAACTGAAACGAAGCTATTATTGTTTTACTTCTACCTAAGTCGTCCAAACGAAAACACTAAAACCCCTCCTCCTCTTACGTTTGGAATATTATCAGGAAAGGTTGAAATGTAGACACCATGGACATTAGGAGATAATAATAAATCTTTTTTTTTGAGATAACAGTAAAAAAAACACCTAAATTATCATTTTATTTAGGTTTAGTAATTAGATTTGAAATTTAAATTTTGTACATATTTAATAAATTTATTCATACAAATAAATTTTAAACTAAAGTTACTGAGACCAGCTCAAACCGTATGTATGTTTCTAGCTCCACCCCTGCTTGCCATGACCCATTGGATCCTAAAAATGCCTAGAAACTTATATACCATTTGAAAATTAATTAAAATATTCCTTTTAAAATTTACAATTTTATTTTGGATTTTGGAGATTTTTATGGAAGTTTTTAATTCGCCTTTCTTTTGATATAAAGGTTGATGATATATATATCGATGATGATCATGATGAAGAACTTCGTCCATGGTAACAGGTGTGGTTGGTCTATTCATAGAATTTGAAGATTCGACACAAGTAACTCAAGTTATTAGAAATTCATCATATGCATGTATGTATGGAAGTTTTACCTATTTTGTGAAACCCTATTTAAGTTGATGTTTCAAAACTTTTTATATTCATCTAAAGTATTTCATATTTCATTGTCCAAATCTTCAAGTCAACCTTGAGTCACGTATACCTTTCACTAGTGGATAACTCTATCCATCAAAATTGAGCTAGGTAGATACTCGATGTTTTCAGGTTGAAGTTTCAAATATGTGAAATTATTTCATATTTTTAGAGAATTATAAATTGTTTTTATAATGTCTTGGACCACTTTACTGATTGCATTTTGCGTCGTTTTAGATGGAAAATTGAGGAAAAATTTTAATTTCAGAAAATGAAAAAAACTCTAAATTTATGTCGAGCGAATTATCTAGATAAATAAGGATATTTTGGTCCATAAATTTTCATTAAATAAGCAGCAGAAGGTGAAGCTTAAATACATGAAATATGAGGAGCAAAAATTAAACACAAAGTGCTTTGAGGGGCAAAATGCAAAAATATTTGAATATCGTATTTTCAAAATCCAATTAAAAGTCATTGCTAAAAATGGTAAAAAGGTGGGCTAAAATTCTAAGTTTTCCTACCGTAGTATTGTCTCAAATTGCAAATGCAAAATCATGGGAAGCATGAGAAGCTTAGGGATATCGCAAATAATGGAGAAATCGAAGGTCCAGATTTAATTAGCAATCTTTCAGATGAAGCGTTGTATTCAATAATCTCATTTCTTCCAACTAAGGAAGCGGTAGCAACTAACATATATTCAAAGAGGTGGAGATTCTTGTGGAAATCATTATATCGAATTTTTTTCGATCTAGAAAAAATCAACGACATCCATACTAGAAGTCTCTGGAATATTGTGGGATGGAAGTAACTGAAGTTTGGCTTTTTATCTTTCCAGTGTTAGTAAGGAGTCTTCTTTAATTTCTGGCTATGTCTTAGAGAGAATGAGTTTTTTCTCAACTATACCATTTTGTTGAGGAGTGCAAGGAGAGGAGAACGTCTAGGTATAACCCTATTGGTTGCAGAATTTTTCAAAGAATTTATTTTCAAATTCTCGACGATGATCACTGTGAAAGATAAGATGAAGTATCTTTTTTTCTCGTTGAACCTTTTTGCAGAATATTTCAGAACTTGAAAAGGCTTCATCTTTATGAGCTAAGAACATAATCCAAGTAAATTGTGAGAAATCATCAATAATGACAAAAATATATTTCTTACCACCAATGCTTGCAGTTCTGGTAGGATCGAACAAATCCATATGAAGAAGTTCAAGGAGTTTCGAAGTACTAACAATGTCCTTAGATTTAAAAGAGGTCTGGTCTGTTTACCGAATTGGCACACATCACATAGGGGATGATTTGAAAATTTTAATTTTGGCAATTCGAGCACTAAGTCTAGTTTAGAAAGCTTTTCAATGGTGTGCATACTGGCATGACTCAATTTCCTGTGCCAAATGCCTTGGTCATTTGAGACAGTTGCAAGACAGGTTAGAGTACGTAAGTCAACATGGTTCAATACATATATATTCTCTACTCGATCACCCATAAGAATTATATTTTTAGAAACATTGCTGATAGTGCATCTTAAGGCATTAAAAAGAACGTCAAACCCAACATCACAGAGTTGATTGATGCTCAACAGGTTATGCTTCAAACCATTTAGGAAGTAGACTTCAATCAGATCGCATGTAGGGCTAATAGTAATGGAGCCAACTCCTACTATTTCGCCTTTTGCATTATCTCTAAATTTTACGAATCTTCCATCAATTTTCTTAACAGAATTGAACCTTTCTTTTGATCCTGTCATATGTCTGGAACACACGCTATCAATTACCCTTATTCCCTTTCTGTAGCTTGCCTTAGGCTGTTTCTGCAAAACAAGAGGTTTAATTTCTTTTAGGTACCCCAGCTTTCTTGGGTCCTGATGAGTTAGTGGGAGGTGTTTCATAGGGTGATGACTTTTTCTTCCAAATCTATTTTTCGTAATTATCCTTGGAGAACTTGCAGTTAAAGGATTTATGAGCTATTTTGCCATAGGAGAAACATATAGGAGGACAATATAAATTTTTAGAAAGATAGTGATTTGAAGAGTTAGAGGGGTGAGCGTGATTTTTGGTTTAGCCGACTGAGCTATAACTAGGTGATTTCTTAATACCATCTTATTGCATTTTAACATCACCTAGTTCTTCCTTAAGCATATCTACTTCAATTTGAGTTGCTTCAAGAAGAATTTGCCAATCTTTTTTCTCTTTAGCCAATTTATTATATTCATCATGATTTTTTAAAGTTCATCAGTGACAAGATCCAGAGAGTCCTGGAGATCTTGTCATTTTTAACAAGTACTAGATCTTACCTTACTGGATTCTTCCAATGCCATAAAGCAGATGTTCGCGGTTTTGTCTGGTTCTTCAACGCTCCATGCTCCCATAGATTTTGAATTGTTATTTCTTTTGAAACTCCTCCTCTTTAATCCAGGACAGTTTTGCCTTGTGTGACCTGGCTTGCCACAGTGATAACAGTGATTATCATTCTTCTGATTTTCATTGTTTTGGTATCCAGCGTGTGGTCTCTATTGTCTTTGTCTGAGGATATGTCTGACTCCTCGATTTATGAGATCCAATCCCTCACCGTCTTATTTCTCTTCTTCTTTTTCACACTCATCTGGCACAACATTGAAGGCTACCGACTTCTTCTTTTCATCCTTTGAGTATCTGTTTATGTGATTTTGTTCATATGCCATCAAATTTTCTTGCAGCTCATCATATGTGAGTTTTCTAAATCTCCATCTTCAAGAATGTTTGCCTTTGTCTCCCAGGCTTTGGGGAGGCTTCTAAGCAATTTTCTAACTTGAAAACTACTAGGATAGACCACACCAAGTGATTTCAATTCTCCAACAATTTTGCTGAATTGAGCGAACATGGATTCAACATTTTCTTCATTAGTTATTTTAAATGGTTCATATTCGTTAACTAGAGCATTTATCCTTAATTCCTTGACTTTTGTTGTGCCTTCATAGGTTATTTAAAGCTTGTCCCACTTTTCCTTGTCATATTCAGATCCACAAACTACATTTGCAGTTTCACAGGTGGAGATCTTGTCGTATTCAAATCCACTAACTACACAATAAAGAAAGCTAATAGCTCTTGCGTTAGTTTGAATTACCTCCTTTTGTTCTTGGTGACACAAAAAGTTTCCAAGTCAGTTTAGTGGGATCTGTCACTCCAAGAATAGACTTGGAACCTTTCTTTATCACAATCCAGGCTTGAAAATTATTTTCTTGCAGAAAGATCTTGAATAGTTCTTCTCAATGAGAGGTTCGTTGAAGTACGGAGGTTGTGATGATGAATGCGCATCTTGCAGAATTGCTCCTAAAATCTGATATGAGGCCATATGATCTTTTTCTCATTTTGCGGTTAAGCAATATTCAGTGAGACCTACTCTGATACCAATTGTTAAATAAAGAAGGGGGCGGGGTGAATTTAATTTATATATATGGGGGTTAGTCGACTAAGACGGAGTATCAGATGACTTATATCCTGCAGAAAATGTTAGCAGCGGCAGATGAAAGCAAAGCAATAAATTAAAGAACACAATGATTTATCTTGGTTCGGATCACCCTTGTGGTACCTAGTCCAGTCCACTTGTGTTACAAGGGTTTCCCTTTAGAGTAAGTATCAAACTTGAATTTACAGGAATGAGTTCACCAGGCGTTCTGACCAATGGTGAATTCTCAATACATCCTCAACCTGTATATCTATCTAACTGTTTCTATCTTTTTCTTTCACTAGTAATTATTTTCAGTACAATCATTGAGTAAGGCTAGAGTCAGATGGACCAAGTGAAGATGTACAACCTTTCTGAAATCTTTGGAATCCTTTTTATAGTCTTCTGCGATATGCTATAGAGGAGTATCAAGATCAATTCCTTTGATCCTGGATGATAGCTCATTTAGGGATAACTCAAGGGATTTGTTGCCCAATTAAATCTTCTTGATGTGATTGTAGAACAGATGAGACGATTTGTGCATCAGATCTTTTCCTTTTAGGCGAGATGGGGATATGTCCTTCTTTTCGATGGAGTTGATTCTCTTTCCATAACAGTAGTTGAGTCTTTGCTTGATTGATGATCTCCTTTTCTGATAGTCATCATTCACAAGTCAGTTGACCAAGTTGGTTTAGTCAAGAGTTCAGTTTAGTTTGGATTTGTTCAAATTTATCATCATTAAAATATATTAGTATAACATTATACAAATTAGTAAATCTATCTACTAATTAAATGTATATAAATGTTTGATTTTGAGTTTAGTTATAATAGTAATATTAACTTTAGATCATTATAAAAACTCAAACTTTAAATTTTTAATCCGTCTTTGGCCGCAGGTACTGAGAAGTTAAGCATGTGTACAGGGAGGAGAATAAACTTGGGATAGCCTAAGCAAAATATAGCATAAAGCTCAACTCTTTTGATAATGTTTTGTACTATAATTCCCCTCTCCTTTGTTATGAAGCAATATCTACTTGGGAAAATTGGGACGAAGTATAGTAATCCTAGTATTGTTACTTTATATACAATGTTTGTTATCACGAGGTGTGAGTGGTTGGCGATGGTAGGTTCGAGGAGGGTTAGAGGTAGTGCGGAGAAGTATTGAAGAGAGTTGATTAGATAGGATATGATGTATCTTCAACTCACCGAGGACATAACATTAGATTGGAGGATTTGGAGATTGCAGATTAGGGTCGAAGGATAGTAGATATATAGTTGAGCTATACATTTTTTCCATTTAAGTCTTCCAGCCTTTCTGACAGCTTTCGAAGAATAGTAGATAGTTGAGCGTTTATAGTTGGTGCCGGATGAATTATTATGTTCAAGTATTTCCTTTCTTCCCACTAAACAAATTATATAGCAACTAGTTTATATTCAAGATGCTGGAAATTTCTATGGAAATATCTTTAATTATCTCATCTTTCGTTTGATCTAATAGTTGATGATAATGACAACGATGATGATCTTTGAATTGAACGTATCGAGAAAATGTCCATTGTGGACAATTTTCTTTCATCACACATTGGTAATGTTGCGTTTTTTCACTTGCATCACTCCCCGCGAGATCTGAAATACTCCGATTACATGATACGTTGGATTGAATTCTCGAGAAATGAAGCATTGATGTACCAAGAAGGATATTTACCAAGTGATGCTTCGCCATTTATAGGTTGTGCATGTCAATGTTAAAACCCTAAAACTCACAGCGTGCAATTAATAGATGCAATGAAACCCTATCAATGCCCTCAGTAATTGCGCGGGGTAATCAATCAATGTTAAAACCCTAAAACTCACAACATGCAATCAACCAACCCCAAGTGCTCAGGTAGCATAGGCGGATTCACGATTTCAATTTGATGAATTCAGTCTGTAGGTTCTTACTCCTGAATCCTGAAATTAAGGGTTTATGATCTATTACTTGTTAAAAATATTGAGTTCGTCTGAATCTGTTAATTATATTCAACAAATAATTAGTTAGTAGTAACCTTTTTCACTTTATTATTCATTAATTTGTCACTTTTCCATCTTGATGTGTTCCCTTAAATTTAATGAAGCTTCTTTGGTTGCAATAAAACTTCCCAAATATGAATTCCCCCTTTGTGAAAGAATTTAAGCTATGTGCATTGTTAGTATATAGATTTTTTACATTATCGATCGGGTTAACTTCAATAAATTATAACAATAGGTAAAAGTTTTCATTTCGTAGCAAGTATGATATGTATCTTGGAAAATATATATCGAATTGTACTAATATGCTATTATAAAACTAAATATTAAAGAACCGATTCAGGTTCGGGCTTGACTCGAGCTTGATTATATTTTAACAATAGTAAAGCAATGAGATAATCAAAATACAATCTGTAGCAACATAAATCACAGGACAAGGAACTACACATAACTGCTACTATTATTGATATTAAAGGAGAAATAGGTACGGGGTACCAAACTTCCACCAAGCCTAACCTATAGGAATGCCAACCAATGCTTAACTATTTATTAATCTTCTACCCTACTCCCCGACCTTCAAATTCTTTAATCTAAGATCATGTCCTTTGTAAGCTGAAAATGCGTCATATCTTGTCTAATCATCTCTCTCCAATACTTTCTCTTGCCTAGTTGTACACACTATCGCCAACCTATTACACCTCCTCATTGGGGTCGAGCCTCTTTACATTTCCTCTTCACATGCCCAAACCATCTTAACTTCACTTCTCTCGTCTTATCCACCTCGGAGGACACTCCTACATTCTCCGGACCACAATACTAAAACAGATAAAGAGTAGAATAACAATTAAGTACTAACAGGTTCCCCCAACTTTAACAAGTACTAAATGGCAGAAGAAAGTAAAATAAGCTCATAGTGTTGCACAGTAATAATTCTCATAGCAGATTAATTACCATTTTTATTAATTATGTGTTTTACGTCGTTCATAATGTCACACACCAGTAGTTTAAAGAATAAATTTATAATACTACAAAGGAAAGGTACGGTACACGATAAAATATATATTAAAAAAAGATAGTGTAAAAGGTAAAAAGTAGAAACACTATTAAATAGTAAAAGCAAGATGAGGGGGAAAAAATAAAGTAACAACACAATCACACCAAATCGGTCCATCATCATTCCACGACAGCAGATTTAACCATACGATACAATAAAATTTAAGTTAACAACTAAAACAAACATTGTATTTAAAGTAATAATACTGGGATTACTATACTTCATCCCAATTTTTCTCAAGTAGATGTTGCTTCATAACAAAAGGAGAGGAAAATCATAGTACGAAACATTATCAAAAGACTTTGCTAGCCTATCCCAAGTTGATTTTCCGGGTACCTGTGATCAAAGATACATTTAAAATTTAAAATTTATGAGTTTTTAGAACGATCTAAAGTTAATACTACTATTATAACTAATTCATAATCAAATATTTATAGATATTATGTAAATTTTCTAAATCTATATACAGGATACGGAGAAAAATTAATAAGTTCACGTGAACCCATAACCGATCTTATAAAACCGGCCCTGCCTGTAATTTTGGATAATGGGTTGACTGGATATAGCTTACTAGCTACGGGTTTAATCGACCCCATTATTTTCGACAAGAAACATAGATATATATATATACACATATGCAAAATCACTAAAATTTTAACAAATATTTGTAGACAAGAAACATATATATACACATATATATGCATATGCAAAATCACTTAAATTTTAACAAATATTTGTAGAGAACATACATAAAACTTAAACTTCATAAACTTGTCAGGATATTCCATTTAGACACTCGAACTAAGCCTAATTATTTCAAGTGAATACTTCAACTTCTAACAAAGTGTTCCAATTAATCATATACTTTCGATTCAAATTCATTTCCATTCATATTTTAGATAGTTAAGCTAACTACATAAAATATTATATCGTTATCTCCTTTAATTATACACACATCAACCTCAAACAGAAAATGTTTGGAGTACTTTTACAACAAATTGAGGCGAATGCATATAATTAAAGAAAATAAATGACATATTTTATATAGTTATTACTTAACTACAAAATAGACAACTGTCTAAATAGAATATTCTAACGAGCATTATATATATTAAACTAATGTATTTATATAGAGAACATTGCATAGAACATAAAAAGCAAATTTAAAAAAAGAAAATCTTACCCTCAAAGCCAGCTGTTATGACTGGAAAACTGAAAGATTTGGACACAAAACTTGAGATTTTGTGGATGAAAAGTAACAGTCTTTCAACACCAATTTAGCTAGGCTTTCAGAAATTAAGCAAAATTTCTGTACGCGCATATGAAAAATCTCTAATAACTCGAGTTTCTGGTGACGAATAGGCATATGATTTGATAAGTAGAAACGACAAGAAAGGGTAAATTTCTCCAACAGCTCGCAACTACGGAGGATTTCAATTAGGGTTTCCTCGCTCGCATAGCAGTTTCTGAGTTTTAGGATTTTAACATTGACGCAACCTTTAAAAGGTAAAGCATTTATTAGTGCATATCCATTCAGCTCCACAAATCGAAGAAATCTCCCTTGAAATATGTTTTCAGGTATAACGCTTTTCCGAATTCCTGAATTGGATACAGAAGTCCACCTTGACAAACTCATTACAATGGTTCTATCACAAGAGAGTGAAATTCCTTCGAGCTTTTTTTCATTTTTCAAATGTTGGATCCATCGGGGCAAGTAATCGAGGTAGGCCCAATCTAGTGGGAAGTGATGCAAGTGAAAGAATTCGATATTAAAAGAGAGTGATGGAAAAACCTTGTCTATAATGGGGAGACTTTTGGTAGTGAAATAGTTGATTTTTTCCAAATCAAAAGAAATTCGAGATAAGGATTTCCACAGGAATCTCCACCTCTTCGAATATATGCTAGTTGCTACTGCTTCTTTAGTGGGCAGAAATGAGATTATTGAGTGTAGCGTTTCATCTGGAAGATTGCTAATCAAGTCTGGACCTTGATTGATCTCACGTTTCTGACGTTTTCTTTGCATTTTGAGACAATGCCTACATTAGGAAAACTTAGAATAGCCCCTTTTTATACAAATGTTTGGATATGAATTTTGATTGGATTTTCAAAATCTGATATTCAAATATTTTGCATGAATTTGCCCCTCAAAGGAACTATGTGTTTAATTTTTGCTCCTCAGATCTCACGTATTTAAGTTTCACCCCCTGCTACTTATTTAATGAAAATTTATGAACCAAAATATTCTTATCTATCTAGATTTAATTCGCTCGACATATATAAGTTTAGATTTTCTTTAATCTTCTGAAATTGAAATTTTGCCTCAATCCGCATAAATTCTGTAGGAATTAAGTTCCGTAGAATAGGTTTTATAGCATTTTCTAAAAATTTGTTGTAGTATTCAGAAACTAAAGTTATATTTTTGGGGCATACATTCTTTATCCTATTTAGAGAAAAACAAATTGATAGCTTAAATTTTAGAGAACATGATTATATATATTACCGATATAAAATTTGGGATTGCTATATTTCCGATATAAAATTTGGGATGGTTGTTACATATTGTTTAATAATGCATCGTATTGTATTGTATTGTTTTAATGAAGACAACTTTTGAATAGATTGTATCCTTTTTTGTCATTACATAATGTTTTATATCAACAATTTGAAGGATAAATCTATAAGAAAAGTAGATTATGGAGTAGAGTTACCGTGAAAAGGTAGGGTAAAAAATAAGATAAAATTATCAAATAATAAGTAAAGACAAAATGAGAAACAAAAATAAGGTAACGACGTGATCACAACAAATCGGTCATTACACAAAATGAGACTTTTCATCATTACATAACTATAAATTTAATAATACAATACAAAAAGTTTTACATAACAATCAAACAAATATTATATTTAAACTAACAACACAATACAATATATTAAGTAGTAACCATCCAAACAAGTTGTGAATTTGGGATTATTTTTCCAACTAAACAAACCTAATGCAATCAACGAAGTGATCCAAGATATTATAAATCCGATTTGTAAGCTCTTATACAATCAACGAAGGACAAATGTATTCTTTAACAATATGAAATAACTTCACATATTCGAAACTTCAACTTGAAAACATCGAGTTGAGAATGTGTCAGTTCAATCTTGGTGAATAGAGTTATCCGATGGAAAAAGATATACGTGACTCTAGGTTGACTTAAAGATTTGGACAATGAATATTAGATACTTGAGGTGAATATAAAAAGTCTTGCAATGCCAACTTAACTAGGGTTTCACAAAATAGGTAAAAAATTTCCATACATGCATATGATAAATTTTTAATAACTTGAGTTCCTTGTGACGAATCTTCAAATTCTATGGATAGAGATCAACCACTTGTTACAAGCACGAAGGCTCAAATTCTCCAATAACTCACAATTATCGGAGTATGTCGATTAGGGTTTCTTCGTTCAAACTGCACCCTGTGAGTTTTAGGATTTTAATATTGACGCAACCTTTAAAGGATAAAGTATCTCTCAGTACATATTCGTTTAATTCCACCACTCGAAGAAATCTTTTATAGGCTTGCAACAACCTTTTTGCATCGATGAACGCGAACACCACCTTTTCACACCATACTTTGTACTTTTTCTATCACAAGAAAGTGAAATCTCCTCGAGCCTTTTTCTTATTTTTTCAAGAATTGAATCCATCGTAGCATGTTAAAATCCCAATCTTGGGAGGGGGGGGGGAGGCGGGGGTGCAAGTGAAATTTCCTGATGTAGTAAAATTTGTGACGAGGAAATTTGTCCACGATGGGTTTCTTCTTGATACATCATAATCCAATGTACCATGCATGAACAAATTAAGTTCTTCATCATAATCATCAACATTTATATCGAAAGAAAGACGAGTCAAAAACTTCCATAAAAATCTCCAACATTTCGAAAATAAATTAGTTGCCACAACTTCTTTAATGGGAAGAAAGAAGATCATTAAACATAAAAATTCATCTCCAAGATTGTTAATTGAGTCTGTAACTATCGTTCTTCCTTTTTCCAATGATATTTTCATGTATATAACTTGAATCTTTTATCAGTTGCATATATATTATATGACAATATTATTATCCAGTATTTTAAAAGACATTTTTGAGACTCGTCCTTGAGCATAGCACTTGCAAAACGCTCAAAGACGCGATAGAATTTCTTGTCATCCGATCTGAAACGCTAGAGATTTGTTAATTTCTTAAAAGATATAGGTTTTTCTTAAATTCCTTTTTATATCAGGAGGAGGAAATGTTACGTTATTTATATTTAAAATTATTGTGGCACCCGTGTTGACTCCTCTAAATATAGATTGCTTTTAGAGATCTAGCTCAGCACGTATCCATTTGATACTTTTAAGAGTTCGAGCAACATAAATTATAAGTAGATTGAGAGACTTAATTATTCTTGTTACAAGTACATTTAAGGCCTAGGTCCCATATATATATATATATACTTTGGAGGCACTAATAATCCATGTCACATTTTTATATTATTGTTTCCCAACATTAATATGCAATTTATATTAAGTCTTACGTGTCGATCTAACAAAAAGAATTAAATTCGATTTTCTCTCCTATTTACTATAGCAACGAAGGATCAACTTATTCATTAATTATATTTGAACGACAGCTGTGGAAGCAAAATATACTATGGAGTTCCCACATCGAATAGGGATGTGAATTATTTGCCTCCTAATTCGTTAATATTTTTTCTTACTATGATGTTAGAGTCAGACTTACTCTATGATGGACGTGAATCTAATATTTATCACGTTATCGTATCAGTAGAAATGCAGATTGTAATATGTCTCTAAATATAATCTTTGAACAATCCTCACCTTATAGCGTTTAAAATGTATTAGGAAAATAGTCACACTCTAGTGTTATCTCATTTCTTAATCAGTTGTTATAACTCTTAATTGTCTTCACAAGTCTTTAATATATATATATAAATTATTGCTTACTAATAAGTGAATAGCAGCCACGTCCATCACAATAGAGATGTGCCTGCTATTCACTCTTATTAATAAGTAACTAGAAAGTGACATTATTTCCCATGAATTTTGACAAATAAACATAAGTATTTATTTCTTTAATATTGACATTGGGATGCATAATTGCGTAAGGTTTTGATGGAGTAGTAAGTATTTTTCGTTCTTGATTAAAAGTCTCAAGTTTGAATTGTTATTTTTTGATAGGAAACATTTTACTCCAAAAATAAAATAAATTTCCAATGCATATTTGATTTAATGGGTGAGTTTCCACCGATCAAGATGTACTAAATATTGAGGACTATGAGGGTACGGTGCTATCCTTGTATTTTATTTGTTGCACATGGCCTAATATTACACTTGCCCCCTTTTTTCTCACTCTTTTAATGTTTGTCAATTTGAATCTATTTTCTCTATGCTACCGAAAGACGGAAAGGAGAATTGACTCGTTCCTTCCTTCGATTCAAAATAAGTACCGAAAATCGGATAGAAAAAAAAGGATGTGGTAACGTCAAGTGTTTCCCTTAATTTTTTTCACCTAAAAGTTTGAAATAATTCATTGTATGATTGTTTGTCCTTAGAATTAATTGCTCACATTATAAGATAGTGTAAAAAAAAAATTTACATTATTAAATCACTTAAAAAATAATTATAAATATCAATAAGTAAACTTAAAAACAATCTTCTATAAAAAGTAAAAATACACTTATAGGAAGGATATGTGAGTAGCGCGAAGAAGTATTGGGGAGAATTGATTAGATAGGACATGTCATATTTGTAGCTTATCGAGGACATGACTTTAGATAGGAGAATATAGAGGTCAATGATTAGGGTAGAAGGTTAGTAGGTAGTCGCGTGTTTTCGAGTTTTTCTTATCATTATTATTATTATTATAGTACTCTTATACTACCTTATTCTCCGATTTATTATTATCTCTTATTTCATCTACTTTAGTTATCGTACTATTTGGTGTTTGCTATTATTCTTCTCTCCATTATTTTCTATATGTTTTCTTTACTGTTATATTTTCTTTTCTTATTGATTTTACTATATTTTACTTGAGTCGAATATCTATCGAATACAACCTCGCTATCTTCAAAAAATAGAAATAAAACAACATACACACCACCAAACTTTACTTGTGAGGTTACAGTTTATATTATCAGTGTATATAACTTAATATGTTTTAAATGAATATGTTAAGACTTCTAAAATAAATAAGTTGAATCTTTGCATGAAATGAAACAAGAAAAATCAAAACAAAATGCCATCTTTCTGCTGACTTCTAAAAGACAGAGACGGAGTTAGAATTTTTAGTTCTGATTTATAATTTTTTTGGCGTTCTGAAGAAATTATTTGTACATATTAAATAATTATTTAGCAAAAATATAAAATTTGAGTCAAAATTATTAATTTTATCAAACTCGTAATTACTATACTGGCTCTGCCCCTATCTCTGAAGCAAAGAAGAGAAGACTACATGAGTCTGGAAGAGTCGAAAAAGTTATGATGAAATGGATAAGATCTCTCTATCTTAATTAAAGGGTATCGGGTTCAAACCTTAAAAATGAAAAAAAAAATCCTAATAAATAGTGCTTAATTTTTCAGTTAATGTGCATTTTGCAGGCAATAATAGCATCCCAAAATGAATATCGAACACCAAAAACGTTTTAAATAATTTGTCAAAACAATATCTCCTGGTTCATGCATTTGTTTGAATGCACACCTTTTTCACACATTCTACTATATGTAAAATATCTTATACTATATATATACTTGCTGAAGTATTGAGAGTCATTAAGAAATAATGCCCTTTGAATCTTATGATCTTAAATATGTAATGCAGGATTTTGGGAGTAAAGAGTTACTCCCTCCGTTCAAATTTATGTTATGTACTTTGACTGGGTACAGTAATGTTTTAAAAGTACACTTAAAATAAATAAATTTTTAAATAGAAGAGTACACTTAAGTTGAATGCCGGTTTTAACCCGTACAAATGCAGCACAACCCACCCATCTAATACACCCATATGCGTGTATATTCTACTTATTTAACATCACAAGAGTTGAAGAAAAAACTCTTATAGAGTAAATTCATACATCAAAATTAAATAAATCATATGTATAACACAAGAATGAACTACTTTGAGCAACATGCAAGAAATAAATTGTATGAGGATCTATCTATGTTGCTAAAACTGTTTCATAAATATCGTCGGGTGCATGTCAGATCCTTCAAAAAGTAATGAATTTTTGGAGGATCCGACACGGGTGCAGCTAACATTTTTGGATAGTCCGAGAAACATACAGAGGATACCAACAACAACTGGTTTCTTTGCCTAGCTTATGTACATTTATGTTTAAACTAAACTTTCTATTGTCTTCAAGTTCCACTTTATCTCCTTTGGAAATTCAAGAACTTGATGGCATAGGCAAAAACAAAGCAGAATAGAACAGCCCATGCAACATGAGCAACAGCAACAACTCCCAAGAAGTCATACTCAAATCCAAAATAATCTTTCAAGTACAGCTTTAATGGTATTTCGCCGACTCCTGGTACCTCAACGTTATCGTTCTTGTCACCTACCTGAGATGTTATGAGACCATATATCGTCCATGCTACGGGACAACACCAGTAATACCACCTCCACCATATCGGGATTTGCTGCAGAAGCAAAATTTTGATGCATCAGATGCAGAGAAATGGAACAGTGAGGATTCATATAGCCGACCTCAACTTGTTGGGGTCTCGAGGTATAGATGTTGTTATTGTTGTTGTTCTGCTTCGTTTGGACTAAAATGTGTGTTTGCATTGTACTTTTAAAGATTTATAACCATACTCATTTCTAAATTTGAGCTGTAGGATATAGGTCGGGTTTGTTTCAATGCTGCTAACTACGTTCAGCTTATTATTTGGTAGGATTTAACTTATACACATCGATAATGTAAAGAGTTTTACACTAGCAGTGTGTTTAAGCTTGTTGTAAGAGGTAACGTGCCTTATTTTCTAGGTTACTAGTTCCATTCCCTGTGGACGATTCAGTGTATACAAATTAAACTCATTTTCGTATTGTAGGAGTTATTGTACTTACCGGTCTAGGGATAAGGAAACCAGAGAACAAGTTCCAAGCGCTGAGGAAGAATGTCATGACGATGGCAGCAATCGGATAGCTTGGAGTGAGTGCTACAAGCATCATTCCATACATTGTGAAGTAGATGAAGCACATGAAAACAAAGAAATAGAACCAAAAGAATTTAGCAGCTGTCCAGTGGAAACCGATCATCGAGTACAGAAGGACGCTGTAAATAAAAGTCTGGATCGCGACGTAGATAGTCTCTATGGCTACCTGCAGAGGGAAAAAGAAGAGATTTAGTTCTTCGATGATGACTTGATTCTACATATATAGACATATTTGTTCAAGTGAAAACTTCTATTGTACAAGTTATGTTCTGTTGGTGCTTCTCTTACCTGAGCGAATGCATAAGGCAGCGGAGAATACATCCCTGCTGCTCTTTCTCGATAAAAGACTGTTCTTTCTACTGCCACAACAGACTGCACAGCTGAAGTATTTATTCCGCCAAGGAACATAACAGCAGCATACATAGCTCCTAGTAGATTCAATAGGTCTTGTAGTTTGTACCTGTTATCATGATTATCTCGTCAAGTTAAACGAGCAAGGGGTTCCATGAAATGAGGCCTAGTTGGTTGAGATGTCGGTTGAAACAGTGATGACAGAAAGAAGAAAAATGAGTTCTGGTACAAGACGATAACTTACATTTTGTTCCCTTTATCCCAAAAGATAATTCCAAATATGATTCCTATAAATGCTGTTATGAAAAACCTTATGGCATTATATTGAGGATGCCTCCAATATGATAAGTGTTGTTTCCAAAAGCAAGCCTTGCACTGATCAACAAACGTTTGGGAGTATTTCGTAGGAAAATGAAGGTCTTGGGACCCTGGTGCCGGAATACTTAGTTGTTTGATAAGATCTTGATTCCTCCTGTGAAAGTTGGAGTTGTAAACGATGGTGAGATCGTTAGTAACTTGGTACTGAAAATAAAAAGACAAAGACGATGTTATCTTCTTATTACCTATATAGATCCGAGTTCACATAAATATCTCCAAAGTCCACATTAAGTTGAGCCTCAACTGCTGGAGTGGTGATATCCAACATCCAAGTAGCCGGATTATATCCCTCTTTTACTGTCGGAACCCCTGGAACAGACTGGGAAAATACGGATTTTAGTCACTGATTTAGCTATACAGTAATGTCACGACAACTTGAAAATTTTGGCTGAGATGATACGCACTTGAAAATACTCGATCAATAGGCGAGAATGATGTCCAAGAGGCCCTGCATAAATGACTTGTCCTCCTCTTTTCATTAGCAACAGCTGCAAAGGTAGTCAGTCGTTCACGTGAGAAGAACAGTGGAATCCATGGAATTGCAGATTTTTGAAAGGTTATACTCACTCTCATTCGGTTAATATAACAGGCTTTTCTTTTTAGTTTGTTCCGAAAACATCTTTCTATATTTGGACACTCTTCAAATTAAAATTGTCATTTCATTATCACTAACATGCTCTTATAGCAATACTAATGTCATAGCATGAATAAGACCAGAAGTTCTAAGGGTACTTTAGATATGTGACCAATCAAACACGAGATATAAAATGAAATCGAGGAAGTATAAGCAAAATTTTCAATCATTACCTCATCAAAAGATTCAAAGATATCTATGCTTGGCTGGTGGATAGTGCACACGACAGTTCGGCCTGTATCCACTGTATTTCTCACCGTTCGCATCACAATTGCTGCAGATCTAGCATCAAGTCCTGATGTAGGTTCATCCATGAAAATGATAGATGGATTTGCTACCAGTTCTACAGCTATGGTCAGTCTCTTTCTCTGTTCAGTTGACAGACCATCTACCCCTGGCAGGCCAACTAGAGAATTCCTGAGAGGTTTCAACTCGACTAGTTCCATTATTTCCTCGACGAAGTTCTGAGCAAAAGCACTAAGCAAGTTAATCCTTCACCTTCTTTTCAATGAAAATTGACAACGCGATAATAACAACAATTACTGTGCTTCACTACCAAGAAGGATGGGGTCAGCTATTCTACATATTAGTTTTACGCTGGCTATCAGCCTGGAGTGAACCTTCTTTTTTTATCAGGGACTGAGACAGCTCATTCTGGCAGCGTTTTTAACGGGCTTTAAGACAAAAAATAAATAAAGGTGCTCATTCTATGGAGATTTCAAGGTTTGAAAACTTATTCAGAAGCTGAAAATGAGATTTTTGCAGAGTATAACCGAAACAAAAGGGACAACAGTAATAGGAGAAAATACCTTCTTAGTTTCCTTTTTGACATCCAGGGAGAGACGCAACCAAGCTGAATATATCAATGACTCATAAACAGTAACATTTGGAGAATGAATGTCATTCTGTTCACAATAACCGCTTATCCGAGCAAAAGTTGATTGTTTTTTTGGATAACCAGAAATGATGATACTTCCATCGGTGTAGCCACCAGTTTTTCTTCCTGCTAAGACATCCATCAAAGTAGTCTTCCCAGCTCCACTTACACCAACTAAGGCTGTAAGGACTCCAGGCCTAAAAGCGCCACTAACATCTCGCAACAACTGGAGACGAGTCTCTTCAATTCCGTGGGCTTTCATTTCCTGACAGGCATACAACCAGATGATGAGTAAGAAATTAAGCATAACAGTATCAATTCTTAGAACCCCATGAAGGCTTCTTACTGCTGGCATATCGACATAGTAATTGACATGGTTAAATGCAAGCGACAACGGCTGGAAAGGAAGGACCATTCCTATTTTGTTGGCTGCTTTTTCGTCTATACCTGCAACAATTATTCCGTTTTGTCAGAATGCAGATTCTTATGACCAAATCATGATCAGTACAATAACCTTCGTTTGTATATATATATTTTTCAGCATTTAAACAAAGCTATAAATTGTCGATGCTTGGGGATAAGATCATTACTAAAAGGCCACCAACTAGACTCTAACGAAGGGTGATGTATTCATTGCTTGCATGATCGCTCTCATCTATGCTTCCATCTCAAAAATAATGAAAGAGCTGTTTATTTATGTTTGAGTTCAAGAAAGTTAAGTTTAAGACAACATAATGGAATTCTATAGTGCTCAACAGTATCGACATAGTTTTTGTTTAACTTTACACGAATATCTCTAAATGAAGCCGCATTTAGAAATCTAACCACAGGGAAAACTTATATGTATATGATGTCAAACCTTCAAGCGTTGCAGTGGTAGATGCTGAACTCTTCTCTGTTGATTTTTTGGGATTACGGTTTCTTTGCTCATTTTTCTTACTTTTGTCACCATCCATAATAACAGATCTAGAATCAGCAAATGCTGCATTTTATTAACAAGAATGGATGAGAGAGAAAAAAATATAGTTCCCAAAATTTAAAATAGAAGAGAGAATCTCTATCTTACGGTTTAAGTAAGTCAGCGCCAAGATGAAGCAGAAGTTGAAGAGAAAGGAAAAGGCAAATAGTGCGATGACACATATCCAGAACATATTCTCATCTAAATACATGCTCCTTGACTTAAGAAGAACCTTGCCCACCGTTTCCTCGGAGAAACTTGTGTCATTGTTATGCTGAAAAGAAAAAGATAGGCATGTAAAGATAATGAAATGTTGATGGTAGTCACTGTTCGTGAACGAATGTAGAGCTTACAGTACTCCATCTTTTGTCAAGAAATTCATTGATGGCTATGGCGTTCTGGGCATATGACATGGGAGACACATAGTAGCCCCATTTCATCCATGGTTTGAGGTCATCTACAACAATAAATAAACAATGGCATTAAGAATATTGGCCATTTATGTGACTGTCGATGAATTTTGGTAATCTATGTGCACATATAGATCCCTGATGTAAAACTTAACGATCTATAACAGAACTAGACTTCTGTTATAAGAAAAAAATCATCAACCCCGAGGGTGTCATAAAAAACTGACCTTTAGCAACAATGAAACCACCAAGCACAAAGACCATCAGTAGAGCGAAAGTGCCAATAGTGTTTGCAACTACTTGAGTCCTTCCAATTGCAGCGATAAAGCGGAAGAGAGACAATGCCATCTGGTGCAGAGCAAAAAATACCAAGAATTGGCGGAAAAACCTGAAAAATTTGATCACTTTGAGCTCATTGTGGTCATGTCCTATATATTCACACTGACCATAAATCACTTTTTCTTTAAGTTTCTAGGAGCGAACAACGGGTACATACCTACTTGCAGCAGGAGCAAAGCCGATGGTGTAATAAGTAAGGACAATCCATATCAATGATTCCATAAAGGAGAGAGGAATTCTTAGAAGCCAAATGGGGAGAGCAAAAGCCCAGGCAGGATAAAATAGAGAATCTCTTTGTTTGAAGAACACGGGAAGTCTGAAAATGGTCAATGCAAGTTCTGCTGTACCGTTAAACATCACATTGATGAGGCTGAAAAACAATGCCCCATAGAATTTGCCTCCGTCTGCAATCTGTCCGACTTTCATCTCTGTCCTAAGGAACACCGTGAAGGCTATTATTGACATGATAGTTATCTGGAATGTCTTAAATATGTATAAGAACGAATTCCGCTTCATCAATAGCCATTCCCTTGATAAGCATGCTTTGAAGAGTTCCATGTTGGAGATACCATATTTTGCTGTGACAAGTGCAGCAGGATGAACTCTGCTGTTGTCATACGTAACTCCTAGTTCATTGAAAATTTCATGTCCAACACGAAAATTGCTAAAGTGTTCTGCAAATTCAGCCACTGTAATGAATCTGTAAGGTTGGTTTTTTCTGAACCAATACTGTTCTTGGTCCTTTATAGAAGTAACCTCTTGGAGGAAGTCAGCAATTCCTTTCCTTGCTGGGCATTTAAATCCAACACTTTCGAAAAACTCAAGCACGTTCTCACGTGGACCTTGGTAGACAATTCGTCCCTCCGAGAGCAAAATAATGTCATCGAAAAGTTCAAAAGTTTCAGGTGCAGGTTGAAGAAGGGATATTATCATAGTCACATCCATGATATGGACCATCTGCCTCATGTATTTGATAATTTGAAATGTTGTAGAACTGTCAAGGCCCGTCGAGATTTCATCCATAAAGAAAACTTTAGCAGGACCAACCAACATTTCTCCTGTATTCAGTAAGAAGTTGATACAAATGTCATATGGTGCATATGTCAGATAATGCAGACAAAAAGAAAAGAAAGCTTGAACGACGCTTTTTTCTAATGATATACTCGTTTGACTCAGCATGGAATTTAAGAATGAAAGAAAGAAAGATTTTCGACACATACTAAAAGTGCCCTTAGAACTTTTGGTATTAAGCATACCATAACATTTATATAGCTATAAAAGCATATCATTAAGGGTAAGTGAGGAAGTTTAAAGTTAAAGAATTTCCAATTAAAGAAAGATGTCATTCTTATGGAACAGATTAAAAAGGAAAGAGTGCCATGTAAGAGGAAACGGGTGGAACAATAGTCTAGAAACCTGTCGTCAGCCGCTTCTTCTGTCCACCTGATATACCCCTTCTCATCTGATCACCTACCATTATATCAGCACAAATATCCAGCCCAAGTATCTGCAGATCACCCGAATAATCAGATACCCTTTATCCGGTTCTTAAATGCACGGAATTATTATGACTAAGATCAGGATCTAACCTTAAGAACATAGTCTGTGACTAGACTTGATTCTTGACCTGCAACTGCTGTAGCTTTCATAAATGCATCTATCTCAGGATCCGGTTTGATTCCCAATTCCTTTTCGCGCCTTGACAGTTCTGCGAGGAGCTCATATCTTGTTCCAACTCCTAAACTACGTCCAGCAAAATCCAACGTCTCTCTGACTGTCATCTCTCCATGATGAAGGTCATTCTGACTAATATAAGCACAAGTCCTCTGAGGGATAAAATCTGAGAGATCATGACCACAATAGCTGATTTTTCCAGCGACCTAAACAGACGAACTATTAGTTAGATAAACATCATAGAATAAACACTTCTAATCCCTAATTTCTGAAAGTTGAAGAATCATATACTCTTAGATCCTTGTCTGGCACTCCAGCAAGCGCCTTTAGGAATGTAGTTTTCCCACCTCCTGGAGGCCCGAGAAGTAGTGTCATCCTATAAGATGAGTACAGAAGCAGAAACATGAGCTGATGCTGCCATTTCCAGACACACTCCATAAGAGCACTTTTTAAACTAAACAGACTTTGAAAGTTTCACCAACCAGACTATAAATGGAGCGTTGTTTATTGAACATACCTTGATGGCTTTACAATTCCACTTACATCATGAAGTATCTTGACTACCCTTTTCTTCGAAGGGACTAACTTGATCTTTTCAAGAGCCCCCTATGAAATTTGAACATAAAAGAGAAAGAGTTTGATTAGGACAAGCACCTTTCTGCACAGAGTTCTAACTCTACTAGCAAAATTAAACAACACAGAACCTAAGAATCAATAAAATTGTCGAAAGATTAATTTCTGAAAGGAAATAGTACCTCTACAAAGTTGATGGTAGCATTCCACAGAGTAGGTAGTGCTCTAGATCCATCATATGCATCTCCTTCAATAGAAAGATGCTCGAACCGAACTTCAATTTTTGGAATATTAATCCCAACCCTATATCATGCAAAAAAAAAATTCAAAATTTCTATTGATATACACGTAATTTGCATAATTGGAACAATCTCAAAACACCAAAATTAAGAGATTATTGCACTCAAGGATGTTATCTAGTGTTTGTGGGTGAAAACTATGAGACACAAGGTTCAGATCCTAATAGAAACAAATAGGTGACTTCTTCCCATCTGCACGAGCCTCAATATGCAGAGCTATCCGATTGTTGTGCTTGAAAGATTTCTAGCACATATCTAGAAATTTTTTCACCCACCATTGTTGAATATTCATTCAACAGTGCTGGTATGGGAGACAGCAGATACCGGAAAATAGTCTAGCTATGCACAAACTGACCCGACACTGTCCTTTATACAGTAATGAAAAGACAAAAGGAGATTGATATCAAGAAAGATTAAAAGTACTTTACCTATTAGTCCTATCTCTTAGTCTAAGGAGGAACCTCTCATTATCTTCTTCAACAATCTTAAGTATACTTTCCATCAACTGCTTTTTATCTTGCAATCCAAGATTTGTGACATCAATTTCTTCATGAACAATCTTTCCATCATCCAATGTTTGCTTCAAAACCCCTTTCCTCAGCCTATCATATGTTGGAAGTCTCTCAACTGCAGCCCACTTTAGCTCGTCTTCATCGTAATTTTCCCTCACACTTCTCTCGAAAACATCACCTCCCGGTGCAGAAAAAACTTCCCTAACACTTGCTGATGCCCAGCTTCTTCCACTTACTGATCCAAAGCTCATCCTCCTGCTCCCACTCATCCATCGTCGGCTTAGAGACTTGACCAATTCATCTTTGTTTATAATTGCTGACATTTTCTCCCTCTTTCAAAATTGCACCTTTTGGTATCACCTACAGAAAAGATCAGTATCCAATGAATCAAATACTCTTTTCATAATTCAGAAACACACACTAAATGAAAAATTGAATGTATTGGTATATAAAGTTATTTACTTTCAAGTTTCATATACACACAGTAAACTCAAAATTGCACCTTCTTCATAAACGGAACAACAACATACACAATATATTCCAACAAGAACGGTCTGGGGAGGGTGGTGCCCCGTACCATGTGAAGGTAGACAGACTGTTTGTAATAGACAATCGACTCGAGTAAGCATTTTCATTATTCAAAAACAAACACTAAATGTGAAATATGAATTTGTTGGAATACATATCAAATAAAGTTCTTTACTTTCTTACTACATACACAGAGTAAACTCAAAAATTGCACCTTTGGAGTCCCCTGCTTCCAGTTCAAAATTTGTCAACAACTTGATACCCACAAAGGGGCAGTTACGTGCACTAAGCTCCTGCTATGTTCGAACACCGCTAAGTCTATTATACGCATTCTTATCTTGCATTTCCGTAACAACTTGATACCCACGACAGATTAGAAAACATTGCATTAAACACCCTTCTCATAATTCAGAAACACTCACCAAATTGAATATATTGATACACACATCAAGAAAGTTCCTTACTTTATGATGGCACAGAATTCCACAAACTCAGTGCAGAGTTTTCACTTTTGTACTAAAGAGGAGAAGGAAAAAAAAGAGTAAGCAAATTCAATCCAAGATTTGTGATACCCAGAAAAGATTTGAACTCACTAAATGAAAAAAATGAATTTGTTTGTACGCACATCACTTTCTTGATGATCTCAGCCTTTATGTGAACTGAAAAGACAAAAGAACAAAGGAAGAGTCTTTTATTATGTAAGGGAAAAGGCAGAAGAATTAACTTAAATAGTCGTCCGTTTAATAATTTAAATTAAAAAATAATAGCTCCCTAATGTATAATACATATTATACATAATGTAAAGAAAGTTATGGATATAAGCAAAAAAATAAATTTATTGTCTCTCTATCTTCACAAAATAACGATTTTTTATTTAAGCAATGCAAGTTAATTAATTCAACCTGCTATTTATATTCTCTCCGGTCTATATTAAGTGATATTTTTAATTTCGACATAAAAAAAAAAACAGTCCGATGCTCAAAACCTTCCTCTATGCGCGAGGTTCGAAAAAGACCAGATCACACCACTTACAAATTTTATTCAAATAAAAAAGTATATAAAGAAAAGTACTTAGATAAAGCAAAAAAAACAAATTCGCTATCTCTCTATTTTCACAAAATTGCATATATATCATTCGTTCTAAATTTTTATTTATAAAATTACACCGTATATATTATTATTATATATCGAAGGACACCATTGAATATACACCTATATGGCGTTAGGGGTGTTTCCACAAACTGATTTTATCAGAAAAAAAGTATTTAGTAGTAATGATTTCTTAACAGACTTTCTTTTAGTTATGACTGGATGAAGTGCATAATATAAGATATTTTACTTACATATAGTACCATTTTTCTTATTAAATTATTTATCGTGTTTTATTCTTACATGTTACGTTTTTAGAAAAATATTAATTAGGAGAGATTTTTGATAATTTTATTTTTATTTATGTCTTAAAATATAATATTTCTTTATTTAATATTAAGTAAAAGATCAAAAACACATTTAAAAATATTTTGATTTTTCGAGTTTTATACTTGAATTATTATCAAATATTTTTCGAAACATAAATCAATTATCAGTTGTTTTTTTTTCCTATTGAGTGAAGGATTAGAAATACATCTAAAGTATTCAGATTTTTGAGTTTCTTACCCAAACTTTCATATGTTTACTTTTCCTATTTGAATTATCAAAACACCCCTCAATTATCAGTTACTCACTTTTTCTACCTAAAATATCATAATCGTTTAGGTAGGAAAAGGAAATATTTTGTGATAATTTAGAACAAAACCTCATACACTTTATAATTCGTTTATGAAACTCAAAAAGTTATAACCTTTTACTTTTTCTTATTTAAATAATAATAATATTTCCTATGAATAACTGAGACATGTTTCGATAAACATGAGATGAACTGTACTACGGTGTGGAAAAGGTAGGCGGAACTGAATTCGTCAGTGAAATAAATGCTAAGGTTTGACAAACCAACTTTCTTGGACCCCATGAACTCTACTGGTTGTCTCTTTCATCATTGACTTTTGCTTTATCTAGATTTAAGAAGTTTCATGTTTGAGTTTTAAATAAAAAATAAATTTTTAATAAAAAATATTTTAATTTTAAAATAAATTTATCTCACTATGTGAATTTAGATTAATTGAGATTTTATTATAAATATTGAATAAATTATTTTATTATTATTAATTAAAGATTTCAAATTTATTTTTGGGTATGAAAAATATATTACTAAAGGAGCACTCTCCCTTTAAATGAATCTTATGCGGCAAAGAATTCGAATTAGTTGATATCCAAATACAGATATTAGATAGAGAATGAGAAATCAAAGAAAAAAAATTTAGGGTCGATTCGGTTTCTATTAAACTAAAAAGATAATTTTCTTAATAAAATAGAAAAAATAAGTCGCATTGTCTCCTCCCCAATTTCACAACCACTCACTTCACTCCACCCCTGCTCCCTCCGATCCCTACCCTATCCTAGTAATTTTACCTTGTATATATATTAATATTTTCGGATAATATTTTTACTTGCGTACCAAATACAAAAGATAAATAAAAACGCCCTTGTTTTCTTGAAATATATGTATTTTTAATTTAAATATAAAATTTGAGAATAAATTGCTATATTTAGTATAAATATCAAATGTGAATAGTTATTTGTAATTTCACTATAGGTACAATGTATTTAGCGGCGTACATAAAATTTTATGTAAGCAGTATCGACCTATTGTTAGTTGCTACAATTTGATTTGTATGTGAGTTTGGATCGATCGATGTGATGGAGTTCTTAAGGCTTTGCTTCGTGTATAGTATTGACGTTTGATTTGAATTATTCTTTTAAGCATTGTCGATCTATTATATCGCATATATTTTAAATATATATATACATGTATCTAGCAGTGTTTGGCTGAATACGTAATTTTTTTTAAAAAAACTGGGGTATAATATGTCATAGACATTTCTATGACTATATATTACTCCGTTTTATAATGATAACTAGGAAGTTTGAAATTAAATTACTCCCTCCATCCGTCTCAATTTATATGTTGTAGTTTAATTGGGTACGAAAATTAAAAAATATGAAAATTTTTAATTTTGGACTTATCTGAAACAATTACTACTTATATTTTGGATTTATTTTATTGATTAGTATTCTCTCTTCGTCTCAAAATACTTGTCGTTATTATTAAAATATTTATTTCAAAATACTTGTCGGTTTAAAATTTTAAGATAATTTTTTTTTTCATTTTACCTAATTATTAGTAATTGTTTGTTAAAACGACAAACACCTCAATTACAACATATAAATAGAGTAAAAATTTTAATTTAAAAAAATTATATCTTAAAATATAAATAACGATAAGATAGTCAAATACCGTTTTAAGTTATGTCTTGTGATGCAAAGGATTATAAAAATAAACTAATAATCAAATAAACATTAATTAGTTATTGAATAAATGACAACAATTTTATCATTGTAAATTAATTAATTAATTAATAAGCTTTTTAAGTCAATTAAGATAACTTATTTTTTGTGACAGAACACAGGAATCTCACTCGTGATGATCACTAATTATTTTTTTCCAAATTAACTTTTTATATTATGATTAATATGTTTTCCTGTACTACTTAATTAATTCATAAATCAAGTTAACTTTTTTTTTTGGTGGGTTTTATTTTTCTATTTTTTCGTGTTTGGTTGATCAAAAAAATTAAAATTTTCTTTTTAGAAAAATAAGAAAAATGGCTTTTTAATAAAAATAGGAAAAAAAGAATTACATTGTCTTCTCCCCGCTCAGTCCCACCCCCACTATGAAAAATACATTTTTAGAATAATATTTTTTACTAGCATACTAAACACAAAAAAATAAGCAAGAAAATATTTTCCTTCGCACCGGAGACACCAAGCAAATTAACCGATAAGTGTGAAAATTTGTTGGAGTTTCAAATTTCATGAACGATATATAATTAATTTATCTACGTAATAGATATTTGAGAACATATGCAAAAGCTTTTCCAAAATTTAAGCCAGAAGTATCTAATAGAAACACTAATCATATGTTCAGGTGCGCTCAAATTGGAGCGTGTCTTAATTCGAGTATCGAAATGAAATTTAATGATAAATTTAAGGGTCGTGGACGTATTCTGCCAACTTTGATTTACTGATAACTTAGTAAATTTTATTTTGATACTCAAATTAAAGTGTACTCTATAGTCCATACTGATTGAGCACCTGAACACGTATATAAAGTGTTCCTATTAGACACTTCCGGCTAAAATTTTGAAAAATAATTTTTGTGACTGTTTTGAAACGCTTATTACGTAGATCAAGTTAACCACTTAAATTATGTCACATCTTTTGCATTAGCCTTAATAAGCCGTAAAACCTCAGTCCTGTTTCAATTGGAGGAGGCATATCACATGCAAAAGCTTTTCCATAATTTGAGTTGGTAGTGCCTAACAGGAACACTGATCATGTGTTCAGGTGTTCAATCGGTACGTATCCTAATTCGAATATCGAAATGAGATTTACTGATAAATTTAAAAGTTGTCGATGTATTCCGCAATTCATCTGTAAAACTGTAACAATTCACCATGAACAAAGTTGTTTATTAAGAAGATTTCTCTGTAACAATTCAACAAAGATTGAATCATCCTCACTTAAATAGGATGTTTTACATCTCACAAAAACAATAAAATGAAAGCTGAAACAATGATAGAAACTTATACAAAACTCATATAAGGCAAAAGAATGACAAATTAGTTCACAAAATGACAGTTCTTCCTGATCTCACCCTTCCGCCCTGTGAGGACATCCAAAGTACCCATATGCACCATTGCATCCGCGAATTTCTTACCCCAAACGCGTCCATATCTCGCGTTGAAGTTCACCAGTTTCGCGGTTTTAGGATTACTCATCAATGTTTGATCAGAAACTAAAAGTCCCTTCTTGCTCTTTAAAGCCATGTAGTATCTGTTATCCAATCTGTTTGGTGTTAGGACATCAAGATTAGCAGGATTAGCTACTCCTGTTCCATTTGTAAGTGCTTCTGGTGGACAAATGGACATCAACATTCTTTCGTATTCGGGATCAATTGGCAGATTTTGTTGCTTGTTCTGAGGGTATAGACGGTTTGCGAAAACAGCACAATGAGCAATACCAATAGAATGTGCACCAGAGAGGGTCACCATTTCATCAACTGACATCCCTTTTCTTGCAAAGTTCTTGATCAGTTCCTTGACACCGACAAACGGAGAGGGAAGATTAGCTAAGGCCTCATCCTTGATGGAAACACGCCCATCACGACGTCCTGCTTGAACATCATAGTTTATTTTCCCAACTTTGTAGGAACTGTCACGAGCTGCAAAGGCAAGAATGTCAGCACACGAGACAGTTCCCGGGCATGCAGCCTCGAGCTGCTTCTTAGCTGCATCGATCACCTCAAAACCTCGTAAACTGTTCTTGTTCGCTATGCTTTCCTTCTCTGAATTCGGTCCATCCAATAGCACAGATGCATCACATCCCTAAAGTACAGAAAATGCAGAAAAAGTTATCAAGTTAATGAAATTATCAAGTGTAGCACGTGTTGAACTGTGTGACCACCTCATCTAAAAGCTTATATAATGAGATGGTAACACAATTCAACATGGTGACATAGCTTGCTGAGATCTTGAGTTCAAATATGACCATCACCTAAAAAGCCAAAAAAAAAACATTTCCACTTGTTTGTTCCACAGTTTAAGCTTTTAGATAAAATTGTCACAGATTTTAATATGTTATTAAAGTGGACAAGAGGTACGTAACTTTTAGATGAGATCGTTATACACTTTAACATGAAGTACCTAAAATGCAGAGAAAGATAAACAGATAATGAAATTATCAAGAAAAGCTCTAGCATATTAGAGAAAAAGAAACCAACGTACCCTAACGAAGCAGTCATGAAAATGCAGCCTGATAAGGCCAGCAGCTATGCCTGGATTACGAGAAGTGGCTTTGTACACAACATTTCTCACAATGGCTTCAGCAGAGGGACAAGTATGGCGATAGTAACCTACTTCAAGCGGACAGGAGGGTGGTCGTTTGGCCAACGACGATACTGAAAGAGATAAAATCAAGCAAGAAACAAGTACAATAATAGAACAATTGAAGCCCTTGGAATTCATTCTATTGTGGATCAAGAGCAGTTAGTTAGTATGGCTTTTTATCTCAATAGCTCTAATCAAGTGATGGATAATTTATGAAACACCATGAAGCATTTTATAGTTTGCAATATGTAATGGAGGAATCTTTTCTCAATATTAAAACAGAACATGATTGCCTGTAATACAAACTTGAAAGTTGAAGTTTCCTTTAGTTTAATTTGTATGACTTTTGAAGAGTTCCACAAGTACCAAATTATTATATCAATGAAAAGTTTAAGTTGACAGTCTCTTCCCTTCACTAAATGACAGTAAAATTGTGCTCATAGGGTGGCTGAGATCTATATTGCTCGGGCTTTTCAAAAACGTTGTCTTGTGCAAGTCAGATCCTCCAAAATAGTGCATTTTTGGTGTATACTACACAGTTGAAGAAGCATTTTTGGAGAGTCCGAGCAACATAGGCTGATATGATCGATAACCAAGGAGTCAGGAATTGATTTACTGTGGTTTACCTGAATGGAAATTGATTACCTTTCAACTATTTATCAAATGTTGATGAGGCAAAAGAACTATTGGAAGAACAACAAAAGATTCTTGATTGTAGAAACTTGACTCCCAATGCAACTCCATAGGAAAATTCTCATTCATTTTGAACCAAAAATTTACACAGTTGGTGCTTTTTTATTTGATTTGTTGGTTGCCACTTTGTTCTCTTTTCATGTCCTAGGTAATGAATGTCAACTCCTTATTTTAAAAGGTGTAAAATGTCTAACTTCTCCATCTGATTTAGTCTTTTCCGATAGCTTATGCCACGAACTTCATTCCTATTGTATAACTCAACTTCTCTATATCAACTATTTATCTCTGTCCAGTTTGATTGATCTACATATCAGAAAGTAAGTCCATAGACTCATTTATATATAACTTCTATCAGATATGTTTGATGCCTCTTATTAAGGTCTGACTGTAGTTTATCGATTCCAAGTTCCAAACCTGCAGTACTTAACATGAGTACGTTCAATGTAATATAGGTCGTGCCAGCTCTTGTGCTCACCTTCTTGAGAGTTATACCAGGTTCATATGATCGACGAACCTTAAACTCATTTCTCTAGTAGACAGAACCTGAAAGGCATTTCATTTTGTTAGATTACTGGTTTTGATGCTGTCAACCTCATACAGGGACCTGATCCCTTGTGCTGGTGTGACTCAATTTTGAGCTGGAAGGGAAAAGACTTTACAGTTGGAAAGTTTGCTTTTTGGCTGTCAGTTGGTGAAGACAATAGTGTGCAACAGAGCAGCATGGAATCATAGCAGCACCTAGGCCAAGTTGGTCACATGTGCTTGACCAAAAAGAGAGCTTTCTAGTGGGTATCATTACTACTCTCTCCTTTTATCCATGTGGCTAGTGGGTATCATCAATACACTCTCCTTCTACCCATGTGGATGAAAGGAAGCTGAAAAGATATAAAGGATAGAACCCAACAACTCTTTCCATCAAGAGAAATCATTCAGAAAAATTGATCTAAAAAATAAGCTTATTCTTCTCTCAAAAGGCAGCCATTGTTTCCTTGTTTCACAGCAAGAATCAAAGAAAAATAACTCAAGTTTTGAGGCTGCCATTGAAGGAGAAGAAGTGCACTGCAAAACAGAAACCTTGTATTTCGTACAAGTTTTATTTTCTTGTTTTTCATGAGTTGTTTTTCTCGTTCTGGTCTGCTAGAGCTAGTAGACATTTTGGCTAGAGTTAGCCTTGTATTTCAGTTGAGTTTTAGCTGAAGTAGAGAATATTGAAGTCTTGTAATAGAGGTATTACAAGTGGGAGGTTAGGAGGTTAACCTCTTAGTTGTGTACTAGGTTTTGTAACTTTTGTTGCTCAGATCTAGTAGTGGAGTTTGAGAAATCCTACGAGGTAGGTCGTGGTTTTTTACTTCCAGTGAGCAAGGAAGTTTTCCACGTAAAACTTCGTGTGTCTTCTTCTTACTGTTGTATTTTCGTGTACATGTGTCTCTGCCTCTGTGTAACCTGATAGAGGGACCTGGTCCTGAGTAAGGTGGTCGACCCATATAACTCAACAATTGGTATCAGAGCAGGTGCTTTCTAAAAGGTTAACACCTAGAAAGACTCCGGTAAAATATGGCAGCACCACCAAATTTAGAAGAAGGACAGTCTACTACCAGACCTCCCAGGTTTAATGGCCAATATTACGGATGGTGGAAAACAAGAATGCATGATTTCATCATGGCTGAAGATTGTGAGCTGTGGGATGTGGTACTGGATGGACCTTATGTGCCAATGAAAACCGTAAAGGAAGGAGAGACAACCATCTCTATTCCCAAAACCCGAAAGGAGTTTGATGATCATGACAGAAAACTCATAGAAAAGAATTACAAATCTAAGAAGCTTCTTGTTTGCGGTATTGGTCCGGATGAATATAATCGAATCTCTGCTTGTGAAACTGCAAAGGAAATATGGGACTGTCTCAGAACCGCTCATGAAGGGACCAGTCAGGTCAAGCAGTCCAAAGTGGATATGCTTACCACTCAATACGAAATGTTCTCCATGAGGGAAGGTGAATCTATTCAAGAGATGCATACCAGACTCACGTCCATCACTAACGAGCTCTATTGTTTGGGAGAAGTGATCAAGCCAAGCAGGCTGGTCAGGAAGGTACTCAGTGTCCTCCCTAAGTCTTGGGAGAGTAAAGTTGATGCGATCACTGAAGCTAGAAATCTGGAAGTCCTCACGATGGATGAACTCATAGGCAATTTAAAAACCTATGAGCTCAAGAGGCAGCAGGACCAGAGCAGGAGTGAGCTGAAGAAGGATAAAGGATTAGCTCTTAAAGGAGCTCAAGCAAGCTCCAGCGAAGAAGATGAAGATATGGCCTACCTAACAAGAAGGTTTCAGAAAATGATTAGGCGAAGTGGCAGCCTTCCTAGGAGGACAAGCTCGAACAAGGGACCTGGTTACAATGATCTGTGTCACAAATGCGGCAAACCAGGTCACTTTATCAAGGACTGTCCGATGCATAAGATGGATTACAAGGAGTATCTGAGAACCACTGCCGAAAAGGCCCAGAAGAAGGACCGAGTCCCTGACAAGTTCAGAAGAAGAGCTGCAGCCGACAATATAGTCAAGCAAGCTCTAGCTGCTTGGGGGAACTCCTCAGATGAATCTGATAAGGAGGATGCTGTGAAAGATGCTTCTATGATGGCTGTGGAGGATGATGACTCACCCTTTGACTCAATGTTTGCCTTCATGGCAAATTCGGATGGAGATGAAGATGAAGAGGTAACTTTCCTTGACATTAAAAAGAATCTAAAAGACTATAATGGGAAAGAATTGAGGTCGCTAGCTTGTGTGTTAATTGACTCTTTTTATGATCTTACCAAAGAAAAGGAAAGTCTGAATCAATATATAGATAAACTTGAGCTAGAAAAGGCGAACTTGATCTCAAGTTTGGCAGAACTAGAAGAGAAATGTCAAGAGCTAGTCAATGAGCAAAATGCCTTTATTAAAAAGGGAGGGACTAGTGACATGAAAAATGCTAAAAAAGAATTCGAAGCTGAACTGAAAAGGTCACAAGATGAGCTCACTGTAATAATGAAAAGAAACACTGAGCTTGAGAAAAATGTGATCCAACTGAATGCTGAGCTTGAGAGATCGCTTAAATGGAATGCCTCTTCACAGATCTTACAAAAATTAACCGGACAAAGATCTAACTCCGGTGAAGGGTTAGGTTATAAGAAAAGTAGTCCTCCTTATAATCCTCACAGTAAATATGGATCTAATCCTGATAATTTGCTGTGCACACACTGTGGTAGGAATGGGCACCTTAAGTCTAACTGTGTATCGAGGCAAGCAGCCTTAAGAAAGACGGTGATTAGTAAAGGAGAATTAGGGACCATAAGGGGACCTGGTTCCAAAATGTCTCAGATCAGGCTGCCTGAGTGGTCCAAAAGAAAATTGATTTATCCTCTGTCTCGGTACTGGGAACTCAAGCTGAAATGGGTTCCCAAGTCTAATCTATAATCTATATGTGCAGGAAGGAGTGAGAGAAAGCAGTCGGAAATGGTATATGGATAGCGGCTGCTCAAAGCACATGACTGGAAATGTTGATAATTTTCTCTCACTCAAGGCATATCAGGGAGGCTCAGTATCTTTTGGGGATGGCAAAAAGGGACACATTCTTGGTGTTGGGAAGATTGGAAAGACACTTGCCCATGCCATAGAAAATGTCTTCAATCAGGAAGAGTTGTTTTGACCGCAAACAGATGCAAGAGCATGTATGTTGCTGATCTTGATTCAGCTGCTAGAAATGGGCTTAACTGCTTAAGCGTGGTGGAGGATGAAGCTACCTTGTGGCACAGAAGGTTGGGACATGTAAGTTCTGTTCTTCTCAACAAGCTAGTATCCAAGGACCTGGTTCGAGGACTCCCAAAGGTGAAATTTGCTCAGAGTCAGATCTGTGATGCTTGTGTTCAAGGGAAACACACCAGGTCTTCATTCAAGAACAAAAAGGAAGTGAGCACCTCCAGACCCCTGGAGCTACTACACATGGATCTGTGTGGACCTGTAAAGGTTGCAAGTCGTGGAGGAAAGAAGTTGATCCTTGTAATTGTTGATGACTATTCAAGATATACCTGGGTGATGTTTCTTCGCACTAAAGATGAAACATTCCCCACCTTTGAGTCATTTGCAAACCAAATTCAGGTGAAGCTGAACTGCAACATTGCAGGGATCAGGTCTGATCATGGAACTGAATTTGAAAATGCCAAATTTGAAGCTTTCTGTGCTGCCAAAGGAATCAGTCACAACTTTTCTGCTCCCAGGACTCCACAACAGAATGGAGTAGTTGAAAGGAAGAATCGAACTCTTGCAGATATTGCTAGAACATTGCTCATAGATGGAGGAGTGGCAATGTCATTCTGGGCAGAAGCTGTCAACACGGCCTGTTATGTGGTCAATCGGTGTCTAATTCGGCCATTACTTGGAAAAACCCCCTATGAGCTGCTGAATAAAAGGAAGCCGATGCTGAACTACCTTAGAGTCTTTGGATGCAAGTGTTTTGTGCTAAACAACGGCAAGGACCATCTAGGAAAATTTGATCCCAAAAGTGACGAGGGAATTTTTCTAGGATACTCATTAAATAGCAAAGCATACCGAGTCTATAATAAACGGACTCAGTGTGTTGAAGAAAGCATCCATGTCGTATTTGATGAAAATGGGAAGCTGAAGAGCACGGAAGCACTGGGTAAGGACGAATTTGAGGAACTGTGGCTGTTCCAAAGAGATGATGTCAATCATGATTCATCTAAAAAACCTGACATCACAAAGAACTCCCTGCAGAATGGAGATCAGACCACTCATGATGAAGCAACAGAACACATCAGAGAAGAGGAGGCAGAAAAGGAAGATGATGCAGAAGGCAACCCAGAAGAGGGACCTGGTTCCAATTCTGGAGAATCTGCTGGAACTGGTTCCAATTCTGAAGAATCTGTTGTAAAGGGATCTAACTGGAAACACAAATCTTCTCATCCTCTTGACAACTTAATGTCTCCATTGGACTCAGGAATGCAGACCCGATCCAAAACTCGAAACACATTTGCCTCATCAGCCTTCATATCACAGATTGAGCCCAAGAACATCAAGGAGGCACTGAAGGATGTGGAATGGGTGAATGCTATGCAGGAGGAGCTGCATCAATTTGAAAGAAGCAAAGTCTGGCACTTGGTTCCAAAACCATCTGATAGAACTGTTATAGGAACCAGGTGGGTCTTCAGGAACAAATTAAATGAGCAAGGGGTCACAGTCAAAAACAAGGCTCGACTGGTTGTTCAAGGGTACAACCAGGAGGAAGGGATTGATTATGATGAAACATTCGCTCCAGTAGCCAGAATGGAAGCCATTCGCATGCTGATTGCCTTTGCCTCTTTCATGGAATTTAAATTGTTTCAAATGGACGTCAAAAGTGCCTTCCTAAATGGGTACTTGAAGGAAGAAGTGTATGTGAAACAACCCCCTGGTTTTGAGGATATTGATAGACCTCATCATGTATACAAGCTGGACAAGGCACTGTATGGACTGAAACAGGCTCCAAGGGCTTGGTATGAAAGACTATCAAAATTTCTTCTTGATAATGGTTTTAAGAGAGGAAGAATTGACAACACTCTTTTTCTCAAAACAAGAGGAAGAAATCTGCTTATTGCTCAAGTCTATGTTGATGACATTATATTTGGAGCCACTCTTGATTCACTCTGTGAGGATTTTGCAACGCTCATGGGAAGTGAATTCGAGATGAGTATGATGGGAGAACTTATGTTCTTTCTGGGGTTACAGGTCAAGCAGGACAAAGCTGGAACAGCCATCAGTCAGCAGAAGTATATCAAGGACCTGCTCACAAAATTTCATATGGAAAGTGCCAAACCAATTGACACTCCCATTGGGACTGCTTCAAAACTGGATAATGATGAACCCGGTCCTCCAGTAAATGAAACTATGTACAAAGGCATTATTGGCTCCCTGCTTTACTTAACAGCCAACAGGCCAGATATTGTGTTTAGTGTGGGTATGTGTGCTCGATTCCAAGCTTGTCCTAAGGAATCTCATCTGAAGGCTGCTAAGAGAATTCTCAGATATCTTAAGGGGACCTCTGATTTAGTCCTTTTCTATCCATCTGGAGGTTCCTTTGAACTTATTGGCTATTCTGATGCTGACTATGCTGGGTACCTGGTTGATAGGAAAAGTACCTCAGGCATGGCTCATTTTCTGGGTTCTTCACTGGTCTCTTGGGGATCAAGAAAACAAAATTCAGTGGCACTCTCAACAGCTGAAGCAGAATATGTGGCTGCTGCTTCATGTTGTGCTCAATTACTGTGGATTAAGCAGCAACTGGAAGACTTTGGAGTCCTGACCGAGTGTGTCCCTTTGATGTGTGACAACACCAGTGCTCTGAATATGGCTAAGAATCCAGTACAACACAAGCGGACTAAGCATATTGACATCAGACATCATTTTCTTAGAGACCATGTTGAGAAGGGAAATATTCGTGTGGAATTTTGCAGGACAGAAGATCAGATTGCAGATATCTTTACCAAAGCCTTGAATAGGGACCAGTTTGATAAAAACAGATTAAGGCTGGGCTTAATCAAAATGAATTAAATTCTCCCTCTTCTCTGTCTAAGTGTTGACTCTCGTTTTTGGCTATGATCTGAATGCAGGTATCCTTGCTAGTTTGTTGTGGATGCGTCTAACTCAGTTCTATACCTCCCTAGGTATACACGCATGGTGGATGTAAGGAAGGCTGGACTTAGACAAGTCAGGGACTTTGGACTGCCTGTTCAACCTCATAAGGGGACCAGGTCCTATCAGGTCAGTATTACTTTGTCACTTATAAACATAACTTGAGAATATTGTAAGAACTGCCCTTACCGCTTGTTTCTTCCGGTATCAGGTCATAAAGTAAGTGGTGTATCTACATCCAGTTCAAAAGTCTCTCTGATTAGACGTGTCATAACCCCTCTTAAAACCCTTTCCACCTTCCATCTTTCCTCTCATCTCTTTAAACTGCTCTCTGCAAATAACCTCTTCAAACTTCCTATTCCTCCATCTCTTACTCACCAGATTTCTTCCAGATATAGGACCAATGAGTCTACTGAGCTGTCCAAGGAAGCCAGGCAGCTTATCTTGCAGAACCAAAAGGTGTTACGGGGCAGGGTATTTGATCCTGAAATTTGTGACATGGAAGGCATGGCTGAGCTGGTGGAAATGGTCAATTACCAAAGTTGGCGACACTTATTTGTTCCTCCAGTTCCTGTTTTACATGAGAATGAGGTCAGGAAATTTTATCATGAGCTGGAATTTGCTGATAATAGTACCAAGATCTACAGTAAGGTGAGTGGAGTCACCTTCATGATAAATGAGCAGGTTCTAAGTTCCATCCTTAAGGTTCCTAATAGAGGGATCAGGTCTGTCGATGGAGAATGTGCGCAAAGGCGTTTTATTTCCATGATTGCCAAGCTTGACAGAGTCACAGGGGAGAGAGTTCTCAAGAAACAAATGAAGGGTGTGTATCAACTGCTGTTTGAGTTTGTAAATAAAGTACTTCTACCAAGGGCAGAGAAGAGGACTTGATTGCCTCGCAAGAGAAGTCCAATGAGGCTGAAATAGTTTGTCTGAAGGCGCACCCAGTAGAGGACCCTGGCACCATCTCCTCCCTCAAGGAAGAGAATGAAGCTTTAAAGGCTGAGGTTAAAGATTTAAACCAAAAACTGCTTACTGTCAGTGATCCTCTCAAAGCAGAAAATGAAGCCCTGAAGGTTGAGGTCAAGGACTTGACTAAGAAATTGCTTACCCATGAAACCTTCAATGATTGCCTCTCAGCCCTCTTACCCAGACTACCCGACTCTAAATGATTTTCCTGCTCTCTTATCTCCTTCCTGCTTTACTCTCTTTCCCACGATTATGGACAGTTCTTGTATGATTCTCTTTTGTTATGCTAAGTGATAATGTAATACTTTTCTGATTGCAGGGGTTGGCTGTTGCATTGTTCTTATTGTCTATTTGTTTTTCTGCCTTTCTTATTTCCATTAGTGTCAGTGTTGCCCCAGTGGCCATGAGTTAACTCATCTATGCATTCTTGTCTTGGTTTACTGTTCTCTTCTTTTTTATGATGCCAAAGGGGGAAGATACTAAGACAGGGGATACTAAGACAGGGGGAAGACGCGGATACTAAGACGTGGGGAATTATGCTGACAGGGGGAAGACTGTGAAGTGTGTTAGATAAAATGTGCAAAGAAGGTTGTCAAGGTTGTCATCATCAAAAAGGGGGAAATTGTTAGATTACTGGTTTTGATGCTGTCAACCTCATACAGGGACCTGATCCCTTGTGCTGGTGTGACTCAATTTTGAGCTGGAAGGGAAAAGACTTTACAGTTGGAAAGTTTGCTTTTTGGCTGTCAGTTGGTGAAGACAATAGTGTGCAACAGAGCAGCATGGAATCATAGCAGCACCTAGGCCAAGTTGGTCACATGTGCTTGACCAAAAAGAGAGCTTTCTAGTGGGTATCATTACTACTCTCTCCTTTTATCCATGTGGCTAGTGGGTATCATCAATACACTCTCCTTCTACCCATGTGGATGAAAGGAAGCTGAAAAGATATAAAGGATAGAACCCAACAACTCTTTCCATCAAGAGAAATCATTCAGAAAAATTGATCTAAAAAATAAGCTTATTCTTCTCTCAAAAGGCAGCCATTGTTTCCTTGTTTCACAGCAAGAATCAAAGAAAAATAACTCAAGTTTTGAGGCTGCCATTGAAGGAGAAGAAGTGCACTGCAAAACAGAAACCTTGTATTTCGTACAAGTTTTATTTTCTTGTTTTTCATGAGTTGTTTTTCTCGTTCTGGTCTGCTAGAGCTAGTAGACATTTTGGCTAGAGTTAGCCTTGTATTTCAGTTGAGTTTTAGCTGAAGTAGAGAATATTGAAGTCTTGTAATAGAGGTATTACAAGTGGGAGGTTAGGAGGTTAACCTCTTAGTTGTGTACTAGGTTTTGTAACTTTTGTTGCTCAGATCTAGTAGTGGAGTTTGAGAAATCCTACGAGGTAGGTCGTGGTTTTTTACTTCCAGTGAGCAAGGAAGTTTTCCACGTAAAACTTCGTGTGTCTTCTTCTTACTGTTGTATTTTCGTGTACATGTGTCTCTGCCTCTGTGTAACCTGATAGAGGGACCTGGTCCTGAGTAAGGTGGTCGACCCATATAACTCAACACATTTTCTTTTTGCTGATCTTACAGATGCTAATTCAGTTGCAGGACTGAGTTTAGAGACTATCTCAACCTTGAAACCTGGCCTTGATAAAATGGAAAATGCACCAATTTGGAACCTAAGAAAACATATTGTCGAATTGATTTGAAAATAGCAATTTATTTCACCTCGAAGGATCTTTCTGTTTGCAAAACTATTGTACTTCCAAGTTTAAAGAGGAGTAATTCTAAGTGCGAAAAGAAGTAATAGTAGTTCTTTCTTTCACAAAGAAACTTCCGAACAAGAATAACTTTTATTAAGAAGATTCATCCGTTACAATCGAACAAAGATTGAAACATCCTTCCTTAAATGGGATGTTTACAACTCATAATAACAATGACAAAAAAGCCGAAAGTAGTACTGGAGAGCTTTACAAAACTCAGAAGGTAAAAGAATGACAAATTAGTTCACAACATGGCAGTTCTTCCCGATCTTGCTATGATAAATTAGTTCACGAAATGACAGTTCTTCCTGATCTCACCCTTCCGCCCCGTGAGGACATCCAAAGTACCCATATGCACCATTGCATCCGCGAATTTCTTACCCCAAACGTGTCCATATCTTGCGTTGAAGTTCACCAGTTTAGCAGTTTTAGGATCACTCATCAATGTTTGATCAGAAACTAATAGTCCCTTCTTGCTCTTTAAAGCCATGTAGTATCTGTTATCCAATCTGTTTGGTGTTATCACATCAAGATTAGTAGGATTAGCTACTCCTGTTCCATTTGTAAGTGCTTCTGGTGGACAAATAGACTTCAACATTCTTTCATATTCGGGATCAATTGGCAGATTTTGTTGCTTGTTCTGAGGGTATAGACGGTTTGCGAAAACAGCACAATGAGCAATACCAATAGAATGTGCACCAGAGAGGGTCACCATTTCATCAACTGACATCCCTTTTCTTGCAAAGTTCTTGATCAGTTCCTTGACACCGACAAACGGAGAGGGAAGATTAGCTAAGGCCTCATCCTTGATGGAAACACGCCCATCACGACGTCCTGCTTGAACATCATAGTTTATTTTCCCAACTTTGTAGGAACTGTCACGAGCTGCAAAGGCAAGAATGTCAGCACATGAGACAGTTCCCGGGCATGCAGCCTCGAGCTGCTTCTTAGCTGCATCGATCACCTCAAAACCTCGTAAACTGTTCTTGTTCGCTATGCTTTCCTTCTCTGAATTCGGTCCATCCAATAGCACAGATGCATCACATCCCTAAAGTACAGAAAATGCAGAAAAAGTTATCAAGTTAATGAAATTATAAAGTGTAGCACGTGTTGAACTGTGTGACCACCTCATTTAAAAGCTTATATAATGAGAAGGTAACACAATTCAACACGGTAACATAGCTTGCTGAGATCTTGAGTTCAAATATGACCGTCACCTAAAAAGCCAAAAAAAAACATTTCCACGTGTTTGTTCCACAGTTTAAGCTTTTAGATGAGATTGTCACAAATTTTAATATGGTATTAAAGTGGACAAGAGGTACGTAACTTTTAGATGAGATCGTTATACACTTTAACATGAAGTACATAAAATGCAGAGAAAGATAAACAGATAATGAAATCATCAAGAAAAGCTCTAGCATATTAGAGAAAAAGAAACCAACGTACCCTAACGAAGCAGTCATGAAAATGCAGCCTGATAAGGCCAGCAGCTATGCCTGGATTACGAGAAATGGCTTTGTACACAACATTTCTCACAATGGCTTCAGCAGAGGGACAAGTATGGTGATAGTAACCTACTTCAAGCGGACAGGAGGGTGGTCGTTTGGCCAACGACGATACTGAAAGAGATAAAATCAAGCAAGAAACAAGTAGAATAACAGAACAATTGAAGCCCTTGGAATCCATTCTATTGTGGATCAAGAGCAGTTAGTTAGTATGACTTTTTATCTCAATAGCTCTAATCAAGTGATGGATAATTTATGAAACACCATGAAGCATTTTATAGTTTGCAATATGTAATGGAGGAATTATTTTTCAATATTAGAAACAGAACATGATTGCCTGTAATACTAACTGCAAAGTTTGAAGTTTTCTTTTAGTTTGTATGACTTTTGAAGAGCTCCGCAGCTACCACATTTTTATATCCATTGAGAAGTTTAAGTTGACAGTCCTTTTTTATGATTCTTAAGAACACAACAGGCTCTTCTCCTTCGTGTCAAACAGACACAGAAGGGAATCTCGTTGAGTTCTTACAACTAAAGGGGATTACAGAACGAATACGTTTCTTTTTCATATGATTCATATTATCAAGTGCACTCATCCCAAATTTCAGCCCGTGGTAACAAAAATCTACCTATAATTTCTTTCGAGCTTAACTTCTATACAGTGACAATATTATTTTTTTACACTATCAAGTCGAAAACTACATGTTATAATCCATGTTAAGTGTGACTAGTAACCTGAAAAATAAGGCGACTAACCTCCTACAATAGGTTAACGTACATTGATAAGGTAGAAGTTTATTGGCGCTGTCAGTATATATAAGTTAAATACATTAAACAAATCCCATTTGAAAGTTGTTTATTTGAATAGTTGGTAGCCACTATGTTCTCTATTCATGTCAACTCCTTATTATATGTTGTTAAAAGTCTTGACTTTTTCCATCTGATTAACTGTTTTTTCTGATAAACTTATTCCACCAACTCTTTTCCTGTTATATCAATGATTAAGTATAAGTCTAAAGTTGGTCCTTAATTAATGAGTTCAAGAAATTTTCTTAGACTCAAATAAAAAAGAGCGAAGAGTCAAAGACACATCTAAAGTATTCTGTTTTTTTGAGTTTCATATCTGAATTATTAAGTGTCAAACACCACCTCGACTATCAGTTATTTCCTTTTCCTACTTGAACGATGGTGACATTTCAGACAACTGATAGTTGAGATGTGTTTTCATAAGTATTTAGTGATAGTTCAGGTAGAAAAAGTAAACACCTGATTGTTCAGATAGAAAACTTAAAAAATCGAAATACTTTAGATATGTTTTGCCTTTCACTCAACAAAAATAAGAGAATCTAAAGTGCATGTTTGTGATAAACATTTAAGAGCGCATCAAAGATATGACAAGAGAATGATTTTCTTTATTATAGCAATGTTGTCTAAAGCAGTTTGTGCGCACCTCAACTATTTCATCATGTACCTACTTTCTCCCGCCGACACGGATATTACCATATCATGTAACTTTGCCCACTAAAACTTACAATGATCTCGGAGTAGGTTCTAACTCCATTATTGGTTATTTGGAATCTAGAATGAAAATAAGCCACAATAAATTAATAAATACAGAAATAGACCTTTTTTTAATTTGATACAAAAACAAACTTAACGAACTAATTTAGTTCGTTATGCACTTTTTTTTTTTTTTTTAATTTGACCAAAGACTTATGAGTCATAGTAATTCAAGTCATTTCAGTGTCCGGTATTCACATTGAATTAATTCAAATCCACACAGTGTAAGACCCATTTACGGGAGAAGTGCTCCCTAACGAGATTTTTTTCATACCCAAAGCTAGAATTCGAGACCTCTAGTTAAGGATGGTGAACCTATCCTCAAAACAGATTCAAACACTCAGATCATAGTAGTCATGATCCTCATGGATTAAGATCATTCAGATCTTCCTACAATTTCTGTGACCAACACTTCCAATTTGTTTTATCATATGTTTAACTAGAGAGATAAAAGGCAATATCATTTGCAACAGTTATAGTATAAGATGGATAATTACATCAACTAATGCATCGATGCACTCACCATTTGTATCAGAAGAAAACAACACCAACATGCTCAAGAACTTATTGTAATTTAGATTTTAACTATTAAACCCTCATATTACACAGAGGCTTTCTTGATAAAGTCATATAAAGCTCAAGCCCTTAACATACAATTCCAGGCCATTAGACACCATCAAGATGTACTAACAGCATCCGTTTGAGCCGATTCGCCTGCTTCCCAGAAAGATGTTGGCTTTCCAGTCTTTGACACGGTTCGGAGAACTGCATCTGGTTGAACATTGCCCTTCACGGTCACTTTTTGCTCCTTCAGATCAATGTCGAAAGTTTCTACACCTGAAGATAAGTTTATCAAGAAGGCATGAGTTGATATTTAGTCAATCCCAGAGCAATTTTTGGTAGGTGGAAGGAACTAGAACATATAGAAGATACAAGGACCTCTGTCTGTCAATTTTTGATGTCTGCCTTTTATTGATATTTCATCTATTATGAGACCTAGATCAAATAAGCAACTAACAGTTTCGTGCTTTACTCATGCCTAATGCTATCCAATAATCTCAGGCTGCACGATAGATCCCTTTAGCAGAATGGAAAAGATTTCCATCGATGATCGAGTTAGCAGTCAAAGGAAAGAATGTTTGGGATATGGTGTTCAGGGACTCACTGAAGCTATTCCAACCATTAATGGTACAGTCAACTACATGTTGTAGAGTGAGAAAGAAGACGAAGACTCATGAAGAGCACTCTTGTCCAGTTCTACCGAGTAAATTTTCCCATATAATCAGAAGCAAGCAAGCATGTGCAGTGCAATCTTTGCAGCAGTGAATGGGAGAATACACAATAGAAGCGTCCATATGACATGAGCGATGCTATGATGTATACAATTAATAGAAAATAGGAAAAAGATCTTACTCTCTAATTTCATTATATATGGTGGTGTTTGACTCGCACAAAGTGTAAGAAAGAAAGATTTTGACACATCAAAAGTACCCTAACGACTTGTGGTCTTAAACATGTCATAATGTTTACTCCCTCCATCTCAAAATAAGTGTTGCTTTAGCAAAAAATATTTGTCTCAAAATATGTGTCGCTTTAGGAATTCAAGACAAAAAATAGGAATTGTTTCCAACTATACTCTTATATTAAAGAACTACTTCTTAATAATGTTTAATTCCAAAAGAAACATCTAATAAATAGGAGTGACATAGTAAATTATACCTTGTATCAACTATTTTTCTTAATGGACATAAAATGAGTTAAAGCGCCACTTATTTTGGGACGGAGGGAGTATATGACTATAAGAAGCTCAAAGCCAAAGAGCACGTAAATATAGAAAAGTATCATTCTTTTCTTTTTGGAACACTGGAAAGAATGCCATATAAAATGAAACTGAGGAAGTAATATATTCTATTTGTAACAAGGAATTATGACAAAGGCAATCCTGTTTTATCATGACAATCTTACGCGGGAGGCTAGTGAAGTTAAATGTTGTAAAGCACTAGGACTCTAAGTACAACTGTTTACCTTCCATTTTCCCCAAAACCCTTTTCACGGCCCCAACACAGCCTTCGCATGACATGCCAACCTTGAGAACAACAGTCTGCTAGCACAAGGAGTGAAAAAAACTGATGTTAAATTGACAGCTGCAGAGACATAGAGTTATGATAGCATAAAACATAAGCAAATTGCACACTCATCACGTAGGCAGCACATCATGAAGCTGTTGCCAGTTTAAGAGACTTGCATTTTAAGGCTTCGATGGAGTCAAAACACTCACAACAACCATTCCCTCCCTCCACGGACCGAAAAAAATTCAAATTCGATCAATAGTTCCTATTCCGTTTCTCAGAAAAACTCTTACTGTAAAAGCACTCTTCTGAATCAGTTGATTCAGTTCCGCTATGATTCTACTACTAAGAGCTCCTTCATTGACGGAGATTGACATAGGGAAATTCTCTTTCTATTCTAGATCAACAATGATATTTTAACCACTTAAGGGATGACTTGAACCAACTCTTAAACTGAAAAATTTCAAGGAAAAGATTGATAGACTGAAGTATTAGTACTGAAAAAGAGAACCTAGATTTTTAGATATCTAATCTGAAATAAATATCAGCTTCACCAAAAACAGAAGGTAATGGATTAAACTAGCTAATTTATAAGGAAAATAATCAAATTAGCTAACGAATTGTTGAACTTAACTTATAAAAGCTCATGGATCTGCTGTAGACCACACACAGTTGTAAACATACACATTCATCCGTCATCAAACATTTATAGCTCAAAATCATGTAAAGCTTCATTTTTTCCCCCATTAAGCAAAAAAAAAAAAAAAAGAAATTCCTAGGTCATATCTTTTCAGCTGAAACAAGAATTACCCAGATCAAAATTCCTACTAAACAGGCAAATCTTATCAAACCATTCAACAAATTACTTCAAATTACCATCAAAACCAAGATTTTTACTTTCTTTACAAATGGGAGAGGAAAAACTGAAGCCTAAACATAGAAAAGAAGAGGAAAAAGCTCATAATCATGCTGCGGTGATTTTCCTCCCATTCAATCAATCAATTCAACAACGCCTTAATCTCAAACGAATTGGGGATTTTCTTCCCACTAACAACAATTTCATTCAAAACCCATTTATATTCAGCTAAAACAAAAATGACCCAAATCGAAATTCCAACTAACCATGCAAAACCCACCAACCCCTTCAAAGAACGAACTCAAAATTATGTTCTAAATTACTCAATCATAGCGCATATCAAAGATTCAACTTTTCCAAAAAAGAGAAGAAAACTCAAAGTACCTGAGACATAATGATGCGTTGAATTGAGAAGATATTTGAGAGGTTTTTGAAGGAAAAAAAATGGCGATACAAAGTCGAGAGAAAAATTGGACCTTTGATTTCTATGATACGAGAAATGTCTGAAAGGCTGCTAATATATACAGGAAAAAAAGTAAAAAGAAAAAAAGAAAAAAAGAAAGATTCTTTCTATATATATATATATATATCTTTTTCTTTTTTTCATATAATTTTAGTAGAAAGTATTTTCTTTTTTAAAAAAAAGAAAAATATATTGTGCAAAATTAAGAATTTAATACGAATACTGAACACTGAATGAAAAATAAAAGAGAAGGTTATTGCATAAGGCGACGAGCATAGGCTAATCGGTGTAAGGGAGTTCAACTGAATCCCCTTTTATTGAAATATTATACGATAAAAATAGCATAAAAATAATTGAGTGAATGGTGAAAAATACATTTACAGTATTATAATTTTTTGAGTTTCCTACTTGAATTACCAATTGTTTACTTTTTTCACGTAAACTATCATCAAATATTTATCAAATCATACTTTAATGAATTGCTCACTTTTCTTATTTGAAATTTCGTGATTTTTAAAATAAAAATAATTGATAATTTATGTGTGTTTGGATAACTATTTAGTGATAATTTAGATTTAAAAAAACTCATGCATCTAATAATTTAATTATAAAATTTTTTAACATATAATACTTTAAATATAATTTTCTCTATTCACTTAAAATAATTTATATTTTTTTTTTAATTTCTGACTCTGCCGCTCAACGGGACATATGAAATATTCGTTGGACCTAACTTTCATTTTTCCTCAATTTCCATCTTACTAATATTTAATTTTCAGTGGTAGTACATGCACTTTGTAATGTAATACTTCACGCAGTACAAAGGCAGCGAATATATATAAATAAAATAAATTATAAATAATAAAATATTCTTCTCCTCCTGTTATTTAGACCTTCCATTATTTCACATGTTTTGGAATCTTTTAAAAACTTATTATTTTATTTATATAATATAATTTTCGACAAACAATATATATATAGATGATCATCCTTTCTTATTTTTCTTATTTACATACATGTTTTATCTAAGTTTTAATAGCAAAATTACTCATTTGTATTGGTCAATGTCTCTCAAACGTAATAAATATTCTATAAAATAATTATGACGTCTTCAAGTTGAATCGGTCACTAAATAAATGTTTTGAACATGTGATTTCATCTCGTAATTTGATGAAACAGATCAAATCAATTGCTAAGTACTCATAACAAAGTTCGGTCATTTTTTTCTGAAGTTTTAGTCATTTTTACTTGAACTTTAGTTATATGTGTATGAAATTTAAACAAAAATAACTAATATTTAACTTTTTTATATGAATTTCGGATATCAAAATATATATTAAAAAATAAAATATAAATTAAATAACGGGTTCAAAATGCTATGGACCGTGAAGTTGAAAAGTGTGCCTTTGTATCTATATGCTTTTGACGACCCGAACCTTTTCTGAATTTCGGGTCTGATTCATTTCCTTCTCCTCTTCAAAATCCCCAATTCTGTTCTGAAAAACCCTAATTTTTCCCTATTGTTCTATGATCCTTCCCAATCTCGTATAGTTGATCCCAGTTCTTGTAATCAGGCTAGTAATTGTCCTTGTTATAGCAATTTTCAGATCTACCATCAATGGCGAAACAATTCAATGTTCCTCCGGTGATTTTCCCCTCCGATGGGAATCCCGGTGTACAACAACGCTGTCCTCCGGCCGCTCCTTTTCAGCCGCCGAGATCTTCAAACACCGGCATACCCTTCATGTCATTCGATATCGGCTCGGCGGCTGCTGCATCCACTTCATTTTCAACTCCCCAGTTTGCTTCCACCGCTATCGGCGGTGGCGTTTCAACTGGGTTCGACGATGAGCCACCGCTACTGGAGGAGCTTGGGATTAATACGAAGCAAATTTACCAGAAGACCCTTTCCATTCTCAACCCATTTCGAATCAAACCAGATCTTCACGAGGATGGTGACCTTTCTGGGCCGTTTATATTTCTCATGGCTTTTGGGTTGTTCCAATTGCTAGCTGGAAAGATCCATTTTGGGATTATATTGGGTTGGGTTGTAATAGCTTCGATGTTTCTATATGTAGTGTTCAATATGCTCGCGGGCAGAAATGGGAACTTGAATTTGTATAGATGTGTCAGCTTGATCGGTTACTGTATGTTACCCATTGTGATATTATCGGCGCTGTCACTGTTTTTGCCTGGTGGATTGGTGATCAAGGTGTTGACGGGAGTTTTTGTTGTATGGTCCACACGGGTTTGTACGAGGCTTCTGGTTGAGCTGGCTTCTTATGGGAATGAGCATCGCGGGCTAATTGCGTATGCTTGTTTCTTAATTTACATGCTTTTCTCTTTGCTAGTGATATTTTGATGTTTGCAGGAAGGAATTTAACTGTGAAAGTTGGCATTTTGCAGCCTGCAATTTAATTTGGGATTCAATTTTTGTTAGTTACTCATGAGAAGAGTGTAGAAAACTGAATTATGCAGTGTTAATTTTATGGCATCTCATTAACTTCTTCCAGTTTGCTTGTTATCTGTTGAAGGTTTTAATTAAAACCCTTCATGAATGAAGATGGTTATTGTGTTGTGCAAAAAGTTTGGATTTTCAAATTTATATGCCTTTAGAACTGTTTTATCTTCATATTTTTATTTTTCTGTGTAATACACTAAAACATAGAAAGGATTTTGTGGTGCTGTTGTTGATATGCCCTGATGTTATACTCCATTTTTTCTTGGCTAGTGTGGAGATTGCAAAATTGTGTGATCTTTTTGTGATGTACATTGAGAGCAAAGGTAAGTAAAAGACAGCACGAAACCAGGTGAAAGGCATCTATTATGGTGGTGAATGTTGATTCAGTTCTTAAATACCATCTAATCGCATATAGGGTGAATGGGTGATAGATGTCCTTGTCACTCCTCCTCCTCCTGTTTATCATGCATATTCTAGTTGAGAGAATTTAATTGCAACTAGTGATGGTAGAATATCTCAGGTTCAGAACATGATGATGGTAAAGCGGAAGCGACTACATAAACAGTATAAAATGTATGAGACTTTTTATACCAAAAAATAGTTTCTTAGACTGAAGCAAGAATATTCCTTTCCGATGGGACAGTGGAGCTATATTTCCGATCTGTGATCCTCAGCCTTTAAAGATTTCTAGTGTTCCCCACAATCGCGTGATACTTTGTGTTGTATTAACTAGAACTAAGTTCTTATCCTAGGTATGGGTCCAAATATTTGGATAGGTTAGTATATGGAGTTTGAACTTGTCCAAAAGCAACTTCTGTTGATGATTGTGCTTATCACTTTACCTGTAGTTTATGTCAGTAATTTCTTTTAATCAGTGATGAGATGAAGACTTTGATAAAGCAAAGTTTGCTGTCTCAGCTTTTCTGAGCAGGTTGAGGGGAGTAGACTGAAAATCTGTTGTTCTTATCATAAGATCCTGATCTCAGTTGTGCATTGTGTATTGGATAAGTAGGCTTGCAGAAAATATCTTATTTGGTATAGTGTCAGATATACCCTGTCTGTCCTCTCTATGAAGGTGTTAAATGTGATAGCTTTCTTTCAACTATTTGGTAGAGAAGTTCAGGAGGACTTTGGCTGCAACATATGTTAGTGTGTAATATGGTGGGGAAAATAAGTTTGGAGGAAACACTATCATGAGTTTTGCTTGGGTTCTCTCTTTTCTGGCTACACTCAGGACTTATCTGCACATTTATTTTGAGTTCAATTGTGAAGAATAGTGATCATGAAGTCAGCCTGTTTGCTGTCAAATTTAGCTTCTGACCTTTTGCCCGTATATTTCCCGTGTGTGTGACAAATAGCTGTAGGATTAGCGAAAGATCTTTGTACTAATGTCTTGCTTAGTCAAGAGTCTGGAGGAAACTCTAAATATTATGTACTTCACTCTGTATGGTCTATAAAGGAGAGCTTTGGAGCAACGATAAAGTTGTCTCTGGTGTGACCTACATGTCACGGGTTTGAGCTGCGGAATCAAAGGGTAGACTGCATACATTACAGCCCCTTGTTGTGTGGCCCTTCTACTCTGTGTGATCCATACTGATTCTGCAATTTGTTAGCCGCAGGTGTTTCAAGTTATAGTGTAAAGGTGGTTGTTTTGATGTTCAAATTAATAATAGTCAGATGTTTTGACATTCATTCTTGTCATCGCTCTTTTACTCTGTTATATTATGTGTGAAGCTTATATGAACTATCAGTTGTGAAGGAAAAAACTTATAGTTGAGGTATGTTTTGATAAACATTTGGTGATAGTTTAGGTAGGAAACTTGCACACCTGATAGTAACAATCGTGATATTTCAGGTGTGTTTTTAACTCATTAACTCTTTATTATTTTGTTCTACTTTGGTTAGTTTGTATTTTGAGTCGAAGTTTCATTAGTGACAATCTTTCTAACCCGCAAAAATAGTGGTCACATGTATGATACTGAGTATGTTATTATTATCGTTTTGAAAAACAGAGTCAAATGACGTCGTTTTAGGCTCTCTTGAAAATCCTTTTTACATAAAACGTGTTGGGAATTAGGGATTAAAGAAATCCCTAATTTTAAAACGTGAGCTGCACGAGTGAAGATTTGTCATCTACCTAGTACCCATTGTCTCTCGTCGCCGGTTGCCGATCGCCGATTGCAGGTCGCCGGCCATTGTAAGTTCCTTTTTAATTATGATGCATATATTATAGTTTTCGTTAACAGATTGAATGGAAAATAATTTTAAAATTGATTTTTTAATTTTAAATATGTTACGTGACTTTAAAAAATTACCTCACCTATTTTCTGTACTTCTTCAGACCCGACAGAACTAAAAAAATCAATGACTTGTTTATTCAAATTCGACGCAAACCCATCTTATAACCGAGTAGAAAAGGGATTGGATTTTTCTTTATTTGAATCAGGTATGGAGGGGTAACAAAAGTAGGCGTGGTAATTTTATAACAGACTCGTGGCATTTTTGAAATTAAAAAAATTAGTTTTAGAATATTTTTTTCAATTTAGTAAATATAAGTTTGCTAATGAAAAAAGTGAATCGGGTGAAAGGGCAAATATACTCCTCAACTTTGTGATTTAGAGTGGATATACCCCTTCATAAAAAAGTGGTGCATATATACACCTCTGTCGTTTAGCAAATGGTGTATATATACTCTTGTCGTCTAATAAATGAAGCATATTTTTCATTTTTCGCTAATAACCTATATTTACTAAATTAGAAAATTCTAAAAAAAAAAATTTTAAAATTTTTTAATCATGAAGTTGAGGGATAGGTATATAGCGAAGGTATATGTACACTATTTTATTAAACGATAGAGGTATATATGCACTATTTTTATAATTAACGATATATTTATTTCAAATCACAAAATTGGATGTACATTTACCGAAATTTTCATTATATTTTTTCTGACAAGGATAACTATCAGTATATTTTATGAAAAATATCTAACAATTGAGGAATTATGGATAACAAATACTAACTTAACTAAAAAGAAAAAAGAAAAACTAGTCTCAATTAGATAGAATATATTTTCTTGTTTGCCATCTGTCACAACCATTGTTGATGGTAAAGTTTATATTTTGAAAAAGATATTTGTACACATTTTATTGGTCCACTTAGAAGTGTTTTGGCAAGTTTTCATAGCCTAATCCAATTTTGTGACTCATGGCATCTAATTCATGTCACCCATGTGGGGGTTGACAAGTGGCTGCCACATGTCAAGCTTATAATCTTCTACGAAATCGATCTTTTTCAACTGTACAAGAATATGTGGAGCTCAGAATATCTGGAAGCACACGAGAACGTTTGTTTTGCTGATGTTATTATCAGTATTCGATATTGAATCATTCATAACGTTATTATTATACCTTCCCTATTCATTACCGGATTTTTTTTTTTCAAATTTGCTGGTTTTATATTATTAAAATTTTGTTGTTTCTCTTCCTCTTTTAGAGAAGACTTATTTAAGTCTGAAAAAAATATTTTACGTTACTGAAATAGTTTCTTAGGACAGTGTCCAACACGATTCAAGCGTTACTTGTACTTGAGTATTAATATTTTCTCCGTTTTAATTTGTTTGTCTAGCTTTAACGTGATGCGGAGTTAAAAAAAGTAAATAGCGTATTTTGAATCTTATGATTTTGAATCGGATTAAAAAAAATAAATCAAAACGAAGAAAGTAAATAATACTTTTACTGTTATATTTTTTACCATTATTCCCCTAACACTATGTACTTATCAAAGAATGGATAACTTTATCCCCTTTTTAGTAGGTAAGAAGTAGATTTAGAGATTTGGCTTTCTTCTCCCCACCTGTTAGCCTTTTGGACCCCTGATTAAAAAAAAAGAAAGAAAGATGAGGTTAAAAGTTTTGATCATCACTTAAATAATCTTGGAAATAATTTGGATTTGTATGATCGTAATTTTTTGTAAAAATGATGATGGTGTTTGTAGTGAATTTGTACGCACCTCAATTATTTTATTGTGTATCTATTGTCTTTCACTAATATAGATATCAGGTAACTCTATTCAGTAAGGTTGGAGCAAATAAAAAGAAATTACTTAGTATTTTGTCTCCTTAGATTTAATGCTGAGACCTCATAGTTACCCACATCATTCTCCCTACTATGAGAAATATTAATATTTTTTATGATCGAGAAATCTGTCTGAAGCTCACGCCCGTTGAGCCAACTGCAATCTTCAAAACTCAAGATGATGAATTCATCTCTCTACCCTTCTCCACACATCATTGACCTACTGTTAGAAATATTGATTTTTTTAATATAATCGAAAAATTCGTCTAAAGCTGATGCTTTAGGCCAACCGCAGCCTTCGAAACTCATGGAGATGAGTCTGCCCCTCTATTTTTCTCCACTTAAATATCAGAAGTAGTTCGCTTTCCATAGGGCTTAAATATGTATGTATAGTTAGAAGGCAAAATCAAATATAGAGAATATATTGTATAAAGTGACGCTTCTAGACACAAATGGTGGTGTGTACTTCAATCGGCCAGATGTTTTAAATTTTTAGTTGAAGTTGTGTTTTTTAATTTTAAAAGATGACAATGGTGTGTTATTGGCTCAATCCTTTTCTCTAACTTTATCAATTAGGCTGATGGGAAAGAGTAGTTTATAAAATGTAGAGTCATGACCAAATACCTTATTACCCAATTTGAGCAATTGATCACTACAATCATATTCAATATTTACTCTAAATTAGTTGCTTGTTGTCTTCAACAATGATCAAGAAAGCTGTTGTGGCCACATTTCTTGTGCTTTTAGCCTTAGTTTTCCAAGCTATTTTCCCCCCTCCTCCCAAATATTGTAGCTTTTCAGATGATCCATCTCTCACCTCAAGAATCAAACTTAAGGATGGAAGAAATTTGGTGTACAAAGAGTATGTTGTGCCCAAAAAATTGGCCAACTATAAAGTTGTATATATCCATAGCTTTGGTACAAGCAAATTCGAGGCTGCCCTTATAACTTCGGTATGCAAAATTTACTCAGTCTTATTGAATTTCTCCTGCCGAGGGTCAGCCGGAAATAGCCTCCCTACCTGTCAGGTAGTGGTAAGGTTTGGTACATTCTACCCTCCCCATACCCCACTCGGTGGAATTATACTGGGTTGTTGTTGTTTGTTGAATTTTTCTTTTTTATTCCCTTCGTTTCATTTTATATGGCGCTTTTTGACTGGTTGAAGTTTAAGAATTGACACATACTAAATGTATCTTTAGAACTTGTGGTCTTAAATATGTCCTGATATTTCTATGGTTGTAATAGCATATCATTAAAGGTAAAGCAGAAAGTGTAAAGTTAAATGTTTTCCAAATATAAAAGCGTGTCATTCTTATTAAAATCAGAACAAGTTAAAAACAAAAGAGTGTCATATAAAATGAAGCGCTACAACCTGTTTAGCCAAGCTTTCATAATCTACTTATTCTGAAGAAAAACTGTTTTTTGTCATACGCGTTTTTCAAAAGAAGTACTCTTAGAAAGTATCAATTTGTATTTGACTAATCAAATTGAAAAATGCTTTTGCTAATATTAGAACATCAATTCGAGCTTGATCAAAGTTTCAAAAATGCTTCGGGGGAAGGAACTTTCTTTTTTTTTTCCCAGCTTATGAAAAACAGTTTCTGCTAGTACTTAAAAACACTTATTTCTTTTTTCTAAAAACTTGGCAAACACCTCAACTCTTTAAAAACACCTTTTTCTAAAGAAAAATTTTTGACTTCGAGAAGTTTGGCAAAACAACCTATAAATTTGACCCTTAAGATTTGACAAAATTTGGACTGAAAGAAGTTGTTTTGTCACAGAAAGCAGTTGAAGAATTAGGGGTGTATTTGGTGTCATTTGATAGACCAGGTTATGGTAAAAGTGACCCTCATCCAAAGAGAAGTTTTAGAACTTTAGCTCTTGATGTGGAAGAGCTTGCTGATCAATTGGAACTTGGAAATAAATTCTATGTTATGGGGTTGTCATTGGGAGGTCAGCTTGTTTGGGGTTGCCTTAAGTACATACCTCATCGGTAAGATCAAATTTACCTCTGTACTATTCGAAATAGTTAAATTTTGCTCTTCGTTACACTTTTTATAGTACATTCATATCCTTGTTGTTACCAAATCGTTATATGTTTTCCCTTACCATTATAGCATAAAATGGATGGACAGTGCACTTCTGTGTTGCTTGAACTCTCCAAAAAAGCTTTCGTATGTGTGTTGGATCCTCCAAAAGCACGACTTTTAGAAGATCTGACATGCACCTATCAACATGTTTGAAGAGTCTGAGCAACATAGGCGGACTCCACATATCCAAATTCTTTAAGAAAAGAGTGAAAGATCAAACATGAAGAGTCCGAAAATCATCTCTTGAGGTTTTTTTATTTTCCATTATTGTGTTTGTAGCTTAGCAGGAGCTGCACTATTGGCACCAGTAGTAAATTTCTGGTGGCCTGGATTTCCAGCAAACTTGACCAAACAAGCGTTTAATGAGCAGTTACTCAGGGACCAGTGGGCTTATCGAGTCATGCACTATGCTCCGTGGATTGTGTACTGGTGGAATACTCAACAATGGTTTCCTCGATTTAGTGTTATAACTGGGGAATACAAAATGTCCCAACAAGATCTCCAAATTCTCTCCTCACTTGATAAGATGCAACTTCAAGAGGTGCATAATCGTTCTTTCTGTTATTATCTTATTGTCGTTCAATCTCAAAGGCGAGTTTTCACTTGGAACGAGAAAAGGTGAACCAAGCCCTAGCTTCCAGAGTTCTCTGCTTTCCCAAAGTCTAAGTTGGAAGTTACAGGGCTGGGAAAGGGGAGAGGCGATAGACACCCTAACGATAGGGATAGGTTTGTAAAAGCTCAACTTGTCATGATCACATTAGTTTACCGTAATTTCTTTGGTAGTTTAATGTACGGTCGCCCCTCCAACAGCAGAGCAAGAGAAGGTATAACTATGGAAACTTCTCTGCCATTTGGATCAGAGAATTGATGGAGGAATCGGGTTTTAAATTCCCAATCTTGCTTCTATCTTTGGGAAAATTGCCATGGTTGGCTGAATTAACCAAATGTCCCTTTTTAGTCTCCGATTTAGATTCTGTTAGATTTTAAAAGTTTTGCAAATATAGCCCTTAGAAAATTTACCCTTTGGGACAACATTAGACTCGGATCTAGTGTTTTTCTCATATATTTCTCAATCTTAAAAGACAAAACACTAGGTTGTAATCTAACATTTGCAATAACTTGTAAGTGGTCTAATGTTTTTCTCATAAGATTTTCAGTTCGTTTAACAAGGATCTTCAGACCGTGGTCTATAAAAGGTCCATAAGTTACAATAGAAATAAAAAGAGGATCGTTTACTAAACGCAGGGATACGTTATACAACAAGGGGAGTTTGAGTCACTCCATCGAGACCTGTTTGCTGGTTTTGGTAAAGTTGAATTCGATCCCAAAGATCTGAAGAACCCTTTCAGTAACAACGAAGGCTCCGTACATTTATGGCATGGTGCTGAAGATGGAATTGTGTCCGTTAAACTACAACGCTTCATTGCACAAAATCTTCCATGGATAAATTATCACGAGCTACTACATGCTGGACATATATTTCCTTATGGTAACGATAGTGTAAAAGATGCTATATGGAAGACCCTTTTGGCTGGAAAAATTTAACTGTCTTTCAAAATAGTAATACTTCAGGCTAAATGCAGTCCTCTGCTGTTCTGTTTGAATAATTAAGATAAGAGTTTAAGTAATATATCCTGTATCGGTGTAAATATTTTTTACACCATCGAGTCGTTTTCACCTGTTGTAGCAGGTAACATACTTATTTATAATATGTAACTCGAACTATTTTATCTCCTCTTTTCATTTGTCTCTCTGTAAAAAAACTGAAAATTAGAAAGGATTTCTGTGGTGCTGTTGTTTATGTCAGTAGTGAGAATGAAGACTTTGATAAAGCAAAGTTTGCTGTAAGATTCTGAGCTTTGGAGCAACGGTAAAGTTGTCTCTATGTGGACTGTACACCTCCTTGGGGGTGCGGCTCTTTTCTGAACCCTGTGTGAACACAAAATATTTTTGTGCAGTGGGCTACCTTTTTACTCTGTACGGTCCATCGCAGATTCTGCAATTTGTTAGCCACAGGTGTTTCAAGTTAGAGTAAATGGTGAAAAACACATCTGAAATATTACTATTTTTTGAGTTTCAAGCCTAAACTACCAGATGTACAAGTTTTCTATATGAACTATCACCAAATGTTTATCAAAACACACCTCAATTATCAGTTGTTCATTTTTCTTACCTGACAGGTAGGAAACTCGATAGGAAAGAAACTTGAATAACTGATATATAGTTGAGGTGTATTTTAATAAACATTTGGTGATATATAGTTCAGATAGGGAAATTCGTACATCTGATAGTTCCGATATGAAACTCAAAAAATAGTAATACTTCAGGTGTGGTTTTCCCCGTTCACTCCTTCAAGTTATAATGTGATGGTGGTTGTTTTGATGTTCATCTAAAAATAGTCAGATGTTTTGACATATTCATTGTTGTCAAGCTTCTTTTTCTAAATCAAAAGTTTATTTTCTCAACTCTATGTTCTTAAAGAATGGTGTGATAGATGATGGTGTTACAAATAGTCAAAGTAAGATAGTTTGAAATGAAGAAGTGCTACAAAAGTGTTATGTGATAGAGTGATGCCGAGTCAAATGAAAGATAAGTTTTATAGAGTAGTTACGAGATCATCAATGTTACATGGAGTCGATATTAGATTGTTGAAGTGCAATACATGACAAGACGAGAATGGCATGTGCGGATCTAATGATGGATGTGTGGTTATATTAGATTAAATAAATAAAAAAAAATTATCATATTTGATGGAAGGTACACATAGCACACATTGAGGATAAAATTAGAGAAGATTAATTGAAGTGGTTTGTTCATGGCATGCATCAACCACTAGAGATGCACCGGTAACTAATAGTAAGTGAAGGTGTTAAAAGAAGACGAGGTAAATTTAAAAATCATATAAAAAAAGTTAGTCTTAAAAGATCTACAATCTCTAGGGACAGAACACTTGGAAACAAGGGTTTAATCGAATTTCCATTGTCGAAAAAGTACAATATAAATAGACAAAATTTTATTTAAAATATATATTAAATGTTGAGCTTCCTTGATATAACACCTTCGTATTACGTCCAAGTGTGAGAGGTTGGTTGTAGTAGGAGTTAGGAGAGATAGAGGTAGGACGAAGAAGAACTAAGGGAGATGATTAGACAGGATATGACACAACTTCAGCTGACTGATAATACGAACTTAAATAGAAAAATTTGGAGACCGAGATTCAATTCGAACCAGCATGCACTATTCTTCGTGCAAAGCAAGATCGCCCTTATTTATTTCTTTTCATTTCCTAACGATCAATAAAGACTATGAGCACTTGTGGCATGCACGATGCTGAAGATGAAATTGTGTCTGTTAAATTAAAACGCGCTTTATCGCACTAATTAATTCCATAGATAAATTAAAGTATATATTATCATGAGCTACCAGAATAGATGCTAAACATATATATTTTGATGGACTTTTAGAATAGTCCGTCCAATCCTTTATTACGTGGGTTACGGGCTGCGTTAGGTCTATCCCGTAATAATTTTAAAAAAAAATTACTTTAACCCATTTTTTATCTATATAGTCTAAAATTCACTTCGCCCAACATAGCATGAAACCCAATCCGTCCCGCCCCGCCTCGCATCCACCCTACCTTATTGCCATCCCTAAAAGTAATACAAATACAACTTGATATATCTAAGAAGTCGAGATAAAAAGAACTTCTATCAGTAACTATAATTAAAAATACAAAAAAATATATATATTCATTATCATGAAAATAACAAATATTTTATTATATTAATCATTCGATACATATATGAGTTGATCCGAAAATCACGATTAAAAAGAAAAATTGAATGGACACAAAATTTCCAAATAGCATCTTTGCCAAAACAAGAAAAGTTAATTTACAAGATGACAAATAATCTTGATTTTGGTGAATCCAGGACAATTATTATAAACAATATATAATATATGTAATAATTATGTTACTTAATCTGTCAATGTATTGGGATGGGAGATGTAGATATTTGTTTTTTGTTTTTGTTTTTGTTTTTTTGTTTTTTTCACAGAATAAAATAATTGAACACTATCTTTCATATCAGTTTTAAAGAAAAACTTTGATTACTATTTTATTAATAAATTTATTTTTATTGAATTAAAAAAATTAAAATTAATTTTTAAATTTTAAAAATATCACGTGATTTTAATATACATTCTTCACGTACAGTTTTGATTCTTTTTCATATGCTAAGCACATGAAGATTTTTCATTGATAACGAGTAGCAATGAGATTTGATCTTAAAAGATTTGTTTGCTTAGATATTACGTTGAAGTGTAACCATTTCATTTAAAAGATCAGACCTTTAGAAAGAGCTTAAATACTTTTATTATTTAATTTAAAGTTCGTCTCAATACTTTCAAACCCAATCATAATGAGAAATTGAAAATTCAATCCTCTTTTACTCAGCCATAAATCGCGTACATATTAGTGCATATATATATATAATTTAAAATTTAGTGAATTTAATTAGAAACAAATTTAAAATTTATTAATATTAGTTTAGTAAAATTTTCACTTATATATGTATGTTCAAACATAAAAAAATCCACATGTTGCTTGTGCACAATACCAACATCCAATAATTAACATATATGATGAAAAAATAGATCTTATTTCACCTAATCTCACTTGTATCAATTTATTATAATTCAATAATTATTATTTGTGTGTATTCGAAGAATAGCGATAATAAATTTTTTAGAATTTCATTAAAAAATTCTAAGTTATTAAATATAAAATACAAATATAAATAAAAGGTGACCTAAAAGATATCACTGTAGTACCAAGTTGGTTGATAAAAATTATATTTCTTGTTTGTCATATTCATCTGTCTTTACCACCTGAATTATTAAATTTTAATTCTTTTTTTTCATTTTTCTTTTTAATTACTTTTTAGTTGGTACACTTCTAGAAGTATGACAAGAAACTTCATTTCTCTAATTGATTTTATTGTTAGGATGTAGTGCAAAAAATATTTTTTTCATTAGAGATTTTGATTTTGATTTCAAGCTATAAATTATTTAATTTAATAAGGATGTTTTTTTAGAGTTATGTAAATTAACAATTAATAATTTTAATGATAATTAGGTTATTGGATAAATGATTTGAATTATTGACTTAATGGTTTGATTATCGATCGATTTATTGTCCCAAGTTATTGCGTTATTGGTTCGGTTATCGGTTTGATCATTTTATTTAATGGGTGAATCGATAGCCTGATAATAATTTATTAAACTATAATTTTAGCCTTTAATATTTAATAAAGTATTTTAGCAAGAAGATGAATTGGGTGTCAATGATAAGTGAAGGTGATGTTATTCAAATCTAAATTAAAATTGATTGCTTTAGTTGGGTTAATTCTATATGTTCTTTCTCTTTTCACCCACTTTTTTCTAGCTAAACATACTTATGACTTATGAAAATTTTCGTGTAAGATCTTAACGGTTAACCCGATAATGGTCAATAACCAATTAACGGATATCTTAACAATTCTTTAATGGTTTAGCATGTCTACAAATCGATAACTGATAAAGTAAACCGATAATCTTTAAAACCGAACCGAACCGACCGATACACAACCCTAGCTTTCTTCACATAGTTTCTATATGGTGTAAATTTGAATTAACCGAGTTTCAATGCAGATATCAGATATCAGTGAGAAACTACAAATAAAAAGGATCGAATTAACAATTTGAAGTTTATTGTTTTCGGCATCAACCTCTAAGTAGTCAATATGATAATAGTATGAGTGAAGAGTAAAAAGTTGTTTGAGTTTTCTACCCGAACTATCAGGTGTTTACTTTTCCTAGCTAAACTATCACCCAATATTTATCGAAACACACCTCAACTATCAATTGCTGATCATCACTTTTCCCACCTGAAATATCAAGTAGGAAAAGTGAGCAATTGATAATTGAGGTGTATTTCGATAAATATTTGGTGATAGTTCAGGTAAAAAATTCACACACCTAAATAGTTCGGATATAAAACTCAAAAAATTGTGATACTTTAAATGTGTTTTTTACCCTCACTCTAATAATATTGATTCATATTCACATATATATAAATAAATAGTTCAGTGAATTTCTTAGGCTATGTTAACTCGTAAATCGTAACGAACTTTAGTTTTTGATAGATTTTTTGATACAATATGTATTATTATTTGAGGAATAATACGTATCCAATATAATCATCAAGATATATGTAAATTAATTCAAATATTACTTTTTTTTTATAAGAAAAAAAAAAGATTTTTTTCTTCCATCACGAATTATTGTCGTTGCCAATATATCACTTAAGTCATTATTCATGTCTCCTTGTGGATCAACCACTACAAATATAAATAATATAAAGATACATATATAAGTGACAAGAGTAACTTGACAATGAAATTAAATGAAATATTATTTTCTCTGGCATTTTTTTCTGTCTTAATTTATATTGTATTTTTCTTATTTTTTAAGATTTAAATTATATAAACTTTGATTGATATTTTAAAATGTATTTTTATCGTTATTTTGAACATAAAAAGAAAACAGTAATTTATAATATTTTTCGTATATTTTTTAAAATACAAATATTAATTATATTCATCACTCAAAACCGTAACTTATAAGTCATACAGATGTAATTTTATTATTACTCCAAAGCTCTCTTTAGAAAAGTAGTGTTTAGTGGCATTTTCATCACTTTCTTTAAACCAACCATTGATTAATCTCTATTAAACAACATATTAAGCACTCAAATAATTCATGAAACTTATTTTATGTAAAGTTGGTCTAATGACAATTATATTATTGTAATGAATAATAATTTATATAATTAAGATGTCTTAATTAAGTTTATGTTTTTAAGAATCCAGAAAATTACTCAATAAAAGGAGCAACAAAATGGCACATGAGAACAATCTACAAGTTGAAAATATCACTTCTTTCCTCTAAAGCTTTAAAAAGAAAAATTGCTTATTCAAACCCCAGGTAATTCATATCTATCTTCTTTCTTTTTTGGGGGTGGGGTGGAAAGAGTGGGGTGGGATAGGTTGGAGGCAGTGGTGAAACCAGAAATTAATTTTATTAAGGATGCAATATTTAAGATTTTATATATATGTATGAAGAATAATTTTTGATCTATATACTTCGCGTAATTTTCTATATATATAATATAATTTTGTTATGAAGGGTGTTCGAGTGGACACCCGCTACGTCACTGGGTGGAGTGAGAGGGAGTGGGAGTGGGAGTGGGAGTGGGGGTGTTTTATTTCATCAAATTATATGTTTTGTTTGTCTTGCTATTTTGTGGTTATTTTTCTTTTTATCTTGTTCTGATTACATTTCTTTTGAGCCGAGGATCGATCGTAGGGTGGGAGAGTGGGGCTGGGGCTAGGGGTATTTATTTCATCAAATTATATGTTTTGTTTGTCTTGCTTTTTTGTGATTATTTTCCTTTCTATCTTGTTCTGATTACATTTCTTTTGAGCCGAGGGTCGATTGCGGAGGGGGGATGTTTTTATTTCATCAAATAATATGTTTTGTTTGGTTTGCTATTTTGTGGTTATTTTTCTTTCTACTCATTATATTTTTTTTTATCCGAGGGTCTATCGAAAATAACCCCTCTATTCCACAATGGTAAGAATAAGATCTACGTACATTCTACTCTCTCAATACTCCACTTATAAAATTATATTAAATATGTTATTATTACTGATTTCTATCATGAAAGAATATTTATTTTTTTCGACTTTTATTTTCTATATGTTCACTTTCTTTTTTAATATATGGTAAGACATCAGTATAACAACATCCTTCTATAACAACATCTTATTATAAAAATCAAGTTCTTCCCGAAATCGATATTTTATCTTTTATTTTACCTTATTCTAATCATTTTTTCTTATAATAGCAACAACCATCTTTATAACAGTGCATTCTTTGTAAAATTATCCCTCTATCACATTTATATATCTCCTTTTTTGGTAATATATAATAACCGTCTTTATAAAAATAAAATCTCTAAGATTACTAATAAATCAATAATAGGTGTAGAGATTTTGACAAAATATTTTGATATTTTGATACACTATTTAGTTAGTGAAGTACGCACATCTTTGAGATTAAAATTTAAATAATTTACTTATTTTTATAAAATTAAGAAAATAAAATAAAAATAAATTTTATGCATATTTTTTTATCTATAACAGTCAAATAAAATTTAAATATCAAATATTATTATAGATATATAACAATTTGTTACAAAAAATGCCAATTTTTCTAAAAAATAAACAAGACAATTATAGAAAAATTTGACTGTATATATTGTGTTACGTATTTACTTGTTTGACAAAAGATTTTAAATTTTAGGCAACAAAAGATTAAAAAATATTAATACTATCATTTTAATTTTATCAAATTATCAATTAATACATAATAACCTATTTATTTATAATATTTTTCGTAAAAAATATTTTCATTCGTACCAAACACATTCTAACATTAGTAACATTATTGGAAAATGCACTTAATTATTGACTCTGAATTCATAAATGCTAGTGTTTGCTGGTGGACTGACTTCTTTTACTCACATTTAAGGCACTCATCTCAAAAGTTTTCCTATTTCGTCTGTTCATTTTTATTTATTCACTGTATTTAAAAAAATATTTTTATTTGAGAACATTGAATATATGATTCGACTCTTTTTTAAATTTTGCATATAATGAAAATCTAATATATGCATCGGATTATCATTTTTTATCATCGACTATATGAATTTTAATTAACCATATATCCCAAATTCTGAGACCAATATGTACATAAGTTAAAATCGGATATATAAATTTTCACTCATCATATTCTCCAATTAAATTTATTTGACACCAACATAAAAGCTTTGACATTATTCAACAACAAGTACTATTAAAATTACGAAACGTCAATTCCAAATAAGTTGAAATCAGTTATATATATATATATAAAAGAATTTCAGTACATTGAAGCTTTCATTATGTGCGACATCCGAGGAAAGATTGGACCACAAAGGTCTATAACTCACAACCTTACCGTGTATTTTTGCAAGAAACTATTTCTACATCTAATATATCTTCAGAGTCAGCTATATAAACACACTAGCTATGATTCAATTCTTAATAAGTCGGTATCAGCTATACATAAAACCTTTTGCTATTATATATATAAATATATATCAACAAATAGATTTGAGAGTTATTTCTTCACTTATTTGTGTGTGTTTTTAATTTCTCTTTCAGAAATGACCAAGAAAGTTGTACTACTTGCTTTACCAGTAGTACTTTTAGCCCTAATTTATCAAGCAATTATTCCCCCTCCTCCAAGAACTTGCAGCATTGCTGGTGTTCCATCACTTACACCAAAAATCAAGCTAAGAGATGGAAGAAATTTGATGTACAAAGAATATGGTGTGCCCAAAATTATTGCAAAGTATAATGTTATATATGTTCATAGCTTTGGTGGTAGCAAATTCGAGGCCGCACTTATAACTCCGGTGAGTTTGATACGATAGAAGTCATTTTTTTCATAAAATTTTTACTTTTTTTGAATTAATTTGGTCGGTTTTTCAGTGTTATTGATTTTAGTTAAAAGTATTTCCTAGAAGAAGAAGAAAAAAAATATATTTATAAAGATTTGATTGTATGATACCACCGAATCATTAGTAACTAGTTTTAACGACTAAGTTTTTGCTAGTCGTTAAGGCAAAACTTTTGGTGAAAAATGTTTTGACTTTTTTCTTTTTCAAAATATATTTTCCGTCATACCAAAAATACCCTCAGGGTTCTACATTTTTAAAAGACCAATGAAATGAATTTGTTTGTTTTGTTGTCACAGCAAGCAATTGAAGAATTAGGGGTATATTTGGTATCATTTGATAGACCAGGTTATGGTAAAAGTGATCCACATCCAAAGAGAAGTTTTAAAAGTTTAGCTCTTGATATTGAAGAACTTGCTGATCAATTGGAACTTGGTAATAAATTCTATGTTGTTGGATTTGCGATGGGTGGACACTTTGTTTGGGGTTGTCTCAAGTACATACCTCAAAGGTAACATCAAATTTTACTACTAGTAATATGTCCTTTTCTTGCTATATTTATTGTTTTTTTTTTGTTTTCTATTCGATGTTTGATACCTGCTTTGGAGCTCGATTAATTTCAATTTTGTGTCAAGAAGTTTCACTTTGAGTGATAAAGTGCATGAAAATTGTTGTTCTTTCTGTTTCCAAAACAATTTTTGTTACCTGCTTTGAGGCTCGACTAATTTGGATCTCGTGTCGAGAAGTTTCACCTTGGGGGATAAAGTGCCTGAACTTTGTTGTTTTTTTGTTTCCATCCTGATGTTTATTACCTGTTTTGGGACTCGACTAATTTGAATTTCGTACCGAGAAGGTCCATTTTGGGGATAGAGTGCGTGATTTTTTTTTGTTTGTTTTCAACCCGATGTTCATTACTTGTTATGGGATTTGACTAATTTGAATTTTGTGCTGAGAAGTTTCACTTTTGAGGATAAAGTGCGTGAAAATTGTAGCGGTTAGCTACTTTTCAGATAGATTTTTGAGAAATAGCATGTGTTTTAAAATTCATTAGGAAGTAGCTAGCCACTTTTGATGCTGAAACACCATGATAGTGTCACGAATTTCGAACTTAAACATGTGAAAAATTCAGGATATATACTATCATTAATTTTGAAATTCATAATCTGTCATAGATTTTAAATTTTAAAAAGTGAAACTTCATGACCATTCCTTGAAACTCATCTAGGATACTGTAATGGAGTTTCACCTTTTTAAATTTGAAAGATATGACAGTGTCATGAACTTCAAAAAATAGCTATTTTTCAATGACTTTCGAATCTGTTATTTGGTTGGCTATCTGAACTTTCAGCTTATTGGTGAGAATTCGATTCCCCACCTTGTAAATCCCTTCCCCTAGTCCTTTCCTTTTGCTGCAGCTTTCACAGTCCCACTCCTTCTCAGACCAGACTGGGCTGCATTGCCGTACCTTCATACCTTCACCCCGATGTCCTGTCTTAAAGTTCCCCTGAGCTACTTTATTAAAGCAGACTTTTGCTCACCGTCTGTGTCTTCCATTTCCCCTTCCTCTACCCCTGATATAATAAGAAAATCCAATTTTAATTGTGTTTTCTTTTTTTATGTACATAGATTAGCAGGAGCTGCATTATTAGCACCAGCAATTAATTATTGGTGGCCTGGATTTCCATCAAATTTGACAAAAGAAGCATATGATAAGCAATTAATTAGAGACCAATGGATTTATCAAGTTGCATATTATGCCCCATGGCTTATGTATTGGTGGAACACACAAAAATTCTTTCCTGGATTTAGTGTTATTACTGGGGAATTTAAATTGCCTCAAAAAGATCTTAAAATTGCCTCTTCACTTGATGAGATGCAACTTCACCAGGTACACATTTATTTAATTTTTTTTATTATCTTTGTTGTTCGGACTTTACAAAAATATCACCGAGCGCATACATGTAAGGCCCTCCAAAAGTTATCTAGTTCTTGAAGGATCTGACACAGGTGCACACACGCAGCAACATTTTTGAAGAGTCAACGAGCAACATATAACTTTTCGTTCATGAGTTAATTTCTCCGATGATCATTCAGTTTAAGTTAATTATAAATTAAAGATGACGTGGCATGACAGGCCACCCGACACTCTAGACTTTCAAATTTCTCAAATGGTTATCCAACTTACGGATTTTGACAAAGTCTTTTGATTTTTCTTAAATAAACTCTCTATTAAATCAATTCACCGGATACACTATTAAAAAATTACTATTTTTTATTAAAATTTTCCATCAACAAAATTTCAGTGCGAAAAGAAAAAATAATAGTGTTTTCACATGGAAAAATCATGAAGTTTTTCAATTCTTCAATGAGAATTTGTTTCCCACCATGCAGTTTTCCAGTGAATTAGTTCGGTGAAAAATGGGTTGGAAAAATCATTTTTTATATATAACACAAATTTTCATTGATTTACGGTGGAAAAGATTCTCTATTTCTAATAATGATAATATTTCTTTCCGTTTTTTTCTTCACCGGGTAAAATCTTCTCTCCCAATTACTCGATAAAACTTACTCTATAATATTTATCGAGCCGACTCTATTTTGAACCTTATATTTATATATATATATATATATATAAATATGAAATACTTCGTGCATCAAGCCGCCTTTTTTTTAATCCGCTGACTAGTAATATTTATTATATGCAGGCATATGTAACACAACAAGGCGCATATGAGTCACTCCATAGAGACCTAATTATTGGTTTTGGTAAACCTGAATTTGACCCTATGGATATGAAAAATCCTTTTACTAATAATGATGAAGGCAATGTACATTTATGGCACGGAGTTGAAGATGGAATTGTGTCTGTTAAATTACAAAGATTTATTGCCAAAAAAATTCCATGGATAAATTATCATGAGCTACAAGATGCTGGACACTTGTTTCCTTGTGGTGATGATAGTGTAAAATATGATATATGGAAGGCCCTATTGAGTGAGAAAATATAATTAATTGTTAGTGTTTTTGATTATTGTAATAATAACATGTGATGACAATGTATTGTTTTTTTAAAAAAAAAGATGATCTACTTTTCTTTCTTTTTTTTAATCTTGTGTTATACAGTATCTGTTTTGGATCTTGATAAAGCATTTTCAATGAGATATATACTTTTAAATTATCGTCAACTAGGTGAAAGTTCGAGTACTCAAGCAGCTGGAGCTACTAAGATTATCGGATCGTTAAGTTTTGATGGTGGTAGATCTAGGATCTTTTTATTTTGAAAGATAGGGGAAATTCACCTTTTATTTCGATATGAAATCAGATTGACATGAAGTTGACATTTTTTAGGACATGCAATTTGAATTTTTCCCACAAGTTGTGACAATTATTAAAATTTTCGCAATTCTTATACAATCTTACCAAATGAACAAACCGTAGTTCATAAATAATATATCGGAATATCCTAAGCCGACGCATTTATAAATCGCATATCTCCATGTTCCTTTTATAAATAAATATTTGAGATTACAATCTTTCAAATACTCATAATTTTATAAAGATTTACTAGTCAACAATAGTAGTAACTAGTTATTCTTTAATATAATTTTTTCACATGGTACAGACAAACACTTCACGAGAAGCATGAGTCTTTTTGGCAAAATATAAAATGATGGGTCTTTTCTTTTACAAAATATAATATTATGAAGCAAGTTTTACATTTTAAAAAATTAGAAATCACGATCATTTGGAATCCCAAATCATGCTTTTTGAAAAATTTGAGATTTGAAATTTCAAATCATACTTTTTGAAAAATCTGAGATTTAAAATCATGATCCCAAATCGCATATCCAAATCATTCATATTGCATTTCAAACACAAACTTAAAATATTATATGAATTTTTTACTTCAATCCTTGTTGTATCTGCTTAAATATATTTAACCTTTTGAATGAGAAAGTTTAATTATTTGTTAGTGGATGCTGGATTCTTTTCATGATAATTATATGTGTAATGTATTTTTTGGCTTTTTTATTTTGTGTTTGATATTTATTTTGTTAATTAATTAGAATTTCGTGTAGAAAAAATATATTTTAAAAAATAAAGCACTTCTAACATAGAGAATTCCTTTTTTGAAGTTCAAACTCGAAAGTTATCATTAAGAATGATATAGTACTTATTATTTTCACCGCAAAGTGTGTATAAATTTATGAATTCTCTTGAAATACAAAAATAGAAAAACTTTTGGTAAGGTAAACAACATAATTTTCATCTTCGAACATTGTGGTGTAATGGTTAAAATTTGTCTATGCTTAATTAGAGATTATTTGGGATTCCAACTCTAGAAATCAAAAACTTTTCGATAAGGAGCCGAGCCCGTCCTAAGATTGGAAAGTAAGTTATCTTTTCTGGCCCCTATGCCAGGAACCCGGAAAATTAGAAGCATTAAATCACTAAATAATGCATCAACTCCATAGGCCCTTCTACTTCAAATAGGCCATAAACTAGATCAGAATCATTTTCAACGAGTCAATAAGAAGTAATCCCGAATTAGATATCTTACTATCACTAAACCTGACATTATGTTGCAAGGTTGATAAGCCTGTATACGCATGCTTCTTGTCTATCACATCTACGTATAGAATACAGGATCTTGAGGCTATTCACGATAAAAATCTAAATTTAATAAAAATATAAAATAATATAAATTTTTACACCATGATTATTTTTGCTATTACTTGTAAGCAAGCAATCATCTCTAAGCACACGCCAAAATCCACATGTTGCACGTGCAAAATAAAAAAGCAAAAATACCATGAAGATTCAAAATCTTTTAACATTTGATCCGACGTTTTAATATAAAAATTTTAAAAATAAAATTTACATATTTAAAAATTATATAAAAAATTTAAAAATATATAAAAAAATTACGATAAAAAACAATTCATCTACTTCTCGAAATCTGTACACCTATCACATAAATAAATTGGGACGATAATTTAGTGGTTGAGGAAATCATATAATAAAATATAAAAAATAAAATATATCTTTAAATAAAAGTGGACATGAAAAACGCTATACCTAAGTAATAAGATACATAATATATAATTGACGTGTTTAGTCGTGCATTTTAAAAATCAAATATTTATTTATTTTTTGATACGTTAGTTCAATATCTCCCGTATCATATTCGCCTTTTCATCACGCATAGCTAAGTCTCACGTGACGTGGGGCCCACTAGGATCACGTGACTTAGACAGGTCCTGACTTTCTTCTAACATTTTAAAGGAAAGCTCTTCTTTCTCCATTATGTATTAGAGAACAGGAATTTTATACAGAGATCCACAGAAACAGAGGAACTTTGATTCAAAGTAAGTTCTCTGTATTATGTAAATATTTGGAGATTTGTTTGTGCGGATTGAGTTGATTTATTTGGTGGTTGTTTTTTTTGCAAATGGGTGTTATTGTTTTCCTACTCTCTCAATGGAAATGATTGTTTCTTGCTCTATGTTGTTGTTATTTAATTCGCGGCTCAATAAAATTAGTGACCTAACGTATTTTCTTTTTGCTGTTATTTATATGACGACTCAAACATATTAATGACCTAAGATTTTGTTTGAAGGGCGGTTCAAGCACATTGGTGGCCTAAAACTCTGTTTCTTGTTATCTCTCACTGTCTGGCTCAAAACTATTAGTGGCCAAAAGCTCTTTTTTTTTTTTTTTTTTAATTTATCATGTCCTTGTTAGTTGATTGGTGACCGCTAAAAAATCACTATTTTTTTATTAAAATTTTTATCGAAAAATATTAAGTGGTTATTCTAATTAATATCGGTGAAAATAATAATAATAATAATATAATTAGTTGAAATAAATCATGAAATTTCCCACTATTTCAATGAGAATCTGTTTTCCGTCATGAGTTTTCTCAGTGAATCGATTTGTTAAAAAATAGATGAAAAAATTATATTTTATAACATAAATTTCTCACTGATCTTCAGTACAAAAAATTTCTATTTCTAATAACGGGTGACTCGAGCATATTAATAGTCTAAAGCCTATTGGCTCAAAAATATTAGTGGCCTACAACTTTTTTTTTTCCTTTCTTATGTCCTTGTTATTTTAGTGGTGACTCAAGCACATTAATGATCTAAAGTCTGTTTTTATTACCCGACTGATAACTCAATTATACTAGTGATCTAAAATCTTTTCTTTTTAATCTTAATTTATGTTAATAGTATTGTAATCATAGAATACGATCCTAATCGAAGTACATTAGCAGCTTGAGTATATCAGTGGCCTAAAACTTTCCTGTTTTTTTTCATGTTCTTATTATTCGACCGACAACTCAAGCATATTAATGGTCTAAAATTTGTCGTTGTTATCTACTGTCCGCTATAACGCACATTTAATGGTGTAAAGCCATTTTCGCTGATGTCCTTGTCATGTCACTGGCTGTTCAAGCACATCATTAGTCAAATTCGAACGGAGCCCTTAAATTTTTTTTAAAATATATACATATATATATATATATATATTTGTTTTAAACAAAATTTATATTATTAATTTTTTACTAAAAAATATTAAGTGATTATTCTCATTGATTATCGATAGTAAACGAAAAAGGATAATAGTGTTTTCATATTAAAAAATTATAAATTTTTTTACTATTTTATTGGAAAATTATTTTCCATCATACAGTGAATAAGTTCGACGAAAAGTAAGTAAAAAAAGTTATATCTTATAATATAAATTTCTCACTTATTTAAGGCGGAATTCTTTTTAATTTTTAGTAATGACTGTTTGTATTTTGGGAGTTTGTCATTGCCATTTATAATTCATATAACAAAAAGATCCAAAAGAAATTTTATATACTTTTATGTCTAGTGGGCCACAATGCAAAAGATCTGTAGATACTATTATTTTATTGTTATTGTTGTTTTCATGATTCTCCTCTCAATTATTTTCTGTATGAATTTTTTACTATTAAATTTGTTTTTACATATTTAATTTGTGATATATTTTATTTGAGTGAAGAATTTATTAAAAATAATTTCTTTATCTTTTAGAGCTATGAATAAGACCGCATATACACTATTTTATTTGAGTCTATTGGAAAAAGCAAATTTGTGGCAACTCATGAGAAAGTAAAAGAAACTACAACGGGTTGCATCTTGACCCGGTGACTTACACTATTTTGATCCGATGGATTGATGGGTCATTTAATGATTTTCACAACATACATATAATTTTAATGAAATTAAATAATTAGTAGTAGTTATTAGTGTATCAATTTTTTCATTATTTTCTTTGAAGCAACAACATGTTCAAACAACATTGTCTCTCAACTATACGTTGAATTTCCTTTTAACTTTTCGTGAATTTTACTTGTTGAAATTTATTGGTGAAAATCCTGATTCTGCCGCTGAATAAGTAATAAGTTGTTTGTATTTGTCTTTATTCAGACATGATGAGCAATTTCAAGAAAGTTGGTGTGGCCTCATTACTGGTGCTTGTGGCCATAGTTTTTCAAGCCATATATCCACCACCTCCCAAAAGATGTAGCACACCAGGTGGTCCATCAAGCACAAATGCACTCAAACTTAGAGATGGAAGATATTTGGTTTACAAAGAATATGGTGTGCCCAAAAATATTGCTAAGTATAAAGTTGTATATGTTCATAGCCTTGGAGCCAGCAGATATGAGTTTGCTCTTTTAACTTCGGTACGTATATATATACTGACAGCGTAAAGAATTTTGTTAACATATGGCTTTCATAACAAGTGGGATCTGTAATTTTGAAAATCGGGCATGTTAATTATAAGTTACAACATGTAAAAGTGAACACCCACAATGTCCAAAATGTTTGGGATTTTTACACAAATAATCAGTCGAATTTGCTATTTACTTTTTCTAATTATATATGATTATACATATACTATACGTGAATTATACATCTGCTGGCTATTTTAAGTTTATGTAGTTGAGTGGACAACTATTCAGGTTTATTCTTTAAAAAACAAATTTAGACTATTAATAGCATGTTTAACCGAGCTTCTAAAAGACTAAAAGTTTTTTTTTTCTTTCTTTCAAATACGTTATGTTTAAAGAATGAAGGTGTTTGATCCATGTATAAGTTGATTTTGTTAGCTTGGCCAAACATGTTATAGGTCGATCGCATTCACCTATTATAGTAGGTGTATTATATAAATATTATTTCTGAAATTGCAGATTCCATTTTGATGAAGAATTATCTATAAATATATTTTAATGAAATGGAGCCTCGGAGAAATTGTAAAGTTGTCTCCATGTGACATATAAGTCACACGCTCAAGCCGTGGAAGCAGCCACTAATGCTTGCATTAGGATAGACTATCACCCTTCTCAGGATATGGCCCCTCCCTGGAACCCTACTGACGCGCGATGCTTTGAGTATTGGACTGAAATAATTATAAGTTGTTGTTTTGTCACAGCCAGCAGTTGAAGAATTAGGGGTATATGTGTTGTCATTTGATAGACCAGGTTATGGTAAAAGTGACCCTAATCCAAAGCAAACTTTTAAAAGTTTAGCTCTTGATATTGAAGAACTTGCTGATCAATTGGAACTTGGAGATAAATTCCATGTTTTGGGATATTCAATGGGAGCTCACCTTGTTTGGGGATGCCTTCAGTACATACCTCAAAGGTAACATCAAATTTTACTACTAATATTTTTTATGGCTCGGAGTTTTACCTGTGAAATTTAAAACTTTATATATATAACTTTTTTTCAAAGAGATAAAGTGGTCATTGAATGCTATTTCTATCATTTTTCTTGAGTTCCTCGGACCGAAACATTTTGTCTTTGAGAACTCGAAGGGCTAAAGATTCAAGAGTGTATGAGGAATTTCGCTACCCTAAAACTGTTATAATTACAATCGTCGTTCATCAGACCTAATTGAGGGTCATGTTATGATCATCTACTTACAAACATTAATAAACTTTCTTGACATTTCGAACTGGATGGGCATCAAACCTCGTTCACGCTCTTACGAATTTCCAAGACACCCGTGTTTAGGTGCATAAGTTATGGGTTCATTCGAATCTAGAAGCTAGCTAGCTTTGACTCGAAATTTTATATATGTGCTAAAAAATTCACTACTTGACCGGAGTCCCAATAATAGACATTTTATAGAATTGTTGAAAATACTAATGAGTTTATAGGTTGAATGTGCTCTCCAACACCATAGATTAGTCTTTGGGTAAGACATGTTCTATTTATGACAATTTACTCATAGAAATAGCGCTCACTGGCCACTTTTCGGATATGTTTTTGGAAAATAGCTACTATCTTGAAATTTCAAACTTCACAAGTGAAACTCCATAATACGATTATTTTTCAATTATTTGTGAATTTTTGGCTTCTAGCTCATGAAAAGTCCTAAATAAACTACTAGAAATAGAGATTTTTTCCATTGCAAATCAATGAGAAATTTGTGTTATAAAATATGATTTTCCCGCTCATTTTCCACCGAATCAGTTCACTGGGAAAATGCATGGTGAGAAATAGTTTCTCACTGAAATAGTGGGAAATTTCATAATTTTTCGGTATGAAAACACTATTATTTTTTCTTTTCCCACTAATTATCGATGGGAATAGCCATTTAATATTTTTCAGTGAAAAATTTCAATGAAAAAATAGTAATTTTTTAGTAGCAATATAGATTAGCAGCCTTTCTACCCCACAAAGGTGTAGGGGAAAGGTCTGCGTACATCTTATTCTTTCCAGACCCCACTTGAGGAATTACACTGAGTATGTTGCTGTTATCGTTGTTGTTGTATATAGATTAGCAGGAGCTGGATTATTGTCTCCATCAATCAATTTCTGGTGGGCTGGATTTCCAGAAAAGTTGATGAAAGAAGCCTATGTTGAGCAATTAGTTCAAGACCAAATGGCTTATAGAGTTGCATACTATGCCCCATGGCTTATGTATTGGTGGAACACTCAAAAATGGTTTCCTGGCTCTAGTCTTATAAATGGGGAATGGAATGCCTCTCAACAAGATCTTCAAATTTACTCTCAACTTGATGAGATGCTACTTCATGAGGTAAATAAGTATTAGTACTATATATGATATTTATTACTCCCACCGTTTCAATTTCTAGTGAACAGGTTCGGTGAAAAATGAGTGAAAAAATCATGCCTGATAACACAAATTTCTCATTGATTTGCAGTGAAAAAAAATCTCTATTTCTAGTAGTGAGTCTACGTAGACCTTATCGTCCCCTACCTTGAGAAGATAGAGAAACAATTTTTAATAGACTCTCGACTGAACAAACGAATACATACCCTCTTTTTTTTAAAAATATATAATTTGTTGACTAATGATATGTACATTTCATGATGCAGGCATATGTTACACAACAAGGGGTATTTGAGTCCCTCCATAGAGACCTAATTATTGGTTTTGGTAAACCTGAATTTGACCCTATGGATATGAAAACCCCTTTTCCTAACAATGAAGGCAATGTACATTTGTGGCATGGTGCTGAAGATGGCATTGTGTCTGTTAAATTACAAAGGTTCATCATGAAAAAACTTCCATGGATAAAATATCATGAGCTACAAGGTGCTGGACATGTATTTCCTTATGGTGGTTATGATGTAAAAGATGATATATGGAAGACATTTTTGACAGGGGAAAATTAATTAAAATCGTCTTCACGAGATGCCAATGGTCGATCCCAATTTGTTCAGGACTGATGCCTAGTTCACGTGTTAATCTTGATATGTAGTGGCGAATTCAGGAATTTGTGATATTTATTTCGATCGAATCTTATTTATATTCTTGATTTTCACTCAATAAAATGCTTGAAGACTACTTTTTTTATGTCATTAATATGAAATTACTTTAATTTCTCTTCTTGATTTTGATGATAATTAGATTAGTAACTTTCTTTTCTTCATTTACATGTGTTCTTTGTTAACAATTATGGTTTAAGAGATGTTATATGGAAGACATTCTTGATGGAAAAGAAACAAATTAACTTATTTTCATTAAAATAACGTATTCGGCTTCAACTTATTTGTGACTGACGTGCAGTTATTCATACATAACAGCGAATGGAAGAATATTTTGTAATATGTAATAATATTTATTTCGCTTGGAAGCATAAATTTTAATCATTCAAAAACTTTCCCAACATGTTTTAAGCACTTGTACTCATTCACCAACACATAATTTCATTCTTTATTTGCACGAATTAAACATAAAAAATTCAATTTATTTTTTTGATATAATCATGATGTTCGAATCAGCTTATTCTACGCAGTTGAGGTTGTCAGTGGTAGCATTCCAATGAAGTCGGAATTAAGACTTCCTAAATATAGATGATTTTCGTACTCCAGTGCTGATGTGACAAATGACATGACCTTTCCAATTGAATCATCAAAACCTTTAATTATCTTCCCATTAGTTCCCACATTCACTACCATAGCTTTGTAATATGCTCCATTCACCCAATTTATCAATTTGGGGAAAGTTGCCAACAAATGTTTTGTAGTTCTTGATTTGTGCACAAAATTTTGCCCCCGAGTCGATAACTGTAGCAGAGACAGATGCAATATATATAAATTTTCACACTGCTAAAAACATGCATTTTTTTTTTCTGAAGGAGAAAATCGATGAACTATCAGGAGCAAGCCTGATGTCGTCGGGTATTGAAGGTGGGTTATAGCCATTACCTCTAGTAGAGCTATCCAGAACGAACCATCAGGTGCAAGCTTGATGTTGTCAGGTGCACCAGGAAGATTTTCGACGAAAATCTCTGTCTGTCCTTTGTTTTCCCCTTTCAACCAATATTTCAGGCACCTATATCTGATTTATCAAGAAAGAACGAATGTTGAATGCATCTGTCGAGATATAATATAATTAAGTAATTAATTATGTTTTTCTCTCTCTAACAGCTTAAGCTTTTATGAGTTGGTCACATACTTCAACATGGTATCAGAGCATACAAATGTCCTGAGTTCGAGTCTGATTTATCAAGCAGGAAATGAATGTAGAATGCATATGTGTCGAGGTATATTGTAATTAAGTAATTAGAAGTGTTTTTCTATCTAACAACTTAAGTTTTTACATTAGTTGGCCACACACTTCAACATGTATCAAAGCAGACACATGTCCTGAGTTTAAATCTCATTGTCAACCATTATGGAAAAAAATTTTCACATGTTTGGCCCATGAAAAAGAATTTGAATTTGAATATAATATAAGTTAGGTAATTAAACATATGCTTTATAACAACTTAAGATTTCACATGAGATGGTCGCACGATTCAACAGCAACATCAAGCAACTAAACTTGGGAGAATAATTCGAAAAATACTTACTTCCACGTCTCGCAGACAACTAAATAATCTTGATTTGCAGACAACGCGACGCCATTAGCAAAGGCCAAGTTATCGACAAGGACAGACGTGTAGTTCGACAAAGGATTATATTCGAGAAGGAGGCCATGGGGCTTGGCCTCAAGCACATCAAGGTACCAATTATGGAGTCCAAATTTTGTACTTGCACTGCTGAAGTATACATTCCCATCTGATGCTTCCACCACATCATCTGCAAATCTGTCCAAATAAATTAGAGCGAAAGGGTGAAAAACATACTTGAAATATATGATTTTTCGAGTTTATATCTGAACTATCAAGTGCACAAATTTTCTGCTTGAACTATAAATAAATTAGAGGGAAGGGTGAAAAACACACCTCAAGTATCATAATTTTTTGAGTTTCATACTTGAACTATCAGGTGTTCAAGTATTCTGTCTGAACTATCATCAAATGTTCATCGAAACATATATACCTAAACTATCACTTGTTCACTTTTCTTACCTGAACGATGGCGATGTTTTAGATAAGAAACTCGCACATTTGATACTTGAAGTGTATTTTGATAAATATTCAGTGATAGTTCAAGTAGGAAACTCACACACCTGATAGTTCAAGTATGAAACTAAAAAAAAAAACATGATACTTCAGGTATGTCTTTGACCACCAACTCAACAAATTATAATTACGCCTTTTGCGCGCGCACACAAAAGAAAAAAAAACAGAGCAAATAATGAATTCAAACACTTTACTGACCTTATTTTTTCACCATTAACATGTGAAGCAAGAATGCTTACACCATCTTCACTAACCTTAAGCAACCCCTGTACATCATAACATATATTGTTAGCTATGAGAAGTTTCAGCTATGCAACTTCCAACCTGTCTGAAATACCTTTTAGTCAGTGACGAAACCAGAAATTTTGTTAAAGGGTATTCAAAATTTAATATATACGTGTAAAAAATAATTTTTGATTTGTATACTTCATATAATTTTCTATATACAAAGGTGTTCAACTGACCAGTACCTTTTACTATATGTGGCTACGCCACTGCCTGAGCCCCTCGGCTCTCGTGCCAAACCATATCAACAAGTCACAAAAAATGACTATATATCAACCATATGTAAATGTTCAAAACATGAACTTAAACTGATCAAATAATCAAAACAAGGGATCGAGTTGTCAATAATTTAACTTTAAACTTGTCATTTTTTTTAACGGTTCTTAAAACATTACCTCTTCTGCATCACAAACTATGATATGACCAGCAGATGATACTTCAAGTCCTAATAAAGAATCCCTCCCAATATACTTCCAGCTTTCCCAAGTTCCATTCTTGTGCCTTCTTTTGATCCATCCATCTCTAGTTGCTGTATACAAAATTCCCATTTTGTCCACTACTACATCTTCTGGTCTATCAAGAAATCCTTCTCCAAGTTTATTTGCCCTCTGAAAATCAACAACATCAAAACAAACGCGGAGTCAGGAGTTTCAGTTTATGGGTTCTGAATCGCAATTCTTTTCAGTTATTGGGTTCTCGATAGATTATTTATACATATTAAAAGCCAGTTTGGACAACAACATACTCAATGCAATCCCACAAGTTGGGTTTGGGGAGGGTAGTGTATGGACAAACCTTACCTCTACCTTGAAAGGCAGAGAGACTATTTCCGATAGACTCTCGGTTCAAGAATAAATATATCACGGAAAAAGAAATAGCAAAAATGAAAAAATAGATAGTAATAGAAATAGAAGTACAAGAAACAACAGATAGTAACAGAAATTGAAGAACAAACAACTACAAAAATAATACTACGACAACTAGTATGGAAGAACAAGTGAAACAACTCACAACTACCTACTAGTCTGCTACTCTAATCTATGCCCTCCATTGCTTCCTATCTAGGATTATGTACTCATTAAGCTAAAATTGTGTCATGTCCTGTCTAAAAGCCAATTTGGACGTATATATTTTTTCCTTTTTTTTTCAAAAGAATAAATAATAATCAAGTTTATCACACTGATTTTTATTTTTATTTTAACAAAAAGATTATTAGTTTCAAGTTTGATTTGTTTTTCTCATAAAACTTTTACTCTTTTTTTGCAAGTTAAATGCATATCCAAACGCAGCATCAACTTCCAAAAACCTTTTCAACTTTTTTATTTTTTTCAAATATCACATTCTTTTTTACATTCAAATGCCTAGTAAGTGAATTTTTTAAATACAAATACATAATTTGACCAGTCTCTCTACCTCTGAGGTAAAGGTAAAGTTAACATACCCTCTATTCTTTTCAAATCTCATTTTATCGAATTATACAGACTATATTATCATTGTTGTTACACAAATACATGATTTGAGCCAAAATTATTGAATTCATCCGAATCATAACTACCACAGTGGCTTTGCTCCTTAAAAAAATTAAAAAAAAATAAATTAAATCTCTTTGAAATAGATTACCTGCAAATAGCTGTTTGATGTAAATCCATTGGTGAAAGTTTTAGAGGAAGAAGGAATTTCAAGAATGTCAGGAGATATTGGTGAGAAGAAAAGAATTTGGAGTGAAATAGCCAGAAATATAACTATTAAAAAACTAGAAAAAGCCAAGAGGGAATCCATAATGTTTGATGTATTGGAGTTCTTAGATAAGATCTTATAAAGGAATGTTTAAAATAAATAAATGTTTTTTATAAGATGTATACATTAAAAAAAAAAACTACAAGTTATAGATGAATTTTTAAATAGTGGACTTTTCATCAAATAAGTGAAATATAACATGGATAAAATATAAAAAATGTGAGTAAATATTTATCAAATAAGGAGACGTGTCATTTTTTTTAGAGATTGATTAAAAAGAAATGTATGTCACATAAATTAGGATAGAAAGAAGGAGTATTTTGCGTTAAGATCGAAATAATCAGGTGTTATGTGAAAGCTAACTAAGCGAACCTCGAAAAATGATAAATCAAACAACAAATGAGCAATATACCAAAAGAAACATAATAATTCGATCAATCGACCTACAGCCACGTACAGAAATGAATAATCCACTGTATAAAAGATAGAATAAAATATCGCTAGAAATAACCTTATAAAATTCACTCAAAATTTCTTGGATATGCTCAGTCCGGATATATATATGCTATGACGTGAAATCCAAAAGAGTTGATATATCCTTAATGCTCTCTTTAATAGGGTCGCCTCATATTTTTCTGACCTCGACACTTTCAATTTCTGTATTCACCTCTAATTTTAATGTACATCCAAATAAAAAATTTGAAAAACTCTTAAATCTCTCGATTGTTTTCATATAAATTCAGGATATGCTACACGAAATTTTTCAAAAAAATAAAATAAAATGATAAAAAGTTAAAAAGAATTTCTTTAACAGATAAATACATTTGAATTTCTCGAAGTGCGTTTAGCTTCACGTGGAACAATTAATATGAACTAATAGTCAACACAAATTAATTAAATATATTTGGAACCAGAAAAAAGATTCCTAGACTATTAATTAGTTCTACAATTAATTGATCCACAGCTAACCTGTCTCCATTTTAGAAAAAGAATTAATTTCTGTGGGATCAAATTATTTATCGTGTTTTTTTATATAATATTTTAAAAATATATATTAATTGTAAAAATATTTTAATTATTTTATTTTTATTTATATCTTAAGATAAAGAGTAAGATGAGAAAAAAAATATTTTGAATCTTTAAATAATAAATAATTTGAAATTAAGGAAATAATATATTTTTGTACGAGTAAATGATAAAATCACATCTAAAGTATCACGATTTTTTGAGTTTCATATCTGAACTATCACCAATTATATTTATCGAAACACACTTAAACTATCACATATTTACTTTTTCTACCTGAACGATGGTGATATTTCAGATGAAAAAAGTGAGCAACCAATAGTTAAAATATTTCTTTAATAAATAGTTAATAATAATTCAGATAGTAAAAATAAAAACGCATCATTCAGATAGAAAATTAAAAAAAATTAAATATTTTAAATATATTTTTACCCTTCACTCTTTTTTGTATTTACAAATAGTAGTGAACTTCAGTTTTTTTCTTTTCACTTCGCACAGATATCATGGCATCTGGTTGATGATTTATGTGTATTTTGCTGATTAACCAACATAATATATTCTCTCCATTTTATTTTATTTAATCCATATTAATAATTTCTCATTCTTCTTAAAGAAAATACTTATTAATAATTTATTTTATTAATTATATATTATCTGCGTTCGATATTTATATCAATAAATAATAGATGCACGATATGTAATTATATATAGATTTTTAATATAGTTAATTTCTGTTATAATGGTAGTATTTGTTTGAAAAATTGATTATTATTATAACGAGGTGTTGTTATATATATATGCTAACATTTGACTGACATTTTACGTATAGATCTTATTTAATTGTTATAAATAAAAGTACGTAAAAATCTAATTTAGTAATTTTGTGTATCAAGAAGCAATATATTGATTAACCGATCTAACTAAAAATATAAAAAGAGTGTGGATATAAAAATAAAAAATCAAATCTTAATCTGTCAAGAATTTAAAATATTACATATAAAAATAAAATTAAGCTACTTAATTTTTCCACATACAAATATATATTTTAGAAATAATTGTACATATTATTTTTTTTTCTTTTATTTATTTTCCTTATCTAGAGTCGATTTCAATTAGTGGACGATATTTTTCCCTCTGCTTTAAAGTATCACCAATCTATTTGGATAACAAATAAATAAAATAATAAAATAAAGGACGAAAAAGACGATGGAGATAGATAACAACGTGTTCAAATATTCTAATGGTTGAAATTCACCGAGGTGCTATGGGGGAAAGGGGATGTGTACAATAATATTATATATGATTGTAAATATTTATTTTTTTTAAAAAAAATATGAAGATATGCGATTTAATGAATATTTTAGGATAACTTAATACACTTGTATATAAGTACGTGCGTCACGCATGTCTCTCAGGTTAATAAAAATAAATTTATAAAAATAATATAAATAATTTAAAAAATGTATTTGTGTAACAATATAAGAATTTAGAAAAAAAATTATAAATTTTAAATCCTAATTTCTAACACTTAATCATAATTAATTAATTCATATTTTTCACTTTATAAATCACTTAACTACGATATGTTGAATTGATTTGGTATATATACTGCGGTTAAAATATTTACCAGCCCCTTCTCACTCTTTTTCATCCAAGAATTTAGTAAAAGAAGAAACTTAAAAGGACAAAAGTAAGGTTAGTTCGGTGCATTGAATTTTTATTATATGCACAAAATTTAGAAAAAGGTTAAATTTATTATACACAATTTTATCATGCGTTTCTGCGAGAGGAACTAAATGCATTCTGCATCATTAACAGCAATACAACTAGAAAATTAACCACAAATTAAATCACTTAATTAGCACAAATCACAAGTTGAAGTAACTTCACAGAATAAACATTATTACACAAAAAAAAGAAGAAGAAGAAGATGATGATGACCAAAAGACCCTTTATTTGGACAATATTTGGTTGAAGTCGGAGAAATTTAAAAAGAAAAAAGAAAAAAATAATTTGAAGTTGAAGTTGAAAAAGCGTATTAATGATTTGGAATTGGAGTAGCAAACTCTAGAATCTCGGGATCCGTTTCAAAAACAGACATGTCTAGTTCGCCGAGCATGACTATGGCTTCAACACCACCTCCGTTTTGACTATCCATCAGATGGAACCACCTGTTGAATGGGCCCGTCGCGAGGCTCACTCTAGCTGGCTTCCCCCAACCAAAGTCCGTTTTATAAAGTGGGAACGCGTTCAAACTAAGACAAAAATAATAATCAAGCACATTGTTGTTGAATGGTGCTTTTGCCTTTTCAATTGAATCAACTACTTCCGAGATAAATGCATTTTCTATAGCCCTCGCTTTGTCCTGATCAAGTTTTTCTTTCTCATTCCGCAATTGACTTACTAATCTTGGACAATTTACATCCTTCTCGTAAGTTGTTTCCGCATAGAAGCCGGATACAATATTACCCGATGCATCTTGTGAAAGAGGCGGGTTGAGCCTCTCGCGCATATATGAAACTTGAAACAAAGAAGATGGTTTAAACGAACCATAGTTCGTTTTTCTTGCAGCTAGAGCGCGTTTGTAAATTAACGCGCTCACTACTTCAGTGCGAGTTGGATTTTGAACTCCTGAATCGAATGAGAATTTGGATTTTAGAGCATTTATTTTCGTGGCCGGGAATATAAACCTTTTCCCTAGATATCTCGAAGGTTCTTCTGGCTTGATAGTTGAAACTACAGAAGGATCATTAGATTGGGGGTAAATGGATTCTCCTACAAAGTGAGGAGAACGCGTTACAGTTATGTCACGACTCAAAATCCCCCAATTATAGAAGAAATTGCTAATAGTGCAGGCATCCCCAATCTTGTGTGACAAGCATCCACCGACTGCTGTTCCTCCACAATCGAAATAGCTAACTTGAGCTACCGCTAAATTTCCTTTGTCCGGGTGGTTCCAAGGTAGACGTTGCGGGAACGCCACATTTTCAGCATCGGTGTAAGGGCGTTTAAGAATTTCGGACATGGGACAATGGACACGAACATTGGAGACCTCAACTCCCACATCGTTACAATCAACAGAACAATCGTCCTTTATCCTTCCCGCGTAAGGATAATAGTATGAAAGGGCTTTCGAGAGAGAGTTCTCGAGTCGTTGAGACACGTGGCTAGGTTCAGACAACGACTTATCACCGCCCGTTTTTGGGTAGTAGAAAAATGCAAAAGGAATAGACATATCAAAAACTTGATCAAGGAAGGAAAGTTTGTGAGATCTAAGAGGAATAGGAGTTTGAATAGAGGGTTTGATGATTTTTTTGGAAATCAAAGAAACAAGTGATGATGTTGTCATTGTGCTTTGATCAAAGTCTTAACAAACACCATCTAGAGCATGATCTTCCCATCTATATATATTACTGAATTTAAGCTATGTACGCTGACGACGCAAAATATATTTACATAATCAGATTATTTATCATATAATTACGGGTAAATCTCTTGATAAACATTAATTTATAACATGATAAAATGGTAACTAACTAATTATCACATGTTATAATTTTTTGATCCAACTTTGCGTTTAAGAATCTACTTAATATGTATAAATAATTTATTTATTTTTAGAATTCAGAACCTATAAACTCAACATCCTAGTTCTATCTCGGGAATCGAGTATTGATCCATGTGTCGATGAAATTATAATATATTTTCTTTAGAAATTTTTATATCAACAAAGACAAAAATTTACAGGTTAGCTCTGATGCACTGCCACTATGAGATCAATAGATTATTGTATAGATTAAACAAATTAATGACAGGTTAACAACTTCTTTTTTAATTATAAAATGGATCAAATGGCTTTTCAGAATATAAAAAATGAGCTGTATAAGTCATTCATTTCGTGTGTGTTTGGTACGGAGGAAAAGATTTTTCAATTTTCTCCAGGTTTGTAAGGTCAAAATTTTTTTAAAACGTTTTTCTAGAAAAACTAATTCCTTAAGTACCATATTAATTGTGTCGTTTCTGTCTTTCAAGATACCTCATTTTCAACCACCTTCGCAACTTCTATTCTCACCATCCCCATCCCACCTTCAATTCCATAGTATTTGTCTGAGTTTATATATAAATATTATTAAAATAGTATTTTTTGTTTATGTGCCGAATACAAAAAAATAATTTTTTTAAAAATAATTCCTACAAAAAACACTATTTTTTCACCACTTTTTAGAAAAATTATTAGAACTGAATATGCATGTAATAGATACATGCATGTACTCAAATATAAACATATAAAATAACCAGGAAACCCTAAATCTCTAATGTGACAAAACAAATCTGCAACAACCATGACTAAGTGGAGAGTAATTTCTTTTTTTAACCATTCAATATCTGAAATCCACTGATTTAATTACTTTGAATTTGAGATGCTTAATTATATGTTTCGCATGAATTCATTAATTTTTATTTAAATTATTAAATCTTAAATATTAATGTGAACCGTATATCCAATTAATATTATAATATTAACATAAAGTTATTTTAGGTATCCATAAAAATCTAAAAGTTCAGACCTTTGAGTCTGAAGTTCAAATTTCGCTTCGTTGTATTTAATTAATAGCACTTTTAAAATTGCCTATATTTCACCTAATGACCTTAAAAATAGGTCTCCTTGAATTTTTTACTCTTGCTTTTGTCTTATGGAATGACCTTTAATTAAGGTCTTATCCGTAAAACAAGTAGGATAAAAGAAATTCAAAATCACTCATTTTCAAGGACCATATCACCCCCTTAAAATTGACTATTTGGTGCAAATTCTTCTTCTACATGGGACATTATAGCTTGCTCAGGTATTGGGACTCGTAGCAGAGGAAATTATGTCTAGTGTTCCCTAAAGTATTCGGTCTTAAATTTTTATTCTCACTTAATAAAATAGTTTTAAAAAAATGATCTTAACTTACAAAAATTTGTTGGGAAGAATTTGTATAGCCTATCAGACATAAGTACTATCATTTGCCTATAAGGCCGAATTTGTAGTCGATTGAACAGGTTCGCATATCTTGAAATATCCTAAACGTCTGTCTTATGGAAAAGAACTTATGTCTGAGAGGAATATATCTAATTTCTAACTTTTGCCTATAAGGCAAAACTTATTATCAATTGAGCAGATTCACTATCTTAAAATATCTTGAACATCTGTCTAATGGACATAAGTTCTTAACTTATGCCTGATGGAAGTATGCCTAAGTTCTAATTTTCACCTATAAGACAGAATTTCTGGTCAATTGAGCAGGTTCAGTGTCTTAAAATATCATGATCAACTGTCTTATGGGCAAAAGTTAGAATTTTCTGAAGCGGGAACTATTTTGTAAAAATAAATTATTAAGCAGGGCCAAAAAAGTCACCCTTTATGAAGGTCATTTTTGTTAGACTCTTTTTATGGAGGGACAAAACATCCGGACCAATCCATTTTAGAGTTATTTCTAAACTTGACCGACATTAGACTCGTGTAGGTGTTGAAAGGGTCATTTACACTTTTACCCTTATTTTATGCTAATTTTTAATTTATATCCCTCATAATAAATAAGTTTTTCATAAATCATAAATTTATATTTTCGTATCATATTATTTTATAAGTTAAAAACACAAGTTGATATTTGAATTGAAAAACGTGTAATTTTATGGTGTCGAAAGGCCAAAGCCCAAAAAGGATCTAAAGTCACGTGCAACGGAGCTCATAGCCCCACTAAGATCACGTGACCGCGACAGCTCCTTTGGGTTCTTGAGTTCCCGACTTTCTTCCACTTGTTTACCATTGCCGCAGTTCTTAACAAAAGCTCTTCTCCTCCTCCTCTGTATCGGAATTTATACAGAGATCCCCCAAAAGAAGAGCTTTGAGGCACTGCTGAAAAGTTAATTCTTTGATTTTGTTTTAATCACTTTTGTAAGTTTCCTTTCTCTCTCTGTTTTGTTTTTTGCTGATTTATGTACTGATTGTTTTTTGGAGATTTGTTTGTGGGAATCACATGATTCAGTTGATCTCTGGTTGTGGGGTTATTAATTTCTGTTGATTTTGCAAGATGGGTATTTTGTTTCTTGGATCAAATTAAACTTTGTTGTGTGCTTTTGTCTTTTGGATTGGTTGATTTGCTCCTGTTCTTCGTTTATCTGACTGCTAGAGAGACAGATCCAGGATTTTAAATCAATGGGTAAAACAATAATGCTACACCCATCCCCCCTTTTATGAATACCTATGGTTGTGTGCAGTGGAGGAGTCAGAATTTTCGTTAAAGGGGTTCAAAAATATGAAAAAGTAAATAAAATCTACTATATATACATAAAAAAATTTTAACATTATATAGAGTGTAATATTTGGCCGGAACCGCCGCCCCAACCTGACGGACTCCACGCCTGTTTGTGTGTGTCTTTGAGTCGTTGTGGAGGTATGGTTTGTATCTCACTTATACTACCTTGAACAATTCAGGTTGAGTTAGATTCAAGGTTCAATTTTTTTTTAAAAAAAAGAATTGTCTATTATGTTGAGTTACTCAGCGTTGGGACCCATGTGATGTTTTCTTTCAGGGTTGGACCTACCAGATGTTACATTGTATAATTTTTTTTTTTTTTATATACATAGTACATGTTTGATTTGGATATGCTTTACTTGAGCCGAGGGTCTATTAGAAACTCGAAGGGAGTTGTACTGATGTTTAGGGGTGGGCAAAAAAACCGAAAACCAAAAAATCGAACCGAACCGAATTAATTCGGTTTTTTGGTTTCGGTTTTTTTTTTTAAAATTTCGGTTTTTCGGTTCGGTTTTCGGTTTTCAGATTTCGGTTTTTCGGTTTTTCGGTTTAACCAAAATTTTACATTTTTTTTTAAAAAAAAATTATAACTTAATTTCAAAAAAATAAAAATACTACACCCAACCCAAATCTCAAAGCACATTTACATTTAGAGAATTATTTATATAATTGATACAATTGCTTAAGTTTTTTTTACAAATAACAAGTTTTATAATAGTTTTAACATGTTAAGAAAATTCTTACTATTATTAATATGCTTTGAAAGAAAAATGAAATATATAATATTTATTTAACAAGAAATTAGGGACCATAGATTATTAAAATCTTAAAAGACCCTTAACTTTTTATTGGTTTTGTTATAAGGATATTAAGCATATGAGAAAATTTATTATCAAAAATTCAAATGTTATGTATGTACTACTAAATGTAAATCAATTGATCCAACTATTTTCTTTATTTAAAAAGTTAAAATTAAGCTTAGTTGAATTAAACTTTAGAATTCAAACTTAAAATAATTTATTTTGAATTTAAAAAGATAAAACAACTCATTTTTAATTTAATAAGTAGCTCATTTTGTAAGTTAAAAAATAGCCCATTAATTAGGCCCATAACCGAAAAAACCGAATTAGAAAAACCGAAAAAACCGAACCGAATTTGAAAAAAATCGAACCGAACCGAATTAGTTTGGTTCGGTGTTTGGTACACTACATGAAAAACCGAAAACCGAAAAAACCGAACCGAAATTTAAAAAAACCGAATGCCCACCCCTACTGACGTTTGTTTGAATCTTGGCCCTGGTGCTGGTTGAGGAAGTTGGATAAACTCGTTATAATTTAGAAGCCAGCAGCCTTAGCCTACTATGCATGAGTATGTATATGTCTATATCATGCAAAGAAAAACATGCTAGTTACTTTTCAAGCTTACCTTTTTTTTTTTACAGAACTGCTTCATTCATACAGAAACATATGCTTCCAGTAAAAGAGCAATTGCATATTTAGACAGTATATCAACAAGCATCATAACTTCGAGTCTTGTAAGTTGAATACCATTTGACAGTTATTTATGAATGAACGAATTGAGAATCAGTGTACTCTTAGTATTTGTAAGCAGCAAGAATTTGTCAAAAGAAGATATTAAATTGAATTGTTGCTTATTTAAAATCAACTATTATTTAAGTTCTAATTTGTAGTTAAGAAGAACCTGGTTCAAAGTTTCAATCCTTCAGAGAAAACTTTTGAATTTAAAAAAGAAAGAGGTAGGATAAACTTGGAACAAGGTGTGGGGAAGTTTAGGAAAAATTTGTGTCTGTCCGTGTGTAGAAAGCAAACTTACTATTTAATAAGGATCTAAAGTCATGGTAAATCAAAGAGAGGAGAAGCTGCATTTGGTTGCTTCTTTCCTCACTTAAGATATGAAATGAATTTCCCATTGTAAAAATAAAATCTCACTTTGAAGTCTATGTATCTAAAAATCAGGCAAAGATACAACTCCTATAAGCTCAGGCCTTGTAAATTGAACCTTTGCACTTGAAATATTTGTGACTTATTTCCCGCGGGGGTTAGTTCATTTGTCAAAGGTTGAGTGTTTTGTGTCTTAGGTTGGTCCAAGTCCTGCCTCAAGCGAATGAAGTTCAGTATTTTAGTGGAGAGAGATAGAGGTGCGGTCCCATCATCGTGGAGTTCCCGATGTTGCAGTTGACCCAAAGGGTTGGCTCCAGAAGGACTTCCTTGATTATCAAAAAATATGTGTGACTTACTTTTCAAAAAAAAATAAAATCATGTTTGACTTATTTTAAAGGAAAAAAATGAACTTAAAATATGTGTGATACCATTGCATTTGCCAAGATACGGAAGTGTGCTAAATGGTAAAGTTGAGTGGCTATTGAACTGGTCTATTTCTCTGCCAGTGGGAATTCTAGGTAATTAAAACTAAGGTTATAAGGTGAAGGATAAAGCCAGTAGTGAAGTGGGATGGGTTAAGGGGATGCTGATCCAAGATGTTTTGAAGGGGATATTATTTTCCTCTTAAATTCGTTTGGAGAGTATAGATAAAATGGTTCTGTTGGGTTCTGGAAACAACTTACTTTTCACTTTCCCTACACTGTCATCGTCTCCATAAATTCAGTACTTAGTAATCAAACTTGAAGTTCGTCTTGCAGCTGACACTTGTGAAAACTAAGCTTGCTTACACGTGATTTATCCCTGCATACGACCATATACTAATTAAAGTGGAGTCCTGTAATGAGATAATGCTAAGCGTGTGGGCCTTTTACCACCGGCTAGGAGTTTTGGTTTACCATTGCTTTCCATGGCATATCCAGGGAATAGTTGGACGCTAATGAAATTCAAGTTACTCCCTGGTTTGAAACTGTGTTGGTTATGAAATGGAATAAAGAAGTTTTACACAGTCTTCATATTCCGTTTCTGAATGATTCTGAAACTATCAACTAAATGTGTCCCAACAAAGGAGTTTCGAGAAACATCATTAGGACTTTGTTTCATCTGCCTTTGCAGAATACATGCTTCTTTTGTTATTCAGTGGAAAGATTTTCTGCTAGATTATGGTTTATAATGTTGACAGACTAATTTACCTTTGATTGATCAAACAAATCTATGTAGGTGCAGGTATGTCGACTGTAACCATTCCTTCAGGTTCGTTGCTCAAAGTTGCACCATCAATTAGATCCTCTGCCATTACCAAGTCCCAAGTCTCTTTAGGTTCCGTAAAGACTATTTCTAAAGCATTTGGCTTGAAGTCGTCCTCCTCCTCCTTCAAAGTTTCTGCAATGGCAGCGTACAAGGTGAAACTGATCGGTCCTGATGGTAACGAGAATGAAATTGAAGTCGCTGATGATCAATACATCCTCGATGCAGCAGAGGAAGCTGGAATGGAGCTGCCTTACTCATGCAGGGCTGGCTCTTGCTGTACCTGTGCTGGTCAGTTGGTTTCTGGATTAGTCGACCAATCCGAAGGTGCATTTCTCGACGATGATCAAATGGAGAAGGGTTATTTGCTGACTTGTATCTCGTACCCAAGATCCGACTGTGTTATTCATACACACAAGGAAGCAGACGTCGTTTAAACAAACTTTCTAGTTCATTTTGCTTCGAGGGGACCTCGAAAACTGAAGAGTGACACAAATCTTGTGCCATAGACATAGAATAGAAATAAATTTGTGTCTGGTTTATGGCATATCTCATGTTGCAATTTGTTAAGTTTTTGGCAAACACCATATTGCTCTCTAAACTAATATCCATTTGAAAACTGTTGAATTTGAGGTTTCTTTTCTTTTTTAAATTTATTTATTCAGAAGTTTGGCTCATTCATGTCCTCGCTGTTATAATTTTGGTTCGAAATTGCCCTTAGTCATTAACGGCGGGTAAAGTTAGACTTTTTCACAAAGTGCAAATACTAGTTTGACGATCTTGAAATATTGGTGAATAAGAACTCGTTTGAGGAGTATTTTAAGTGAAATAATGATTTTTGTTTACAAAATATTAAACTTCTTTCCCAAATGGAATTTACTACTCCCCTCGTCCATCTTTACTTGTCCTATATTGATTTGGCACGCCTCTTAAGAAACAATAAATAAAATGATGATTTTAATATTTTACCCCTTGAAGAGAGTAATAACAACTCCAACTTTCAAGCGAGGGGAAAGGGGAAGGTGTCTCTTTTCTGTAACGGAAAAAAAAGGAAGCAGATTTGACTCGGCACAATCATTTTTTATTTGTTATTCAACAATTGTTTTTTTTAAAAAAAAAAAAGGTGACCAAAATGGAATTGTTTAAATTTGCATAACAACCAAAACCAATCAACATGGCTAATAAATATAATCTTTTCACCTACTGAGAGAAGAAGCATCTTTCCTAAGAAAACAACAAGTAGCATAAAAAGCCAAAATCCAAAAAAAAATTATAAAAATTTCAATTAAATAATTCTCAAACGTATAGATATATTATCTCTATCATTAAAAAAAATACAAATATATTTTTTTAATTCAACATGCCAAAAACAAGTTCGAAAATTTACGACTCTGACCATCGACGAGTCGTCGATCGCTTCAGGACTGCTGAAACGGAGGGCTCCGATTCAGCAGTCCTTACACTGGTTCCTCCTTTTTCTCCGGACCGGATTTTCAAAGCCGCCCGTACCTTTTTCCAGAACCCGGTTCTTACCGTCCTACTACTATCTTTCTTTGACTTGGACCGGCGGACCCTCCCGGTGCAGGACACTTTTGGAGAACCCGGTTCAGATACCTGCCTCAATATCTTTCTTCCCGGTTCAGACCGGCTTCTAGTGAACCGGGACTTCGGTTTCCCGGCCTTGAAGTTGTTGACCCGGGGATTTCCTTCAGCCGAGAAAGATTTTCGAGTTTTGGGAATGGAGAAAAGAGATGGATTTTGCTGATTATTGTGAGATAAAATTTTGGAATTTTTGTTAGTAGTATTGGCTTTGCCTGAAAATGCAAATTTCATTGAAGATTTTCTTTGCATGGCTGCATTTTGATCAAACCAATCTCTTTCTGAATCTTTAGAAAGCCAAAAAGATTCTGGTGGATCATGATAAGAGAATCTCTCTAGAGAATAATTTTCAACATGTTCTTGATCTTGATCAATGTTTGTTAGATGAGGTTGTAGAGACATATGTTGTTGTTGTTGTTTGTTGTTGTTTTCGGAAGACAAGTAAGTCTTAATAACGAAAGATATATTAAGATGATCTTGTCTTTTTTCTGTTTCGACTAATTATTGGTTGAAAATACTAGACAGGAACGAAAAGCCAAAAGCCTTACAAGCTCTATACGCTAACAAAGTTAAAGCTTGATGGCTTTTTGAAATCCTTTTACATAAAAAGAAAATATTATTGAAATTTCAAAAACTTCGAATTATCTAAAAGGGAGAAATTTTGAATGTGTTGTGAGAGAAAAGATAGGAGAAAAAGAGTAAGATATATATAAGAGGGAAAATAAGAGAAGACTTTTTTTTTTTTTTTTTCAAAGTAGGCAGGTGAAGGAAGAGAATAAGAAAAGTCTTTAATTCCCACATGGTATTTAATAAGAATTTGATATATATCATGATATTCCTGGCGGTTGCAAGGGAAAAAATCCGTCTTTAATTCTATTTAACGATGAATTATTTAAAAAAAGAAAAAGAAAATCTGTTATCTGCTATTTAGCGACGTATTATAAGAATAAAATCTATTAGCTACGGGCTAATTTGTGATAGATTATTTGTTTCTTTTTCTTTAGTATATTTGTGATATAACTATAAGACTTTCAAAATTTATGAAACTTAAATATATCATAACATCGATCTACGTACGTGGTGGCTATAAACACTTATCATGCACTAATTAAACTAAAATAAAAAAGTTTTAAGTTAAGTTAAATTAAGTTATTATCAAAATTAGAAAGAACGAATATCATTCTTTTTAAAACAAATTAAGAAAGAAATAGGATCATCATATAAACTGAAATGGAAGGGAGTGGAGGTGAATCTAGAGTGTTGTCTACGAGTTCACGTAAATTTAATTATTATTATTTTCAGACCTCATATATAATAGTATATACTTAATTATTATTATTATATATTAACTTGAGATCATTATATATGCATTTATAAATTTTAAATTCTGAATTTATCATTTTATTATTATCTTTTTTTAAAAAAAAAATTGACATGTTTGACTGTTTTGTCTCCATGCAATCATGCATATATTTTTGGAGGTCTTTGCAAAAAGGTGGCTGCATGTTTAATGAGACTCTCCTGTTCTATTTGTTTAATTAAGAATATTATTTCAACATATATATATTAGTTGAAAATGAAAACTATGTTAGTTATTATATGGTTTTGGTGGTAAGCGGTGGCGTATGTAAGGTTTTTGATCAGCAGTGTCACCTTTTAAAATGAAAAATAGTAAAAGAAGTTATAGAGATTTGAACTCATATCGTCGAATAAAAATTTAAAATAACTAACCAATTGAGTTACACAACCATTTGTGTCTAGAATGTCACTTTACACAATATATTCTTTATGTTTGCTTTTGCGTTTTAATTATACATACATATTTAGTAAAATATTTCGACGAAACAATCTCACGTGACACCCCTGAAGTCTTCCTAAATCCGCCCCCAGGTGGTAGCCAATAGCCATATATACTTTATTGTGTATACTTAACAATGGTGTATTTGGTATTTATGGAGAGGGGGTACATAATTACATATAGAGTATATCTACTCCACTTGATTAATGGTAACTGTATTTTTATGCCAAAAACAAATAGATAACATAATTGTTTATTTTGTTTTCAATAGTTTCGGGTCATATCTGCTCTACTTGATTAACAGTAAATGTATTTTTGTGTCAAAAAGAGAACGAATGACATAATTGGTTAATTTGTTTTCAATAGTTCAGGTTCATATCAGCTTTACTTGATTAACAGTAAATGTATTTTTGTACCAAAAAGCAAACGGATGGCATAATTGTTTAATTTATTTTCAATAGCTCAGGGTTATATATATGCTCCTCTTGTTTAATGGTAAATGTATTTTTGTGCCAAAAATCGAACAAATGACATAAGTTTAATTTGTTCTAAAATAGCTGAGGGTCATATCTACTCCATTAATTTGACTAACGATAAGGACATTTTTGTGGCCAAAAAAAATACTAGGGATAAATGCTCTATTTTCAGTGGTCAAGGGCCATTTTTTCGCCTTTGCTGATTTTTCAATGTCGATGGTTTTCGAACTAGATATCATATGACTTTATTCACCAAGATTTATATATATTTAGAGTGATAAAAAAACTTACATGAGTTTTGCCTTCGCAAAAATTTAAACACGCGATCTTATAGTTGTCTCCCACGCATTCAATATCTTTTTATATAACAAAATTAAAGAGTCTCTAGACAAAATGATGATATTTAGTTAATCTAAAACAACAAGAGTCAAGACAACCATGAAAATCGTCATAGTGATGTATTTTAATAAGTTGCAATGATCAATCAAAAGAATTAAGTTCCCGCTCATAGCGGAATCGATGAAACATGGACTTACAAGAATCTATTAAATGTATTTTTATTTTGTATTTCTATAAAAAATTATTTTCACAATTCGAATATGTGACCTTCTAAATTACGTGACGTTATTTTTATCAATTACTACAAAACACAAAAGTTAATTATTACTTTAACTTTTTTTTTTCCACAGCAAAAGTTAAAACCTTTTTAGGGGTTTATTTATTTAGACCACAAGCAGCCGCTGAGCATCGAAAAAACATTCAGCTCGGTTTCTTCCTTCTTCGCCTCTCAGTAGACTCTGATACAGAAAGAGGAAAAAGAAGATGAGCAGATCGGGTCAGCCTCCGGATCTCAAAAAGTATGAATTTCCTAATGATTTTGTTTTTTAAATATCTACAGTTCCACTTTGTATATGTTAAATTTTCATTCTTTAGCTTGATTTCTTACTCATTTACCTTCTTGTTTTTGTTTTTTTTTTCTTCCATTGGTTAGGTATATGGACAAGCAGCTCCAAAGTAAGTTGAAACCCTTTTTGATTTTACTTCTGAAATTCAACCCCTTTTTGTTTGTTTCTCTTTATTTTTAATCTTGATTATGGATTTTCGTCCTGTTATTGCTAGTGGGTATTTCTTCAAAATACAGTCTTTGGAACTTAAAGTTGTGAACTTTGTATAACAATTTACTTATGCTTTGCTGCAACTTTTGGGAACCTATACTAGAAGAGTTTTCTTAGGGTTTAAGGGATGTTGGGTAGGGTTTAAGGTTTAGGGCATAGAAGACCAATTAGGGCTTATTTTCATTTTCTTTTGAGTTTTTGCTTATTTAGGCTTTTGTTTATCATAACTTTTGAGACCCCTCTGAATTTGGATTTAATTTCTGTTACTGGTACAGGGTATTCCTTCAAAAATATCATCTTTCTGAGCTTGGTTAAGCTATTGAACTTTGTGTGACTTTGAATTTTTTTTCTTTCTCTGCAGCTTATATTGGTATTTGAGGTATGTTGTCTAAGTAGTAGTTAAGGAGCAGCCAGCTTATATAGGGTTTAAGGGATATAGTTTAGAGTAGTATTCAAGGTTCAGGGAATATAAGGCCACATAGGTATATGGACAAGCAGATCCAAAGTAAGTTAAAACCTATTTGGTTTTACGTCTGAAATTCAACCCCTTTTATTTGTTTCTTTTTATTCTAAGTCTGGATTTGGATTTTATTTATGTTATTGTTGGTGGGTATTTCTTCAAAGCAGAGTCTTTGGAAACTTTGTGTGACTATTTACTTATTTTTTTGCTGCTACTTGTTTGAGTTTAAGGGAACCTATAAAAAAAAAAGAACTTCCTTTTGGGTTTTAGGCATATTGGGTTGGGTTTAATGCAGAGGGGGAGCTAGGATTCGAAGTTTATGGTTTCTAAACTGGATGAACCCACAGCTTGTTTAGTTACGGGGTTCTCAATTAATATATACATACGTACATACTTAATAGTTTTTTCTAATACAAATACAGAGTCTAAGCAAAAGCTACCGGAGTCGTCCGTACCCGTAAGTAATGCTCCACGTTCGCCCCTGGTTTAAAGGTTTAGGGTATACATGGCCTTTAATGGTTTATGTATTCTCTTGCTTTTCTTTTTCTTTTATATTTTTACTTATTCAGGTTTTTGTTTATCATAACATTATGACCCTCTGAATTTGGATTTAATTTCTGTTAATGATACTGCGGATATTCCTTCAAAATATAGGTTTCTAGGGGATATTGTTTAAGTAGTAGATAAGGTGCTTATAAAGGGTTTAAGCGATGTTGTTTAGTATTTAAGGTTCGAGGCATGTAAGGCCACTTATGTCTTGTGTATTCTCCTACTTTTATGTTTCTAAATTTATTTAGGTTTTGTTTTCCACAATTTCTTAGGATTATGGTGTAAGTGGGTTAATTCATTTGTAAGGGTGAGTGTTTCAGTTCAGTGCTAGAACTTCACCGCCCTGGTCCCTTAATTTGTCTTAAAGATAAATTGTTGAGTATTAGAGTGAAATATGTCTAAACTAAACGGAATGAATATTGTGGATTCATATAGCCAACTCCAACTAATTTGGGATTGAGGTGTAGCTATTTGTTTTGTTTTCCGTAATAATTGCAACTGTAAACCCTTTTTCCTCCCTGTTGATATGATGCTTCTGTGGTTGTACAAGTGCTGGTTCTGCATTTCAAAACGTTGTACAATTGCTGGTTCTGCGTATGTGTCATTAGATTTACTTAAATTTCTCAAATAATGTGTCTAGTTTTGCATAATGTGGAATCTTATTCTACTCTGCGCTCACAAATAGCAATTCTTGTTATTGCATATTTGGGTTGCTCATATTTTATCTCAACGTTTGTTTGCATTTGAGGAAAAACAACTAAGAACTGAAGTGCAGTAGCTTATCATCTTACATCAAACATGCTAAGAACACTGACTTTTATTTTGCTGGACATGTATAAAAGTAACGCAAAGTGAAACACTAGATGCTGTACTCTTAGCATTTTTAATGAACCTGCATTTTCAAAGTCGTTTACTGCCCATCATTATTTTGGCTCCTCTTGCAGGGCTAACCATATTGAATTTGATGAAAGTAATTGGAATAAAAGTTTTGTTATCTTAACTTGAGGGAATTTTATATAATTGGTGTAAGAAGTTTCAGATCTTCACAAGGTAGGGTAAGGCTGCATACACGCCACCCTCCTCAGACCCCACTTGTGGGATTATACTGGGTATGTTGTTGTTGTTGGTATAAGAAGTTTCAGCATGTGTACAGTTAATAAGTTTCAGCACGTGTACAGTTTAAGGATCAATGTTCATCGTCTGAGTCACATAATCTGCTTCATTAGTCAGTTTCCTTGATGGGGTTCCTTTTCAGAGTTAAGTAACATGGTATACCTTTTGCAGTCAAGTTGAATGCCAACCGCCTAGTTGTGGGGACTCTTCGTGGGTTCGATCAGTTCATGAATTTGGTTATTGACAACACTGTTGAGGTTAATGGCAATGAGAAGAATGAGATTGGCATGGTGGTGAGTTTTTTGACATCCTTCGTTATCTCAAAAGCTTGTTCGCTCTAGAAACCCATAAACTATGGTGGTCATTGATTTTTCACGTTGTGCATGATTGATCTTGCAGGTGATTCGGGGTAATAGCGTGGTGACGATTGAAGCACTGGAACCGGTTGCCAGACCACAGTAATACTAATGAGCCGATTATTAGAGGGATCTTTTATCTATGTTCAAGATGTTTACTGTTCTTATGGAAAACCTAAGTGAATTATGTATTGTACCTGAATTTAACTAGCTTTTGACTTTATGAAAGTTGCATTCTCCTACCAACACCTTGAGTTTATCTTGGATTTCTCTGTTCATCCAGTGCACATGTTCAGAATTATATCTGGTGCACAATGACAACGTCGCGACATGAGTGCCTGATCACGAGATTACCTGTTGAACGGCTTATGGCACCTTCCTCCGACTTGAGCTATGCAACAATGAAATTTTCCTTGGTCCTTGTCGCATGTGCTTGGCAAATCACTTGGAAGACTTCTTATTGTAGTTGTTCCAAGAGTTTCCGTTAGTTGAATTGTGTTGTGAACTCAAATTTTATGAAAATTTTCTGGAGTTTGAACTAAGAAAAACTGAAATTTCATGAATTTTCAATTATGCAAGATGGTATATTCAAAACGAATATCTCTTGAATCGAGGTGTATCGGAAATATCCTCTTTACCTTTAAAGTGAAGGTAAAAATTTGCATACGCTCTTTTTTTCAGATTTATTTCTCAGAATTATAGTGAATATATTATTATATGTTCAAAAAAAAATTAAAAAATTATGTTTAAGTTTAAGGTATGTTAATGTAATTCCAAATTTTTTTAAAAATCATGTTTAAATTTAAGGTATGATCGTTCAAATGAATGTTTTTGTATCGAAAATGCTAAAACTTAAATAGTTTTGGAAATCTAGAAAGTGGCTTTTTTTGTATCGAAAATGGCTAAAACTTGAACAGTTTTGCAAATCTAGCTAAAACGTCATTAACAATTCAAAAGTGGCTGTTTTTGTATCGATATGGCTAAAACTTAAATAGTTTTGGAAATCTAACTAAAACGTGATTAACAATTCAAAGTGGCTATTTGTCTAATTTTCCAGTATATTGCCTCTTTATCCATAACCCGAAAACACGGTCAAAAACTGGACCCACTTCACTATTACCTATAAATTCCAAATGCCAATCGCACTTAGGGTACAATTCATCACTGTTAATTTCCACTCTTCAATATCTCACAGTAGAAAGCAAAAATGGCGATGAGATCCGTCGTTTCCCGCAGTGGACTCCGTCGTTTAATGGAAGGTGCTAATGTAGCTCAACGATCATTGGTTTCCGGCCTCCGATACTTCAGTGATGGTAAAATCCTCGGTGAAGAAGAACGTGCTCAAGAGAACATTTACATTCAGGTCTTCATGTTTTTCCCCCTTTTATTTTGAATTTAATTATGTTTCGTAAATTTATGTTGTTTTTATTGTTTAATTAATAGTATTTGAATGAAATGTGATCGAATAGAGTGATATTGATATAGATGATTTATACAGTTGATCCGACAATAGGCAGATCTGAAAACAATTACTGTAAATAATCGATTTTATATATACCTGCACTTGTATATGTATGTGTATAAAATGTCTAGAAAAATTACTCTGAATAATAGATTATACTAATTCCAAAAGCGTGAGCTCTGAGTTCTACGTGTATGTATATGTATATATATGTATATTTATCATGTACATTCAGGTGTCCGTATGATCATATTTTCACCTTTTTGATTTCATTTTATGTTTTGAAATTTATGTTCTTTTTATTAAATATTTGAATGGAGTATGCTTGAATAGAGTGAAATGGATACAGATTATATAGGCGGATCTAATCATTCTCCCACAGAATTCACTTCGTTCATCTGGGACCTGATATGTGTGCGCGTGAGAGAGAGAGAGAGAGAGAGAGAGAGAGAGAGAGAGAGAGAGAGAGAGAGATTGTATAATCATCAGTGTATAATCATCAGTGTGTACAAAAATGTCTGTAAATAATAGATTGTATCAACTGCAAACTCATTAGCTCTATGTTCTAAATGTATGTATATGTATACATATATGTTTAGATGTACAGATACACACACATATGTATATTTGTCATGTATATTCAGGTCTCCATGTTAATTGTTGTCTCCTTTTTTATTTCATTTTATGATTCGCAATTTATGTACTTCTTATTTTTATTTAATCTTTTGAATGGATTGTACTCGAATAGAGTGAAAACAATTTATATCGTTGGCCCAAAAATGGGCGGATCTGATCATTCACTGGCAGAATTCACTACGTCCTGTTCGGACTTGATGTGTATGCACACAAGCATGCGTATTCACATGTGTAGAAAAATTGTTTTAAATAATAGATCGTACCAATTACAAACGCATTAACTTCGCGCACATGTATTAATGTATATTATGGGTGTGTATAATAATTTTACTAGTAGTAATAGATTATACCGGTTCAAAACCCATTAACTCTAAATTTTGAATTGCATTTACCCCGAAAAGCTGGGATTGGAGAGAATTCGATTGATATGTTCTCTTTTTGATGTATGATGTAAGTTTTGCAGTAGATCATTAATGCGTTTTTTTCTTGTTGAATAGAAAATGGGAAAGGGAGAGGTTGGAGAAGGAAATGTTCTCTTTTAGATGTATTATGTAAGTTTAGTGATACATCATTCATGCGTTTTTTTTTTGGGTGAATAGAAAATGGAAAGGGAGAGGTTGGAGAAGGCAAAGCAGAAGGCAGAGCGAGAGAAAGCTGAGAAAGAGAAGGCCAATAAGGTTTTGATCCTTCTCTTAATTCTTTTTTCTTGTTTTATACGTATAGTCATACGTACACATGCCATTTCATTCTACTATGTTGTTGTTGCTATTTAATGTCCACTACCATCTTAGATTAGCTGAAAAAAAAACAAATTCTTGTTAAAAGAGAACTACATATTGTAGTTGTAATAGAGTGAGAATTCTCTTAGGATGCTGGAAGTTCATTTCCCTCCTTTTGAGACGAAAAAAAAGTGATTCCCTGCTCTGTTTGGTACATATCAGTTTGGGTCCTAGTCTTTGGCGTTGGTAAAATATTGAATATATTCCCTTTAGCAAAATCATACATTAAACTGGGGAAATAATTATTTTGACAAGGCATTCGATTTCTGCTCCATTATACTTTCTTCCATCGGATTGTAAATAAACAATATGTTACCCTTTTTATCAAAGCTACCACCACACTGCAGCACGATACTCCACATCCGCCTTCCATTAACATAATAAATCATTAAGCGTTTATGTCCAATCAAATGAAGAGCTGCTAAAAATGAGTAGTCGTCTTTTCAAGAAAGACATTTCACAATTTGAGGAAGATAATTGCAAGTAATAATGAAAAAGAGGGTCATTCTGGGTTTTCACATTACTCTACTACTCTTTCTTAAACTCTCATTGGTTTATCTTTGAACTAGGTGTGGTATTGATGGGTGTATACTTGGTCTGACCAACTCCTCAAAGTCTTAACCATTTCAATAGATCTTAGGTATCTCCATCAATTGCTTTATCCCAACTGCTTGAGCTTGTCTTCTTGTTGTTACTCTTGGAAGTGGTTTTCTGAATTGGGATATCAGGCGTGGAAAAATTGACATTATTGGTGTGGGGTGGGGTGGGGGGACTGATATTTTCAAGGGCAGCTATGTTCTGTGTTATCTCATATACAATGTTCACTTCTGCTTGAAGTCAGGGGTTTATTAGAAACAACCTCTCGGACGCTGAGGTAGTGTGATTACACTGGGTATGTTGTTATAATTAAGGTTTGTTTCATATGTAATTTTGATAGAATAAAGCTAATTAATCGTTCTCACCATAACCATCCTATATTGCAGTTTTATATCACCATTCTCATTTTTAGTTAGAGAAAATATAATTGAATGTGGAGAAATATGTGTTGAATTGATGCTTCACCTGGCCACAAATATATGCATGAGATCTTCTGTTAAATTTTAGATATGTGCCTTTTGGTGATTGTACTGGACCCTTTTTCTTACCCCTGCCATTTCTTTTCTTTAAGCAGAAGGCTGAAGAAGAGGCTGCTAACAAGAGTTGAAGTCTGCCTTAGGTTGCCTGAACCGACTTCGCAAACTCTTACATTTCCAGTACCTTTGACAAATAAATGGATAATGGACTTTGTGTTGCTCTTGACACTGCTGGTCCTTGTACAAAGTATTTTGGTACTTATTATCCTTCATGCTCTTCAACCTTGAAGCTTAATTTTTACTGTAAACGCGCTTTGTTTAACTATGAAGATCATCTTGTTTGGACCAGTTTGATTATGTTGATACCGCATTTTCATAGTCTGTTACCACGCAGTGAATCATAGCGTTAACTCGTTGCTGAAGTCATTCGCACGAGTCCTTGTGTTGGCACCACATTTTTATAGTTCGTTACCACGAGGTGAATCATATTGTAAACACTGCTAATCATGCCCTTGTGTTGAAAAAAGTGTTATTTGACCGAAGGTTGCCGTAGAACTTGAAGGAGAACACATGGTCTGTAATTTTGACAAAAGGAGACTGTTATTGGCCTGTGCACCAAAAGCAAGCCTATTAATAGCGATTTCAATGTTTGCAAAAATGTCTTGGTGAGTGAGTCTTGGATATCAAATGATTAAATTGAAAAAAGAAAAAGAACGTACGGTACAATGTGGGATCCTATTGACCCAATGCATCCAGGTTCATCTGTTTGGGTTCTCTTGTTGTCTATTCTGTCCAGGTCTAGACAATCTCTTCCCAATCCATGGGATGATGGAAGAAAAAAAAAATGAATTCAAGAGTGTGGTATGGTGGTTAATGAGGCATGAGCAAAATCAGAATGAAAACGTGATTTTAAGAGTTATCTGATACATGTGTTGGTGAGAGATAGCAGGTTTTTGAAAGGACAAAGTGTACGCAAACTGATCCAAACACACAATCATTTAAATATGAAATTATGGGTTCATAATCTAATATTCGTTAAAAACTTTGTGACTTTTCACATATATATCTATACTCCGTGTCATAAAACATTGAGTAGACGAACACAGTAATTATACTCTGTTTCCGCCACTGACAGCAAAGCGCCATGCATTAATTAAAATTGTAGATCCGCCTGTATTGGTTGGACCAAAAAACACAAGGAAAGATGAATATGACTTGTTATTATAACTAACATGCAGCATCCATACACTTGAACTTTAGCTGTCTTAGGAAATGCACACACAAAACCTTGACTATTTCAACAATAGCATATCCAGCATAATCCTGCAGGTAGGATTCGGAGAGGCAGAGTGTATGCAATCTTACCATTACCCCATAAAGATAAAGAGATTGTTACCGAAAGACCCTCAGCTCAAATAACGCAAATCAAATCAGTAAGGTTGACTATTTCAAATTTTCAAGAAAGTTTCTGTCCAAGTGTTATCTCGGCCACAAGAAAGAGACAAAGAATATTGAATGTTTTCTGATAGTCACTCAAATTTTATTTACCACAATTCTAACCAATTTTCCAGGTTCATTTACCGGCTCGGTAACCTAGAGGAGAAAAACTAGCAACAACAACAACAACTATGCATCAGTCCCAAACAAGTGGGGTCGGCCATATGAATCCTCACTGTTCCATTTGAGTTCAACTCATGGCATCATCATACAAAATCAAGAAGCGTAAAACTAGCACAAAACCAAAAGACAAAACTACCATGAAGACACAAACTAGTGAACACATGACAATAAGAACCATGAAACCATATAATCTACTCATCATCACAACTAAGGCTAAAAAAGTTTAGTACCATTATGATTTTCTACCATTTTGCCAACAATTTCATTAACTGTTCAGATAAAATCAGGAGAAAAGATCATTCTTTATGCTCCTGGATTACTAACTAAAATCAACTAGAAAGAACAAACTTTACAAGTTCGAACATTGATTGCTGGTGGTCCTTCTATGTACAGGTATGAGCATTGCTCTTTTTGTTTCCTACTACTCACCTCTACATTGTGAAGTTAAAATTTTGACTGCCTCGTTGGTTCTGAAAACTGCTTTGAGGAGGCACCGGTTTGGTATCCACTGCAGTTGTAATATCATGGATGCTGGACCTTTTTCGTTCTTTCTTCATCGCCTGCTGTCTAATGAAGTATTTTTGAGCATGACTTGCCACTTGGGTTGGCGTTCTTGATATTACTACATTTCTTGAAATGCTTCTCCAGTCACCCTTCCCGTATTTTTCCAGCCCAATAAGGAATAACCTATGAAATAATATAGGGATTTTAAGTCAAATAACAGCTGTGGAACAGCAATATCAGTTCTACGATTACATATGACACCTCTATAGTTTGTTTGTTTTTTTATCAAGTAAAACGTATTTTCATAAACATGGCCAAAGTCCTGACCGTGTACAAGGGGGTATACCAAAAGGTAAAGAATCTACAAAAACCTCTAATCATCTAATTATATTTATCTGTACTCTAGTGGTATGAGGCCACTACCATCTAATAGCTACACCTCAAGCCAAGCAAGTTAGAGTCAGTTATATGAATCCTCACTGACCAAGTGCAAGGAGAAGAATCTACCAGAAACTCTTTAAGTTCGTATTTGCAAGCACCAAATTTACCATACCAGTAAGGATCCCACTACTATCTAATATCAGGCCAAGAATAACAATTACGCCTCAAACCCAAGCACGTCAGGGTTGGTTATATGAATACTTCACAGACCAAGTGCAGGGACAAGAATCTGTCAAAAACTTTCTAGGTTCATTTTTGCAAGCACCAAACTCACCATACAACTAAAGCACAATCAACAACCCTTTGAAAGATCTAAATAGTGAATAATGAAAACTGCTCGTGTCTATCAAAAAAAGTTAATTTACTCTCATGAAGATTAACACGCCAACTCTCTCAATCTGAAAAAGTAATCCCCACTGCCCTCCTCATGGCTGAAAAAATCACCATTTTGCTGCACCAATGATTAGCTTCGAACATGGTTACAGATAAGAGAGGAGAACAATCACATATAGGTTGGGTTACGCAAGTAAGAAGGTAAATTCAAGTTGTATCAGTTTACCAATTCAAAGATCAAAAGAAAATGTAATTCATGAATAGGATTACTCTTAAGCTAGACGCCTATCCTTTTCTCGGCTTTTTATCTAAAGATCAAATGTAGACAGGGGCAAAGCCACGATATAAGTTACATAGCTTCAGCTCAAACCCTCTATTTCTGATAAGAAATTCAGTTACAACAACAACAACCCAGTGAAATACCATCGAGTGGGGTTTGAGAGGGTTAAATATACGCAGACCTTACCACTAACTCTGGAGGCGGTAGACCCTCGGCTTGATAAGAAATTCAGTTAATATGTATACTTTCCAAACCCACTAAGCAAAACGAGGTGCTTCAAAACCTATAAACTTAAAATCTTGGATCCGACTCTGGATGAAGAGGATTATTCTTAGGCAGCTCATTGGAAAAAAAAGGTACCTTTTTCATGTTTTTTTTTCTTTTAATGAGTAAAAAAGAGTCCTCTTTCCTCACTGATCAAAGCAGAAAGTAAAATGCTGAAATTGAAACAAAAATAGACTCATTTTCGAGCCAGAAAACTCCACCATTAACAAAGAAACAGAGAAATGAAAAACCATCTGAAATTCTGAATAGGTGATAAACAAAACCCCAGATTACCAAATTCAACACACACACACACACGAAGATTTCTTAATTGCATTCCCATATTATCCAATTTAAACAAAAACAATTAATAGAAAAATGTTAAAAATGCTACCGGTGCTCTTCTTCTGTCCATGGTGTACCCTTTTTTCTCTCAATTTCATTGTTCTTCTTGTTTGACCCAAACGAAATCTGACAGTCGCCCTCCAATTCAACCGGATCATCAGTATAGCTCGGGGGCTCGATCCGACCCGAATCAATTTCAAATACATCGTGAACGAGGTCATCGTAATGAGCCATTATATCGTCGGGTGTCTTTCCGGGTACATGATCGGCGATCAACTGCCACCGATCGGCGATGTTTTCCGGGTACAGTACCAGGCCGTGTTCGAATAGCTTGTCGTCGTCCCTCGTCCATGTCGACATTGATTTAATCGGCGCCGTTGTATCGCCGATTGCGATTTAAAGAAAGTCTTTTTTTTTGATAAATGAGAGAATGGATTATACAGAGAGAGAGAGAGAGAGAATTAGGAGAATCAAAAGTGAAAAGGTGACTTTTTTTTGGTTTCTCAGTGTTAAAGGTACGCGTTTTTGGAGCTCCATTAATTTAAATTTAATGTATATTAAAATTGGAGTAGATTCAGAATATTGACTCGAACCCCTGGATAAAAAATACACTATGTATATGTAAGATAATTTTAAAATTTTATTTGTGTATATAAAAATTTTGAATTTTCTGAAAATAAGAGTAGAGGTTGATTTAGTAATTTAGGGGTTCAAAATTTACGTTGAACTTCTAAGTTTAAATTTCAAAGACTATCCTGGATGTTCCCAAAATGGAGACTATCGGGTAAATTCAATATAATAGACGCCTGTTGGCATTCCAGCCTTCCTTCTCCTTTCAGGACCTATCCGAAAGAGAATCCAGTACTTCTTGGTCGTGAATATCTGAACTGGTTGTTTGCTGTTCAAGAATTCTTGTTTAGGCAGTTCATACCATCCATACATAGTGTTTTGATCTAAGATTTCAATTCTTCCGTGTTTCAGCAGTAACATATTCTTCCATGGAGCTAAGGTCCAAAATATGGAAGAAACAAGCGTTTCCACGACTCTACCACCCAGTCAATTCTTTTTCAAACCCTCTTAGTGAAAATTCTAAATCCACTGCTATGTTATAAATAAAACCTCTCTATTAAAAATAAACTCGAAATTTTTATTTAAGAATAAAATAATATTTACCGTCTTATCATAACTCTTAAGGATAATTAATATATTATTAGTGCGTGTGTATTAACATGTTAGATAATTTTTCTCATTCTATTCAAATCTCACTAGTCAGAGTTATCTAACATTAATAAAAGTTAGGAGATATTTAGGAAAATTAGTCAAGCTACGGACAAGTTATTTTATTAGCAGAATCAATTTATGACTTTTTCGTCGGAAAATTACATAGTTAAGTTAGATAGTCAAGCTACGGACAAGTTATTTTATTAGCAGAATCACTTTATGACTTCTTCGTCGGAAAATTACATAGTTAAGTTAGATTAAAATTTTAATTTCATGTATAATTATCTCTCCTTATTTTTATGTGTCTAATTTTTTTATATTGTGATATCTCAAAGTAAAATTTTTGACTTTGTCATTAATTTCATATCGCAATTAAAAGAAAACACGTGACCAATTTATGCTTCTTATACAAAATTACATATATTTTGTTTCTTTTAGGTGACTTAATAGTGAAATTTTTTTTGACTATATCGTTTCAATTTGTTTGTTTTACAATTTTTTTGTCTATTTGAAATTGAGTGTCCCTTTCCTTTTTTTTTTTGTAATTTTTAAATTTTAATTTTTCACATGTCATATTTAAGCATCTTAGTACATTCTATATATTTTAGTTTAAAATCACAAAATAAAAAAAATTATTTTATAAATTTTGTATCAAATTAAAATCAGATAAAAAATTAAAATAAGGCGTAATAGAAAATAAAACAACAGATATTTTGAGAAGTAACAAAAGTCAAAATGCAGGAAATGAAATGTGGGCCGAGTAAAACAATTGCAAATTGTAAAGAGCCTTGGTCCAAGCCCATTAGTATCTCATTAGTCTGAAAAAGCCCAAAATGAACTTACAGAACCCAAGCCCAATATAATCACCACAAAGACAAACCCTAATATAGTCGCCATTTTCTTTGTATTTCTGCTGAAAAATCACACACAGAGCATCAGTCGCCATTGATTCTCTGCTACAACAAATCTTTGTGAGTTTTCTTAGCTTTGTGCTTATAGCCATTACATTCGATTTATCTCTGTGCTTTGTTTTATCACAATGCTTAAGAATTGAGCAAAAGTATTAAAGAACTAATTTTTCTTCAATTCAATGTTTTTGTGTATATGTTTTTCTGTTTATTGTTTGCTGGCTATGAATTTTGAGCAACACAAGCAACAATAACATACCCCGTATAATTCCACAAGTGGAGTCTGTGAGGATAGTATGTACGCATACCTTACGCAGACCTTACACAGACCTTACTCTCTACTTTTGTGAGTTAGAGAAGGTTGACTCTAGTGTGAAAAGGATAGTCAAAATGTTTTTTTTTCAATCAATTGTTGAGTTGGTACTTGTGTTGATGTGAGATAGTTGATAACAGTGTATTAGTTGAGTTGCATGCAAGCTTGACTGGACTGCATTATTGTTAAAAAAATGTAGTCTTTGATAACAAAAAATGTAGTCTTAGATGAATATCTGAATACTGAATGACCCTTAAGTGCGGAACGAATAAGAGGGTTCTTGTAACATTACATTGCTTTTCATTGCTCTAAGTAGTTGATAAGTTTCTGTGCTTTGTGTGATCACAATGCTGTAGGATCGAGCAAATTATTTAATTGCTAAAATCTGTTAAAATCCATATGTTTTATGGAACCAATTTTTTCAATACAATGTCTTTTTTGTATGTGTGTTCCTGTTTTCTGTTTTTTACTGGCCATGGATTTTGAGCGTCACACCTAATGTGGTTATTTGAAATTAAGAAAATGAGAATGGGAAATGGGAGAGTATACTGGCAGGTCATCTCTAGTTTAAAACAATAGTCGGATATGGCACCATGGTCGTGGATTTAGCGGTTGATGAAGTTGGAATGAACCATGGTGTACCAGGGTTCCAATCACAACAATGATAAAAAGAATAGTTTAGGAGATCTTTTTTCATTTGTCGAGTGGAGATAGATGGCACCTGGTGGATTAGCCGAGTTGCTTGCAAGCTTGCCCCAGGAGATTGTAGTGGTATCTTTAAAATATAGTATAAGATGGTGCTCAAGAGTGTGGCTTAGCCATCAATGAAGTTGGAATGAACCATGGTATACCAGGGTTAAAATCACAACAGTGATAAAAAATAGTTAGGTGATTTTTTTTCTATTTGTCAAGCTGGTACTAGTTGGTAGGAGATAGTTGGCACCTGGTGGATTAGTCGTGTTTCAATCAAGCTTGCCGAAGGAGATTGATGCTAGTGTAAAAGATAGTCTAAGATGGCACTAAAGAGTGGTGTAGCCGTTAGTGAAGATGGAATGGACAATGATATACAAGGGTTCAAATCACAACAATGGTAAAAAGTAGGTGATTTTTTCCATTTGTTGAGTTGTAACTGTGTTGGTGGGAGTTAGATTGCATCACTGGATTAGTCAATTTTTGTGCTAGCTTGCCTGGGCGGCATCATAATAAATAAGTAGTCTTTCCGCATTTTTGTATCTGGAATTGAAAATTTAATAATCTTTTGTGTATGAGCTATTAATGGTTTTGCGAAGTTAGTTGTTCAAGCACTAAGAAACTCCATCACGCAATTTCATGAAGTTGAAGTTCTAGCTGTCATTGCAATTGGTCGTAATCAGTTCATCTGGTTTTCTGTAGAACCGAGGGTAATGGTTGCTCTAGAATTATACTTACATCCAGTGATAGGGATCGCTAAATGAAGCTTAGTGTATTAACCAGCACAAGGACAGATTACAGTTAACATAGGTCCTTTTGAGGACTAAGAAGGCTAGTGTCGTATTAGTTGTCCAAGCGGAGATGCCTTTTCCTAGCCTATCCCCATGTAAATTGGTCTAGATATGTGTCTACTTTCTCTATCTGCTGTCTGAGGACCAAAGGGAAGATAAAATTGTGTTTCTTTAGATTCACGCGCTGGTGTTTGTTGTAAAGGATTTGCTTGAGCTTGAAAACTATTTGCAGACCTGAGAGCACATGCTATATTGTTATACCATGTAACTTAGGAAAGTAAGCTTCTCATTTTTGTAAGGATTAAGGAATATGCTTCACGGATGTTTATTTTGCACGTAACAATTCAATAAGTCGCACTAATTTGATAGAAATACTCAGATTCACATGAAAATGGACTATGGCATCAGCAATGTTCTTCTCCCACTGTAAAGAGTAACGATGAATAACTACACTCACACTAACTTTTTTTGATAGGTAACTGACAAACATTAATGTAACAGGTCTAGTATAAGGAAATTCTGCAAGGATGGGTCGTGTGCGCACCAAGACCGTGAAGAAGTCATCTCGACAGGTAATTGAGAGGTATTACTCCAAGATGACTTTGGATTTCCACACAAACAAGAAGATCCTGGAGGAAGTTGCCATAATTCCTTCCAAGCGTCTCCGCAACAAGATTGCTGGCTTCTCCACCCACCTCATGAAACGTATCCAGAAGGGACCAGTTCGTGGTATCTCCCTGAAACTGCAGGAGGAGGAGCGTGAGAGACGCATGGACTTTGTTCCTGATGAGTCTGCCATCAAGACTGATCTCATTGAAGTTGACAAAGAGACCCTTGACATGCTTTCAGCCCTCGGCATGTCTGACCTTCCAGGTGTAGTCAAGCAGGCCACTGAGCCACAAGCAGTGGCAGCTCTCCCAACATTTGGTCGCGGTGCAGGAGGTTTTGGGCGGAAATACTAGTAAGACAACAGTTACAAAGATGATCTTATGGTCAATTTAAGAAAGTTTTTGGTAGATTATGTGTTGTTAGTTTTCCCTGATTTTCTTTGAGGAGTCTTTGAAACTCATTCCATTGTTGAGACATAAATGATGAACAGCCCCTTTTGGTTTTTAAAATGCATGAGATACATTTCCTCAATTTACAATCATTTTGCTGCTGGCAAATCATTCATGTGTTGGGGTGGTCATATACATCTTTCATACTGTGCCCAATCTCGAAATTGGTTCTATACATATGACCAGCAATGAGAAAAATAAATGCAATAGCTAAATGGTGATAGGCAATATCTGTCAGCCATAAACTTTGCGTTTGTGGATGGAATCCCTCATAGTTTGAAAGAGTTAGAAACCCAAAATTGAGGTTCAAGAAGGAAGTTCTGTAAAAGCAACGGAAACAATTACTCAAATGCCCTCGAGTAAGGCCATATTTTGGGTTGTGTTATAAATGCCCAAGCTAATTCTATTGATGGGATTGAAATTTTAATTATTGAATTTTGATTATTTGAGAATTATTTCGACGATTTGGGTTTCATGAGTCGGGCTTATTGCTATTGATTCGATGATTCCTATAGGATGGAGTTCGTGAGAGTTAACTATTGGGGATAAATAGATTGAGAATCAGGCTTATTGCTATTGATTCAATGATTCCTATAGGATGGGGAGAATTAATTATTGGGGAATGTGACACTTCTCCTTTTAATCCGTTAAAAAAAATACCTCCTTGCTATTATCGGAAATAATTTAACTTTAAAATTCTATTTTAACCCTTAACGAAGTCACGCAAACCCTTAATGAGTGTTTTAGATGACAAATTTCAAGTTATCGTTTCTTTCTTAAACTTTGTGTCAAGTCAAATGGTATTCACATTAATTAAGATAGAGAAAATACTATGACATCTACCTATAATAATAGAGTTTTGGACAGAAAAACCACCGGGATATTGACTAGCCAACAATACTTAATACTTCCTCCGTTCCAAAGTAAGTGTTCTTTTAGATCATTTTACGTCTATTAAAATAATAATAAATATAAAACATAGTTTACTAAGTTACCCCTATTTATTACACCCCTCATTTCATTTTAATTGCTAGGTATATTAAAAATAATTGTTTCAGTAACTAGCAATTATTTTTAGTATACCTAGCAACTAAAAAGGAACAGAGGGAGTAGGTCTTTAATAAGTAGTGTTTTAGCCTTTTGATTTTATTTCAAAATAAGTGGTGTTTTACATAATCAAGAAAACATTAATGATGTTCTTCCAAAATTATCTTTATTTAAATGAAACGGGTTTTACATAATCAAGAAAAAGTTACATCTTTTTCAAGATATTTATTAAGGGTAAGTAGGTAAAAGTACATTATACTTTCCGGAAATGAGTAGTTTTTTTATGGGGTGTGCCTAAGTTAAAAACATCATTACTTTATCTTAAATTTCTAAAACGATACTTTTTTTAAAATAACTTTTTTTTTATTTACTAAAACGATACTTATTATGAAACAAAGATCAATGTGTGATATTCCGAATCCTCATTACTAAACAATTCAAATGATCACTGGATTGATCGGAAGATCCTTTCTGTTGGCTAGAATCCATTACTTGAACGAAACTAGATCATATGAAATCATATTAAATATTTATCGATACATTCTATACCTTGCTAAAAAATCGATCCTTGTTTACCAACCGCACTTCGTAAAAGTAGGTGTCCCTAATAAATCATCAGTACTTTCCTTGAGCATGCTAATTAGCTAGTAATAAAATAAAACATTAGAGTCAGACTTATCATTATTGGTTCTATTTATTATATTATTGTTTAAATATTACTAGCACATCAGCCCCAACCACACATTAAGAAGTTCTTAATTGACTTCTATTTTAATTTTATATTTTAAAAATAATAATTGTATTCGAGTTAATTTATGTACATATAAATTATTTTAATGAGGATTTGATATAGTATAAATGTCGGCAACAAAGAAGCTGTAATTTTCACTAAATAAATTTAAAATATAAAGAAGTAAACACGAAAAAGTTAAGAAAATTTAACATCTCTAAAATTTATATAAAAAAATATATATAAATAAAATTTGACCTTATATATGTAATACAATTTTTAGGTGATAGGGGGTCTGAATAAATTTCCGTGTGTCTGATTCCTAGACCTCTTGAGTACCGGGTAACTTTGTTAATTAAAACTTAGACAAATAGAGAGGATCACTTGTTTTAGTCTTTAATTATTGAGACTTGAATTGGAGTAGAGCTATAATATTATATACGAGTTTAGAAAAATTCATTTTAAGAAATTTAAATCATATATTTAATTTATATTATAAAATTCATTAGATATGTATAAATATCTAATCGCGATTTCACGTAACTAGGTTCAGTAACAAGTTGATCAGATGTCACAAACTTCAAATCTCGGCTCTGCTTTTGATTTGACCTTAGTGATCTCCCATACTTTCAGTTTCACTCATACGTAACTTTTTTACTCACTCCATTGATCAGTAAACCACATATTATATTAGCAATACGGGATTAACAAATCCTTTATTATTAATTAATTAATTATGAACATTAATCAGACTCTCTTGTTTCATTAAGGGACATTATGATTAGTGGTTATCTTACATAATCTCTTAATTAATTAGATATTTTGAGATTAATTAATAAAATTATAGATGATAACCTTCCCAATCATAGAGGGTCAAGGTGGCATGTACACCCCCCCCCCCCCCCCCCCAATTTGTCCATGCATGCATTTGTATAAAATCATGAAGAGTGGTAGAAAGGGGACCAGAACAGTTCATACACATACATTTTTGCCCCTTCAAAAAGATTTTTTTCTTTTTTAAAAATAAAAAATAAAGTATCAAATATAATAAATCAAATATTCTAATTAATTAATTAATTATTAATCAAATCCTCTAATCACACGAGTGAAGGATCACCAGAAGTTTCTTGTTAATTTAACATTAAAAAAATAATAAAAACAATTGACTTTCAAATAAAATAAATATTGAAGCTTTGTTGGAACTTTGCACTTGGATACAATTCTTGAAACTGCAAGTTCACAAGTTTATTCATGTTGAAATAATATGTTTTTATTATTTATTATTTATTTATATTGCCTTGAACTATTGGAAACAGTTTCTTTACTCCTGAGATGGAGGTAAAGTCTGCGTACACACTATTCCCCGATCCCACTTTGTGGGATTATGCTGAATAAGTTGAAGTTGTTGTATTATTTATTTATATAAAATATTTCTGTTGATTTCAGAATATTATTTTAAAATCCATCGGGTTAAAATAAATAGCAAAGTAGAATTTTTGTCACTAAATAACAAAAATTGGTGTAACATTAATAATAATAAAATATTTAATGTAATCTTACAGGTGGAGTCTGAGGAGGATAGGATGTATGTATACAGATCTTATCCCTACCTTTATTGAGGATAAATAAGTAATTTCCGATAGATCTTCTCCGCTCATCAAACAACAAAACTTGGTCGCTAATCATATTTAAGGACACACTATCAAGATAATCCTACTAGTTACATATAAACTGTATATAACGATAAATTAACGATAAATTTCGTAGCTAATTTCTATATTTTTTTAATGAGGTCTAATCCAAGAAAGACAAGAAAATAATTGGGTCCTGTTGGCAGTTAATAGAAACGTATATATATATATATATATATAAAACTGAGAAGGGTACTGATAAGGTTGCATCAAAGAAACTGAAATCTTACCAAAATTTTTGGTGAATCAACAACTCTGTTGCAACTAATTATATACTCCAGTCGGTTTTAATTTATTTATCTAATTTTAACTTGACATGAAATTTTAAAAAATTAGAAAAAAAGACTTGTAAATCTTGTGGTCTTAAAATCAAGATATGTAGAATGTATCAAAATACACTTTAATCTTGTGGTCTTAAACACGACATGTGAAAAGTTAGAACTAAAAAATTGTCAAAAAAGAAAAAAGAGACATTCTTTTCTAAACGAACTAAAAAGAAAAGTATAAGAAGAACAAATTGGAATGGACGGAGTAATATATAGTGTGTTTCCTTTTAACTTGTGGACAAACTCATGCACCCTGCACTCGAAAAAAGACTAGGGTCCGACTAAATTCAAATTAATTTAATTTTTTTTTTATTTTTTCTTGATGTTTGATACATGCATTAGGATTCGATTATATTCGAATTCTCACTAGAAAGTCTCACATTGGTTGAGGGGGTTATAAAACTCTCCCTATCAGAGGCGATTTCATAAACAACAGAACTCGAAACCGGTACTTTAAATTAAGAACGAATAAATATTTATCACTCCACCACATGCCCTTGTTGCTACTTAACAGACCCCTTATATTTGAGGATAGTTTAATTTATCTCTATTGTACTATCTTGAGCACATATGATCCATCAAATTTGCAAATAATTAACATATTTGGTCCAATTAAAGGCTCGGTTAGAGGGACGGAAGGGGGTTTATCCTACCTTTTTCATTGAAATATTACATCCGACCCGATATATATTATACTATGTTATAAATATAATATAATATCTTTTTGCATAAAAAAAAAACTGAAAATAAATTAAAAGACCAGCTATCAATTTATGGCTGTTGGGATGTCAAAAAAGTTGTTAAAGTAATAGTTGGAAAACAGTGATATCTCCAATAGAATGGGGGAAACCTTATGTATGTTAATTAATATAATATTAAGTAGGTCAATATATAATAATATTATAACTGAAAAAAAATATTATACATAACATAAAATAAAATATTACGTAACGTAAATCAATATATAATATTATAACTGAAAAAAAGTATTATGTATAACATAGTGTATCAATCTTGTGTTAAAGTAGATAATAATACTGTATAAAAGGTGTTTATATATAAATATGAGTTACAATGGATAATTAATTCAAAATATGTGTTATATGGCGTAAATATTTTTTCCCGGAAGACATAGAGCGTAATATTTTCAATAACGATATTTTGTTCCCTTTGCATAAAAGTATGTATATGTTTTTATATTATCAGATTAAATTAATCTACTAAAATAAATAAGTTACATTATGGTAATTTTACAAAATAAAATAATAATATGTTATAACTGATTAAATTGCAATGATAATATAAATTAGCTATGTTTGATTTGACATTCTCTAAGAATCAACTTGATGAAATCTCCTATTTCATTCATTCGGAAAAGAAATCATGATCTATCGGGGTCAAGATTTTTCCTCTGAAAATAAATCAAACTATACCAATAGCCATAATTCCTTTACGGGCTCCACAACAAGAAATGATGTATTCTGTTACGAATTCATCACTAACTCGTTGCTAAATATCCCTTCACTAAACATGATTTTTTAATAATTCATATTGATTTATCGCTAAATAAAATTAATAATAATTACTTTTTAATTTAAAAATAAAATTTATCTATCGCTAATTCTTATTATTTTATTTTTTATTTTATAGTATAGTGTTTATTACTTCAATCTATAATTAATGGACTCATTGCAAGAAGAGGAAATGAAATTGATAGAAGTAAAATAAAAATAGTACCACCTTACTATAAAATTTTTAATTCAGTCCCTTTTCTGAATTCTGACCTCTTTAATTATATTGCCAAGGACAGTCATGTTTTTTATATCTTATACTTTTTTCGTCAAGAAATAAGTATCGTTTTAATTTTTTTCATATTTATTATTTTCTATATTTTAAATTATTTATTATTTTTAAAAAAAATAATTTTCTTAAATTATTTATCGTTTTAAAAGTTCAAGATAAAATTAATTAATTTTTTTTTTCATTTTACCCTTAATAGAGTTTTTCTTGCTGACTAGAAAATTCTTAATTATTGAGTAAACATGTTATGGAGAGAGATTATAACTTAGATATAAATAAAGTGGAGCTAGTCAAAAATTCCTTCTACTTAAAATTTCTTAAGGGGCGTGTAAAATAAAAAAAAAAATAATTTGAGACGGGGGAGTAAATTATTTTTATTTGTTATATGTTTCTTCAGAATTGAATACAATTAAAAAGAATTAATTTTTTAATGTAAAATTATCAGTTATTAATTTGAATTTTTATAATAATAATTTTATTTAAAAAATAATACTTATTTAAGCTGGAAAAAATAATTATTGGGTGGGAGATTTGTTAATATTCCCATAAATAACTCACATGATGTCTGCCTATTTATGCCTTTTGCTGAATTTTTTTCCTTTCTTTTTTTAGGTAGTCAACTTAATTATTACCACATGACATAATTTTCATAATAATGGCAATTAAGTCCTTTTTCCTTATACCACATTGAACTATATATAAAAAAGAAATTTTTGTAATCATCTAAATATTATGATATATTTAAAATTATCAATTTAAATTTTTTTTAATAGTACTATAAATATTATAATATATTTAAAACTCAAAATTATTTAAAATTAAAAGATTATGTGTTGAGTCAAGTATTCGAACTTCAATTCAAATTGAAACATTACTATGAAAATGTAAAAAACAATAACTAGCTTCCACGAAGCATTCTGTGTTCACGTCGAGTGTGGGAAAGGATCGTATCCCAAGAGATATAACATAGACATCCTGCCTTGATACGAACACTAGTGATCAATTCAACACAATTCAAATTCGTGATCTATAAATCAGACGAATACAATTTTACCGTTATTCCAAAAAAGAATTGGTGCGGTGGGGGTGGGAAGGAGGGGGGGGAGGGTTTGCACTTATGGTATAGGGGGGAATTTTAGAAAAATAAAGGGCCATTTTCCTAGGCAAGAAAATAGGAAACTCCCTTTAGCATTATTGCATATAATGTATGAGGAAACACATCTTATCAACAAATCTTTCATTGAAATCTTATACCCAACATATAATATATTCATGAGTTGTATATATGAAATAAGAGATTAAGACATTAAACTATAAAAGAGGCTGCAATTTGTTGGCTAATCACACTTGATTAAAAAAAAAAGATTTAAATCTAATATTGTTTAACGAGCGACAATAATTTTGAAAAGTTCGAATAGTATAGGTGTTCAATATCCGTTTTATGGTCCCGACTAATTCAAATTTTCATTGTGTAAAACTTCTCGTTAAAGGGTAGAAAAGTATTGTTATGTTTCACTCTGACTAATTCAAATTCACGCCTCATAATATAGAGAAGTTATCGTTATATTTCACTACCAATGCTCAAACTCGAAACCTCTTGTTAAGATTAAAGAATCAATTCTCTATTAAAGTCTATTTTTATTTTACAGGATTCGAATCCGAAACCTCAGACAGACAATTACTACTATATGTTCATTTGCATTTAGTACTATTAAGTTCTTCAAGCCAACAATTAAATAGACACATGAAATGTCCTACTACCTCCATTTCCTTTCCACCTTCCTCTCTCTTTTCCCTTCATTATATAATCAATAGTCACAAGTTTTCATCTCCAAAAAAAAGAAGAAAACTCCATTAAAACCTACAAACTATTACAATTATGGCCAAAAGATTGAAGATCTCTTCTATTTTCAAGAAAAGAGAAACAATAGGGGCTAGATCAGAAAGGCTATTTTCAACATGGCCATCTTGTACACATTCCAAGACTCTATCTTTTAGGGCAGATGACAACATTTTCAAGACTATAAATTCAGTTTTCTTTGACCCTTTTGATAGAATTGAAACCCCAGAATCTTTTTCCACAAATTCATCATCAGCTAGCCATAGCATTTCCACAGAATCCCATGATGAAGAAATCATAAAAGGGGCTAGATCAGAAAGGCTATTTTTCGAACCTGGTGCTACAAGTTCAATTTTCCAAGAAGAACCAAAGTTGTTATGTAAAAATCAAGAACAAGAAGAGGGGGAAAATCAAGAAATTGATTTGGATTTGCCATTCAAAGAGAGTGTGATTTTGGCTATGGAATCAAAAGACCCTTATTTGGATTTCAAGAACTCAATGAAGGAAATGGTGGAGACTCAAGGGATTAATGATTGGGTAGATTTGCAAGAATTGTTAGCATGGTATTTGAAGTTGAATGGGGAAGTGAATCATGGATTTGTATTGGGGGCTTTCGTCGATCTACTTATGGAACTTGTTTTTCCTACTGCCCCTTCGAGTAGTACTTCGGATAATTCAATTACTTCTTATTCTTCTTCTTCTTTTTCTTGCCCCTCTTCTCCTCTATCCCTCGCGGGACAAAACGAGATTGAGGGGCAAGAAAATGGGAAAGTCCCATAGTATCTACTGTATTCTTTTCTTTTTTTTTTTTTTTTCTGAAAGAGAGAATATTTTTTTCTAGTTCTGCTAATGGTTGACCGGTTGGGTTGGGTTGATCTGATGCGGCTTTTCAATCAGAATCCAACCTTGATGATACAGAAGTAAGAAAGAGAACGATTCTGATTTCATCTTGATGAGCAACACCATCAAAGTGCGTCTTCAATATAATCCTTCGTCATCAAAGTCTATTGGCTAGGGTAATTCAGATTCACGTCTCATTGATTCACTTTTCGATCAAATGGTTTTAGTTTTGGGGTTGAAGTTCGAAGCATCTGGCTAAAAATATGGAGGGATCAAAACTGTCCCATCACACTACTCGATGATAATGTAATCACATTTAATGTATATTTATATATTACAAATGCAAGGGTTATTATCAATTTTTCTATCTTACGCCAACCTCCAGGGCGGATATACTTTGTCTCAAGCAATATCACGAGACATCACTTTGAATTTTATCACTAAATATTTACATATAAATAATAAATAAAATGAAAATATTATGTACAAATATTAGAAACATTATTATTTGTCATTACTGATATATTTATATATTTTTTTTACTTTTTCAAATATTGATACTTGCTAATAAAAAATTATACATACGCCACTGCGCTTCCCATCCCCATGAGAACAAGTGAAATGAAACAAAAATATTCAATAGCACACTTAAAAAGTCATAACTTGGAATAAATGAGGTCACAATAGGTGTTCCAACCCCCAAACCCCAACCCCCCCTCCCCCCCACACCACCCACCTCCCCCTCATATTTTATTGAATTATTGCATTAAAAAATTGATTGGACATTATTACTAAAAATGTAAAGTTTTGATGTCACCCTCTTGTTTGATAATAAGACGATTGCCCTTTACCCCTTTTCAATAGACAGAAAAAAGTCTTGGCACCCCTAAAAAAGGGGTCATATATACACATATTTACATAGTTAGTAATTAAAAATATTGTAGGGAATGACGAATTTAAAATTTTAAAATTACATATACATATTCTGTATTGATAGAAAATAACATATAGTGATAAAGCGGGAAATTTTGATAAAGAAATTCAAAATATGAAATTTGAAGTTGTATTTCTCTTCTATTGAGGGGTTTTTCAAATATTATAGTTAGTATGTATGATTTTTTTTTTCTTTTTGCTTATACCTTAGTTATATATAATATAATTTTTTGATAAAAGAATTTTAATTGAATCTCCTTCTTTATATATGGCTCCACTATTGATATTCAAATATCTAATTAAATAATTAATCAAGATACATGCAAACGAACTGTATTAAACTATAAAAATAGTAATAAGAAGTCATCACATGATCATGATCATGATCATATGGTAGCAGTTAGAAGTTCATAACATTACATGATCATGTGGTGTGAAAGAGAGTACAATTGTTTGTGAAAAAATCAGTTTAAAATATTTTTCTTTAAATGGTTATTGAGAGGACATATTTATAAAAAATAAACAAAATGTTTTTATTTTTTTAATAACTCAGTCGGTTGCCAATGACAAAGAGTCAGTTTTAGTTTAGGAATTTTAGTGCCAATGACAGAGTCAGGTTTAGTTTAGGAATTTTAATAGTTCAGTTGGATGGCTACTTGAACTTTCACCTCGTTAATGAAAATTCGATTCGCCACCTTATAATCTCCTTCCCCTTTTCCTCTTTCGCTGTCTCCAATTTCCTTTTTCTTTTTCTTTTTTTTTTTGAAAAAAAAAGGACATATTAAAAAAAAAAAAGAGGAACAGCCTGGAATGATTAAAAAATAGGACCATCTTGCACCCTATATTATCATCAATCATCTCACACAATGTCTGTCTAAAGTACTTTCCCCACAATTGTTTGGACCATTTTTAAGTAACAGTAATGTTTGAGTAGTTTATCGGAAATAATTTTTCTGCCTTTGATGTAGAGTTAAAGTTTGAATATACTGTACCTTGTTTAGATATTGCTTTTTGTAATTACATTGGGTATGTTATTATTGTAATAATGTCTAAGTAAATTTGCATATATCTTAACTACTAATTAGTATTTGTTAATTACCTTTTACGACAATGATGGAGTAAGAATTTTCAATAAAATGAGTCGAAATACAAAGAAATCAAGAAAATGCTATATATTATATATATATCACTATTAAAAATAGAGATTTTTTTCCACTGTAAATCAATGAGAAATTTGTGTTATGAAACATGAGTTTTCATCCATTTCCCACCGAACCAGTTCACTGTTAAAACACATGATGGAAAACAGATTTTCACTGAAATAGTGGGGAGTTTCATGATTTTTTCATGTGAAAACACTATTATTTTTTCTTTTTCCACCAATTCATCAATCAAAATATCAGTGAGAATAGCCACTTAATTATATTTTCTATGAAAAATTTTAATGAAAAATAGTGATTTTTTAGTAGTGTATGCAACAACAATAAAAAAATTACTTATCTGCATAGTGTAATTCTCCGTTTACCCTATTTGGACAAGGGTGGCTCCGCCACAATTTCACGAGCACATATATCATGTAACTCTTTTTACCAAGACATGTATAAATGAAAGAAATATACGTGATGTTCGCTTTTTGGACCAGTAGGCCACAACCTATAGGTGCCATTATTTGGATCATTATTTTGAGTCGAAGGTCAATTAAAAATAACCTTTCTATCTTTATAAGAAAAGAATACAGTTGCATACGCTTCATTCTTCTTAATCTTACTTGTGAAATCACACTGGATATATGATTTTTGTATCTTTAAAGTATGATATATGCATAAAAGTTTTACTTGAGATCTAAATTAATGAGCTGGAATTTGTATGAAAGACAATATGGTTATCTTTTGTGAATGATGATATAATATTATATTGGATAGTATGAACCATGAGGCTTTTCCATATATATATATATATATATTTCAAGGTGTAGGCTTATGAAGACACCAATCATCTTAAATAAAATATTTACTTTTTTTATATAATTACTCAATACTCGATTTTACTGATTCGATCAATTTGAATTAGCGTTGCATTTTACTGATTCGATCAATTTGAATTAGCGTTGCATAGGGAAGCGCTCCTTATTTGAAATTGCTCCTCTCCCAAAGTTAAAATTCAAACTCTCTAACGGAGAAATTCGCTACAGAATTTAAATTCGAGACCCTCAATTTGAGGGACTGATTTATTAGTGTTATAACTTGTAGGTTCAACACTTCAGTTGAATCCAACAATTTTGATTCAGATCTTATAAAATATACTTATATAATTACTAAACAAGTACAAATATCAATAATATATGTAAAAGTAATTAAGTCGGTACAACATGTGGTATCCCATAAAGAAGGTCAGGGATCGATTCCCCCTGTTAATGTCTTCTCAGCCGAGCTCATTGCACTGTACTTGTCTAATGCTGTTTACATCTCCTGTGTAGTTTGAGAGCTATTGCATGGGAGAGAATATACCCATTACATACACGAAGGATAACGGTGCGAAAAAATACAAATAATAAATTTTGAATCGCAGAATTCAAACTCATAAAGTTCAAATTTTGGATGCGCAGAGTTAACAATTGCCTCAGACAAAAATGAGTCCTCATTTTGTCTTTTATTAACATCAATGAAATAATTGTACTCATCCTCACATGCTTGGAAGTTGGACACAACAGGCAGAATGAGCCCATGGAACTGACACAAAAATTGCCAAGGGTTAAGTCCAAAAGAAAACACATCCAAACAGCTGCTCCAATAATAGAATTCCAATATTGAATTCAAAAGTTTGTTAGAGAAAATGTTTGTACTCAAAGCTGATGATATTGTTACTGTTACTGTTACCTTTTCCTCTCCATGCTATGTGATTTAGTACTTGTTATGTTTCTTTTCTTATATATGTTCTTTAAAACGGATTACCTAACTCGGAGATAATTCGAAAATAGCCTCTCTACGCTTGCAAAGTAGGGATATGATCTCCATATATTTTACCCTCCTAAACCCCACATTATGGGACTACACTGGGTATGTTGTTGCGGTTGAAAGTCAACTCTCCGACCTAAAACATTTTTTTGAACCTTTTTGCCACTATGCCGCCAACATTTAGCTGTCACTAAATGGTTGTGGTGGGATGGTAAGTACCCTTCCATTCTTAACCAAAGGTCTTGGGGTTCAAGCCCGAAAAATTGAGTCGCCTCCGAAATGAAACTCTTTAGCATCCCCCCCCCCCCCCCCCAAAGTTGGACTTTGCAGCGCAAATCCGAATTAGTTGGCCCCAATACAACTAAACACCGGTGGGAAAGCGGAAAAAAAGAAGAAGCATTTAACTGTTATAACAACAACAATATACCCAGTGTAGTCTCACAAACTAGGTTTTGGGGAGGTGGGGAGGTAGAATGTACACAGACCTTACCCCTACCTCAGAGGTAAAGAGGTTGTTTCTGATAGACCCTCGACATTTAGCTGTAGTAGTCAAGTTTAAACACATAAAACATCTTTAGGAATTTATCATTAGGAGTTGATAATGTTTGGTTTCAATCACCAGTAAACAATAGAAGGATTCTTACTCCAACATGCATTGCATGTTCTGCTCTTGTTCCATCTTTTTCCTGTACTTAATGACAAGTCCTACTTCATTATTGCAATGGGAGAAGAACAATGTTGACATTGCTTTGTTCCCCATATCATTATTTGACAAATAATACATCATTGAAACCTGATGGGGACACCATTAGTTTCTCCCTTTCTAACCACAACTTCTAACAAGAAGATTTGGGGCATAAAAAAATTGACAAAGAAACATGAGAAGTGCAGGATGTCCACTAGTGACAAAAGACATTAGGCGATTTCGACAGAGAGAGTCAGTCAGCAAGTAGCAGGTACTTAGTTGAATAGTCGAGGTGCATGTGAGCTGATCCGGACACAGGACACCACCATTCTTAGAGAGAGAGAGACAGAGGAGAAGTGCAGGATGTCACCTAAACAGTCCTGTGATAACTTCTCAACCTGCATTTACTATATGAACAAACAAGTTGCAGAGGCTAAACACAACATTTCTAGGATAAAATTCCTGTCTATTTTCAAAATGTCTGCAATAGAGCCACACAACATTTCTAGGATAAACACCACATTTGCACTCTTTCTTTTCATCTATGGTTCGAACTTCCTATGAGTAAAGCCAAACTCCAATGCAGTCAAAAAATTGACATTGTCTCAACAGGACTATCTAATGACACTCACTTCATTTTCACATAAATCATCAATGTAGAGGCTTAAGTACACTAAAGCTTCAATTCTTATTCTATTTACTCATGCCTAAATCTAAACATCCTATAAAAGGAAGACCGCCTACATCTATATCGTATCTTAATCATATCCTAAACTTTACAACATAGTGACTTAATATTCTTTGTGATTAGATCCATAACTAGAGAAGATCAGGGTCAGTCAGAGGTGCACCTCTCCGGTGGATAACTCCTTTCTTACTGACTGCAGAAACTCAAATATGGATTAAAAACAAGACATTTGAGTCCCATTCAGCATAAATCAAATTCTCCCTGATATAAACTCAAAAAACCAATATGGCAGACAGGCTGATAAAACAATCAAGAAGTCCCCTTCAATTGACATGTGTTCGAAAAAGAAATCTGTTCCACGTTTAAAGGAAAAACAAGCAAAGTTTACAACAGCAAAATACTCGTTGATTTATATTTAGCATGACAGCTGGTACCTCATTGTCATGCTAACCCCAAAACTTCCACCAATTGTAGATCTCTCATCCCTCGTCTGGTCTTAGTAGACAGAAATCATTGACTTAATCAGAATCATCAAAGGGTTCTCCGTCATCAGATGGCTCATCAAAGGAACGCATGTCAAGCTGGTAGCGAAGGATTCCCCCAATGCCACCAAATCCTCTGCAGAACTGGGACCCCTCTTGAGACCTGTTAGTGACAAACTCAAGTGAACAACCAAAAGTCCTGTATTCATTGGCAAACCACTCCAGCAGGGGCATTTTGTCCTGAACCTCCAATTCAGCTGATGTAGCAGGATCCTTGAAATTACTATTATCAGCCTCTTGTTCCTTGTTTAGGTGCTTAATGACAATCTCATTAGTCACACTATTTTTCAATACGTAACGGTTTATATCAAGATTTTCCCACACAATTAGAGTTTCAACAGCTCCCATCTCCAAACCTTTTATTGTGTCATCCACGCCGAATACATATTTTCCAGTATCTTGACTGATTTCCTCAAAGAATTTCCCTATCAAACGCTTTTCTTGTATAAACTTCACATTTGCCAGAATCTCAGCAGACAGCTCGATTGCCTGATTGAAGCCATTTTCCCCACCATAGGACACATCAACTACATTAAGTATCTTTGCTTGTAGACGCGGATCAAACATATCAGATTGGCTTAGCTCCGTCTTGAAATCAGCTGACCCAGCAAGTATTAGTCCAGAGACATTTGGCTGGCTAGTAGCTGGGTTAATGAAGAATTGGGTAGCAAGCTCTGCTGTCTTCCTCACATAATTATGACGTTTCTCCATTCGAAGACGAGCAAATCGAAGAGCTGATTGACCTCCTCTTCCATGCTTCTTTGGGAGATCAACAGTGAACTTATGAAGAACTTCTCGGGTGTTGCCACTCAAGGTCCCAAAAAGGGTCCCATTACCATCCATGACAATGAAACCAAACTTCTCATCAGATTCCAACAGTTCACCAAGAGGCTCTGTATGAAACTTGTTGTCACATAAGTAGAGAGACGCATTTATGGGTTTAAAAGGCGTAAGATCAAAGGTGACCTTCTTTTCCTTTCCATCATCCGTCACAATAGTTCCAGTATAAAGCAGCAATCCATTAGGAGGAACTTTGTTATACAGTTTAAGCCTCTGCTGAGCAGACGTTATTGCACCAAGCACAGACTGACGGTTTACTCTGCTCTTAATATTTGAGGCAGTACCATATTCTTCTGCCAGCATCTTGGTAATACGAGATATCTGATCACCAGGGGGTATGATAAGAGAGATCATGCTGGTGCCATTTCCTCTGGCAGATTCTAGGGCTTTGATCAATTTTTTCATTTTCCATATTTCAATATTCTTATCATTTTCTTGGCCATCTGCCATTATTGCCAATTGAATTTGATCCCGAGCACCTGCTCAGCTACAAATCAATCTGACCTAGAGGCATATTGAAGACAAATTAGAGTTCACATAGATCAAGTACGTAATAAATGAAGAAACATGAGATAAGGAAATAAACTGCAGGTGCATTCCAAAGTAATTATTTTGGAGAAGGATTATCAGGATTTATCAATGAGCATCACACTTAAAGGATCAGAAGTACTAATTAGAACTAAGAGTTTTTAGCATCCTTATATCAGCTATCTAACAGGTCCAATTGAACAAACAATTCTGTCTTATTGGTTTATGTACTCAATGACATGCATGTGCACTTTTAAGGAAGCATAGATAGGAATTGTGTAGTTTTCAAAGAGAATTATGATTTGTTGAAGTTGAACTCTGTGTACCACCTTATCTAAAACCTTAATTGTCAGAAAGGCGACCCTTTATTCATTTAATAGTCTTCGACATGCCACCATATCCTAAGATGCAGTTCTTTTCTTGGATTAACCGCTTAGAGATATTTTTCTTGATGAGTGGCAATGAGAGTTGAACTTAAAGTCTCTGCTTGCTTTGCTACTATGTTGAGCTGTTGAACCATGTATATCAACTTATCTAAAAGCTTAAGTGGTTAAAAGAGAGACTTATATTCATTTATTTATTTTACGTCTTCAACGTGCTTCATCAAACAAAGATTGACTTATTTTGCTTTTCATGGTACCTATATCCACCATTCCACTCAATTCTCATATAACTTTAGTTACAAAAGAGAGAACAACTTACTCCATTAACTACCAAACATCATCTGATAATCACATCTTGTGAAGTGTAGAAAAGGAAATAACAAGAGAACAACGTTAAAAAAGAGTAACCAAGTCCATGTCGCAATGCGATTACCCACTATCATTGTCTTATTGATAAATTTCCAACAAGTTGACATCATAAGTTTCCCGCACTTTTCACTTACCTTGAAGTTGAAGCACCCTTGCCAAAAGGGTATGCCACAGTTATGGGTGTTCTTGTTATATCCTTCAATTCGAAAGGGACTTGCTAGAGGTTGGACATATGTCACAAACTTCAACAATTTTTTGATGAATAAGTATAATTTTATTCATGAAGCAGCAGTAAGAAGGTGTTGGCCATGTACATAGCAAAAACATAGTTCCCATTACAAAACTAGCAATCATTTTCATCATACTCAAGTTCATAAACATTCTCTAACACAACAAACACCATCGCTAAGAATGTTCTTGACACAATTGAAAACTGCAAACCTCATCAAGAAAGAATTTCAGCCTCAACAGCAAAAAGCTGAATAACATGTTTGGCTTCACCATGCAACGCAAATACATTAACTCTCTTTTCTTTAATAACCTAAGAAGTCTACATTGTTCACATGATGATCATTGGAAACATGAATTGTGAATCTTGAGCCTGCACTTGCACGATTGAGAACAAAGGTCTTCTTTTTATACAGAGGACCCTAGTTTTAACTAACTAAATCAACTATGAAATCCTAAACTGGTCGAGTTCAACTATACAAATCCTCTGACCCATTTTGCTATATTCAAGACTCTTTCCTTCCAATACAAAATAAAATTGTCTTTAATCAGAAACAACACACCAGCCGCAACTAACTGCCTAGAAAATTACCTTAGGCTGGCCATGAAGAAGTTCAAACTCACGCGCCTCAGCTGAAAGTGACCTCCAGTTTAAAATCTTCAAAGTACAGAGCACTTTTATAAATCTCTAATCAGACACCACTAAAGCAGCTCTAATCCCTCAAGCACAGTAAAGTAGTTGCATAATATATAACATGACATTTATGTGAGTATGGGGCTCAGGGAAGAGCCATATTGGTAGTTAGGGTTCTGCAGAATTTGTGTTAAAAAATTCATTTAATATGTACAGAAGGCAGTAAGCAGAAAGAATTGTGGTCCGGAACCAATAAACTAAAACTTTTGGCTCCGCCTCTGATGGGGCTAACCACACTTTATTACAACTAGCCCCGAGGATATAGATCTATTAGCTGCACCTTCTACCATGAAGCAGTTAGCCTATCAGGTTTCATTATAAATCTTAGACCATTTTCATCATCTACCAATTGATTCTTTAGAAGCAAGAAAAAACATAAACTGCAGTTCAGACTTCCTAACGTTTTGTCATAGAGTGTGGTCTAGTTTCTTATCAACATTATTATTAGTACTCTCCTACTATCATATTCTTCAATTTTACTATTACCCGTTCTTTTCTTTGCTTCGCTTATTGTATTATTGGTTGTTGCTTCTATTCTTTTCTCATTATTGTTTCTTCATTACTGTATCTCTTTTTCCTACTGATTTTGTTATGCTTGACTTGAGCCAAAGGTCTGTCAAAAACAACCTCTCTGGCTTCAAAAGGTAGGTACAAGGCTGCGTACACATCACCCTGCTCAGACCCCACTTGTGAGAGTATACCGGGTATGTTGTTGTTGTTACCAACAAGACTGATGCAAGGAACCTAATAATCTATATCAAATACCCATATGAAACAAAATCAAGAATTCAAGCAAATCCCAGCTATAGATTATGAATTGCAACCAATAGTACCTCCAATCCAGTAAAACCCATATCAAAAACTACAAGCTAAACCATAAAAGAAAATCAATAATCTCAAAAAATCACAGATATAGATTCCCATTTAGAGGAATTCCAAACAAGAGTATCTTCAATCCAACAAAACCCATATCAAAAACTACAAGCTAAACCATAAAAGCAAATCAAGAATCTCAAAAAACCCACAGCTAAAGATTCCAAATTTGAGGGATTCCTACCATGAATAACTTCAATCCAACAAAACCCATATAAAAAACTACAAGCTAAACCATGAAAGGAAATCAAGAATCTCAAAAACCCACAGCTAAAGATTCCAATTTTGAGGGATTTCTACCATGAATAACTTCAATCGAACAAAACCCATATACGAACTACGAGAAAAATCATAAAAGACGATGCCAATTTTGAGAGAGAGAAAAACAAGGGCACAGTACCTGTTCGAAGCAGTGTTCGGAGAGCTCGAGCAAGCTGGATGTGAAAATTGTAAAATCCTTATATTAATTGTTTTCCTATGAAAGAAAATTTTGATTTTATATTTATATTTCCTAAAAAAAAAAAATAGCCAAACAGAACTACTAAATATATAATTGGTAAATAAATAATTCTATTACCAAATTGGAAGTATTTATAAATCTATTAAAATAAATATTACCAGGATATAATTGTATATGTGAAAAAATATGCTACCATAAATATGGTCTAAAGTTGAAAATTATTTATTTTATTTATTATTATTATAAAATAAAACACAATATTGAAAAAAAAACATATTAAAAGGATGTCTTTTTTTATTTGCTGAATGTAAAATTGCAAGAAACATGACTTATAATGAGACCAATTCGCATTCGATAGCCGCGAGTCGTAAATTATAATTGTTCACTATATAAATCGATATTTTATAAATGCGATTTACAAAGCATATTTCGCAATAAAGACTTGTAAAGTTGATGAAGTTGGAGTTTCGCTTGTAGAATTTGAAACTTGAATTGATGGATTGAAAGTTTGAAATCATTTTAAGTAACCAATTAAATAGGAAAAATTATTCAAATTAGTGGTCTCGATCCATATATTATTTTTTATAGTGATATTTTGAAAAAAAAACATAAGATGACAAGATTATGCACTTTTATGGCATATACTTGTACATGTATATGCATATCTAAAAGTCTTGACTATACTCTCACACGTACATACACATATAGTTGGCCGCATATACATTAAATTTTTATTTTGAAAATACATGCATACATATACAGTTGGTCACACATATATACACATATAGTCACAATCAAATACTATATTCTCACGATTTTTAGTTATGATAAGATGGTGTATGCGCGTGAATATGTGTATTCTGCTATATTTTGAAATTAAAATACTGTTACGTTTTGAAATATAGCAACATCTCGCTATTCTTTTGTAAAAACGAACACCAATAGGTGTTATTTACAAAATTTTCTCATTATTTATCTTTGACCCATCATGATATGGGCCTTAACAGAAGAAAGCCCGAAACACAATCCAATATATGAGAGTACAGAGTCACAAAGTGAGGTCTGAGAAGGATAGAATGTATGTAGATCTTATTTCTATTCCAGGGTAGAGAGATTGTTTCTTATAAACCCTAGACTCAAGGAAAAACAGTCTAAAGCAGTTTAGAAAAAAAACGAAAGTGAAAGCATAAGAAAGCATTCTGAACAGTAACTACAACAAAATAATATGATAATCGAAATATAAAAAACAACAGATAGCAACAAAAATATAAGGACAAGAAACTACATGAGCAACAGTACGATTATTAGTATTGACGAATAGCAAGACAACACAATACTATTACCTACTAACCTCTTAACCTAATTCGTGTCCTCCGTAACTTTCTATCAAAAATCATGTCCTCGGTAAGCTGAAACTATGTCATGTCATGTCTAATCACCTCTTTCCATACTTTTTCGGCCTACCTCTCCCGAAACCATCTATATAACCAACCTCTCACACCTCAGTATTAAGACATTCGTGCGTCTCCTCTTCATATGTCCGAACCATTTCAGCCTTATTTTTCACATCTTGTCCTCTATCGAAGTCACTCCCAACTTGTCTCACATATCCTCATTTTTAATCTTATCTCTCTTAGTATGCCCCCCATTCATCACAACATCCTCACTTCCACGACTTTCATCTTTTGAACGTGAAAATTCTCCTCAACCTTAATGTTTTTGGCACATTTTTTTGACTAACCAAGTCATCAACCCCACAAACTGCAGAAACAAAGGAATGTGTACCTCTCTTTCTGTAATTCTGTCTACATCAAACAGTTAATAATTTGAAAATGATGATTGAGGGATCCAAGGGTTTCATCATGAGAAGGAGAATATTGAAAGAGACATTAGATAAAAAGCTATATAAAAACACACAAAAAGAAGAAGAAGCAGCAAAACAAAGATTCTAATTTATTACTCCTTCCATTTTAAATTATCTATCGTGATCTTTAAAAATAGTTATTTCAATAATTTATTATTTTAAAATTTTTAAAATAAAATTACTTATCTTTTTTCTATTTTATCTTTAATAGCAATTATTCTCGAAAACTACAACAACGCAAAATATTTAATAAAGAGAACTTATATCTTGTAATATAAATGAGGATAAAATAGCCGAAACTCCCTTTTAATTAATATTTTTTTAAGGAATGCTTAAAAGAATGACAGATAATTATTATAAATATATGTATATATTGAAAGCAAAAAAAAATTAAAAAAACTTTATTTTGATAGTGACCATATGTAAAAAGAAACCATTTATAATTCTCTTCTTAAAGAAAAAGCAATGCAAAATATCACAATGTCGGAACTTTGTCTCCATGCAAATCTTTACACCAAACAACCCCTAAGAATCTTGAACATGATTTGTTTGTCCATGATCTCAAAAAACTCCAATTTTGAGATACAAAATTTTCAGCCCCATTTTCTGCAGTGGGCAATATTCAAATCCAATAAAGCAGCACTTTCTCTCTTTTCTATACCAAATTTCTGAATAGAACAAGTTCTTGAAATTGAACTAAAATAATCCTCACAGCTGAAAATGACTAAAGAATCCTTGACAGATACCAAATCACCACTAGGAAGTCTTAATTTTCCAGTTTCAATAGCTTTTTGAATACCCTTTTGTGGAAAAGAATCAACTTGATCCATATCTTCCTTGAAGAACAGTCTGCTAGGATTTTCTTGGGATGCATCTGCAAGCCTCTCTAGACAACTCCGACCTTTCGAGATATAATATAATTAAGTGATTGTAAAGAATGCAGCTAGCACTCGGGTCCACACATGAGGGCCGATGAGCACTGATCCAAAATTGACAAAAGTACTTTTTAGATTGATTATCCAAAACACAAATTACTACTGTCTAAAAATACTTTTAAGGTCAGATTCACTCTTAAGCTGCTGGTCACTAATTGATGTTTTATCATTTCTAGTGACAGTTAGTTTCAGAACTTCAGACTTGAGCTCTAAAATAGATGAACCAAGTTGTTTCATCTGTTTCTTTAGGGAGCAATTTTCGCATAAATGAGAATTTACTATTTTCAAGAATTTCGGTGTGTGTTAGTCCATGAATCACAAAATAAGAACTGTCAGATGCAAGTGTTTTGATGAGATCTTACATAATGTTGTTAAAACTATAATATAATTGCAGGAAAAAGAGTTCACTAGTGGCACATTATTTTAATAATGATAATTTTGGGCTGAATTATCCATTTTACCTAAAAAAAAATTATTTTGTGTATTTTTTCGAGATCTATCAGGACAAACTACCTCTAGGCGTTTGGTGAAGCTAATTTCCTTAAAAAAATATCTCTATCACAGTCATTCAACATTCTTCCCCAATTTAATTAATAATTTTAATTTAATAACTGGTACTAACGACCCACCACATTCAACACCACCATTGCAAGAGACCATGGTAGGCCAGCACTACCACCACCAATCTCTAGCATTATCTTTATGGCATAGGATAAGCATAGGTGTTTTCTTTCACATTGTCGCTCGCTGGGCATTGATCGAGGGGTGTTGGGCCTCGGCATAAGTCAGCATGTGTTGTCCGGTGTCCGGCGGTCTACCGAAACTAGCCTAGTGCTACCGTGTTGCCGACTTTTAAACTTTTCGGTGTGTGTTAGCCCATGGATTTTTCGAGATTTGATTGATCGTCTCAGTTCGGCCGAAAATTTTGGTTATGCGCAGCCTACAAGGCCTGATGAAGAGCGCTTTATCACTTTATTTGGTCGGCATCACTATTTTTCACACAAATGAGAATTTACGATTTTCAAGATTTTCAGTGTGGGTTAACCCACGAATTTCTCGAGATTTGATTGGTCGCCTTCGTTCGGCCCCAAATTTTGGTTGTGCGCAGCCTACAAGGCCTGCTGACGAGCGCTCTATCATTTTATTTGATCGGCATCACTATTTTTTAAATAAATGAGAATTTATGATTTTCGAGATGTTAGCCCACGGATTTCTCGAGATTTGATTGGCCGCCTCCGTTCGGCCCCAAATTTTAACTGTGCGGAGCCTACAAGACCTGGTGACGAGCGCTCTATCACTTTATTTGATCGGCATCACTATTTTCAGCATAAATGAGAATTTACGATTTTTGAGATTTTCGGTGTGTGTTAGCCCACGGATTTCTCGAGATTTGATTGGTCGTCTCCGTTCGACTCTAAATTTTAGTTGTGCGCAGCCTACAAGGTCTGGTGACAAGCGCTCTATCACTTTATTTGGTCGGCATCACTATTTTTCGCATAAATAAAAATTTTCAATTTTTGAGATTTTCGGTGTATGCTACCCGTCGAATTTATCGATATTTTATTGACTGTCTCCGTTCGGCCCCAAATTTTGGCTGTGCGTAGCCTATAAGGCCTGGTGACTAGCGCTCTATCACTTTATTTGATCGGCATCACTATTTTTCGCATAAATGAGAATTTACGATTTTCAATATTTTTGGTGATTGACCGTCTCCCTTTGGCCCTAAAATTTTAGCTGTGCGCGGCCTACAAGGCCTGGTAACGAGCTATCTATCACTTTATTTTGTCGGCATCACTATTTTTCGCATAAATGAGAATTTACAATTTTTGAGATTTTCAGTGTGTGTAGCCCACGGATTTCTCGAGATTTGATTGGCCGCTTCCGTTCGGCCCCAAATTTTGGTTGTACGCAACCTACAAGGCCTGATAACGAGCGCTCTATCACTTTATTTGATCGGCATCACTATTTTTCGCATAAATGAGAATTTACAATTTTCGAGATTTGCGGTGTGTGTTAACCCATAGATTTCTCGAGATTTGATTGGTCGTCTCCTTTCGGCTCCAAATTTTGGCTGTGCGCAGCCTACATGTCCTGCTGACGAGCGCTCTATTACTTTATTTGGTCGGCATCACTATTTTTCACATAAATGAGAATTTAAAATTTTCGAGATTTTCGGCGTGTGTTGGCCCACGGATTTCTCGATATTTAATTGGCCACCTCCATTCGGCCCCAAATTTTGGTTGTGCGTAGCCTACAAGGCCTGGTGACGAGCGCTCTATCAATTTATTCAGTCGGCTTCACTATTTTTCGCATAAATGAGAATTTATAATTTTTGAGATTTTCAGTGTGTGTTAGTCTATGAATTTCTCGAGATTTTATTGATCGTCTCCGTTTTGCCCAAAATTTTGTCTATGCGCAGCTTACAAGGCTTGGTGACGAGCGCTCTATCACTTTATTTGATCGGCATTACTATTTTTTGCACAAATGAGAATTTATGATTTTTAAAATTTTTGATGTGTGTTAGTCCAAGGATTTCTCGAGATTTAATTGGTCGTCTCTGTTCGGCTCCAAATTTTGGCTGTGTGCAACCTACAAGGCCTGGTGACAAACGCTCTATCACTTTATTTAGTCGGCATCACTATTTTTCGCATAAATGAAAATTTACGATTTTTGAGATTTTTGTTGTGTGTTAGCCCACAGATTTCTCGAGATTTGACTGATTGTCTCCATTTGGCCCAAAATTTTGGTTGTGCCCAACCGACAAGACCTGGTGACAAGCGCACTATCACTTTATTTGGACGGCATTACTATTTTTCGCATAAATATGAATTTATGATTTTTGAGATTTACGGTGTGTGCTAGCCCACAGATTTCTTGAGATTTGATTAGTCGTCTCTGTTCGGCCCCAATTTTGGTTGTGCGCAACCTACAAGGTATGGTGATGAGCGCTCTATCACTTTATATGATCGGCATCACTATTTTTCGAATAAATGAGAATTTACGATTTTAAAAGATTTGATTGATTGTCTCTATTCGGCCCAAAATTTTGGGTGTACGCAACCTACAAGTCCTGGTGTTGAGCGCTCTATCATTTTATTTGATCGGCATCACTATTTTTCGCATAAGTGAGAGGCCCACACATTTCTCGAGATTTGATTGATCGCCTCCGGTCGGCCCCAAATTTTGGCTATGCGCAGCCTACAAGGCCTGGTGACGAGCGCTCTACACTTTATTTGGTCGGCATCACTATTTTTCCCATAAATGAGAATTGATGATTTTCAATATTTTTGATATGTGTTAGCCCACGAATTTTTCGAGATTTTCGATATGTGTTAGCCCACGAATTTCTCGATATTTGATTGGCTATCTACGTTTGGCCCCAAATTTTACTGTGCGCAGCCTACAAGGCTGTGACGAGCGCTCTATCACTTTATTTGATCGACAACACTATTTTTTGCATAAATGAGAATTTACGATTTTTAAGATTTTCGGTGTGTGTTAGTCCACGGATTTCTCGAGATTTAATTGGCTGTCTCTGTTCGGCCCCAAATTTTGACTGTGCGCAGTCTACAAGGCCTAGTGACGAGCGCTCTATCTCTTTATTTGGTCGGCATCACTATTTTTTGCATAAATGAGAATTTATAATTTTCGAGATTTTTTGTGCGTGTTAGCCTACGAATTTCTCGAGATTTGATTGGTCGTCTTTGTTCGGCCCTAAATTTTGGGTGTGTGTACACTACAAGGCCTGGTGATGAGCGCTCTATTACTTTATTTGGTCGGCATCACTATTTTTAGCATAAATAAAAATTTATGATTTTCGAGATTTTCGGTGTGTGTTAGCCCCCTGATTTATGGAGATTTGATTGGCAGTCTTCGTTCGGCCCCAAATTTTTGCGGTGCGCAGTCTACAAAGCCTGGTGACGACCGCACTATCACTTTATTTGGTTGGCATCACTATTTTTCGCATAAATGAGAATTTAGATTTTCGAGATTTTTTGTGTGTCCCCAAATTTTGGATGTGCCAGCGTACAAGGCCTAGTGACGAACGCTCTATCACTTTATTTGGTCGGCATCACTATTTTTCGCATAAATGAGAATTTATGATTTTCAAGATTTTCGGTGTGTGTTGGCCCACGGATGTCTCGAGATTTGATTGATCGTCTCCATTTGGCCTCAAATTATGGTTGTGCCAGCCTACAAGGCCTGGTGATGAACGCTTTATCACTTTATTTGGTTGGCATCACTATTTTTCGCATATATGAGAATTTAGGGCTTTCGACATTTTCGGTGTGTGTTAGCCCACAAATTTCTTGAGATTTGATTGGTCGTCTCCGTTCGATCCCAAATTTTGGCTGTGCGCAGCCTACAAGGCTTGGTGACGAGCGCTCTATCATTTTATTTGGTCGGCATCACTATTTTTCCGCATAAATGAGAATTGAGGATTTTCAAGATTTTCGGTGTGTGTTAGCCCACGGTTTTCTCGAGATTTGATTGGCCGCCTCTGTTCGTCCCCAAATTTTGGCTATGCTCAACATACAAGGCCAGTGACGAGTGCTCTATCACTTTATTTGCTCGGTATCACTATTTTTCGCATAAATGAGAATTTATTATTATGGTGATTTTTGAAATTTTTGATGTGTGTTAGTCCACGAATTTCTCGAGATTTGATTGCCCGTCTCTGTTCGGCCTCAAATTTTTGCGATTCCGCAGCCTACAAGTTCTGCTGACAAACGCTTTATCACTTTATTTGGTCTGCATCACCATTTTCCGCATAAATGAGAATTTATGATTTTTGAGATTTTCGGTGTATATTAGCCCACAGATTTCTCAATATTTGTTGGCCTCCTCCGTTTGGCCCCAAATATGGCTGTCCAGCCTACAAGGCCTAGTGACGAACGCTAAATCACTTTAATTGGCCGGCATCACAATTTTTCACATAATGAGAATTTAGGACTTTCAACATTTTCGGTGTGTGTTAGCCCATAGATTTTTTGAGATTTGATTGGCCGTCTCCGTTTAGCCGCAAATTTTGGCTGTGCGCAGCCTACAAGGCTTGGTGACAAGCGCTCTATCATTTTATTTGCTCGGCATCACTATTTTTCACATAAAATAAGAATTTATAATTTTTGAGATTTTCAGTGTGTGTTAGCCTACGGATTTCTCGAGATTTGATCGATCGTCTCCGTTCAGCCTCAAATTTTGGCTTTGCGAAGCCTACGAACCTTGATGACGAGCGTCCTATCATTTCATTTGATCGGCATCACTATTTTTCGCATAAATGAGATTTTATGATTTTCGCAATTTTCGGTGTATGTTAGCCGGAGAATATCTCGGGATTTGATCGGTCGTCTTCGTTCGATCCAAAATTTTAGCTGTGCGCAGCCTACAAGGCATGGTGATGAGCTACCCATTACTTTATTTGATCGGCATAATCATTTTTCGCATAAATGAGAATTTACGATTTTCACGATTTTCGGTGTGTGTTAGCACACGGATATCTCAAGATTTGATCGGTCGTCTCCGTTCGGTCTCAAATTTTGGCTGTGCAAAACCTATAAGGTCTGGTGACGAGCTACCTATCACTTTATTTGATCAGCATCACCATTTTTCGCATAAATGAGAATTTACGATTTTGGCGATTTTCGATGTATGTTAGCCCACGAATTTCTTGAGATTTGATCGGCCGTCTCCTTTCGGCCTCAAATTTTGGCTGTGCGCAGCCTACGAACCTTGATGATAGGCGCCCTATCATTTCATTTGATCGGCATCACCATATTTCGGATAAATGAAAATTTACGATTGTTGCGATTTTCGGTGTATGTTAGCCCACGAATTTATCGAGATTTGATGGGTCGTCTCCGTTCGATCCCAAATTTTGGTTGTGCGCAGTCTACGAACCTTTATGACGAGCGCCCTATCACTTCATTTGATCGGCATCACCATTTTTCGCGTAAATGAGATTTTATGATTTTCGCGATTTTCGGTGTATGTTAGCCGGAGAATATCTCGGGATTTGATCGGTCGTCTTCGTTCGGTCCAAAATTTTAGCTGTGCGCAGCCTACAAGGCATGGTGATGAGCTACCCATTACTTTATTTGATCGACATAATCATTTTTCGCATAAATGAGAATTTATGATTTTCACGATTTTCGGTGTGTGTTAGCACACGGATATCTCAAGATTTGATCGGCCGTCTCCGTTCGGTCTCAAATTTTGGCTGTGCACAACCTACAAGGCCTGGAGACGATCTACCTATCACTTTATTTGATCGGCATCATCATTTTTCGCATAAATGATAATTTATGATTTTTGCGATTTTCGATGTGTGTTAACCCACGATTTTCTCGAGATTTGAGTGACCGTCTCCGTTCGGCCCAAAATTTTATCTGTGCGCAGCTTACAAGGCCTGATGACGAGCTCTCTATCGCTTTAGTTGATCGGCATCACCATTTTTCGCATAAATGAGAATTTCCGATTTTGGTGATTTTCGATGTAAGCCCACGGATTTTTCGAGATTTGATCGGTCGTCTCCGTTCGGCCTCAAATTTTGGCTGTGGGCAACCTACAAGGCCTGGTGATGAGTGCTTTATCACTTTAGTTGATCGGCATAATCATTTTTCGCATAAACGAGAATTTATGATTTTCGCGATTTTCAGTGTATGTTAGCCCACGAATTTCTCGAGATTTGATCGGTCGTCTCCGTTCGGTCCCAAATTTTGGCTGTGCGCATCCTACAAGGCCTGGTGACGAGCTACTTATCACTTTATTTGATCGGCATAATTATTTTTGCATAAATGAGAATTTATGATTTTCGCGATTTTCGGTGTGTGTTAGCCCACGAATTTCTCTAGATTTGAGTGACCGTCTCCGTTCGGCTCGAAATTTTAGCTGTGCGCAGCCTACAAGGCCTAGTGACGAGCGCCCTATTGCTTTAGTTAATCGGCATCACCATTTTTCGCATAAATGAGAATTTACGATTTTGGCGATTTTCGGTGTATGTTAGCCCACGGATTTCTCGAGATTTGGTTGGCCGTCTCCGTTCGGCCTCAAATTTTGGCTGTGGGCAGCCTACAAGGCCTGGTGACGAGCGCTCTATAACTTTTGTTGATCGGCATCACCATTTTTCTCATAAATGAGAATTTACGATTTTCGCGATTTTCGGTGTATGTCAGCTCACGAATTTCTCGAGATTTGATCGGCCGTCTCTATTTGGCCCTAAGTTTTGGCTGTGCGCAGCCTACTAGGCCTGGTGACGAGCTCCTTGTCACTTTATTTGATTGGCATAACTATTTTTCACATAAATGAGAATTTACGATTTTTGCGATTTTCAGTGTACGTTAGCCCATTGATTTCTCGAGATTTGATCGGTCGTCTCCGTCTGGCCTCAAATTTTGGCAGTGCGCAGCCTACAAGACCTGGTGACGAGCGCTCTTTCAATTTAGTTGATCGGCATCACCATTTTTCGCATAAATGAAATTTAGGATTTTTTGCGATTTTCGGTGTGTGTTAACCCACGAATTTCTCGAGATTTGAGTGATCGTCTCCGTTCGGCCCGAAATTTTAGTTGTGCGCAGTCTACAAGGCCTGGTGACGAGCTCCGTATCGCTTTAGTTGATCGGCATCACCATTCTTCGCATAAAAGAGAATTTACGATTTTGGCGATTTTCGGTGTATGTTAGCCCACGAATTTCTCGAGATTTGATCGGCTGTCTCCGTTCGGTCCCAAATTTTGGTTGTGCGCAGCCTACAAGACCTAATGACGAGCTACCTATCACTTTATTTGATCGGCTAATCATTTTTCGCATAAATGAGAATTTATGATTTTTGCGATTTTCGGTGTGTTAGCCCACGGATTTCTCGAGATTTGAGTGACCGTCTCCGTTCGGCTCAAAATTTTAGCTGTGTACAGCCTACAAGGCCTGGTGACGAGCTCTGCATTGCTTTAGTTGATCGGAAATCACCATTTTTCGCATAAATGAGAATTTACGATTTTTGCGATTTTCAGTGTATGTTAGCCCATTGATTTCTCGAGATTTGATCGGTCGTCTCCGTTTGACCTCAAATTTTGACAGTGCGCAGCCTACAAGACCTGGTGACGAGCGCTCTATCAATTTAGTTGATCGGCATCACCATTTTTCGCATAAATGAAAATTTAGGATTTTTGCGATTTTCGGTGTGTGTTAACCCACGGATTTCTCGAGATTTGAGTGATCGTCTCCGTTCGGCCCGAAAGTTTAGTTGTGCGCAGCCTACAAGGCCTGATGACGAGCTCCGTATCGCTTTAGTTGATCGACATCACCATTTTTCGCATAAAAGAGAATTTACGATTTTGGCAATTTTCGGTGTATGTTAGCCCACGAATTTCTCGAGATTTTATCAGCTGTCTCCGTTCGGTCCCAAATTTTGGTTGTGCGCAGCCTAAAAGGCCTGGTGACGAGCTACCCATCACTTTATTTGATCGACATCACCATTTTTCACATAAATGGGAATTTATAATTTTCACGATTTTCAATGTATGTTAACCCACGAATTTCTTGAGATTTGATCGGTCGTCTCCGTTCGGTCCCAAATTTTGGCTGTGCGCAGCCTACAAGGCCTGATGACGAGCTACCTAATCACTTTATTTGATCGGCTAATCATTTTTCGCATAAATGAGAATTTATGATTTTCGCGATTTTCGGTGTGTGTTAGCCCACGAATTTCTCGAGATTTGAGAGACCGTCTCCGTTTGGCCCAAAATTTTAGCTGTGCACAGCCTACAAGGCCTGGTGACAAGCTCTGCATCGCTTTAGTTGATCGGGAATCATCATTTTTCGCATAAATGAGAATTTACGATTTCGCGATTTTCGGTGTGTGTTAGCTCACGAATTTCTCGAGATTTGATCGGCCGTCTCCGTTTAGCTCCAAATTTTATCTGTGCGCAGCCTACTAGTCCTAGTTACGAGCTATCTATCACATTATTTGATCGGCATCACAATTTTTTGCAAAAATTAGAATTTACGATTTTCGTGATTTTCGGTGTATGTTAGCCTACGGATTTCTCAAGATTTGATCGGCCGTCTGCGTGCGGTCCCAAATTTTTGCTGTGCGCAGCCTACAAGGCATGGTGACGAGCTACCTATCACTTTATTTGATCGGCATAATCATTTTTCGCATAAATGAGAATTTATGATTTTCGCGGTTTTCGGTGTGTGTTAGCCCGCGGATTTCTCGAGATTTGAGTGATCATCTCAGTACGGCCCAAAATTTTAGCTGTGCGCAGCCTACAAGGCCTGATGATGAGCTCCCTATCGCTTTAGCTGATAGGTAACACCATTTTTCGCATAAATGAGAATTTACGATTTTGACAATTTTCGGTGTATGTTAGCCCACGAATTTCTCAAGATTTGATCGGCTGTCTCCGTTCGGCCTCAAATTTTTGTTGTGCGCAACTTACAATACTTGATGACGAGCGCCCTATCATTTCATTTGATCGACATCACCATTTTAGCCCACAAATTTCTCGAGATTTGATCGACCGTCTCCGTTCGGTCCCAAATTTTGGCTGTGCGCAGCCTACAATGCTTGGTAATGAGCTACCCATCACTTTATTTGATTGGTATAATCATCTTTTGCATAAATGAGAATTTATAATTTTCGGTGTATGTTAGCCCACGGATTTCTCGAGATTTGATCGGTCCCAAATGTTGGCTGTGCGCAGCCTACAAGGCCTAGTGACGAGCGTTATATCACTTTAGTTGATCGGCATCACCATTTTTCTCATAAATGAGAATTTACGATTTTGGCGATTTTCGGTGTATATTAGCCCACGAATTTCTCGAGATTTGATCGGTCGTCTCCGTTCAGTCCCAAATTTTGGCTGTGCGCAGCCTACAAGGCTTGGTGACGAGCTACCTATCACTTTATTTGATCGGCATAATCATTTTTCGCATAAATGAGAATTTATAATTTTTGCGATTTTCGGTGTGTGTTAGCGTACGAATTTCTCGAGATTTGAGTGACGATCTTTGTTCCGCCCGAAAGTTTAGCTGTGCGCAGCCTACAATGCCTGGTGACAAGCGCCCTATCACTTTAGTTGATCGGCATCACCATTTTTTGGATAAATGAGAATTTACTATTTTGGCGATTTTTGATGTATATTAACCCACGAATTTCTCGAGATTTGATCGTCCGTCTCCGTTCGGTCATAAATTTTACCTGTGCGCAGTCTACAAGGCCTAGTGACGATCTAGCCATCACTTTATTTGATCGGCATAATAATTTTTCGCATAAATGAGAATTTATGATTTTTGTGATTTTCGGTGTATGTTAGCCCACAGATTTCTCGAGATTTGATCGACCGTCTTCATTCGGTCCCAAATTTTGGCTGTGCGCAGCCTACAAGGCCTGGTGACGAGCGCCCTATCGCTTTAGTTTATCGGCATCATCATTTTTCACATAAATGATAATTTACGATTTTGGCGATTTTCGGTGTGTGTTAGCCCACAAATTTCTCGAGATTTGATCGGCCGTCTCCGTTCGGCCTCAAATTTTGGCTATGGGCAGCCTACAAGGCCTGGTGATGAGCGCCCTATCGCTTTAGTTGATCGGCATCATCATTTTTCACATAAATGAGAATTTACGATTTTCGCGATTTTCGGTGTGTGTTAGCGCACGGATATCTCAAGATTTGATCGGTCGTCTCCGTTCGGTCTCAAATTTTGGCTGTGCACAACCTATAAGGTCTGGTGACGAGCTACCTATCACTTTATTTGATCAGCATCACCATTTTTCGCATAAATGAGAATTTACGATTTTGGCGATTTTCGATGTATGTTAGCCCACGAATTTCTTGAGATTTGATCGGCCGTCTCCTTTCGGCCTCAAATTTTGGCTGTGCGCGGCCTACGAACCTTGATGATAGGCGCCCTATCATTTCATTTGATCGGCATCACCATATTTCGGATAAATGAAAATTTACGATTGTTGCGATTTTCGGTGTATGTTAGCCCACGAATTTATCGAGATTTGATCGGTCGTCTCCGTTCGATCCCAAATTTTGGCTGTGCGCAGTCTACGAACCTTTATGACGAGCGCCCTATCACTTCATTTGATCAGCATCACCATTTTTCGCATAAATGATAATTTATGATTTTCGCGATTTTCGGTGTATGTTAGCCCACGGATTTCTCGAGATTTGATCGGTCGTCTCCGTTCGGTCTCAAATTTTGGCTGTGCGCAGCCTACAAGGCCTGGAGACGATCTACCTATCACTTTATTTGATCGGCATAATCATTTTTCGCATAAATGAGAATTTATGATTTTCGCGATTTTCGATGTGTGTTAACCCACGATTTTCTCGAGATTTGAGTGACCGTCTCCGTTCGGCCCGAAATTTTATCTGTGCGCAGCTTACAAGGCCTGATGACGAGCTCTGTATCGCTTTAGTTGATCGGCATCACCATTTTTCGCATAAATGAGAATTTTCGATTTTGGCGATTTTCGATGTAAGCCCACGGATTTTTCGAGATTTGATCGGTCGTCTCCGTTCGGCCTCAAATTTTGGCTGTGGGCAACCTACAAGGCCTTGTGATGAGTGCTTTATCACTTTAGTTTATCGGCATAATCATTTTTCGCATAAACGAGAATTTATGATTTTCGCGATTTTCAGTGTATGTTAGCCCACGAATTTCTCGAGATTTGATCGGTCGTCTCCGTTCGGTCCCAAATTTTGGCTGTGCGCATCCTACAAGGCCTGGTGACGAGCTACTTATCACTTTATTTGATCGGCATAATTATTTTTGCATAAATGAGAATTTATGATTTTCGCGATTTTCGGTGTGTGTTAGCCCACGAATTTCTCTAGATTTGAGTGACCGTCTCCGTTCGGCTCGAAATTTTAGCTGTGCGCAGACTACAAGGCCTGGTGACGAGCGCCCTATTGTTTTAGTTAATCGGCATCACCATTTTTCACATAAATGAGAATTTACGATTTTGGCGATTTTCGGTGTATGTTAGCCCACGGATTTCTCGAGATTTGGTCGGCCGTCTCCGTTCGGCCTCAAATTTTGGCTGTGGGCAGCCTACAAGGCCTGGTGACGAGCGCTCTATCACTTTTGTTGATCGGCATCACCATTTTTCTCATAAATGAGAATTTACGATTTTCGCGATTTTCGGTGTATGTCAGCTCACGAATTTCTCGAGATTTGATCGGCCGTCTCTGTTTGGCCCTAAGTTTTGGCTGTGCGCAGCCTACTAGGCCTGGTGACGAGCTCCTTGTCACTTTATTTGATTGGCATAACTATTTTTCACATAAATGAGAATTTACGATTTTTGCGATTTTCAGTGTACGTTAGCCCATTGATTTCTTGAGATTTGATCGGTCGTCTCCGTCCGGCCTCAAATTTTGGCAGTGCACAGCCTACAAGACCTGGTGACGAGCGCTCTATCAATTTAGTTGATCGGCATCACCATTTTTTGCATAAATGAAATTTAGGATTTTTGCGATTTTCGGTGTGTGTTAACCCACGAATTTCTCGAGATTTGAGTGATCATCTCCGTTCGACCCGAAATTTTAGCTGTGCGCAACCTACAAGGCCTGGTGACGAGCTCCGTATCGCTTTAGTTGATCGGCATCACCATTCTTCGCATAAAAGAGAATTTACAATTTTGGCGATTTTCGGTGTATGTTAGCCCATGAATTTCTCGAGATTTGATCGGCTGTCTCCGTTCGGTCCCAAATTTTGGTTGTGCGCAGCCTACAAGACCTAATGACGAGCTACCTATCACTTTATTTGATCGGCTAATCATTTTTCGTATAAATGAGAATTTATGATTTTTGCGATTTTCGGTGTGTGTTAGCCCACGGATTTCTCGAGATTTGAGTGACCGTCTCCGTTCGGCTCAAAATTTTAGCTGTGTATAGCCTACAAGGCCTGGTGACGAGCTCTGCATCGCTTTAGTTGATCGGAAATCACCATTTTTCGCATAAATGAGAATTTACGATTTTTGCGATTTTCAGTGTATGTTAGCCCATTGATTTCTCGAGATTTGATCGGTCGTCTCCGTCCGACCTCAAATTTTGACAGTGCGCAGCCTACAAGACCTGGTGACGAGCGCTCTATCAATTTAGTTGATCGGCATCACCATTTTTCGCATAAATGAAAATTTAGGATTTTTGCGATTTTCGGTGTGTGTTAACCCACGGATTTCTCGAGATTTGAGTGATCGTCTCCGTTCGGCCCGGAAAGTTTAGCTGTGCGCAGTCTACAAGGCCTGATGATGAGCTCCCTATCGCTTTAGCTGATAGGTAATACCATTTTTCGCATAAATGAGAATTTACGATTTTGACAATTTTCGGTGTATGTTAGCCCACGAATTTCTCAAGATTTGATCGGCCGTCTCCGTTCGGCCTCAAATTTTTGCTGTGCGCAACTTACAATACTTGATGACGAGCGCCCTATCATTTCATTTGATCGACATCACCATTTTAGCCCACAAATTTCTCGAGATTTGATCGACCGTCTCCGTTCGGTCCCAAATTTTGGCTGTGCACAGCCTACAATGCTTGGTAATGAGCTACCCATCACTTTATTTGATTGGTATAATCATCTTTCGCATAAATGAGAATTTATAATTTTCGGTGTATGTTAGCCCACGGATTTCTCGAGATTTGATCGGTCCCAAATGTTGGCTGTGCGCAGCCTACAAGGCCTAGTGACGAGCGTTATATCACTTTAGTTGATCGGCATCACCATTTTTCGCATAAATGAGAATTTACGATTTTGGCGATTTTCGGTGTATATTAGCCCACGGATTTCTCGAGATTTGATCGGTCGTCTCCGTTCAGTCCCAAATTTTGGCTGTGCGCAGCCTACAAGGCTTGGTGACGAGCTACCTATCACTTTATTTGATCGGCATAATCATTTTTCGCATAAATGAGAATTTATGATTTTCGCGATTTTCGGTGTGTGTTAGCGTATGAATTTCTCGAGATTTGAGTGACGATCTTTGTTCCGCCCGAAAGTTTAGCTGTGCGCAGCCTACAATGCCTGGTGACAAGCGCCCTATCACTTTAGTTGATCGGCATCACCATTTTTCGGATAAATGAGAATTTACTATTTTGGCGATTTTTGATGTATGTTAGCCCACGAATTTCTCGAGATTTGATCGTCCGTCTCCGTTCGGTCATAAATTTTACCTGTGCGCAGTCTACAAGGCCTAGTGACGATCTAGCCATCACTTTATTTGATCGGCATAATAATTTTTCGCATAAATGAGAATTTATGATTTTTGTGATTTTCGGTGTATGTTAGCCCACGGATTTCTCGAGATTTGATCGACCGTCTTCATTCGGTCCCAAATTTTGGCTGTGCGCAGCCTACAAGGCCTGGTGACGAGCGCCCTATCGCTTTAGTTTATCGGCATCATCATTTTTCACATAACTGATAATTTACGATTTTGGTGATTTTCGGTGTGTGTTAGCCCACAAATTTCTCGAGATTTGATCGGCCGTCTCCGTTCGGCCTCAAATTTTGGCTATGGGCAGCCTACAAGGCCTGGTGATGAGCGCCCTATCGCTTTAGTTGATCGGCATCATCATTTTTCGCATAAATGAGAATTTACGATTTTGGCAATTTTCGGTGTAAGCCCACAGATTTCTCGAGATTTGATCGGTCGTCTTTGTTTTGTCTCAAATTTTGGCTGTGGGCAGCCTACAAGGCCTGGTGCCGAGCGCTCTATCACTTTAGTTGATCGGCATCACCACTTTTCACATAAATGAGAATTTACGATTTTCGCGATGTTCGGTGCATGTTAGCTCACGAATTTCTTGAGATTTGATCGGTCGTCTCCGTTTGGCCCCAAATTTTTGCTGTGTGCAGCCTACTAGTCCTGGTGACGAGATCCTTATCACTTTATTTGATCGGCATAATCATTTTTCGCATAAATGAGAATTTATGATTTTCGCGATTTTCGGTGTGTGTTAGCCCACGAATTTCTCGAGATTTGAGTGACCGTCTCCGTTCGGCTCAAAATTTTAGCTGTGCGCAGCCTACAAGGCCTGGTGACGAGCGCCCTATCGCTTTAGTTGATCGGCATCACCATTTCTCGCATAAATGAGAATTTATGATTTTGGCGATTTTCGGTATATGTTAGCCCACAAATTTGTCGATATTTGATCGGCCGTCTCCGTTCGGCCTCAAATTTTTGCTGTGGGCAGCCTACAAGGCCTGGTGACGAGCGCTCTATCACTTTAATTGATTGGCATCACCATTTTTTGCATAATAAAAATTTACAATTTTCGCGATTTTCGGTGTATGTTAGCTCATGAATTTATCGAGATTTGATCGGCCGTCTCTGTTCGGTCCCAAATTTTGGCTGTGCGCAGCCTACAAGGCCTGGTAACGAGCTACCCATCACTTTATTTGATCGGCATAATCATTTTTTGCATAAATGAGAATTTATAATTTTCGCGATTTTCGGTGTATGTTAGCCCACGGATTTCTCGAGATTTGATCGGCCGTCTCCGTTCGGTCCCTAATTTTGGCTGTGCGCAGCCTACAAGGCCTGGTGATGAGCGCTATATCACTTTAGTTGATCGGCATCACCATTTTACGCATAAATAAGAATTTACGATTTTGGCTATTTTCGGTGTGTGTTAGCCCACGAATTTCTCGAGATTTGATCGGCCGTCTCCGTTCGGCCTCAAATTTTGGCTGTGCGCAGCCTACGAACCCTGATGAAGAGTGCCCTATCATTTCATTTGATCGGCATCACCATTTTTCGCATAAATGAGAATTTACGATTTTCGCGATTTTCGGTGTATGTTAGCCCTCGAATTTCTCGAGATTTGATCGGCCGTCTCCGTTCAACCTCAAATTTTGGCTGTGCGCAACATACGAACCTTGATGACGAGCGCCCTATCATTTCATTTGCTCGGCATCACCATTTTTCGCATAAATGAGAATTTACAATTTTTGCGATTTTCGGTGTATGTTAGTCCTCGGATTTCTCCAGATTTGATCGATCGTCTCCGTTCGGTCCCAAATTTTTGTTGTGTGCATCCTACAAAGCCTGGTGATGAGCTACCTATCACTTTATATGGTCGACATAATCATTTTTCGCATAAATGAGAATTTATGATTTTCGCGATTTTCGGTGTGTTTTAGCCCACGGATTTATCGAGATTTGATTGACCGTCTGCGTTCGACCCGAAATTTTAGCTGTGCATAGCCTACAAGGCCTGGTGACGATCTCCCTATCACTTTAGTTGATCGACATCACCATTTTTCGCATAAATGAAAATTTATGATTATGGCGATTTTCGGTGTATGTTAGCCCACAGATTTCTCGAGATTTGATCGGCCGTCTCCGTTCAACCTTACATTTTGGCTATGCACAACCTACGAACCTTGATGACGAGTGCCCTATCATTTCATTTGATCAACATCACCATTTTTCGCATAAATGAGAATTTATGATTTTGGCGATTTTCGGTGTATATTAGCCCACGGATTTCTCGAGATTTGATCGGCCGTCTCCGTTCGGTCCCAAATTTTTGCTGTGCGCAGACTACAAGGCCTGGTGACGAGCTACCTATCACTTTATTTGATCGACACAATCATTTTTTGCATAAATGAGAATTTATGATTTTCGCGATTTTTGGTGTATGTTAGCTCACAAATTTCTCGAGATTTGAGTGACCGTCTTCGTTTGGCCCCAAAATTTGGCTGTGCACAGCCTACAAGACCTGGTGACGAGCTCCTTATCACTTTATTTGATCGGCATAACCATTTTTCACATAAATGACAATTTACTATTTTGGCGATTTTCGGTGTATGTTAGCCCACGGATTTCTCGAGATTTGATCGGCCGTCTCCGTCCGGACCTAAATTTTGGCTGTGCGAAGCCTACAAGGTCTGGTGACGAGCGCTATATCACTTTAGTTGATCGGCATCACCATTTTTCGCATAATGAGAATTTACGATTTTCACAATTTTCGATGTATATTAGCCTACGAATTTCTCGAGATTTGATCGGCTGTCTCCGTTTGGCCCTAAATTTTGGCTTTGGGAAGCCTACAAGGCCTGTTGACGAGCGCTCTATCACTTTAGTTGATCGACATCACCATTTTTCGCATAAATGAGAATTTACGATTTTCGCGAACCTGAATAAGGGGGTGCGTCGCAACAAACACCCACTTGCAGATCTTGAGTGGTTATGCCACTGTGACTCCACAAGCTACCTCAGAAACCGCCTTTTACGCGAGGCCTCTCGACGCTCGCAACCCATGCCGGCCATTCCCTATTTAAACCGGGGTAGGATCTTCTAGGGGTAAGAGCCTATGCTTCGTCACTGATCACACAGTGAGAACCCCCTATGAAGTGCAACACCGTATAAAGGGCGGAATTACATGCTTTACGCGGCTCTGATACCATTTCTACAGGATCTAATAAGAACATGCATAAATGTATAAACTGTATTTAAATTGATACAGTAGATAGGAAGAACAAGAACTTACTTGTTTATTTATAAAAGTGCGGAGGCATTACAGAGAATTTCAGAGTACCTAAATATTTCTGATATCTAAAATTTCCAATGCCTTTCTAGTTTACATAAGCTGCCTTATATAGACAGAAATCTGATAAAGTAAAAACAGGTGTCTTCAATTTGGTTGGAGCATCTGGATTTCTTTATCTTCAAGAGGGCCCATGGATTTGGGTGGAGTCTGCTTTCCGCCAGAGTTGGTCCCATCTTTTTGTTTAGTGGGAATCTCTTTTCTGAGTGGAGTCTTTACTTTATGTAAAGAAGATGCCTTTCTTTTACTTTCCGTAAAGAAGATGCTTTGCTTTGATGGCCCATAGCTTTTGCTTTGTCGGCCAATAGCATTGTCGTTTAGTCTTTTGTCAAGACTTAATCAGTGATAATTCCGAACCTATGGTTCTCTATCACTCTTTCCTTAGGTAATTCCGAACCTTTGGTTCTCTACCAGGAAAGCCAATAATTCCAGACTTTAATGTCTTCTATTGGGATTTAGTCTGAGTAAAGATCCATGTACGACTGTGCTAATCCTTTTGGGTTCAGCATGTCTCCATTATCTCCACTCTGTGAGGATGCTTCCTCAAGAAGTCTTTCGGCTGATTCTTCATCAGTGTTTTCAAGGTATGAAAGAGCTTTCTGAAGTTTCTTCTTCAGCTCTTCTTTAGACTGGCTGGAGGATTTCTGGGGCTTTTCCTTTTTCGGGTTTGGCCTTGAATCTTTGGATTTGAGTGCCGGAGTCCATCCTCTGGCAAAGACTTCTTTTGACAGATACTTGATCCTGTCTGATTCCTGGATTGAAAACTTCCAAGAGATAATAAATGAAATTCTTTTAAAAAGAAAATATTTGCATAATTTAATATGCTCAGGCAAAGATGAAATTTCTTTGTCAATTTGATATTGACCAAATTTATCTGAGAAGTTCTTTGGGAGGACCTCAAGGTTTTCTCCAAAACAACTCCACCAGTCGTAGAACCATCTTGGGATGATGCTACTGCTTACCTCGGGTCCGTATTTGACGAACCAAGTATGGTTGGCTGGTCTCAGGAACATAAAGTTGAACCATGCGTCCCTGTAATCAAACCAATTAAAAGTTTGGGGCCTAAATGGCCTGGAAAGATTAATCGGCGTATGAAGATGACTCACTTGCCAATCAAAAGGTGATAAGATCTTTTTGATCGTGAATTTTGAGTAGGCTATACTACTCGGATCAGCATCGTCACTAAGGACATGCTCAATATCAATTGATCCGGTGTCAACCAAAATGAACTCATAAAACTTTCTAGTTTTAAAAGGATTTGCTGTTTCAATGTAGTTTTGATCAGTGTAAAGAGGCCTGATCAGACTTTTAATATTTATGTTCTCGAAGTCCTTATCAAGGGCGAGGACCGGAGTAACCAGAATGAGAACATCTTTGAAGGTCTCTTTGGCCTTATGATCATTGTCAACTTGTTTTTCTTTTGAAGAAATATTTGGGTTGACTGCTTGGGCGAAACTTTCTGGAGGTTTGAAAGCATAAGAATCCCTGGTTTGAATTTTTGAAAACCTGGGCTCACCTGAAGGTGAAGAAGATGAAGGCTGTGAGTCTTCTTTGAAAGGAGAAGACTTTTTAGGACTATTTGCCTTTGGAGTAGGCTGAGTCAATGGCGGGAAAGGAGTTATGGTTAGCCTAGGGTCTAAAGGTGGAATCCTGGCTAAGGCAGAGAATTTGTTGAACTCCTGATGGTCATTCAAAGATGGCCGTATGTGGAATGGAGAAGCCAAGGGCTTCGGATTGTTCCTTCTGGAGGAACCACTTGTTGATGCGGTAGCAGGCTTGAGAGGCCTCATTGCCTATCCTGCAAAAATTCCCTGGTTAGATAATCAGGCAAAGAATTATTTGAACCTTTAAGGAACTCAATATCAAAATCAAAATTTGATAGTAAGGCTTGCCACCTTGCAAATATCTGTTTAGAGACTAAATTTTTAACATCCTTTTGCAAGATATCTTTAGCCGATTTACAATCTACTCTAAGTAGAAAAGTTTTATTAATCAAATCATCCTGGAATTTAGTAATACACAAGACGATAGAAAGTACTTCCTTTTTAACGGTGCTGTAATTCTTTTGAGCAGAATTCCATACACCTGAGGTATACTTGACAAGTTGTTCAAAATCCTCGGGGGATTTTCTTTGTTTCAAAATACCTCCATACCCTAAGTCAGAGGCATCAGTTTCCACAATCATGAAGGCATCTGGATTTGGGATGCCCAAACAAGGGAGATCTTTTACGATATCCTTAATCCTTTTGACGGCTCTGGTCTGTTCCTCAGACCATGGGCATGGCTTTTTCTTAAGCCTTTCAAACAAAGGCTTGCAGATATGTCTTACCTTTGGTATGAAGTCTGCAACATAATTAATACTTCCCAAAAATCGTTGTAATTGGGTCTTGTCTGTAATGACATCAGGAAACTTGTTCGATAACTCAATGGCTCTGCAAATAGGTTTGTAAGTTCCTTGATACAGATCATGTCCAAGAAACCTAATGCTCGTTTGAAAGAGTTTAATTTTCTTGGCACTAACGACCAATCCATTTTTCTTAACTATATCAAAAAATATGTTAAGATGTTTAAAATGAGAATCAATGTCCTCAGAAAAAATTAACACATCATCTATGTAAACTATAGACATATAGCTTACATGGTTGAATATGTCATTCATAATCTTTTGAAATTCACTTGGGGCATTTTTAAGCCCAAAAGGCATAACGTTCCATTCATACTGTCCAAACGGAACATTGAATGCAGTTTTATATTTATCTTTTTCAGATATTTGAATTTGCCAAAATCCTGACTTCATGTCAAACTTGCTGTAGACATTAGCCTTAAAAGTTCTTTTCAGAAGATCCCTTTTATTAGGAATCGGATATCTGATCCATTTTAAAATGGAGTTTAAAGGTTTGTAATTAATCACAAGCCTGGGAGAGCCTCTTTCCTGCTCCGCAGCCTTGTTGACATAAAAGGCCGAACAGCTCCAAGGGGACTTGGAGGGCCGGATAATTTTGTTTTCCAAAAGTGAGTTGATTTCTGTTTTACAGATTTCCATAAGATCATGACTCATTTGAATGGGCCTAGCTTTTGTGCTAATGGACCTTTCACTGAATCCATCAATATATGGTAAATCAACAGTGTGGGCTTTTCTGGCCCAAAAAGCATTTGGAAAATCTGAACAAATTTCAATTTTAAATTTTTCCTCAAGATGGGCTATCTTAGTAACCATTCCCGGGGTTTTTAAAATCTGTTCAATTCTTTTAATTTTTAAATCATCTTTTAAAAATCCAATTTGTTTGGAAAGATGAAAGACCTTGAATGCAGTTTTGTCATGCAGAAATTTACTTTCATTTTTTGAAAGAGTTTTAACAAAAGGGAATTCAAGGGTTTTTCCCAAAACTTTGGTTTTAATTGATTCAAAACCTGAAATGAAGGGTTTAATTTGGGTGATGAAAGGGATCCCCAAAATAATCTCTTCATTTATGTTTTTGGTAATAACAAAATCGTTTTTTAAACAAATTCCATTATTACAGATATGAGCATTAGACAGCTTGTAGTCAATCTGTATACGCTCACCAGTTGCACTATACAGCTTTGTAGTGCCTTTGGTTAGGTACTTAGTTGGTACCAGTCCTTCGATAATGCAGTTCCTATCTGCACCACTGTCTAACAAAGCAATCTTGTTGAATGTTAGATCACCAATAATTAATTTAATAAAGATATGTGAACTCTGAGGTTTCACCTGAGTTATTGCAAGAACTCCTGGTTCTTCATTACCTTGATGGGAAGATTCTGCCTCTTCAATGATATCTGTGTATCTTCTTGGAGAGTCTGGTTCTTCTTCAGAGTCAGAAGCTTTCTGTTCTTCTTTTATTTCTTTTAGCAATTTCTTAGCCAGCTTTTCTACCTCAATGCTGCTAAGTCTTGCTTTGATGTCTCTTACCTCATCTTTTAAGAGACTAATCTCTTTCCTGAGATCACTTATGGAGGGTTCCTTACTCTTTTCCGAGTTGAATTTTTCCATGACTTGCTTCATGCTGAATGGAGTGACAGTTGGTCTGTCTTTCTTTTCTTTAAGCATAAGCTTTTGAAGCTCAAGAAGGTACTTCCTTCTAGCTTCTTCATCTTGAATGTGTTCGATAGTAGCGAACAAGGTTTCTGCAGCCTTTTCAGAAAGAACTTTGAGAGACCTGCTGTCGCACAGGCAAAATGCACCATTACAGTTGCAATCTGTTGTTGAATCTTCTGATTCTGATTCTTGTGCTACATTCAAGTAGTCTTCATCAGATTCTCCTTCTTCAGAGGAAGAGTATTCTGATTCAGATTCTTCTTCTTCCAAAATGGAGAAGAGTTTCTGTTTCGTTTCCTCATCAACTCCGAGAAGATTAATCTTCTTCTTTTTCTTACTGTTTCTTGGGCAGTCTGGGGATTTGTGGCCTCTTTTGCCACATGTCCAACAGGTGTCCTCAACAGCTCGGGGTCTTCTTGAACCCTTTCTTTTGGACCTTCTTTCGTCCTTTCTCCGTTTGGACCTTTCTGAGGTCTTTCTTGTCCTTTTGAAAGGTTCTCCTTTCCTGGTCCTTTTGTCTGGTTTGGACGAAGGAGGCTTTAACATAGGAAACCCAAAGTCTTGGCAGAAGGTTCCTAAGTCCCTGCTAGAATCTCTTTGATCCTTTTTAATCTGTTCTTTGAGCTTCAGGTCTGTGCAGAGCTCAAGGGCAACAACATTAATGAGACTGATAATGTCGCCATATGCAAGTTCTGCATACGGGATCTTACCGTCACAACGATCTCTTATTTTGGACCTGACTTTTTCTGCAAAATGGGTTGGAAGGCCACTGATGAACCTTTCTTTCCAATACTCATTGTTACAGTCGGTCCTAATGAGTACCTTGTTGAGGAACATATCCTTATACCATCTGAAGTCCGTGAGCTTCTTGCAGTATAGATTGTTAAGGATCTCCAGGCTTCTGTCCTGAAACAATTTGGGTTCACCCACAAAATGCTTGGCGATGCTATACAGTAATGTAGTCGTAGCATCTTCTTGCGTTTCATGGCTAACAAGCTCCTGGCCTGCTTCAATTTTAACAATCGTTTTTAGTGCTGTGGCACCAAGGATCTCTTGTCTGTTATGTTCGGTAAGGTAGTTGTCCCACCAATTCTTCAACATGCCAGTAAAGCCTGCAATAATTAAACCGCAAGCTTCTTTGTCAGAAGAGTTTTTCATTTTATAGGCAGTTATGTTCATGCCTATTTCTTGAAGCTTGGCATAGATCTGTCCTTCAGCCATGCCATCAATGTTCCATTCGGTGATGCTGGTTCCGTCAGCAGTACCTTGTGGATAGAAGTTGTTTTCCTCAAACTGCATGTCTGGGAATGAAGGCCTCTTGTAGAAGTTCCTGTTATTATGGTGCCTCTTGCTGGAGCTTTCTGCAATAGCACCAATCTTCTGACCATTGCTTTCTCCTTTGTTGAGGTTAAGTTTGGTCAGTTCTTCACTGATTTTCTCAAGAAGGTTTTGTCCTTTAAGGTACTTTGGAAAATCCTTTTTGGAGAATTCGTTTACCTTGAAAGGAGGTTCACTGATAGAAGTGTGAACGGATTTGGAAGGGGTTTGTTTGGAGTTAAAAAGATTAGTACTTGAAGTACTGGGAGAAGTTTTGGTTTCTTCTATTTGTTGGGAAACAACATGAAGAATTTGGTTTGTATAATTATTCTGCTCATAGACTTTGTTCAAGTCTTCGGCAGTAATCGGAGCAGTAGGTTGGCTACTGGATTTTTTGAAAGGAGAGGCTTTTATGGTCTCATTTCTGTAAGGTATCAGAATACCTTCAAGTGGAGGAGTGACAGAGTTAACCGTTTTCTCCTTTGTATGCCATTGTCTGACAATCATTTTGAGGGAAGAGCTGCTGTCTCCGAGTTGACCAGTGACTTCAAACCACTTAAAGAATTCAAGTTCTGTTTTGAACTTCTTCATGTCCTTGTACCATTTATCTCTGAAAATGGTCCTTTCTTCTATGGTATATTTTGCCTTATACCATTCTTTTTTAACCTTATGTTCAGGAAGGTTCCACCATTCGGTTATCTTCTTTTTGTTGATCTCGTAATCATCGTCTGATGAGAGAACACCCAAAGAATCTTTTCTTCTCTGCTCAGGTCTCATTTCACTGGCAGTGGGACTGGTAGGCATATCACCTGTAGGTTCTTCATAGAAAACTTTAGGAATAGTGTGAGAATAATCCACGCCGTGAATTTTCCCTGGTTCACCATCATTTTCTGAAGAATTACTATTAATACCCTCCCGGGGACAAAAAGAAGAAGGTCTAGCCGAAGACATTCTTCTACTTGAAGACGCTTGGCTACAAGAGTTGGATCTCAAAAATTTAAGATTTATGGATCCATCTGGAAATTGGATAACCCTATCGATCTGAGACCGTTCGGGTTGAAGAGGAGTAGGATGGGTAATGGAATCGAATTTCCATTCTTCATCAGATAAGATGTCAGTCCATCTGAGAAGTCTAGGGACAAAGGTAGTACAGTGCTCTTGGTTTGCTTCCATGAGCATGGTAACCCCTTTGACACTAGCATTAATAGCCTTTGGGGCTATTGTGGTCTTCATGAGCTTATAATATACCCTGTATATTATAGCTATTTCACGGGTGTCAACCTTGCTATTCATGTTCTTGGTCTTGACATTAAGTGTCAAAGTATCCAGGATGTTGGGGTCCTGAATATCGACCGAGAAATTGGGATAGCAATTAAAGTATACCGGGCCATTGGCGAGGTTACTTTCTAAGACTCCTAATAGGGAATCATCAAAATTCAATAATCTATCATCACGTAATAGAAGACATAAAGGGATGTTTAAACCTTTTCTAAACAGAGGTTTAACAGCAATTTGAACTAAGCCAATATGCAAGAATTTAGATTCATTTTTAAATTTCTGTATATCAGCAGATACAAGAAGCTTTATGCATTCTAAGTGATTATTAATAGAGACAGTTGATTCACATGTCTTGATATGCAATTTTTTGAGAAATGAAAAGTTTCCTGTTTGGTAAACCTTTTCAATCGGTTCTCTAGGAATCGACCAATTTTGCAAATCATTTTCAATTTTAGAAATTGAAACATTTATGCTATTCATGTCATAAACATGCTGGTTCATGATAATGCAAACTATCCATTTTCGGTGTATGTTAGCTCACGAATTTCTCGAGATTTGATCGTCCGTCTCCGTTTGGCCCCAAATTTTGTCTTTGCACAGCCTACTAAGCCTAGTTACGAGCTACCTATCACTTTATTTGATCGGCATAATCATTTTTTGCATAAATGAGAATTTATGTTTTTCGCGATTTTCGGTGTTTGTTAGCCACAGATTTCTCGAGACTTGATTGGCCATCTTCGTTCGGTCCCAAATTTTGGCTGTGCGCAGCCTACAAGGCCTGACGACGAGCTATCTATCACTTTATTTGATCGGCATAATCATTTTTCGCATAAATGAGAATTTATGATTTTGTTGAGATTTGATCGGTCGTCTCCGTTCAGCCTCAAATTTTGGCTGTGGGCACCCTACAAGGCCTGGTGACGAGCGCTCTATCACTTTAGTTTCTCGTCATCACCATTTTTCGCGTAAATGAGAATTTACGATTTTCGTAATTTTCGGTGTGTGTTAGCTCATGAATTTCTCGAGATTTGATCGGCCGTCTCCGTTTGGCCCCAAATTTTGTCTGTGCGCAACCTACTAGGCCCAGTTACGAGCTACCTATCACATTATTTGATCGGCATCACAATTTTTTGCAAAAATTAGAATTTACGATTTTCGTGATTTTCGGTGTATGTTAGCCTACGGATTTCTCGAGATTTGATCGGCCGTCTGCGTTCGTTCCCTAATTTTGGCCGTGCGCAGCCTACAAGGCCTGGTGACGAGCTACCTATCACTTTATTTGATCGGTATAATCATTTTTTGCATAAATGAGAATTTATGATTTTCGCGATTTTCGGTGTGTGTTTGCCCACGGATTTCTCGAGATTTGAGTGACCGTCTCCGTTCGGCCCGAAATTTTTGCTGTGCGCAGCCTACAAGGCCTGGTGACGAGCTCCCTATCGCTTTAGTTGATCGGCATCACCATTTTTCGCATAAATCAAAATTTACGATTTTGGCGATTTTCGATGGATGTTAGCCCACGAATTTCTCGAGATTTGATCGACCGTCTCCGTTCGGCCTCAAATTTTGGCTGTGCGCAGCTTACAATACTTGATGACGAGCGCCCTATCATTTCATTTGATCGACATCACCATTTTAGCCCACGAATTTCTCGAGAATTGATCGGTCGTCTCCGTTCGGTCCCAAATTTTGGCTGTGCGCAGCCTACAAGGCCTGATAACGAGCTACCCATCACTTTATTTGATCGCAAAGATCATTTTTCTCATAAATGAGAATTTACAATTTTTGCGATTTTCGGTGTGTGTTAGCCCACGGATTTCTCGAGATTTGATCGTCCGTCTCCGTTCAGTCCCAAATTTTGATTGTGCGCAGCCTACAAGGCTGTTGACGAGCTCCCTATCGCTTTAGTTGATCGGCATCACCATTTTTCGCATAAATGAGAATTTACGATTTTGGCGATTTTTGGTGTGTGTTAGCCCACAGATTTCTCGAGATTTGATCGGCCGTGTCCGTTCGGCCTCAAATTTTGGCTGTGCGCAACCTACGAACCTTGATGACGAGCGTCCTATCATTTCATTTGATCGGCATCACCATTTTTCGCATAAATGAGAATTTACGATTTTCGCCATTTTCGGTGTATGTTAGCCGATGAATTTCTAGAGATTTGATCGGCCGTCTCCGTTCGGTCATAAATTTTGGTTGTGCGCAGCCTACAAGGCCTGGTGACGAGCTACCCATCACTTTATTTGATCGACATAATTATTTTTCGCATAAATAAGAATTTATGATTTTTGCGATTTTTGGTGTATGTTAGCCCACGGATTTACCGAGATTTGATCGGCCGTCTCCGTTCGGTCCCAAATTTTGGTTGTCCGCAGCCTATAAGGCCTGGTGACGAGCTACCTATCACGTTATTTGATCGGCATAATCATTTTTCGCATAAATGAGAATTTATAATTTTGGCGATTTTCGGTGTATGTTAGCCCACGGATTTCTTTAGATTGGAGTGACCGTCTCCGCTTGACCCCAAATTTTAGCTATGTGCAGACTACAAGGCCTGGTGACGAGCTCCCTATCACTTTAGTTGATCAGCATCACCATTTTTCGCATAAATGAGAATTTACGATTTTGGCTATTTTCGTTGTATGTTAGCCCACGGATTTCTCGAGATTTGATCGGTCGTCTCTGTTCAGTCCCAAATTTTGGCTGTGCGCAGCCTACAGGTCCTGGTGACGAGCTACTTATCACTTTATTTGATCGGCATCACCATTTTTAACATAAATGAGAATTTACGATTTTCGCGATTTTCGGTGTATGTTAGCCCACAGATTTTTTCTCGAGATTTGATCGTCCGTCTCTGATCGGTCATAAATTTTAGCTGTGCACAACCTACATGGCCTGGCGACGAGCTACCCATCACTTTATTTGATCGATATCACCATTTTATGCATAAATGAGAATTTACGATTTTGGCGATTTTCGGTGTATGTTAGTACACGAATTTCTCGAGATTTGATCGTCCGTCTCCGTTTGGCCTCAAATTTTGGGTGTGGGCAGCCTACAAGGCCTGATGACGAGCTACCCATCACTTTAGTTGATCGGCATCACCATTTTTCGCATAAATGAGAATTTACGATTTTCGCAATTTTCGGTGTGTGTTAGCCCACGGATTTCTCAAGATTTGATCGGTCGTCTCCGTTCTGCCTCAAATTTTGGCTGTGCGCAGCTTACAATACTTGATGACGAGCACCCTATCATTTCATTTGATCGGCATCACCATTTTTTGCATAAATGAGAATTTACGATTTTCGCGATTTTCGGTGTATGTTAGCTCACGAATTTCTCGAGATTTGATCGGCCGTCTCCGTTTGGCCCCAAATTTTGTCTGTGCGCAGCCTACTAGGCCTAGTTACGAGCTACCTATCGCATTATTTGATCGGCATCATCATTTTTCGCATAAATGAGAATTTACGATTTTCGTGATTTTCGGTGTATGTTACCCACGGATTTCTCGAGATTTGATCGGTCGTCTGCGTTCGATCCCAAATTTTGGCTGTGCGCAGCCTACAAGGCCTTGTGATGAGCTACCTATCACTTTATTTGATCGGCATAATCATTTTTCGCATAAATGAGAATTTATGATTTTTGCGATTTTCGGTGTGTGTTTACTCACGGATTTCTCGAGATTTGAGTGACCGTCTTTGTTCGGCCCAAAATTTTAGCTGTGCGTTACCTACAAGGCCTGATGTCGCTTTAGTTGATCGGCATCACCATTTTTCGGTAAATGAGAATTTATGATTTGGCTATTTTCGGTGTATATTAGCCCACGGATTTCTCGAGATTTGATCGGGCGTCACAGTTCGGCCTCAAATTTTGGCTGTGCGCAGCCTACGAACCTTGATAACGAGCGCCCTATGATTTCATTTGATCGGCATCACCATTTTTCGCATAAATTAGAATTTACGATTTTTGCGATTTTCGGTGTATGTTAGCCCACAAATTTCTCGAGATTTGAGTGATCGTCTCCATTCGGTCCAAAATTTTGATTGTGCGCAGCCTACAAGGCCTGGTGACGAGCGCACTATCACTTTATTTGGACGATATTATTATTTTTCGCATAATTGAGAATTTATGATTTTTGAGATTTTCGGTGTATGTTAGTCCATGGATTTCTCGAAATTTGATTGACCGTTTCTGTTCGGCCTCTAATTTTGGCTGTGGGCAGCCTACAAGGCCATCTGACGAGCGCTCTATCACTTTATTTGGTCGGCATCACTATTTTTCGCATAAATGAGAATTTACAATTTTTGAGATTTTCGGTGTGTGTAAGCCCACGAATTTCTCGAGATTTGATTGGTCATCTTCGTTCGGCCTCAAATTTTGGCTATGCGCAACCTACAAGACCTGGTGACAAGCGTTCTATCACTTTATTTAGACGGTATCACTATTTTTCGCATAAATATAAATTTATAATCTTTGAGATTTTTGGTGTGAGCTAGCCCATGGATTTTTCGAGATTTGAATGACTGTCTCCATTCGGCCCAAAATTTTGCTTGTACACAGCCTACATGGTGACGAGCGCACTACCACTCTATTTTTACGGCATTATTATTTTTCGCATAATTGAGAATTTAAAATTTTTGAGATTTTCGGTGTATGTTAGCCCACGAATTTCTCGAAATTTGATTGACCATTTTCATTCGGCCCCATATTTTGGTTGTGCGCAACCTAAAAGGCCTGGTGACGAATGCTCAATCACTTTATTTAGTCGGCATCACTATTTTTCGCATAAATTAGAATTTACAATTTTTGAGATTGTTGGTGTGTGTTAGCCCACAAATTTCTCGAGATCTGATTGACTGTCTCCATTCAGCCCAAAGTTTTGATCGTGCGTTACAAGACCTGGTGACGAGCGCATGATCACTTTGTTTGGACGACATTACTATTTTTCGCATAATTGAGAATTTACGATTTTCAACATTTTCGGTGTGTGTTAGCCTACGAATTTCTGGAGATTTGATTGACCGTCTCCATTCGACCCAAAATTTTGGTTGTGCACAGCCTACAAGGCCTGGTGACGAGTGCTCTATCACTTTATTTGGACGGCATCACTATTTTTGGCATAACTGAGAATTTATAATTTTTGAGATTTTCGGTGTATGTTAGTTCACAGATTTCTCGAGATTTGATTGACCGTGTCAGTTCGGCCTCAAATTTTAGCTGTGGGCAGCCTACAAGGCCAGCTAACGAGCGCTCTATCATTTTATTTGGTCGGCATCACTATTTTTCGCATAAATGAGAATTTATAATTTTTGAGATTTTCGGTGTGTGTTGCCCACAGATTTCTGGAGATTTGATTGACCGTCTCCGTTCGACCCTAAATTATGTCTGTGCAGCCTACAAGGCCTGGTGATGAACGCTCTAGAACTTTATTTGGTCTGGATCACTATTTTTTCGCATAAATGAGAATTTACAATTTTTGAGATTTTCGGTGCGTGTTAGCCCACAGATTTCTTGAGATTTTATTAACTGTCTCTATTCGGTCCCAAATTTTAATTGTGCGCAGCCTACAAGGCCCGGTGACGAGCGCTCTATCACTTTATTTGGTCGGCATCACTATTTTTCACATAAATAAGAATTTATAATTTCTGAGATTTTCGGTGTATGTTAGTCCACGGATTTCTCGAGATTTGACTGACTTTCTGTTCGGCCTCAAATTTTGGCGGTGGGCAGCCTAGAGGGCCAGCTAACGAGCGCTCTATCACTTTATTTGGTTGGCATCACTATTTTTCGCATAAATGGGAATTTACAAGTTTTGAGATTTTCGATGTGTGTTAGCCCACGAATTTCTCGAGATTTGATTGGCCATCTTCGTTCGGCCCCAAATTTTGGCTATGCGCAGCCTACAAGACCTGGTGAAGATTATTTTATCACTTTATTTAGACGGTATCACTATTTTTTGCATAAATGTAAATTTATAATTTTTGAGATTTTCGGTGTGAGCTAGCCCACGGATTTCTCGAGATTTGATTGACTCTCTCCATTCGACCCAAAATTTTTCTTGTATGCAGCCTACATGTTGGTGACGAGCGCACTATCACTTTATTTGATCGGCATCACTGTTTTTTGCACAAACGAGAATTTACAATTTTCAAGATTTTTGATGTGTGTTAGTCCAAGGAGTTCTCGAGATTTAATTGGTCATCTCTGTTCGGCCCTAAATTTTGGCTGTGCGCAGCCTACAAGGCTTGGTGATGAACGCTCTATCACTTTATTTAGTCGGCATCACTATTTTTCGCATAAATGAGAATTTAGGATTTTTGAGATTTTTGTTGTGTGTTAGACCACAGATTTCTCGAGATTTGATTGACTGTCTCCATTCGTCCCAAAATTTTGGTTATGCGCAGCTTACAAGACCTGGTAACGAGCACATTATCACTTTATTTGTACGGTATTACTATTTTTTGCATAAATATGAATTTACGATTTTTGAGATTTACGGTGTGTGCTAGCCCACAGATTTCTTGAGATTTGATTGGTCGTCTCCGTTCGGCCCCAATTTTGGCTGTGCGCAACCTACAAGGCGTGGTGACGAGCGCGATATCACTTTATTTGGTCGGCATCACTATTTTTTGAATAAATGAGAATTTACGATTTTTGAGATTTTCGGTGTGTGTTAGTCCACAAATTTCTTGAGATTTGATTGATCGTCTCCGTTCGACACCAAATTTTTGTTGTGCGCAGCCTACAAGACCTGGTGACAAGCGCCATATCACTTTATTTGGACGCCATCACTATTTTTCACATAATTGAGAATTTACGATTTTTGAAATTTTCGATTTGTGTTAGCCTATGGATTTCTTGATATTTGATTGACCGTCTCCGTTTGATCCCAAATTTTGGCTGTGCGCAGCCTACAAGGCCTGATGACGAGCATTCTATCACTTTATTTGGACGACATCACTATTTTTTGCATAATGAGAATTTACGATTTTTGAAATTTCAATGTGTGTTAGCCCACAGATTTCTTGAGATTTGACTGACCGTCTCCGTTCGGCCTCAAATTTTGGCAGTGTGCAGCCTACAAAGCCTGGTTACGAGTGCTCTATCACTTTATTTGTCAGCATCACTAATTTTCGCATAAATGAGAATTTATAATTTTCGAGATTTTCGTTGTCTGTTAGCCCACAGATTTCTCGAGATTTGATTGACCGTCTCCGTTCAGCCACAAATTTTGGCGGTGTGCAACCTATAAGGCCTGGTGACGAGCTCTCTACTACTTTATTTGGACGGTATTAATATTTTTCGCATAAATGAGAATTTACGATATTCAAGATTTTCGGTATGTGTTAGCCCACAGATTTCTCGAGATTTGATTGCCTATCTCTATTCAGCCCAAATTTTGGTTGTGCGCATCCTACAAGGCCTGGTGACGAGCGCTCTATCACTTTATTTGGTCGGCAACAATATTTTTCGCATAAATGAGAATTTACGATTTTCAAGATTTTCGGTGTGTTTTAGTCCACAGATTTTTTGAGATTTGATTGACCGTCTCCGTTTGACCCCAAATTTCGGCTGTGCGGAGTCTACAAGGCCTGTAACGAGCGCTCTCTCACTTTATTTTGTTGGCATCACTATTTTTCGCATAAATGAGAATTTACAGTTTTCAAAATTTTCGGTGTGCCCACGAATTTCTCGACATTTGATTGACCGTCACCCTTCGGCCTCAAATTTTGGTTGTGCGTAGCCTACAAGGCTTGTTGACGAGCGCTCTATCACTTTATTTGGACGACATCACTATTTTTCGCATAAATGAGAATTTACATGTCACGCCCCACCTTGGGAGGCATGACTAGCACCTGGTGCCCTACTAAGACCTAGACTGCTGAGCTGACTGAGCCTAAGCACCTATGGTGCAGGGCTGGCTCTAACTCTGGAATCGAGAAAACAACGGGCTATATAGCAGCTGTAAATACAACCCCCGACCATCAAGGCCTATAGCCACATGTGAAAATAAACAGCTAACCAGAGACAGACAAACATAGGGAGTCTTATGCAGGCCGACAAGGCCACCATGATATCTAGTTGTAACTGGAAAGTAAAATCAGATGCTAAACTGAGCTATGACCGACAAGGTCATCAATTAACAGCTAAATAGGGCCCCACACGGTGTAAAAGACATATGGGCCCCACACGGCCGATATCATCTAACCACAGGGAAGTAATGCAATCTGCAAGCCTTTAGGAGTAATAAGATGGTCGGGACAAGGCCCCGACCTACCCATACTGTACAAACAAAAGAAATAAACCTCTATCACACAAGCTCCGGAAGAAAGGAGCTGATGGCTTTGTAACTGGAACTACGAGGGACCTGCTCCTCGTCTATCACACAAGCTTCAGCCCTAAATTTTGATTGTGTGTAGCCTAAAAGGCCTGGTGACGAGCACTCTATCACTTTATTTGGCCGGCATCACTACTTTTCGCATAAATGAGAATTTATGATTTTTTAGATTTTCGGTGAATGTGGCCCATGGATTTCTCGAGATTTGATTAACCGTCTCTGTTCGGCCCAAATTTTGATTGTGCGTAGCCTACAAATCCTGGTGACGAGCGCTCTATCACTTTATTTGATCGACATCACTATTTTTCGCATAAATGAGAATTTACAATTTTTGAGACCTACAAGGCCCGGTGATGAGCGCTCTATCACTTATTTGGTTGGCATCACTATTTTTTGTATAAATGAGAATTTACGATTTTTGAGATTTTCGGTGTGTGTTAGCCCACGGAATTCTCGAATTTGATTAGCCGTATCCGTTCGGCCCCAAATCGGAAAATACTTCTGACAAAAAGGGCCTTATAAAATAAGAAAGTTTTGGACAAATAGACTATAAGTAATTAAAGTATGCTGAGGGAAGGGGATGTCGAAACATAATATAATCAAGTAAATAGAAGTTTGTTTTCCATAACGATTTAAATTCTTAGATGAGACGATCAGACAGTTCACAGCACTATACCTTGTTCATCTCGAGGTTTTTGTTATTGACTTCTTGATCTGTTGAATCAATTCTTGTTGATGATGAGAAGGAACTTAATCCAATGGAAATGAAGTTATCTTGAGAGCCAAAGATTATTTTAGCCAACTCCCTTGAAATTATCTCTTCGCCTCGCGAATCAGCACCTAAGAACAAAAGTCAAGTTTCTTCTTTTTTTGTGTCTACATTCAAGAATTGTGCTCTACTATATCAGGGATTATATTTTTTTGCCATGGAACCTTTTCCTCCAATGCATTGCAAAGAATCTTCATGTTGCTCGAACTGTTCAAAAATGTTGACGGTTGTGTGTCGGATCTTCTAGAGAAGTGCATTTTTGGAGGATCCGACACGGGTGCGATAGCAAATATGGAGAGTTCGAACAACATAGCTTTGAATTAAACTCCTTGAACCTATCTAAGTGCCCCATATATCCACTTGCTTCACTTGAGGAAACTGAATTAGGACTTGAATTGGGATTGGATAGAAGTCCAGTGTCCCCACCCGGCTTGAAATTAGGGCCCCGGACTGTTCTAGAAGGATCTAGGGTGTTCTTGAGTACACTAGAGTCATCTAGCATGACCTAGAACATTCTAGGAAATGCTAGGAAGCATAGAAACGCCCCAACACTCACTAGAACATTCTAGGCTAGTCTAGGATGCTCTAGGCAAGACAAAGCATCTCTAGAAGGTCCCACCTTGTAAATATCTAGGTGTGTTCTAGGATGTTCCATAGATTAGTATAAATAGGAGGGATGGCATTCATTTGCAACCATCCAAGAAGCAAGTAAGTAAAGTCCTTCACTTGTAAAGCATTCTTTGCAATATAAAAGAGTTCTTTGGCATTTGCCACCAATCCTCTCTTCTTACAAATCTTCCATACTTGAGTTCGTGTGAATAGCCAAGCGTAAACGGTTCTTAGCTAGCAAGGCTAAGTGTTAGAGCTGAACCCTTTCAAGGCAGAGTTAAGGCAACGATTGGGTGCTCCGCGTGGTCTAGATTTTGACCCCGTGACAACTGGTATCAGAGCTTTGGTCGTCTAGTGCGCAATGGCTGAGGAATCACACCATGTCGAGGAGGAGGTTCGTGAGGGAGAGGTCGTGAAAGCCAGGCTCTCTAAGAAGGACAAGGCCAAGGGTCGTGGTAAGAGTAAAACCAAGGACCCGACTCTCCCTCCGATCACCGACGTTAGGGCCACGGAGGCCGAACCTTCTTCAGGCATTGACATGTCCGAAGAACGGATACTTGGTGTTGAAGCCTTTCTTGGACAGCAAGCGCAAAGGCTAGAAGCGGTGGAGAGCAACTTAAACAACCTGGAGTCGACAACATTTGATGGGTTGGACGACATCAAGGAAACTGTCGCAGAGCTGGCCGAAGAACACCGCGAGGACATCAGGATCCTAAAAGTAGAGCACCAAGAGGGTATGATGGCCCTCGAACGCAAACTCATGGCAGCTCTCTTTTCTTTAAAGGAAGAGTTTGAAGCCAAGTTGGAAGCTTGCAAGAGGGAATTAAAAGCAGGCTCATATGGGGTAGAACGTGCCCCAGCACCCCGTGTAACGGCACCCCCGCCCAAAGAGTTTAAGGGCGAAAGGAATGCACAGGAGATAGAAAACTTCATCTGGCAGGTGGAGACATACTTCGAGCACCTCGCTATTGAGGATGAGGCTACCAAAATTCGAACGGCAGCCATGTACTTGGGAGATATGGCCATGTTGTGGTGGCGAAGGAAGAAGGCGGAGATGGACAGAGGAGACTGCACCATAGGGACATGGGAGCAGTTCAAGGAAGAACTTAAGAGGCAGTTCTATCCACACAATGCCGCCAGGGAGGCAAGGCATAAGCTGAGGGAGTTAAAACAAACGTCCACCATCCGAGAGTACGTGAAGGAGTTCACTAAACTCTCTCTCCAGGCGCCCAGCATGACCGATGACGACTTGCTATTCTTTTTCTTGGACGACCTACAGAATTGGGTCCAACAAGAACTAGAAAGGAGACAAGTACGCTCACTCGACGAAGCTATTGCAGTAGCAGAGTCACTAAAGGATTATCGCTCGGAGTCCACTAAGGCCAAGGATAAGTTCAAGCCTGCCGCTACTAAGGCAGAAACGGGGGACAGGTATAGAAACAAGGCCAACAACGGCAAGCCAAACCGGAGTTCAACGTCAGACTTCCGCAAAAGCTACTTGGACAAGAAGAAGATGGCCCCTTCTCAATTCAGAGGGTGCTATCTCTGTGGAGGAGACCATTTTGCCCGACAGTGTTCCAGTTGGGGCAAACTCGGAGCCATGATTGCTGCTAATCAGCAACAAAAGACTCCACAATCGGAGGAACAAGCAGGGAGTTCAAAGGGCTTTCCAAACCAGATGACTCTCAACGATCATATGAAGCTGATGGCCATGGCGGCTCAGCCGCTCCGTGCCCAACCGAGAGAGTCACTGTTTGTTGAGGCCATGGTCAACGGGAAACACACGCGCATCCTTGTTGATACAGGAGCGACGCACAACTTTATTACCAAGGACAAAGCAGAAGCTCTTGGGATGAAGTATGGTGCAACTGATGGCATGATGAAAACTGTTAATGCACCACCAGCAACAGTCAGCGGCATTGCTCCTCAGGTACCGATTGCTTTGGGAGATTGGAAGGGGCATGCTAATTTTGTCATCGGGCCAATGGACGTGTTCGATATTGTACTAGGACTGGATTTCTGGTACAATGTGGACGCATGGATTTCTCCATGCCGCAGCCAACTCCTCATCCTTGAAAAGGGAGTTTCCTGCGTCGTGCTGCTTATCCGTGTTCCGCAAGATGGAATGCGCCTATCGGCCATGCAGCTGGCTAAAGGCGTCAAGAAGGGTGAACCAACCTTTCTTGTTTCCATAAAGGAGGTTTCACAGGAGTCCCAGGAAGCCGAAATGATACCTCAATGTGTGCTGCAAGTTTTAGAAGAAAACAAGGATGTTATGCCGGAAGAGCTTCCCAAAAAGCTGCCGCCAAGAAGGGAAGTAGATCACAAAATAGAGCTTGTTCCAGGGGCTAAGGCACCCGCCATGTCCCCTTATTGTATGGCTCCACCAGAACTAGAGGAACTCCGGAGGCAACTACAAGAACTACTTGAGGCCGGTCATATTCGACCATCAAAAGCACCGTTTGGAGCACCGGTGCTATTCCAGAAGAAGAAAGAGGGTACTTTGAGATTGTGTATTGACTACCGTGCCCTTAACAAAGTCACAATCAAGAACAAGTACCCTATTCCGCTCATTGCTGATTTGTTTGACAGACTGGGGCAAGCAAAGATCTTCTCAAAAATGGACTTGAGAAAAGGGTATTATCAAGTCCGTATAGCTGAAGGGGACGAAGCGAAGACAACTTGTGTCACTCGATATGGAGCTTTTGAATGGTTGGTCATGCCGTTTGGACTAACCAACGCCCCTGCCACATTGTGCACGCTGATGAACAAGCTGTTCTATCCCTACCTGGATAAGTTTGTGGTCATCTATTTGGATGACATTGTTATTTACAGTAACAGCTTGGAGGAGCACTTGGAGCACCTGCGAAAAGTCTTTGAGGTGCTAAGGCAGAATGAGTTGTTTGTAAAAAGGGAGAAATGCAGCTTCGCCCAGTCGTCAATACAGTTTCTAGGGCACACGATTTGCCAAGGGCGAATCAAAATGGATAGCGATAAAGTCGAAGCTATCCGCAGTTGGGAGGCCCCGACGAAAGTGGCCGAGTTAAGATCATTTCTTGGCCTCGCCAACTATTACAGAAGGTTCATAGCGGGATATTCTACCATTGCCGCCCCGCTCACTGACTTGTTACGAAAGGACCGAGAATGGGCTTGGTCCAATGCATGTAAAAAGGCGTTCGAAGATCTCAAAGATGCTATCACAAAAGAACCAGTGTTAGCATTACCCGACTTTTCCAAGGTGTTTGAAGTGCAGACAGACGCATCAGAATTTGCCATTGGAGGAGTGCTGATGCAGGACGGTCATCCAATTGCTTTTGAAAGCAGGAAGCTGAATGATGCCGAGAGAAAGTACACCGTCCATGAAAAGGAGATGACGGCCATAGTCCATAGTCTACGGACGTGGCGCCACTATCTTTTGGGAGCACACTTCATAGTAAAGACAGATAATGTAGCAACCAGCTACTTCCAGTCCCAAAAGAAGCTGACTCCTAAGCAAGCACGATGGCAAGACTTCCTGGCAGAATTTGACTTTACCTTGGAGTATAAACCGGGAAAGGCCAATGTGGTAGCAGATGCGCTAAGCCGCAAGGATATCTTAGCACCCATAATCAGTTCAGCAGGTAGTGATATCATAGACACCATCAAGGAGGGCATGCTGAACGATCCTGTCGCAAAGCAACTTCTTGACTTTGCCAAGCAAGGCAAGACCAAGAGGTTCTGGCACGAGGAAGGCATGTTATACACAACAGGTAGAAGGATCTATGTCCCAAAGTGGAAAAACTTGAGACGTACTTTAATGAAGGAGGGACATGACTCCACTTGGGCAGGGCACCCAGGGCAAGAGCGAACGGCAGCTCTGATCGAGACATCGTATTACTGGCCACAGATGCGGGACGACATTGAAACATATGTGCGAACCTGTCTTGTTTGCCAGCAAGACAAGACGGAGAACAAAGTCCGCGGAGGCTTATTGGAACCACTGCCCGTCGCAGAAAAGCCATGGGACAGTGTGACGATGGACTTCATCACCTGTCTCCCCAACTCAGAAGGCTTTGGCACCATCATGGTCGTGGTGGATCGATTCTCAAAGTATGCAACATTCACTCCCACCACCGCCAGTTGTAAGGCCAAGGAAGCTGCCCGCTTATTCTTAAGAGATGTAGTAAAGCATTGGGGTGTGCCCAAACACATAATTAGCGATAGAGATCCAAGGTTCACAGGAGCATTTTGGAAGGAACTCTTCAGCCTTCTAGGCTTAGAGTTGTATTTTTCGACGAGCTTTCACCCCCAAACTGATGGAAAAACGGAGCGAATCAATGCTTTGTTAGAATGCTACCTGCGACGCTATGTGAGCGCCAACCAGAAAGACTGGGCCAAGTTGCTTGATGTTGCCCAGTTCTCGTACAATTTACAAAGGAGTGAGGCGACTGGTAAAAGCCCATTCGAATTGGCTACGGGGCAACAGCCCAACACCCCGCAGTCACTGCCCGCACAAGTTGGGATAAGGAACCCAGGCGCATACTACATGGCCAAGGCCTGGGAAGAGCAGCTAGACATGGCCAGGGCCTATCTTGACAAGGCAGCCCGCAAGATGAAGCGGTTTGCCGATAGAAAGAGGCGTCCCGTGCATTACCAAATCGGAGACAAGGTCATGGTAAAGCTGAACCCTCGACAGTTCAAGTCCTTAAGAGGCGTCAACCAACATCTAATCCGGCGCTATGAAGGTCCCTTCGAGATTATTGCCAAGATTGGCAAGATCTCTTACAAGCTTGACATGCCTCGGCATCTGAAGATCTACCCAGTCTTCCATGCAAGCCAACTCAAACCATTTCATGAAGACCGGGAAGACGCAGAGAGGGGTCAGGCCAAAAGAAGCCAAATTTTCATCACCCCGCCTGCCATAGACAAGCAGATTGAGGCAATTATGGACTACCAGCTGGTTCGAGGGAAAGGTTGGAACAATCGAGCAGAGATGTTCCTCATACACTGGAAGGGCCAGTCTCCAGAAGAAGCAACCTGGGAACGCTATGAAGACTTATGGCAGTTCAAGGATCAAGTACATGCGTTCCTGAGGCAGCAACAGCAGTCGCAGCAGCAGCACGGCGCCGAGGACGTCGCCGATTTAGGTGGGGGAGTCTGTCCCCACCCGGCTTGAAATTAGGGCCCCAGACTGTTCTAGAAGGATCTAGGGCGTTCTTGAGTACACTAGAGTCATCTAGCATGACCTAGAACATTCTAGGAAATGCTAGGACGCATAGAAACGCCCCAACACTCACTAGAACATTCTAGGCTAGTCTAGGATGCTCTAAGCAGGACAAAGCATCTCTAGAAGGTCCCACCTTGTAAATATCTAGGTGTGTTCTAGGATGTTCCATAGATTAGTATAAATAGGAGGGATGGCATTCATTTGCAACCATCCAAGAAGCAAGTAAGTAAAGTCCTTCACTTGTAAAGCATTCTTTGCAATATAAAAGAGTTCTTTGGCATTTGCCACCAATCCTCTCTTCTTACAAATCTTCCATACTTGAGTTCGTGTGAATAGCCAAGCGTAAACGGTTCTTAGCTAGCAAGGCTAAGTGTTAGAGCTGAACCCTTTCAAGGCAGAGTTAAGGCAACGATTGGGTGCTCCGCGTGGTCTAGATTTTGACCCCGTGACACCAGGCTTTGATTGGTTCGATGAAGATATTGAAGTAGAGGAGCAAGGAGATGATGAGGATATTATGATCATGTTTGTGGGCAGTAACTGCAAATTGAGTTCCACTTCTTGCAAGGATTTCTTATTTCTTCTGGTTCATGCTAAACAAGCATCATCAATAAACAAGTTAAATCTCTTTAGTGTAAAATTTAATAATTAGATGATTAGTCGAAGATATAGTTTAAAGAACATAGATCAAATATAAAAGTAACAGTTGGGGGAAGTCATGCGCCCAAGGGTGTGATCTAGCCAATGAAGTGGGTTAAAAACCTATGTTGCTTGAACTTTTCAAATATGCTGATAAATGCATTTTGAGTCTTTCAAAAGTAGTGCATTTTCGGAATCCAGTACGGGTCTGGCAGTATTTACAGAGAGTCCAACTAACATAGGTAAAAACCTATGTTGCTCTGACTCTTCAAAATGTCAATGAGTGTGCATCGGATCTTCCAAAAGTAGTGCATTTTGGAGGATCCGGCACGGGTCTGAAAGCATTTTTAGAGTGTCCGAGTAGCATGGGTAAAAACCACACAGATGTGTTTGAATCCCAACATACAAGAGACAAAAGACGCTAGGTAATTTCTTCACATCTATCTAAGCTTCGACGGATAGAGTTACCCAATACCTGTACAGGTGGAAGATAACAAGTACACAATACAATAGTCGAGATGCGCACAAGCTAACCCGAACCATTGTCATTAAAAAAAAAAGGGAAATGCTTATGAAATATATACCTCTCAAGGTAAGGCTGAGAGAATGAAGATCCCAAAGAGTCTGTAGAGAAGGACAGCCAGTATTACATTTCATATGTCTCAAAACTAGCAATTCCCATAAGCCACAGCCTTCCATTTTCTCTCATTTCACCACATAACAATCTACTAAGCTCCATCATCATGTAGTTATTTTTTGGCTCATTGTGTTTAGTCCAATACTTAGATATCCATTTAAGATCACCTAAATATAAAACCACCCCTCTGTTTATATAGCTTCTTAGTAAAATCCTTAGCACTCCAATCTTGGCTGCAAATTCGTGTTTAGAGACATTTCTCAGTGTAAAAAGTGGAACAGTTATGAACTGAACATGTTTAATGTCAAATGATACTTCTCCTTCATCAAACTTATCGATAACTCCACTAGCGACCCCTTCAGCATTGGCTAAACACTCCCCTATAATAACTGTGTTTCTCCTTTTCTTGTTAATCATTGCTTCTATAACACTCATCACATTATCATCAATCTTGATTTTATCATCACTTGATTAGCATAGTGACAATTTGAGATTGTTTCCTGATGCTATGACCATCGGTTTTGTGCAATTTTCCGAAGAAATAGCATGTTCTACATTGGTTTTTAGTCGGATGCTAGAAAAATCACCTTCCATCATGACTCTTTTAACACTTGGATCATCACCTGATTTGCATAGTGACAATTTGAGGTTATTTCCTGATGCTATGACCATCGGTTTTGTGTTATTTTCGGAAGAAATAGTGTGTTCTACATTTGTTTTCACTTGGATGCTAGAAAAAACGGCTTCTCTCATCTCTGCTAACACTGGGATCAGTTTTTATTTTCATTTTACAGGTAACTGGATAAATAACTTAAATACAACAGCCCAAAAGAAACAGCAGTCAATGCGAACATCTTTTCACCTTACAATTGCTAAATTAAGAAAATGCAGTCCGACCCTAATTCCAACCAACTCAAAGAATCAAAAATGTCATATGTCTGTCACTTGTACGCTATGCTCATAAATGTACAATGAACTGATTTACATTTTACATGAAGAAACCCATCAAGTATATTCTATGGTTCGAACTACCAAACTCCACTAAATACATAAAGATAGCAATTCATTGATTAACACTTAGAATAAATGGACTATAGAAAGCTCCTGAAGCAAGAAAAACTGATCCCTTACCTTATGAGGTAGAGAGGTCCAACACAAGTAAACTCCTAATTGTAGCAACCAATGAGTTAACTGTAACTGAAAGCTTAGTAATATGTACTTTCTATTCTTCGTAAGCACTCTCTCCTCAGAGGTGAATCTGCAAATATGGCTCTGATAAAGTCTTCAACCTCCGATTGCTTAAAACCATGGTTGACAAGTTCACCAGTTTCCCAAGCTGCAGTAATAGATTTCAATGGCATGTCCAGGATATCTGCTAGCTTGTGTAATTTCCGGAGGGATGGAATAAGATCATCAAGAGTTTGTGCAGGAGATTCCTGCAACTTTCCTGTCTGGTTAATAGCCAATACAGAGTCCAACAAAGAAGACAGATTCTCGAATAGCAGATGAATCAGCCTTTGGAGCTGCAATGTCTCTTCTGCGGCAATATCATCTAAGAGGAGGATATCATTTGCTATTCTAGAAAAGACTGCCTCCAGCACCATGCTTATACTTCTCTTGTAGGCAGAAGGTAGGAGCACACGGTGCCATATAATGTATACTTTCTCAAGTATGAAAATCACCTGATCAATGCTCAACTTAGCAGATTCATATTGCTTCATTTGGTGAGTATTTTGAAATCCGTCGGCCCCATCAATAGCCTGTTTTAGGTTATAAATGACAAGTTTAATTTGTCTTTGTAAAACTTCTTCAGCAAGCATCTGGAATCTTGGAGCCAAATCCGCAAATACAACAAGTTCCTTCATTGAAGCTGGAAAGTCTGAGCGGTACTCAAATGCAAGTCCAAGAATCTCCTGAGATAGATAGTGGCAATCATTGTGAATAAGAACGGCAGAATGGTTGATGGAATCAAGCTGCCTTTCGAACTTGACAGGTATGATAGCTTCATAAAGAAGTAGAGAATCCCTAGCAGCATTATAGAATTCCAACCCCACTCTAGGAGATGACAAGCAAACATCCTTGAGTGTTCCATGAACTAACTTCATTAGTTGTGAAGCTGCTTCAGACACCACACATCTCTCAGATGTAAAAAGCAAATCGACAACAAGGTCAGATGAAATTTCAGCATTAGCATCACCCTTAACTTTAGAGTTTCTCCTAGTGCAGTCCTCAGGAAGGCGGAAGTCAGACTGTAAAAGTTGATTTCTTGCCTTGGATAAAATCTCAACCTTTTTCCTAGAAGCAAAATGAACCTCCACATTATCCGCAAATTTGCTTAATCTTTCATCCTTGCCATCAGAGGAAGCAATGAACATTAACTCCTTCAAACTTGCCTCAAACTCGGATGTGCACTTTACAATTTTCTGAAAGTCTGCCAGTTTGGAAGCATCATCAGGCACGTTCTTGGAGAGGAAGTTGGATACTATCAAATCTGACATTCTTGGCCATGTTAATTTTCCAAAGCACAGCATCCATGTACTATTTTCAAAGCACAAAGACTTACTAATAAACTTGACAACATCAACAAGAACAGAGTACATACTTCCACCATCAATATTGTCAACATTTGGATCAGCAGATGGAAGTATCTTCAGATTTGCCTCGGCACCATTTCCGGAATCCTGATTAATCAATTCCACCATAGTAGTTGACCTAAAACTCACCACTGGCGCAATTACGTGTTTAATCATCAAATCTGCTACTTTTGCCAGCCCATAATCCATAATACCAACTGCATCCATGGCTTTCAAAATTGTGTGGAGCTCAATCCCATCAACACCACTGATGCTCAACTGATACTTGAGGTGAAGTGTATTGTTTACTTGCTCAAACCACACTGCATTGTCCATACATTGCAAAAGCACCTTTTGCATCTCCTCAAAACACTCAGTCCAGTCATCCTTTAACAATCTGTAAACCAAAGGCTGCTTCTCCTCCTCGCACGCTGCCGTTTCATCATTACTCGTTAGCAACACTGCTTTTAACTCCTTTAACGCCTCCGCCGCTTGCTCAACTCTCCCTGCCTTAATCTCCTCCTTCACAAACCTCAGTCTATCACTCAATTCCAAAATCACAGCAAGTAACCCTAACAATTCCCTCTTTTCCTTCAACTCTCTATTTTTTATCACAATATCATCAATTACGGCTTTGGTTTGAGATTCAACTGGATGATCCGAGATGAGTTGGATCAAGTTGGATACTTGAGAACAGAGATAATCAGATCTCGAAACGACGTCGGAGCACTGGGAGAAGAGAGTGGAGAAGTCGGAGTAATGTGAGAGAATGTATTGCCGGACTTTGGATTTTATATCGACGGAACAAACTTGTAGACGGTCGATGAGAAGACGTAGATCCGGGGCGGATAACGGCGAGTTTACATCGTCGATGTTCGGCGATGAGAGTAGATCTCGAACATCGATTGAATTGAACAGTACATCCATATCTCGCCGGAAAACCCCTGCTAAATTTCAACTCCGACGGCTAAAATATGCTGGTGGTGGTGGTGATTCTATATTGAACCGCCGCGTTATAGGTTTGTGGCCTCTCAACAGCGTGTTTGGATGGTTGTTAAGTGTTAACTATTGTATTACATTTTATTGTATTATATTATGTTTTTAATTTAAATATAATATTATTTTAATTATTTTATACGGATTTTTATTTATTATTTAATAATTTTATTTTATTATTTTTCATATCTTTCATAGTAGTTTTATCTCGTAACTTAATTTTCTTATATTTTTTTTAAAATTGTTGATTTGTGACACTGTGTACTGATCAAAAATGATAAAATTTATTCAAATGTGTATTTATTAAAACAATGTAATACATTAAAGCACAACACAATTGGATACATTATGAAACATTATATTACAACCATCCAAACAACGTATAAATACACCAACTATAAGGCATTAGGGTGAACATGGGGCTCAAGAATCGGACAATAATAAAATAAAATAAATAAATATAGTATTTTTGGTCTTGCAAATAAAAATAAAAGCTCAAACAAATAAATTGAAATAAAGAGGAACAAAATTGGGTATCAATAGTTGTTACTTCTTTGTTCGGGAATAATGAAAGAATTTGGGACAATAGTAGTCAATCTTGTCTGACTGAGAAAATGGTCCTATAGGACCAAAGTGAGTGGAATGAATTGTAAAATATTGTGGTCGAGACTTCAGTTTCAAGACGCCTACATATTTCGGGTGTATGAGAATTAAGTCGTGTGTAGTTCTAGATTTAGAGATATTCCCCGAAGAAATTGATGATATTTGGTCGAAACTTTAGTTTCAAGACACCTACATATCCGCAGGACATGAAAATAATGTCTTTAGACAATGACACCTTCAGATAATTTAACGGTAAGTAAGCCTCATTCAACAACTTCGAGAGGACGGTACTCATCCTATTGCAACACATAAAAGGCGATGCTCAGCCTTACGCGAAAACTTAGATAGGGCGATGCTCAGCCTTATGCAAGTCTTTTTATGCCATCAACTCAACATGGCTCTTTTCGAATCAATTATTATCGGATCATCTAAAGGATAACTTTTAGTGACAATCCATAAAAGCAAGATTAGTGACCTTGAAAATAAGGCAAAGTAAGATTGGGAAATGTGTTTCTTTACTAGTTCAAGCTTCCTTCTTTATGAAATTGAGATGTTTAGCCAATTGGGCCATAAGCCCAAATGTATACTTACTAGACATGTCTAGTTTGTCCGCTCGATGAAAGTTAAAAGGCGTTAGGTGTTGGCCACATGCTCCTTCAGGTTTGGGGCGTGACATTAATATTTGTCACAATCATATTACAAAATTAACTAATATTTCAGCGGTTTAAACTCATCAGAGTTTTTTCTTCTTCTGTGATGAGTCAAATTTTTATTACTAAACATCACGCGGATGCCAAAAATATATAAAAAATCTGTAATCGTCTATACGACGCGTTAAAATACACAGATGAAATAAAATAGCTGTCATGCAAGTGTGTATGGAAGAAGTAACAAAGTCAAAAGATAATTGATACAATTTTAAGTTTTTCCAAATGAAAAAAGCAATTGTATTCATATCATATATCATAGTTATGTTAATTTTTCAAACCTATAAGAGATTTGATAGAGGAATTTGACAAAGTCAGCCACCTTCTCTTCAAACAATTTGAAAATTGATTGTACTAATATAGAAATTTACACCAAATAATGCTTTTTAAATTCATGAAGACATTTTAGGAAACAAGCATTTAACTTGTATTTAAACCTTAACACTTGGACAACTTAGTATATTGTTCATTATCTTGATCAGTCATGTGGTTAAACACAGGTTTCATTATAGTATTTGCTACTTTATTTTACCATTTTTCGATAGTTTATGGCTGCCATGAAGCAGAAAGAGCAGCTCTGCTAAGCTTCAAATCCTTGCTGACTGATCCATCTAACCGGTTATCTTCATGGCAAGGTGAAAGTTGTTGCAATTGGAAAGGAATCAAGTGCTCGAGTTCAGGTCATGTTGTAGTTGTCAACCTCCGGAATCCTAATCCAACTGAAGTCATGATCAATATCAATAAGGAAGTTGTTTCAAATTCTAGCAACACATCTGATTTTTCTCTTAAAGGTACTATATCTCCATTGCTCTTCACTCTTGACCATATGCAACATCTCGACCTGAGTTTCAACAACTTCATGTTCTCAAAATTACCTGTTGAGATATCGAACTTAACAAAGTTGACTTATCTCAATCTGTCAAATGCCATGTTTCAAGATTCCATCGCCATGCAATTCTCAAACCTTACATCTCTAAGGTCTCTTGATCTTTCATGTGCTAACTTAGTAACTGATTTTTCTTCTGTTTCTGTTAGCTTGTCATTTCCACTGAAGTTGGATTTTGGCTCATTGTTATCTTTTATAAGCTATGGTCATTTGTCTAGTCCTAATCTAACCTGGTTACAAGGACTACGACGTCTCAGATATCTAGTGTTGACTGGTGTTGATCTATCAAAGGCGTCCGAATCATTTCATTGGGCTAAACCAATTTCAAGCCTTTCAAATCTCATGTCACTTCAATTATCCAACTGCAACATTTCAGGAAGAATTCCAATAGGGCAATTAGGCAACCTTACTAATCTTTCTACTCTAGATATAAGTTCTAACGTTCTAACATCCTCGATACCTGATCTGCTATCGAACATCACAACCCTCTCAGTTCTTGATTTTAGTAGCAATGATTTAGATGGTCATATCCCTTACCTTCCTCAACTCGAAGAACTTTTTGTTTCTAGCAATCCTGCTATGACCATAGATCTTGTTTCAATGTTTTCAGTCCCATGGTCAAAGTTGACATTTCTTGACATAAGCTTTACTCGGGTAGGTGGAACGATTCCTCCTTCTTTAAGCAATTCAACTTCATTATCCTTTTTCCGAGCTGATGGATGCTCAATCCAAGGGTCGATACCTTCTTCTGTCACAGTACTCAAGAAATTAAGTGTACTGATGCTGAACAACAATGATATCACAGGCCAATTTCCTGTATCCATGTCCAGTTTAGTAAGCCTTCAATACTTATCTCTGTCTCAGAACAGATTACAAGGTCACATTCCCATTTCAATCTGTGAAATCCCCTTCCTCGAGTACCTGAATTTAGAATGGAACGATCTAACAGGACGTCTTCCGTTGTGCATACTTCAGCTTCCTAAGCTTTCATCTCTTTACATTCAGAGGAATAGGCTGAATGGTAAAATGCCATTGTCTTTGTTCCGAAAGTCTAGATTGGATGAAATTAGCTTAGGAACTAGTGGACTGTCATTGGAAATCGATGATCCAGATCAATCCTTCGTGCAAATGTTCCAGCCCAAGATTTTGGATTTCACATCTTGCAACATGAGAGGAGAAATCCCGGATTTCTTTTCAAATTTTACGAGCCTCGTGGTTTTGAATTTGGCTAACAACAGTCTATCTGGTGCTATACCACACTGGTTGTTCAATCTTCCTTCCCTATCTATACTAGCTTTGCCTATGAATAACTTCAAGGGAGTTATACCTCCAATGATTCAGCTGAAATCTTCTCTTTTCCCAACAATAGTAAATTTAGCCAGAAACAAACTTCAAGGCCCTATCCCTACTCAGCTCGAGAATGTTAATGTCATCGATTTGACACTTAACAATTTCGTAGGCTCAATTCCAACACAGATAGCAGAAGTTCCTGGTATCAGGTCCATATCATTGTCTGGAAACAAGATTCATGGTCCAATACCTGAATCATTTTGCCAAGCGACTAACGTTCTCCAGGTTCTTGATCTGTCTAATAACAGCTTGTCAGGCATTATTCGACGTAATTTGGGAAACTGCAAGTCTCTCATTTACCTTAATCTTGGAAAAAACAATCTCACTGGAAGTGTTCCAAAAGAACTTGAACACATTACAAGCCTTCGTTACCTTGACCTGAATGGGAATCAGTTCGAAGGATCTTTTCCAAGAGTGATTAAAAACTTTCAAGATTTGGAGATTCTGAACTTGGCAGGCAATAGATTTGAAGGACGGATACCAAACTTCATCGGTGAGTTATACAGACTCCGTATACTCGTTCTTTTATCAAACACTTTCAATGAATCTATCCCAGAAGGACTGATGAAGCTGGAAAATCTACAATATATTGGTTTGTCCAGGAACAATCTGTCTGGTCCCATTCCTGAGAATCTCAATGGCTTGAAAATGATGGCGAAAAGACAAGATGAGGCAACCATCTTAGGTTATGTTTACTCCCTCAAGTTCACTGGTGCACAGCTAGAAATAGTCACCAAAGGACAGACACATTGGCTTGAGTCAGTGTATTCCTACAACACTGGATTCGATGTCTCGAGCAATGCTCTTACAGGTAAAATCCCTGAAAAGATTGGCCATTTAAGTGGACTCCCATTGCTGAATCTCTCACATAACAATCTTTCTGGACTGATACCAAAGACTATCGGCGAGATGATTTCACTTGAGTCGTTAGATCTCAGCTACAACCATTTCACAGGTGAAATTCCAGTGACACTAACACTGTTAGATTTTCTCCAACATCTCAACATGTCATATAATAATTTGAGTGGAAAAATTCCAAGAAATCCACATTTTGACACTTTGTACCAAGATGGAACAACATATATTGGGAACAAATTCTTATGTGGTGCTCCTGATGGGATGAATTGCAGCAACCATGGACCCTCTGTTACTGAAAAAATAGAGGGCAGATATGATCAAGAAAATGTCCTTTTTGTTGTAGTTATATTCTTTGGCTATGTAACAGGAATTTCTGGATTGTTTTTGCTCTTGTATTTGATGAAGGACAATTGGAGGAACAATTACTGGAGGGCAGTAGACAGGATTGTGTTAAAAATAGTGAACAGTGTACCATGAACAAAAGTTGTAAAGGATGCTCTTTTCTCAGTAGTATATTTATCTATCATTTTAGTTGTCATGTTTATCTTTTGCACGTACCTTAAGAAAATATTAATAAAAGAAATAATTTGACTAAATTACTCGTATTTTGTTATTTTAATCTCAATTTAATACTCCCTCAGTCTCAAGTTATATGTAGTACTTCTCTTTTACACGCCCCTTATGAAAATATAATCAGGAGGGGTTTCTTAAAACTATTTTACCTTAAACTTATAAAATGATAAATAATTTGAGATAACAATTTCTAGAAATCACGATAGATAATTTGAGATGGAGGGAGTAATACTCTTCATTTTACCACATTAGTCCCTCTCCACATTTATTAGAATAAAGGTAAGAGGTGAAAAAAAATAATTAATACAAGTATTTTGGACAAATTATTATTAGTAACCATGACAAGTAAAATGGATCGAAGGGAGTAATATTGTATGAATGATTTTGTTTACATGCTAGTTATGTTGGGATGCAGCCTGAGGGTAAACGTAAGCTTCGAGTCCAATGCACTATGAGAGTAAGACATCGGGTCTGACTCCCAGTGTATAGTTTTGATACACTATGTGGGTAAGACATTGTGTTCGAGTCCCAATGCACCATGACGATATGATGATGATGTGAGAGCGCAAGCATTTTGCAATGATAAGACATGGGGTTCGAGTCCAATGCACTATGAGAGTAAAACATCGGGTTTGACTCCCAGTGTATAGTTTTGATACACTATGTGGCTAAGACATTGTGTTCGAGTCCCAATGCACCATGACGATATGATGATGGTGTGAGATACCAAGCATTTTGCAATGATAAAGACATGGGGTTCTGAGTCCCGACGCTTTTTCTTGTTAGATGCTACTGTTATGAGGGTGCATTGGCATATGCATAGTGAAATTGGACTTAAAAGACTGCTCTCACTGCTGGTTCTATTCTATTGCAGAAATTTAGTGTGTGTATATATGCATATCATGGTTTACAGTTCACTATTTTCAACACAATTCTATCTACTGCCCTCCAATACATGTTCCTCAAATTGCCATCTATCAAATATAACAGCAGAAATACACCAGATATTCCTGTTACAAAGCCTGAGAATATAACTACAACAAAAAGGACATTTTCTTGATCATATCTGTTCTCTGTTGTTTCAGCGATAGAGGGACCGTTGTTGCTGCAGTTCGTTCCACCAAGAGCACCACATAAGTATCTGTTTCCGATATATGCTGTTCCGTCTTGAGCTAGAGTGTCGAAATGTGGATTCCTTGGAATCCATCCGCTCAAATTGTTATAAGACAAGTTGAGATACTGGAGGAAATCCAACAGTGTCAATGTCACTGGAATTTCCCCTGTTAGTTGGTTATAGCTGAGATCCAACGACTCGAGGGAAATCATTTCGCCTATAGTCTTTGGGATCAGCCCGAAAAGATTATTATGTGAGAGATTCAGCAATGAGATTCCATTTAGAAGGCCAATTTTCTCAGGGATTTTTCCTGTAAGAGCATTGCTTGAGACGTCGAATCCACTGTTGTAGGAATACACTGACACAAGAAATTGTTTCTGTCCTTTGGTGACTATTTCTAGCTGAGCACCAGTAAACTTGAGGGAGTAAACATAACCTAAGATGGTTGCCTGATTTTGTGTTTTCATCATCATTTTCAAGCCATGAAGATTCTCAGGAATGGCACCGGACAGATTGTTCCCGGACAAACCAATATATTGTAGATTTTCCAACTTCATTAGCCCTTCCGGTATAGATTCATTGAAAGAGTTTGATGCAAGCACGAGGATACGGAGGCTGTGTAGATCACCAATGAACTTTGGTATCCTTCCTTCAAATCTATTGCCTGCCAAGTTCAGAATCTCCAAATCTTGAAAGTTTTCAATCACTTCTGGAAAAGATCCTTCAAACTGATTCCCGTTCAGGTCAAGGTAACGAAGGTTTATAACGCGTTCAAATTCTTTTGGAACACTTCCAGTGAGCTTGTTTTGTCCAAGATTAAGGTAAATGAGAGACTTGCAGCTCCCCAAACTGCTTCGAATGGTGCCTGACAGGCTATTATTAGAGAGTTCAAGAACCTGGAGAACATTAGTCGCTTGGCAAAATGATTCAGGTATTGGACCATGAATTTTGTTTCCGGACAATGATATGGACCTGATACCAGGAACTTCTCCTATCTGTGTTGGAATTGAGCCTACGAAATTGTTTAGTGACAAATCGATGACATTAACATTCTCGAGCTTAGAAGGGATAGGACCTTGAAGGTTGTTTCTGGCTAAATTTATTATTGTTGGAAAAAGAGAAGATTTCAGGTGAATTGTTGGAGGTATAAGTCCCTTGAAGTTATTCATAGATAAATCTAGTACAGAGAGGGCTGGGAGATTGAACAACCAGTATGGTATGGCTCCTGATAGACTGTTGTTAGCCAAAATTAAAATCTCGAGGCTCGACAGATTTGAAAAGAACTCTGGGATTTCTCCTCTCATGTTGCAAGATGTAAATTCCAAAACCATGGGCTGGAATGTTTGCACAAAGGATTGATCGTGATCATCGATCTCCACTGACAATCCACTAGCTCCGAAACTAATTTGATCCAATCTGGACTTCTGGATCAAAGACAGTGGCATATTACCATTCAGGTTATTCTTCTGAACATAAAGATATGAAAGCTTAGGAAGCTGAAGTATGCACGAGGGAAGTCGTCCTGTTAGATCATTCCATTGTAAATTCAGGTACTCCAGGGAGGGGATTTGACAAATCGAAATTGGAATATGACCTTGTAATCTATTCTGGAACAGAGATAAGTATTGAAGGCTTATCAAACTTGACATGGATACAGGAAGTTGGCCTGTGATATCGTTGTCGTTCAGCATCAGTACACTTAATTTCTTAAGTTCTGTGACAGAAGAAGGTATCGACCCTTGGATCGAGCATCCATCAGCTCGGAAAAAGGATAATGAAGTTGAGTTGCTTAAAGAAGGAGGAATCGTTCCACCTACCTGAGTGAAGCTTATGTCAAGAAATGTCAACTTTGACCATGGGGCTGAAAACATTGAAACAAGATCTATGGTCATAGCAGGATTGCTAGAAACAAAAAGTTCTTCGAGTTGAGGAAGGTAAGGGATATGACCATCTAAATCATTGACACTAAGATCAAGAGCTGAGAGGGTTGTGATGTTCGATAGCAGATAAGGTATCGAGGATGTTAGAACGTTAGAACTCATATCTAGAAAATAAAGACTAGTAAGGTTAACTAATTGCCCTATCAGAATTCTTCCGGAAATGTTGCAGTTGGACAACTGAAGTGACATGAGATTTGAAAGACTTGATATTGGTTTAGCCCAATGAAATGATTCGGAGGCCTTTGATAGATCAACACCTGTCAGTACTAGATATCTGAGACGTTGGAGTCCTTCTAACCACCTTAGATTTGGACTGGATAATCGACCATATTTGATAAAAGATGCCACTGATCCAAAATCCAACTTTGGTGGTAATGTCAAGCTAATAGTAATAGAAGACAAATCGGGTACTGAATTAGCACACGAAAGATCAAGAGATCTTAGAGATGTAAGGTTTGAGAATTGTGTGGTGATGGAATCTTGAAACATGGCATTCGACAGATTGAGATAAGTCAACTTTGTTAAGTTTGATATCTCAGCAGGCAACTTTGAGAACATGAAGTTGTTGAAACTCAGGTCAAGATATTGCATATGCTCAAGAGTGAAGAGCAATGGAGATATGGTACCTTTGAGGGCAAAATCAGTTGTGTTGTTAGAATTTGAAACAACTTCCTTATTTGCATTGATTATGACTTCATCCGGACTAGGATTCCGGAGGTTGACAGCTACAACATGACCTGAACTCGAGCACCTGATTCCTTTCCAATTGCAACAACTTTCACCTTGCCATGAAGATAACCGGTTAGATGGATCAGTCAGCAAGGATTTGAAGCTCATTAGAGCTGCCCTTTCTCCTTCATGGCAACCACCAGCGATCAAAAAATGGTAAAATAGGGTACAAAATATAACCAAAACTTTCTTTAACCACATGACTTCAGGATGATGAACATTAGTCTAGGTTGTCAAGTGTTAAGATATTTGTACCAGTTACATGTCTTAATGAAACAAAAAAGGCATTATTTGGTGTAGGCTTATACTACTGAATTCTAAAGTCAATAACTTGAATTATAATAATTCAAAATTGTCCACAACCTTGATTTAATTAAGAAAAAAGATGGACAGATAGTACTGTTTAAAAAGATGTTGGATTTGACTTTGACAAAGTCCTACATCACATCTTCTAGGTTTGAAAAATTGACATAACTGTTTTGAGTATATATGTATAATTCTATATGACATTGGTGTTGAAAAACTATGTTTGGTAAGTTACATGCCTTTTACATGTGTATATAGGTTTTGGTTCTTGTGACACTAGCTAGTTTCTCGGCACGTTCATTGTATGTGTTGTGTCGAGTCAAGTTCATTCAATAAAAAAACGTATTATATATATTGACTTATTTGTCAAGGTCAAGATGACTGGATTATCGCCTAAACATATGAAGATGAACAGTCAAAGTTTAATTAATATCATAGTTGTTGAAGACTATGTTAGGTCATTTCCATGCTTTTACAAGTTTGTAGCTTTTGCTTCTTGTGATGCTAGTCTCTCAGCACGTACGCTATACATGTATATCAAGTCATATATTAAACGGTTCTATAAAATAATATCAAAATTATTAAAATAATTTCTTTGTTAAATAATTATATTTCAAAGAATGAAGTACATATCTATATTAAGTGATTTCTTTCTATCTCCTAAGTTTCAATGAGCAGAGTTACTTGATATCTGTGTTGGTGGAAAGTAACATATACTCGGTGGACTAGTTGATGATCTAGAAACCACCTTCATCAAAGAAAAAATCAACTAGAATCAAGAAAATATGGTATCGGTATTTTTCTTTCTTTAATGTTTTCATCGTTATTTTCTACTCTTGCATTTATTTCAAACCATTTTCAGAAAGAAAGAAAAATGATTTTCTTGAATCGAGGATCTATCGGAACCTCTCTACCTCACATAAATAAATGTAAGCTCTACGTATACCAACTGCTAATAAATCATTGTTTTCCCATTGAAATTTTGCACTTAAAAATATTATGTGGCTATTCCCACCGATTATCAGCGGGAAAAGAAAAAAATAATAGTGTTTTCACATGAAAAAATAATGAAGCTTTCCACTATTTCGGTGAGAATCTGTTTGCCCACCATGCATTTTCCCAGTGAATTAGTTTGGTTGAAAATGAGTGGAAAATTATATTTTATAATACAAATTTCTCATTGATTTGCCATGAAAAAAATCTCTATTTCTAGTAGTGACCCGACTCTCTTCGCACCCTAAAATAAAACTCCTTAAACAAACTCATGGTTCCCATTTTCCCAAAATAACTAATGGTCCCAAAAGGGTCCACATATTATATAGATATTTTCAAAAAAGAGTTGTTCCCCCCACATACCATAAAAGATAAGATCTTGGCTTCTAATACCAACCAACCTTTTGAAATGAAATTCTTTCATTTTAGTAAATTAACTTTGTCTTCTCCATGGCCCTAACCTCTGGAAAGTGTACTTATCCTTTTTCAAGATTTCATGTCCAAGCAATTGATGCCAAAGAAATTAAAGTTACAACAAAAAAAGAAACATGGCAATTAGGAGGAAGAAGAAGAAGAGAACTTCTATTTTCAACAGTTCTTATTGCAATTGTTCAAGTCAATGATTCTCAAACTGAGCTTCTTAAGAGTATGTTTTCTATTTTTCAGTCACAATTTTAAATAATGTTTGCATTAATTCTTATTATTATTATAATTATAGGATATCTCAAGAAGTCAGAAGAGAACAAGGCCAAGAATGATAAGGAGGTAAATATAATGAGTTTAATTTTTATGTATTGTCGGATCCAGGATTTTCATTAATGGAGCCGGGCTCAAAAAATAATAATATAGTGCTTGAAATTAGAAGCTCAAGTTGAATTTGAACTCCTTAAAATCATTGAGCCAATTTCTAGTCTTGTGATCGGGGATTCAAAAATCTATCTATATTTATATATATATATATATATATATATATATATATATATATATATACACACACATTAAAAAAAATTAAAAATTACCTTATATATACGGTGTAGTTTTTTCCCTTAAATCCGCCCTTGATTAGCAATGTGAAAGATATTTTATACTATCAGCTCACCGAAAAGATAATTATTGTTCATAAAAAGTGAAATTAGTAATATAGTAATAAGGCAGTTACTTGCTACAACATATTTAAAAAATACACACACTACAACAATAATAATATAATGAGGGTAATCCCACAAGTGGAGTCTGAAAAGGGTATGTACGCAGACCTTACTCCACCTGGGGAGGTAGACAGGATGTATTCAATAGACCCTAAGCTCAAGTAAAAACATTATAAAGTAGTCTGGGAGAAAAATACTAAAGAAAGCATGACAAAGCATACTAAAAAAAAAATAGTAATTATAACAAAATAATATGATAATTGAAGTGCAAGAAATATTATATAGTAACAAAGATGATACAACAAGAAACATTATATCATACTATGACTAGTGGAATGAAAAAATAAATGAGACAACTCTCAACTATCTAACTAACGCTTTGCACTAATACATACACTGATAGCATAAAATTCTATCATATATAAGATATGCTGACATATTGCTAGAGGAATTTCTACTTCCTACCAAGTGCATAATTAAGATCAAAAAAATTATGGATTTACATAGCCTCTTGCAGAAATGCAAGGTAAGGCTGCGTCAATAGATCCTTGTGGTCCGATTCTTTTTCGGACCCTGAGCGTGAGCTTTAGTGCACCAAGTTGCCCCTTTTTGCCCTTTCTTTTGGCATGTAAAATATTCACAGTTATCATTTCTCATCCCTCTATTTTTTCTAAGAATTTTACTTATACACATCGATAATATAGAGTATTTTACATCAATATAATTTCTGATAACCAAGAATTCACGAGGATTAGTGGTGCACAATTCGAAACTCGATGAATAATTGGCTCGACTGGCGTTTAATCTTCTCCACTTAAATGTCAGTCATTCTCTAACAATGTTTGAACCCCTGGCATTGCGCCTAGTTAATCCATACATCACGTGTTGCGCGACCAAACCTAGGGGATAGTTTCCAATTTATCAATTTAACTTTTTTGTTGGACTATTATTTATAGTTATCTTTTGGGTATTATAAATTTTAAAAGGTTAACTCTTGTTCTAAGTATTTATTGATTTTACCTTTTCTTCTTTCATTTAGAGATTGGATAGTTACTACAAGCGCAACTACAGAGACTACTTTGGCTATTTAGAAGGCACTTTGAAGCAAAAGAAAGAGGAACTCACTGAATCAGAGCAAGGCATTCTTGATTGGATTGAAAAGAACAAATGAATCATGTCAAACATGATAGGAGTGTTGGCGTAACTGGTAACGTTGTTGTCATATGACTAGGAGGTCACGAGTTCGAATTGTGGAATAAGTTTCTTGCAGAAATGCAGAGAAAACTACAGACCGTTGTAGTCTGGCCCTTCCCCTAACTCCGCAACTTAGTGCACCAGACTGCAAAAGGCATATAAACCAAATGGTAGAATTTTTTTGATGTAATTATTGTCTAAACTACTTTTAGTCACAATTTTGTGTATATTTCTCTGTCAATTTGGATTGGCTTTTGGACAAAAAGTAAATGAAAATGTTTTGAGGTTTCTTTGCCTGCTTTTTCTCATCCTTCACATTTCCACTATGTTGGTGAGAGACTATGTTGCTCTGACTCGTTTATGGTCATTATAACAATATTTTGCTATAGCAATCAAAACATATTCGGACAAATAACACAGTTATAATAGTTATAGTGAAGTTTAATAGTAAATATCTTATAAATTGCATGAAACTACTTATTTAGTGTATCTTGAGAAACTTGCACGATATTTTAACACTATTACGCTCGTTAAACACGAATGTATGTCAAGACAAATGAAGGATCAAAGGAGACATCACAATACCATGTACAATTTCTATATGACCTTTTAGAAATAAAAATAGAACACTAATCAAAAAGTTAAACAACAACGTCAAAATCAGATATTTGCGAACTTCGCCCCCATTTTTTTCTCAGGGGGTTCTTCATTTGGTGTGCAATACTGCTATGGCACCTGACTAATTCCAATTTGTATGTAAAAATTCTACTTTAAGAATAAAATACGCTTTATAAAATAGAATATTAATCTCAAGATTCGAACTCGAAACTTCTGAGCGGCAAGAATTATCCTTGAAAACGCTTTGAATTATCCTTAAAACACAATGGAAATGATGATTAACATATGAACTTCATGTGTGGTAAGAAAATACTTCCGAGAAATAAGCAAGACCTGCCATGCAGAAAAGGAAAAAAGAAAACCAGAGGAACTCAAAAACGCTCCTTTCTCTACTCTGCACCATTCCATTTTTTTCACTTTAGATTATTATAATTATATAGAGCTATTTATTCATCTTCTTCCCAATCCTTCACCCCCCCCCCCCAACCCCCCCAACCCCCTTAAAACAAAGCAACAGTGGCATATCGGCGATAACCTCGCCGGTAACCATTTTTTTCCTTTAAAAAAAAAAAAAAGATCAATTTCATAAGCAGAAATCCCCAAACCCAAAAAAAATCAAATACCCACCAAAAAATTTCAAGATTTGTTTCCGTTTCCTGGCTCATTTCTCGAGAAGAAGAAAAACCAGGAAATTGGGGTTCGTCAAATTCATTTTTTACCTTGTAAAAATCACAGCTTTTTTTTTTATTCTTTGTTTTTTTTACCGGTATTTGTATTTATCTGTTTTAAGATTGTATTGGGTATTTGGGAATTGTGCTGCTTGATATTCTTTATAGTTTTTATGCTGCATTGTCGAATTGAGCCATGGCGGATTCTGAGGGAGAGAAGAAAAGAGTAGTGGTGATTGGAGGTGGAGTTGCTGGGTCACTTATTGCAAAGAGTCTTCAAGACGAGGCCAATGTTTCCCTCATTGATATGTCAGTCTTTTTTATGCCTTTTGTTTGTTTGTTTGTTTTTAATTTTTTTTTTTTGATAATTGTGATTTCTGGGTCAGCTTGTGCCACCTGACTAATTCCATGGTACTTGCTATCTTTCACCGGCATAGGTATCGGGTAACTTTGCCCGTCAAGGTCTGGATAGATGAGAACAAATTACCTAGTGTTTTTATTTACGATAAGATTTGAGTTGGAGACCTCATGGTTGCCAATTCACCTTGTTTGTTTAATTTTTCCACATTCTATGTTTTTTTTTTGGCCATTACATAGGGGGATGGGGCAAGGGGTAGTGGGAATCAAAGCTACACCAATTTTAAATTTTTGATGATCATGGTGTCTCGATTAGCTTGTGCCACCTGGACTAATTTCATGATTACCTGCTACTTTTCACCGGCACAGGTATCGGGTAATTTTGCCTAGCATGGTCCGGATAGATGAGGAGAAATTATCTAATGTGTTTGTTTATAACGGGAGTTGAGTTGGAGAACCTCATGGTTCCTACTCACTTTATTTATTTTATGCATATTATTTTTTTTCGCCATTACACGGGGGATGGGGGAAGGGGTAGTGGGGATCGAACCTACACATATCCCGTAGGGGGTTCCTACAAGTACAACTAGACTATAAGCCTGGGTCGTTCTATAATTAGTTAAATGACCGATTAGAGCTAATTTGAAATTGAAGCATAGTTGATACTTCATTGTATGTTTATTGGTTAAATATCCCACATTGGTTGAGAGAATGAGTTGTTGTTTCCTTATATACTCATAGCCGATCACCACCTCATGACCGAACTTCTGGGATTTGGATAAAGCCCAATATCCATTTTTTAACGTTGTATCAGAGCTAGACCCATCCATATTCTTGATTTACCCTATGTTGGCTCCCATATTATGTTGTCCACGCTCTAAATATCCAACAATGGGGTTTGTAGGGGAGGGGGTGTTATGTGCCCCACATTAGTTGAGAGAATAAAAAGTTGTCTCTTTGTATGGTCTGTCTTGGGCAATCGCCTCATGAGCTAGGTCCAAGGTCCATTTTCTTAATATCTAGCTTATTATGTAACCAACTATAGCAATCGAAGGAATTATTGGCCGTTTTCGTTATGATATTACATGGATTTATTATTTGTAGAGTGTTTTAGTTAATGGAATGCAAATAATATGAACAGGAAGGAGTACTTTGAGATTCCTTGGGCTGCCTTAAGGTCAATGTGTGATCCTTCATTTGCAAAACGAGCCATCTTTAGTCACTCCGAATACCTTCCCCATGCAAATGTCATTACATCTGCTGCTGCTGACATCACAGATACAGAGGTAGTAACTATAAAAGGTGACAGAGTCCCGTATGATTTTGCTGTTATTGCTACTGGTCACTCAGATAACGGTGCTTACACGAAAGATGAGAAGCTCACTCAATACGAAACAGGTAACATCATGGATCAGTCGATATACTTGTAGATTGCATGATGATCTTTTATTCTTAAAAACCTTTGATGTGATGGAACAGAATGAGTCTGAATAAAGCGAAATGATTATAGAGGATTCATACAGTCAGCTTCAAATAGATTGAGTTTTAGTTGTCGTATACCTTCCCGGGTATGCACTTGCTCCGGTTGAGGTTCTCATATTAAATGTGAATGTTATTAGAGTAAGAGTTTGCCTACTTGCATTCTGCTTTTCATTCTTTAAAACTAGCTTGGAAAGCAGTTATATTACATAGGATCACTCAATATGAATCACTCAACTATGCTTAATCTCAAACTTGTTGGTGTCACCAATATGAACCGTCTGTATATTTTGCTTCCAAACAATGGTAAGCAATTTATCTTCATGGCCAGTTAGGGTTTATTAGAACTAGATATTCTCTAAGTTTGGAACTTATCCCTACACGGACCAAATGTAGGTGTAACCGTGGCAGGTAATCCTAATATTCCGACTAATCAATATCGCCTATATGGGAGAGAACCTTGTCAAAAGAACAATTTCTATTGCATTTGTAAATCTCAAAAAATGTTCTAAAGTTACAGTGTTCATCAACAGCTTCATTCATACTCATTTTTCTTGGTTTACAGATCATGAAAAGATTGAATCTGCCAACTCCATATTAATAATCGGGGGAGGACAAACAGGCGTGGAACTGGCTGCTGAAATTGCTGTGGATTACCCTGATAAGAAGTTGACGATTGTGCATCGGGGATCAATGTTGTTGGAATTTATTGGAGAAAGGGCGAGCAATAAGGTAGTGCATTGGCTAAAATCAAGGAATGTTGAAATCATTTTGGGGCAATCTGTCGATGTAAATTCTGCAAAAGACGGTGTTTATAAAACATCTGGTGGAGAAACTATAGACGCTGAATGCCATTTTATTTGCATTGGAAAGCCGATTGGTTCAGCGTGGCTAAAAGAAACCGCCTTGAAGGGTAGTCTGGACATTCATGGAAGGTTGATGGTTGATTCTAATTTGAAGGTCAAGGGTCGCAACAATGTCTTTGGTATCGGAGATATTACTGATATCCCTGTAAGTCTTCAAACTTTCTCTAGTACCTTTTGGTTTTGAGAACTTATATTTGTGATTATAATACTATTTTAACAAAACGATTATCACAAGGAAATTGAAATTTCATGTCCCTTACTGCCCCAGAAAGCTCACCCCTAAAAAGCTGATTACACTCAAGAAACTGGTACAGATGGAGGGTCATACTGTAGTAAGACCTTGATGCTATTCGTGCAGAAGACTTATGTTGCTCGGACCTCCAAAAATGCTTCCACACCCACGTCGAATCCTCTGTAATTGCATAGCTTTTGGAGGATTCAACACACCTGGCACTACTTTTGAAGAGTCTGAGCAACACTTCAGTCTTTTTCCCTTACACGATACCTTTGTTTAAACAGTAAAACCCTTGGTCCAAGAGCCACCATGTATGCATCCCCTTTAACTAATCTCTGTTTTGCACAACCTACCAGCTTGTGGTACTTAAATTTTTTAGATAGTTTTAAGCAATGAGCCATAAATTAGGAGAGTGCTATTTTGTTGTGCTTATTGTCCTTTTTGCTAACCAATTTTGCCTTATCTATATTTTTGTTTGATGTTTATACAGACGATGTCAAATATCGTCTTATTGCGTGAAATACCAATGTAAGTGCCCTTCGATGCTCGTTTTGTATAATTCAAGAAGCAACTATAAGAAACATGATATAAACTTGAGGGATCGGTTAGGACAGCTTTGCTTGCTTCTTCTTACTTCCCTTTTCGTGTTGGCTTACTACGATTCTACAACTTAAAATGCCAATGACTTGTATTCGTTCTTATACTCATGTTTGCACATTTTATCACAAGACGTTCTTACTTAATACCCGGTGAAAATGCAGGAACTTAAACTAGGATATTTGGCTCAAAGACACGCGGTGATAGCTGCAAAGAACATAAGACTGTTAATGAAAAACGCAAACGACAACAACTTGAATGTATATAAACCTGCTTTGCCATTGTCGTTAATTGCTCTAGGCAAAAGAGAGGCTGTAGCCCAGTTTTACTGTTTATCGTGTATTGGACGCCTTCCGGGGATGATAAAATCAGGAGATTTATTTGTCGGGAAGACTCGGAGGCAACTTGGTCTACTACCTGAACTTTCATAAACTTGTACTTATAAGGTTTAACATGTATACTTTAGCTAGTTCCCTTGTACACATAGTTGTCAATAATATTTCATATTTAGTTAGATGGACCTTATTTCTCCTCTTTGATTTTCTCTTTTCTGTTTTTTGTACATGATTGTTCTGTTTGTGTTGTGTATTAAACTGTGTAAAAAAGTGTTACTTGAGGAAATATTTGTTCGTATATGAATTGCTCCGTTTCAATTTACGTGTCTTATAGTTTACTTCAAAAAAAACGTCTCTTTCTATATTTAGTAACTCTTTTAATCCAATATCTCACATGGCATGATGTTAAGACCACGAGATTCAACAAGTATTTTGTTATATTAGACACATCCTTAATCAGCGGAGGTTTCAGAATTTGAACTTCATGTGTTCTATATTCTACAACAACGATTTCAAGTGTTAATGTAAATTAGGTTTTAAATTTAAAATTTGTGCATATTTATAGTTAGATTTGTAACTCAAATATAGAGGTTTAGGATATACTATCGGATCCGTCAAACTCGTAAGTTGTCTTCTATTTCCGCCCCTATTTTTAGTTTAACGTCATAAAATTGAAAAGCCTCTCTTGTTTTCTTAAATGTCATGGTCAAAATAAGGTATATACCGCATTTCTTGTATATGATTGTGGTGCTCTATTTTCTTGTAAAAAAGTATTATTTGAGAAAATGTTTTAATCGAGTTTGTGTCTTACTTGTTTTTTTAGTCTGTTTAAAAAAATATTTTTTTATATTTAAAACACTTGATGAAAAGATTCAATGATTATTTGGTACATTATACATTTTAATTAAATATTGTAAAATTAAAAAAAAATTCCTTATTTTCTTAAAGGAAAAAAAACACTTTTGATCCCTCAATTATTAATTAATTTTTATTTTGGTCCCACAATCTTAAGCACATTTAACAAAAATGTGCATTTTTGATCCCTAAGTTATTAATACATTCTATGCATTATATGTTGCATTATGTCTGAGAAATACATAATGTATTTGTTACATGATGTTTTAATAAAAATACATTATCGAAAATTAATCGATTCATATCGATATAAAGAGAAATCAAGATATAATTGAAATAATTTCAAAAAGATTTATATTCATTATACACTATAGAGTAAAAAAGAAAAAAAAATATGTTATAATTTCTTAAAATAATTGACCAAATTAACAACCTTAAATTTTATATATCCCATAATATTTGTGTAGATTGAGAAACTATAATAACTTATCGTTACGATAAAAATATAATATGAAATTAAATTATTTCAAAATATGAAACTGTCTCATTTTCTTTTAACAAATAAGGAAATGATATATCACCTAAAATGATATAAATTTTTGTATGAGTTTAATGTTATTCATACATAATGCGAATTTTAATATTAGCAAGTCAAAAGAATTATTGTTAAAAAGTTGTTGTGAACAGGTAAATATTCATCTATTTTTAACTAGAGGTCTCTTATTTATTTCGCAGGGATATATAATCATCTTTAGCAGGTTTATTCAATGTGAGTCTTTTCCATGCAACAACAACAACATATCCAATATAATCTTACGAGATGGAATTTGAGGAAGATAAAGCATATGCATATCTTATTCTTACTTTGTATGCAGGGACAGACTCATGTGTCCGCATAGGAATGCACGTGCACCCATTAACTTCAAAAATAGTAAGTACATATACTTTGAGATATGAACATACATTTTAGTAGGCACCCTAAGAGGCTAAAGCAAGTTAGATGCATTTAAAACTATAATTATTTATATTAATCATAGTTAACTATTATATACTTTTAAAAAAAGACTCATAATAAATTTTAGTTTATCTTTTATGACTAACTTAATTATATTGATATATACACCCGATGTAAGTAAATTTTTACCCAATCATCACAAACTTTAACTATAAAAGTCATTTAATTTGTATTTATATATTAGTACATTAATTTTATAATTATTAAAATTATTCGCACAAATCAATATTATTAGATGAGATGCTTTAACTAAAGTGCATTTAGCTCGTGGTGATACACTTTCGTCTTCAAATCGTAGGTTCGCTTCTTGGTGATGCACCATCCTCTTTAAATCGTAGGTTCGCCTCTAATCAAGATTTTCTCATACAAACTCTAATAATCGAGGGTAATAATAAATACCAAACACATGTGAGAAATAAATAATAATAAAAAAAATTAAATAAAAATAAAAATAAAATGTAGGGTACTGAAAAAGTTACACCATATTTAACTTTTTCCAGAAAAAACACAACGGATCATTTGTCAGATTAGTACCAAATTGAACTCCAATTGAATCAGAAACCCTAAAATTTTGTGAACGACGACGACGAAGAAGAGGAAGATTGAAAGATGAAGAGGGTTTTCGGCATTAAGAAAGAGACACAACCTGCTCCATCGGTTCAAGATGCTTCCGACAGGGTAATGTTTTTAGTTTTTTTGTTTTCAAAAACTAAATCTGTAGTTTAAATACTGCTAAATCTAGCAAATGCACTGCAATTCTCTTCGTTTTGGGGCTTTTTTGTTTGTTTCATTGTTTTGTATGGCTGTTTCGAACAGGTAAACACTGCAACTTCTCTTTGTTTTTGGTTTCTTTTCTTGTTTCATTTGTTTTGTGTGGCTGTTTGGAAGAGGTAATATTTCATGTTTTCTGCAGTTTCCTATCAATTGAACTCCCTGGGTCCTTAAAGGAAGGTGGGTGCGGAGGATGGTTATACCAGTACTAGTACATCAGATCCCATCAGGATTCTGAAGTTAAATGAGCTCGATTGATAGTATTAGTAGTAAGAGGAGGATGTGTATCGGGCAGAAGCTAATCTAGGATTTAAATTTGATGGTTTCTAACTTTAGATTCTTAGTTCTGAACTCATTACACTTCTGAAACTAAGGGTTCAATTTTTTGTAAAATATTAGTGAATTTTGACACAGACACATCTATACTCCATTTGGAAATGTTGGTTCAATTGAACCTGTTGGCTATATACTTCCAACAGAATGCTGAAGCTAAGTGATGTTGATTGATTGTTGTAGTAGTAGGATGGAGGTCATGCAAAAGTGAGTCTAGCATTTAAATTTGATGAATTCAACCTTTAAATTCTTAGCTCCGAACTCATTACACATTTTGAATTATGGGTTCAGAATTTAATGTGTAAAGTTTCACATATATATCTATACCTCATGTCTAAAATACTAGTCCTGTTGAACCCATTTGTTGTATACTCCGTCTACCTCTGCTGCCATGGGAAGTCCTTGTGTTGCATCCGTCAATCTGTAAATTCGAGCTTGAATGATCAATGCATCTATTTTTCTTTGTAAATTTGAACATGTCAAATCCTTAATATTTTTAAACTTTTACAAATAATTTAGATACTAGATAAAAAGTAAGATTGTTATGGAAAATTTTGAAAAAATTGTACTCAAAGAAAAATTGCTAGACTTTACAGATAGCATTAGTGCAAAGCAAATTGAGGCAAATCCTTATACCTTTAGATATGCAAACATGCTTCTTGTGACTTCTTGTTATCGAATCATATTACATGTGTGGCTGCTTGTGTGGTTTCCAGTTGATTAACCTGGAATATTTTTCTATTTTTAGCTATGCATTTCAATCAAAAAATAAAATAAAAATAGCTCTCTGCTGTTTTGGTGATTACTACTGGTTGTTTGCATGAGTAATTATTGATCCTTTTGGTTGCTTCTTACTTGTCCAGATCAATAAAAGAGGTGAGTCAGTGGAAGAGAAAATCAAGAAGCTTGATGCTGAACTTGCAAGGTACAAAGAACAGCTAAAGAAGACTCGACCAGGTCCAGCTCAGGAGGCAGTAAAAGCTCGAGCTATGAGGGTGTTGAAGCAAAAGAGAATGTGAGTTAAATCATATGCCATTTACCTTGAGTTTAATGAGACTTAAAGTGGCTTGTCAAACTATCAAGTTCAATTACTTGTGATGAGTGTCTACTGACATGTGGAAGTCAATTAGATTAAGTTCTGAGATGAAATATGTGAACTCAGTTAGTCAGTTAACCGGCTCTCTCTCTCCCTCTCCCTCTCTCTCTCTCTCTCACACACACACACATACACATATACACACGCACACACACGAATGACATGAAAAGATATTTATTGGGGATCTTTGTCGTTACCATATTGCGAGAAACAAAAACAGTGGATTAGTTGTTGTTATCACATCTGAAGCAAAAGTAGGCAGTGCCGGGCCATTAAATCAATATACGATATACTTAGATGCACTCTTTTGTTTTTTCTTTTTTGATGATAGAGATGTTTGCACACCTTGACTATTCCACTGACCCACCTGTCAGGATGCTACCTCCCACCGACATAGGTACCGGGTAACTCTGTCCAAGACTTAGGCAGATAGAAAAAATTCACCTAGTTTTTATAGTCTTTGTTAGGATTTGGACCTTGATAATAATCCACATCTTTGGTGCACTAGCACTATTATTTTCACTTTCTTGTTAGAAATTGCATTTTCAGACAATATTTAGGTATATTTCTCTTTCTTCTTTTTCTGTTTTTGTAGTCTTAGATCATGTATTAACATATTGTTCTCACAAATGCATAAGCTATCCGTTGAATAATCAACAGGTATGAAGGTCAGCGGGACATGCTCTACAATCAGACATACAACTTAGACCAAGTCTCATTTGCTGCTGAGGGGATCAAAGATGCTCAGCAAACTGTATGTTAAATGTTAAAATGGAATCCGTGCTCTTTCACGAGTTACCTTTTTCACAATAACTAAATGTTGTCTTATTTGTCTGAAACGGTTAATCAACTGCTTGAATGGGTAATTCTTATCTGCAACACCCCAGAAGCAGAACTTGACCACTTTCGGTTTTGACATTCCACAGATCCACTAGTCTATAAAATTTTCGTGCATGAAGTTCATCTACGGCTTTCTTTTTAAGAAAATATCATACAGCATTATTTTTTTTATAACAGTGCATGCTCCTTGAAATAAAATGTCATTCCTCTAAACCTTGACTGAATTCTATTTTCGGGAGGAGAAAAATATTTTTTAAACTATTTATTAACCATCATCCAGCACGGTTTTTGATATTGAGCTTAGGAGTTTCTGCGCTTAACAGACTTTTTGGCTATATCAAATTCATGGTAAAGTGTTCTTTTTCTTGGTAGCGCCACATTGGGCACAGCTCAAGGCTTGTCAAGCGAAGCTTATTCTGTAACCTGATGGGAACCTGCTGCCTACCTCCCTAGAGGTAGGAGGACAACCCAATCTGTCATGAGGAAGGGATTTCTTTTTGTGTGTCCTTGAGTTTCTTATTCTCCAATTGGTTCCGTTTTAGTTTAAATCTTTGTGTTTGAAGGCACAATTGAGCAAGCAATGGGGAGCATTTGTTTAGAGTGGAATTTGCCATTATTTAACTTGGTTATGTTCCTTCAGATGGCAGCTATGAAGTCAGCAAACAAAGAATTAAAAGGAATGATGAAAACTGTGAACATTCAAGACGTAGATGTATGTATTCTCCAGTACCTCTCAAGTTTATCTTCGAAGCATCCCTAAGTTCTATCTCTTCCTTCTGTATTTACAACTATGGTTATGAAGTTTATCCATATTGTGATACTCTTATGCGTAAATATAGAACCTACAAGATGAAATGATAGACCTGATGGATGTAAGCAATGAAATTCAAGAGACTCTTGGTAGAAGCTACGGTGTGCCTGATGACGTTGATGAAGAAGAGCTTATGGGTGGTAAGATTTTCCAGTGCTTTTACATTTGAATATTCTAGTGAAAACATGTTTGATATGCATTTAACCTTACTGGTTTATCAGAGCTTGATGCTCTGGAAGCGGACATGGAGTTTGAAGGTGAAGGTGTCCCTTCATACCTACAACCTGACAAGGAACCAGATCTGGATTCAGAGCTTAACCTGCCATCAGCACCGATGGGACATGCGCCAATGCCAGCTGGTAGAGCTAACACACAGGTATTGTCAGATAGAGCATAACCTGGAAACTAATCAACCTCTTTTCTGTTAAACATGTATTTATATATACAGGGGATAGTTAATTATTATGTGTATTTTACATATCTTACATCATATATCTTTTATTTTAATGACCGAGAATCTGTCTGGTACTCACCCTTAGGACCAATCGCAGCCTTTGAAATTCAGGGAGATAATGGGCCTACCCCTCTACCCTTCTCCACTTAAATATCAGGTGTAGTCTGCATGGTGCAGAACATGAACCTGTGACATAAGTCACAAGTCCTTCAACCTTAGCCACTCAATCGTTAAATCATCATCATATCTTAAGCATTAGATGCTGCATCTTTTGGAATAGAAGACGAGTTATTATCTACTTTGGCAAGTATAGCATCTCAGGCCCAAATCTCTCTCATGGTGGTTTCTTAATATTGTCATGTTCATCTTTCTTCTTTTAACGTTTACCTTTTTATTGACTTGTGGTGCACAGGCTGAAGATGAACTAGGCTTACCTGCTGTCCCTCGCGCATCGCTTCGTGGTTAGGAGAGTTTTGGTTTCTTAAACCTTGTTGCTGCTAATTACTTCTTCCAGAGAAGTAAGGTTGATTTGTAATAATAATGAATAGATTTTTTGATTAATGATTGTATGCTCATTATAGAATCCTATGTAATCCTCTATCAATGAAGAAAAGAAATCATCTACCAGATTTAGTTAATGTCTGGCTGACCAGAGGAGTGTGTAAAATATGCAAGGTATGAAAGTAACACTTACTATTAACAATTAAATATAAGATAATAAGAGTTGGAAAATAGTTGTCTGCATTATTTAGTTGTTATTTTTTTTCGTCATTGTTATGCTTTCCCTATCATTTGTCATGTCATTCTTTATTTCTCTGTGTTATTTGAGTCGACAGTCTTTTAGAAATAACATCTACCTAGGTACGGTTAGGTCTAGTACACTCTTTTCTTTCTTTATTTTCTTCAGATTTTACTTGTGAGATTATATTTGGTATGTGATTGTAAGAGTTGGAAAACACTTATTTGACAAAAGTTTATATAGAAATAATTATCTTATATTTATTGTTCTACTGTAAATTAGGTGCAGGTAAGGCTTTCATGTACTATCACGTGTCACTTTTTATTATTTTTCCCTAATGACAAATCCATTTGTTATAGCTTGTAGCTTTTTTCATTTTTAATCAGAAATTTTAAGTTTGAATTCTGTGAGAAGTTATTATTAGCAGGGGACATTTATCTTCTAAAGCAAATTTTTCGATCTGAATTTGAATTAGTTCCATCTTGTATAAGATAATAGATACTACACTAATTAGATGTAATTTTAGGAGAATCACATTTCAACTAGTTATTGAGGTGGAAAAGTTCAAGGCTATATAAGTCTCATATCAGGTCTTCATTTAACTAATGTGAAATTCAAGTCTCATTTGCTCCATATCCGTCGTCCTTGACTGTTGTGTGTTAGATATTGCCACATCAGGTCTTCATTTAACTGATGTGAAACTCAAGTTTCGTTCTCTCCACATTTATCATCCTCGACAGTTATGCGCTAGAGATTACCACATTAGATCTTCATTCGATCGATGTGAAGCTCAAATCTCATTTGCTCCACATTCATCATCCTCGATAACTGTGTTTTAGATATTACTAGTCTCGATCCGAACAGCGCGAATTCAAAACTATATAAATCTAACATAAGCTCCTCATAACACTTAGAATATATAAAAATAATGCTAAATAAGGATTAGTAATGCTTGCATTAGTTAAACTGAGGTTATTTCTTATGCAGTATTTAGTTTAGTGTGTTAAAAATAATATTAATTGAATAATTTATTTTAAAAAATTATTTATTTATAAAAATTCCATCCACAAATAAGATAGAAAGAATGTGAAAAAGATTTTGAGGGGCAATTATATCTTTAACCATGCTAATGCATGCATTAACAACTATTGCATTACTAATATCATGATTTTTAATGCATTAGTTATACATAACGTAATACAAAATAGAGTATATAACTAATGCTTGCATTAATTATACATAAGTTGAAAATATGTATCAAATAAAAAATATTAATAATATACAAAATCAATATTTATTATATTATTTTTTTCTAAACACGAACTCGAAATTTCTAATTAAATGCGAAGGAATACTAATTAATTATTCTAATACAAAGTCATGTTGGTCCCAAAGGTGTCTTTATTCTAGAGACTTCCATTCTCCCCAATCTCTACTATCTATTGATGCCCAGCAACATATCCTGACCGTTCAATTCTGTATCCCGAATAAAACCACAGATCTCATACACAAAGCAAACCCTCTCTCTTTTCTCCGTACTCAACAACGCCAACAACCTCTTCTTCTCGCCGCGCTGTATCAGCGGTACGTATCAATCGATCTTCAATAATTTTTAGTTTTATGGTTTTCATATGTTTTAAACTTTCCGTTTGTTAGTTTTTTTTTAAAGCTGAATTTGTTGTTGTTATTTTAGTTGAATATTTTGAGTAAATTAAGCGATCGAAGATGTTTGGGAGGACACTGTAGAAGAGTGCTTCATATGTTTTAAATTTACCGATTGTTAATTTTGTTGCTGATTTTATTGTTATTTTAGTTCGATTTTTGACTAATTAAGCGATTAAATATGTTCTCGACGGCAGCGAAGAAGAGTGCTTCATATGTTTTAAATTTTCTGATTGTTAATTTTTGTAGCTGAATTTGTTGTGTTTTAGTTTAATCTTTGACTAATTAAGCGATTAAAGATGTTTTCGAGGAGCAAAGAAGAAGAGTGCCATGTTTTGAATTTTCCGATTGTTAATTTTGTAGCTGATTTTGTTGTTTTTTTAGTTCAATATTTGATTAATTAAGTGACTAAAGATGTTTTTGAGGGATAATGAAGAAGAGTGCTATGTTCTGAATTTTCCGATTGTTAGTTTTGTAGCTTATTTTGTTGTGCTTTAGTTCAATTTTTGACTAATTAAGCAATTATAGATGCTTGCAAGGGCAACAAAGAAGAGTTCTTGAAATGGTTAAATTTTCCGATTGTTAATTTTGTAGCTGATTTTTTTAAGTTCATTTTTTCATTAAGTGAGTGATCAAAGATGTTTGGGTGGGCACCGAAGAAGAGTGCTTGATTTTTTGTAATTTTCCTATTGTTAATTTGTAGCTGATTTTGTTTTTTTAGGTTCAGTTTTGACTAAATTAAGCAATCCAAGATGTTTGGGAGGGCACCGAAGAAGAGTGACAACACTAAGTACTATGAGATCTTAGGTGTTCCTAAGACCGCTGCACCGGAAGATCTCAAGAAAGCTTACCGTAAAGCTGCTATTAAGAATCATCCTGATAAGGGAGGTGATCCCGAAAAGGTACCGCTACTTTTTTTCTTTACTATTTTTAGCGATGCTGATCCAGCATATAAGCAGTGTGTGTACGTTCACTAAACATCTCAAACTCAAATTTACAGAAAAAATTGAAATATGTATGTGTGTGTGAGAGAGTGAGAGAGAGAGATGTGCAGCTATCTTGTTTAAATACTTTTTTTGCCTCTGCTGATCAAGCATATAAGCAGTGGGTGTATGTGCACTAAATCTCTCAAACTCAAATTTACAGAGAAGTTTAAAAAATGTATACATAGTTGTCTTGTGTTAAGAAGTGCAGCCATCGTGTGTAAGTACTGGGTTTGCATCCAGCTGATCAAAGCATATAAGCAGTGGGTGTACGTGCAAACTTCTTTTCCTAGCAAAAATGTTTTTTAAAAATTTGACCAACTGAACATGGGAAAAACGAAAATATTTTCCTCCATACCGAACACACCCTACATGTTCAAGGATTCCAACAAGTCCAGTATATCATGAAAATTCAGCACTAACTTCCCTTTCATCCAGAAGTACAAATTCTGCAATCTATACTTAACAACAGAGATCATCGCCTTTTTATCTTCAAAATGTCTCCTGCTTCTTCCAATCCATATTGTCCATGCAATACACCTCCATATCTTCTTATGAAATTTGCCAGTATAATATGTCTTCCAACACTATAACAAACTTTAAAGCTGTAGGTGCATCCCAATACACTCCAAAAGTTATCAAGAACACAGTCCAGAGTTGCCAAGTAAAGCTGCACTGTACAAAAAGATGATAAACAGATTCAATGGAACTTTCACATAAATAACACCTGCTGCAAAGCTTATACCCTGTTTTTGGCTAATTTCATGGGTTAGACAAGCCTCATGAGCTACCAACCACCCAAAACAAGCCACTTTAGGAGGGGCCAAAGTCTGCCTCCACGGCCAGGAGTCAAACATTTTCAACAGAATTTTCCTGAAGCAATCTGTGGAAGGAGTTCAGAGTATTCTCCATCTTTGCTTGCCTCCAGCATAGCATCTTCTTTATGCCTGTCAAATACTACAGATTGCATTTTACATAGAAAAGCCCCAACGTCTTCCAATTCCCAGTCATTGAAGCCCTTCTGAAATGAAAATTCCATCCTGCAATACTTAAACAATCCAGCCAGCAGTATATCAGAAATCTCACTAGCCTGTATAAGACTGGAAATTGATCTGTAAGCAGCCCTTCTCCAAGCCAATTATCTTTCAATAGCATAATTCTTTTCCCATCTCCCACTGTCAAGACAATATTCTTAGCAAAGTCTTCCCATAGTTTTGAAATTTGTTTCTAAATAAACCCACCATAAGTTGTTTTAGCAGGTTTTGGAGCCCAAAAACATTCTCTGCCATATTTGATTTCAACAATATTTTTCCAGGTTGCTTCTTTCCCATCATTGAACCTTCACAACCATTTACTAAGTAGGCTTTCATTATGAAATTTGAGATCCCTACTTGCATCCCGCTATCTTCTTTATTTCTTCTCATTATATTCCTATTCACTAAATGAGAATTTTTTTTCTCTGCATTTTCTCGCCATACAGATCACTTTGAATTTGTCCAACTGCTTCTCCGCCTTAACTGGAAGTCTGGAATAGGTAGAAGGGACATAAGGTTTGTAGGAATACCATCTAATACACTATTAATCAAAGTCAGCCTTCCAGCAAGAGAGAGAGATTGATTTTTCCAAGGAGCTAGCTTCTTCTCACACTTATCAATAACATCTCGCCACACACTACTGTACTTAGTTCTTGCACCCAAAAGTAGTCCCAAATAAGTGGTAGGAAACTCCTCAATCTTGCATCCCAAGACCTCTGCCAGGGAATCAATATTATTACCAGCAATGATAGAGAAAATAGAGATCTTGGACAGATTTACTTTTAATCCCGTAACTGCCTCAGAAGCCAACAACACCACTCTCAAATGAAGGATTGTTCATAATCTTCCCCACACAAAAAATTTTATCATCTGCAAATAAAATATGTGAGATCTGCACCACCCTTCCATTAGCACCTTTGAAGCAAAAACCCTTGATCCATCCCTGGTCAGTTGCTATTCTAAGCATGATTCTTAAGATCTCCATCACCAACAAAAATAGATAAGGAGATAAAGGGATTTCCTTGCCTCAATCCCCTTTGTGACTTAACATATCCTTCCGGACTTCCATTAGTTAGTATTGAGAATCTTACTGTACTGTACATATACAGGTTCTCACTTGTATAATTCATTGTGGGTGGTTACGGGTTTTTTTATTGTAGACTGTCTCATTACACAATCGCTCTTGTTTGTATATCTTTTTATACAGATGAGTGTTTTTGATTTTTTTTGTTTAATGTAGGTCCGTCATAGCTTTATCTATAGGTTTTCGTTGAGCCTAGTGGAGTGATATCAAGTGGTAAAGTTGAAAGGAGAATTTAATTATATCTTTTTCCCTATATTAAGCGGATGAACTAGTTTGGGATATGTTTGCTGGATCTAACCTTAACACCACGGTTGCTTGATAGTTGCCATAAATTAAGCTTATCTTTCGGAGGAAAGGGTAGATCTATAGATTTAATTTGGCTGCTTAGCAGAAATAGGAGTCGTTGAATGTGTTGGTGTTGAGCTTCTTTGTTATGTTTTACTGTAATTTAACTCTTAACTTCCTCCGTCAGCAGGAATTCTGATGTTAAAGACATATCAATTGTCTTTCTCCGGAATAGACGGGGGCGATTTTATGTATAAAAAATGGGGCATGTGAACCCGTTCTCTCTCCGTAAAACTCAATATTTTATGTATTTATTTTTTAAAATTGGTATAATATTATATGTTGGCTCCCCAGCTACAAGAAGAAGGTTAGATGGTGCACTTGGTCGAAGGTTGAGTTATTTACCTTGAGTACATGGGATCGATTCCCAGTTAATACATTTTTCTCTTTCTTTTTTTTAGTGGTTCACCCATGTTCCAGGAAGCCTAGATTCGCCTCTGTGCATAGATATCATGTAATGTTCTAAATATACACCTTCAGGTGTTTCAATTCGAAGTATTGCCCTACTGCCTTGAGGCCTTTCTTAGTTTCACATTGTTTACTACAGTCTCTGTATTATGTTTCATAGTTAAGTGATAATGATGTCAATTATGGTATAGAGTGTAGTCAATGAATCAACTCCATTATTTTTTTCAGTTTAAAGAGCTTGCACAAGCTTATGAGGTTCTGAGTGATCCTGAGAAGCGAGAGATATATGATCAGTATGGTGAAGATGCTCTCAAGGAAGGAATGGGTGGTGGAGGTGGTGGACATGACCCATTTGATATTTTCTCATCTTTCTTTGGTGGTGGCAGCCCATTTGGTGGTATGTTTTTATGGCTGTTTGTTTGATGTTGAATTTGTTGATTCCTTTTCACGCTGCTTTCAGTATCTGATATCCTTTATTTTGATGTCCAGGTGGCGGAAGCAGCAGAGGAAGAAGACAGAGAAGAGGAGAGGATGTTGTCCACCCTCTCAAAGTTTCTCTGGAGGATCTGTACAATGGAACATCAAAGAAGCTGTCACTATCTCGCAATGTATTGTGCCCAAAGTGCAAGGGGTGAGTTTAGGATGTTATTAGTTATGTTTCGACATCATTTATCATCTTTTTATCAAGTTCTGCTGAGGTACTACTATATTTTTTTCACCAGGAAAGGATCTAAATCAGGTGCTTCAATGAAATGTTCTGGCTGTCAAGGGTCTGGGATGAAAGTCACTATCAGACAACTTGGTCCATCCATGATCCAGCAGATGCAGCACCCTTGCAACGAGTGTAAGGGTACTGGTGAGACAATCAATGATAAAGATAGGTGTGGACAGTGTAAAGGTGAGAAGGTTGTGCAGGAGAAGAAGGTGTTGGAAGTTGTTGTGGAGAAGGGTATGCAGAACGGACAGAAGATAACATTCCCGGGCGAGGCTGATGAAGCAGTAAGACATGCTATTTAGCTTTTGAAGTAGTTTATGTCATAATGATCAATCGTATGTTATTATCAACAAAAAAAAGGGGACAACTGATTCTTCACGTGGTTTATGTTTACTTTTCGTGGCAGCCTGATACGGTCACTGGGGACATAGTTTTTGTCTTGCAACAGAAGGAACATCCCAAGTTTAAGCGCAAGGGAGATGATCTCTTTGTAGAGCACACCTTGAGCTTGACCGAGGCCCTATGTGGTTTCCAGTTCATCTTGACTCACCTAGACAATAGACAGCTGATCATCAAGTCCCAACCTGGAGAAGTTGTCAAGCCTGGTAAGCCCAAAGTACTTTAGTTGCTTTTACATTCTGATATATGGCTACGACTTCTTGATATTGTGGTGTGAAATAGTTTTCTGCATGCACGCACTATGTCTGTATAACTATCTCCTGGTGTTTGTCGAAATTGGATGGCCTTTTTTTATCTCGTATGGTATCCAGTATGCTTTATATGAGAATCTCTGCTCATAGATATCAACCGTGAACTTTGTTTCTGGCCTCAACAGATCAATTTAAGGCCATAAATGATGAAGGAATGCCAATGTACCAAAGGCCATTTATGAGAGGAAAGCTGTACATTCACTTTACTGTAGAATTCCCCGACATACTATCTCCCGAACAATGCAAGAACCTTGAAGCAGTGTTGCCACCAAAACCCAAAACACAAATGACTGATATGGAACTGGATGAGTGCGAGGAGACCACCTTACATGATGTTAACATCGAAGAGGAGATGCGGAGGAAGCAGCAACAGGCCCAAGAGGCATATGACGAAGACGATGAAGACATGCATGGTGGTGCGCAGAGAGTTCAATGTGCACAACAGTAATTTGGTAACCTGGAAGTTGCATTAAGGAATTAACGTCATGATTCAACCCTTGGTTTTCAAGTATCTGTATGACAAGAAAATGACATTGTCTGAAATATTGCTTCTGCAGTAAGATAATACTATAGTTTATTAACTTATGATTTGGAATTTGGCATTTGCCTAACTGATACTGTTAAGCAAATTTTAATGTTCAACATTTGTTGGTGGTGCTCAATGATTTTTGCAATATGCTTTGAATTGCGAAACTAATCTAGGCAGTCTGATGTGAAGCTTGGTTTAATGGCTCAACCAGATTAGTAGCAAACAACCTATGAGAAATCAAAAATATCAACAACATATTCAATGAAATTTCAACGAGGGGTTTGCCCCTTACCTTGCGAAATCATCTCCGAAGTACCCTCGGCATTTAAATATATTTCACATGAACTATTCTAGAATTAATTTGCAAGCTCAAAGAGATGTTGACAAGGGACACACCCAAAGGCATAACCTAGTGATGGATAAAGCGGGGTGAGAATTAAGTCTTAGGGTTCAAATTTCAGCGGGTAAAAGTTATCTATCCAATTTTTAGTTCGATAAAGTTATTTGGTATCTGTATTAATGAAGAAATAGATAATCAAAGTACACACAAGTTAATCCGAAAAACCACAATTAGAAAGGAAAAGAAAGTGTTAACAAGGGAAACAATGCAGGACTCATCTGTAATATGATATTAGGACATTCCTTGAAAACAACTACTTCAAACAAACACAAATTTCCAAAAATTTAGGTTATAACTTATAAAACCAAGAAATCTTGGGCGTAATAAACAACCCCCCAAAAAAATTGTAAGCAATATAAAAGGGGGACTTGATGAAATTGTGAAGATTCATATTTATTAGTAGTAATAATAACTAAAGTACCAAAGTAAACCATATGGACCAAAACCAAACACCATCAATGGACCAAAACCAAACACCATCATCAACAACAACAATGAACCAAAACCAAACATCATCAACAACAACAATGAACCAAAACCAAACATCATCAACAACAACAACAACAACAGTGTCACTTATGATTGGATTGAAACCACTAATGGTACCTCTAGTGATGAGACTCATCACATTCATTTTCTTGTTTGTGTCATTGATTGTCATTACTACTGATAGTTTTGATACGTTTGATATTTATGGTTTTCCTGTCAAGGTTACATCCAATGATGTCTATGCTTACCGGTAAAACTATCTTTCCCCTTTCCAAATATTTAAATTAAGTGCATTTATTTTTATTTCAAATCTTATAATGGATGTTAGAATAATTAAGACGTTATTCATTTAAGGATTCGTGCGAATATAACGTACCACCATCACAATTACTACTGTCTCCCACAACTGGCCATCACCATCAACCACCTATACCACCACCGTCGTTGCACAATTACTGTTACCAACCTCCACATCCACCACTATCTCCGTCGCACAACTATTCTTGTCGGCCTCCACAGCCAACCACCTCTAGCAATCATCTCCATCATTAGTCTCCGCTACGTATTTTACTTTATTTTTTAATTTGTTAGAAAAAGAATATAAGGGGCAGCCCAGTGCAGTAAGCATCCTGCGTTCACTCTAACATCCGGGAAAGGACGGATGCAAGCATCAGTGACTGATTCCACAGCTCGAACTCATGACCTATAGATCACACAGAGACATCTTTACTGTTGCTCATAGGATCCCCTTCGATTAAAAAGGATGTCATTTTATTATTTAGTAAATGTTTTAACTCCAACATTTCACATGAATTATTTAGAGACCACAAAATCCATAAAAATCATATAAATACAAAATGGAGGTAGTATAGTATATATAAAGTATATACATCGAAATGTTGAAAAGTCAAACAATCCCCTTTTATTTAATATGAGCAAAGGTTATCTATTTCATTTTTCAAATTACTAATTTCACTTTATATAAATAGGTACCTTTAGTTATCCTTTAGATAATCTGATAACGCGAAAAAAAAAATTATATTATCAGTAATCAATATATGAGAGTTAGTTTATTTTATCTCGAATTATTCCAAGAGTTTATTTTATCTCGAATTACTCCGAGCTAAAGTTGGAACACATAGATCAAAGGATCGTTCATTAGTCCTACTATTCAAATGCAGCAACAATAAATTATAAATTCAGTATAATTTCATAAGTTAGATATGAAGAGGATAGTGTATACATAGCCTAGTTATCATATTTTGTGAAAATAAAAAAGTTGTTTTCGAAGGACCTCGGCTCATTACTGGTCAAATGCATTACAAGTAAATTAGAGATTTAACATTTCTAAATGAATGTTTAGATATGCTTTTATTGATCCAATTTTTTCTTTTTTTTTTGGATGCAGTTATATGTTATCTGCAGATGTGATTGGAATGACCTATACATTGTTATTAGTTGTGTTAACAATTTTGCAAGTGGCATCTGGAAGTCCAATTGGCAGTGGCCTTGCTTATTTTGAATTCTATAGTGATAAGGTAAGTAAATATGAAGTACTTTCTTGGTTCTCGGGTTCGAGCTCTGGATATAACAATAATAATAAAAATAACATATTCAGTGTAATCCCATAAAATGATATTTGAGAAGAATAAATGTACGCAAATATTATTCCTACCTTAAAATAGAGAGGTTGTTTTATACATGTGGTAACACTACCAAAAGGACGTGAATTTCTTATGGACGTTCCCTTTGAAGCACCTTCGAAAATACGGAATTTAATAGTGCTAGTAGCATTTTTGAGAACTGAATTTAGCATTTTTCGGCTTTTTAATGTTTCGCGATATACTGATATTTATAATTGCGTTAGTATTATTTTTCTATTACAAACATAAAATTATAATGCGATAAATTGAAAGTTGAATGATCATTCGTGAAATTACTTTTGTCGTATTTCTTTTTTCACAACTACTTTGATTTGCTGCATCTATACCAAGAGTCTTTATCAAACAGTGTCTCTACCTCCACGAGGTAGGGATAACGTCTGCATGCACTCTACCCTCCCCAAACCCCACTTGCGAGATAACACTAAGTATATTGTTGGTGTTGTTGTATGTACATACACTATATGTTTAACTCTCTTGACTTTTTAATCTATTTATTTTTTTATATTTTTACATATTTCACTGTAAGAAAAAAATTCTGACTCCGCTACTAACCATGTACAGGTTATTTTATTCCTATTGGCTACTGGTGCTGCAGCTGGATTAGGACTCACAGTGGAATATAACAGAATTATGGATGACATCACCCAAGATTTACAAGAATTTCTCAACATAGCAAATACTTCTGCTAGTTTACTACTTGTTGGATCTATTTTTTCTGCTATTTCTTCTGTCTTTTCTTCTCTCAATCTTCCAAAGAGATCTTCTTCATAAGCACTTGCCAAGTTATGACTATGTGTTGCTCGAATTTTTTTAAAATATTATGATATTTGTATCAGGTTATGAAAAATCCGATACGTCTGACGAAATTTTTAAAGAGTCAGAGCAACATGGGACAAAAATCAAACATTTGGACTATAATATGTTTTTTTCCTCTTTCTTTTGTTTTTTTGGGTGTGTGGGTGGGTGAGGGGGAGAGGGGGGGGGGGATGGGATTTTGTTTATTGATTTCTTGTTTAAAAGGAATTGATGATAAGACATGAATAAATTGCATGCTAGAGATTTGTAGGATGAAGAATTTAATGATATCATTGTAATTTATTTTTGGGAAATTTGTATTTTAAATTCTTGAAATATATTAATGGATTTTGATTTCGGTCCTTGTGATATCGAGTTAAGCACATTTAACCTTCATTTCGTTCAAGTCTGTATTTTTAATCCCTCTATTTGTGAATCTTCACAAATTTAATATATAAGATTGATATCAGTTTTGGTCCGTCAATTATTAATAAATTTTTATTTAGTTCTTCTGATATTTAAATTTGACATTTTAATTATTGAAACATACACTTTTGATTTCTTTACTCGTGAATATTTACAAATTTGCTCATGATTACGAGTCATGTAATTAATCGTATGTTATGTTAAGCTTGTATTATTGCTCTACGTTTTATAGTAATATAATTCTTAAAATAGTCCAAATAGAACATATATCCTACATAAAGTGACCAAAAACACGCATTTCAATTAATTAAAAATTTAATTTACTTTATCGAATATTACGATTACATAAAATAAGAAATCACCAATAATCGAGAAATCAAAAATACTATAATATCTTTTCTATAACTTAAATCCTATGTTCCATCACCCCTAGCCCCCACCCCCACCCCCGACTGTGCTTTACATGTGCTCTACAGGCGGCACGTAATCTTTCTTCCCCTCCACCCCTCCTCCCCCCCTTAAATCCTATGTTCCATCACCCCCACCCCCACCCACCCTTAGATCCTATGTTCCATCACCCCCACCCCCCACCCACCCACCCCCCAAAATCCCTTTCCAGCCTACCAATAAAAGTTAAAAGAACCTTTTTTGCCTGATCAACACTCTTTTTAAGTTGCTTAATCCTTCATGACATTGAAGGTTCTCTTATATTCAATATATACTTATAAAACCTTCAATAGCTACACATATCTTCCCTTTCCTTAGACTCCAAAAGTACAACAACAAAAAAAAAAAAAAAAGGAACAATTTTCCATCTCAACACAATTTTTTTCCTTCCTAAGATTCAAAAGCCTCTCTGCGATTTTCAAGAACCTCGCGTTTTTTGCATCACAATTTTCTCTGGTGAGAACAACTCGCCTCTCTCGATCGTCATGAACAACAACACAATAGGAGATGGCATTGAAGAAGGTACTCAAGATCATAACATAGGTGAAAAAAACTTTGAAAATTATGGCTATGGCATTGGATTTTCCCTATTAATCCTTCTTATACTTATACTCATCACCTATTCTTCTTACTTATATATTGGAAAAAGATCCACTACCAACAATTCCTCTTCACGTGACATTAACAACAACAATAACAACAGCAACAACACAAACACTACAACTATAGTTGAAAACCAATTGATTTTTATTCAACAAGGTCTTGATGAAACTACATTGAGAAATTATCCAAAATTACTTTATTCACAAGCCAAGTCTAAGTACATTATTAACAGAAAGGATTTTTTAATTTCTTCTGGTTGTTCAATTTGTTTAGTTGATTATAAAGACAATGATAAACTTAGACTTTTGCCTGATTGTCACCATATTTTTCATGTCAAATGTATTGACCCTTGGCTTAGGCTTCACCCTACTTGTCCAAATTGTAGAAGTTCTCCATTTCCATCTCCTTTGGCTGAGGTGGTTCCTTTGGCAACAACAACAAGCTAAGGCAAAGTTGATGAGGCCGGGAAAAAAATTTACTCGCACCTGATGTTTTTGCTATGTTGCTTCGACTCCTGAAAAAATATCACTTGGTGTGTGTCCTTTCTGACACGGGTACAACAGCACTTTTGGAGGATCGTCCAAGTAACATAGATGTTTTGTACATTATCTTTTGTTATTTAACATAGTTATCACACAACTAAGGTATAATATAAAACACTGGGCGCGGGTAAGTATTTTTCAAGCTGAGTCATTACCATATATGGTTCTTTTTTTCCTATTTGGTTTTTGTCTCTTTTTTTTTTCTTTTTGACTATTTTTATTTTCTTATTCTTTTATGTAAATGATTCACATATATTATTGTACATGTTAGGTTACTTAAATGGTATATTGATGAAGTCCTACAAAAGGGAGTTTTGCACAATCCTAGCTAATCTTTCATTTTCTTCAATTTTATTTCAAGCAGATACAATATTGTGAAAAAATATTTATCCGAATTAAACTTCGATGCTTACATCAAACAAATAAATATATTATGCTTGTCTTTATATAAAGTTAAAGCACGTAACTATAGTAAATAAGTTTATGGCTTAACCATGGTGGATTATCAATTGATACTACTTAACAACAACAAGAACATATTCAGTGCAATTTTACAGGTGGGTGTCTAGGGTAGAGTGTGTGTACACCGTATCCCTACCTCGTGAAGGTAGAGAAGTTGTTTCCAAAAAACCCTCGGTTCAAGTAACGCATATCTCAAAGTATTTTTTTAAAAAAAAGGAATAAAATACAGAAATAAAGCAGACACAATAAATAGTAATAGAGAAATCATTCAGAAAAAAAAAAAACAGTAACAATAACAAAATAATGCCATAACCCGAGGCAAAGAAACAATAAGTAGTAATAGAAATTAATCTTTAAATTATATAGAAGATAAATTGAGCGATTATGTGAAATTAATGTGATTTAACACTAAAAGGTACAATCCATTTCTAGTCTAATTATTGCAATAGCTTGTAATCAGAGGCTGAGGATCCCAGTTACAAGTTCACGTGGACTCGGTAGTTTTCACCAAGATTTTATATATATATATTAAAAAATGTATTAAATATTTATGAATCTAGTTATTGTTGTAATATTAATTTGGGGTCATGATATATAAAAATTCATAAACTTTAAATTCTGAATCCGCGCATCAACGGGTAGTGCTAACTGCTAAACAATTCTTAATCGATTAGTTGTTGCATGCATTTAGATCCAAGAATATATGTTCGTTTCTTAAATTTTGGTTTAAGGATCAGATATCTTGTATTTCCAAACAACCTGTGCTTTCCTTGAAAGGGTAATCTGGCTGGTAGTATTCAATGAAGGAATATATTTGTCCAAATAGAATTCCCCACCAAGAAAATTTAGGCGATTATTCTATTTGGTACCTGCTATCTTTTACCAATATTAGTACTAGCGGATAGCTCTGAGCATCAAAATTTAAGCAGACGAGAAGAAATCACATATCGTTTTTGTACTAACCACCTCAATCACATCATAATTCAACACACACACACAAAAAAAATTGTACTTACCCTACAGCAAGAGAAAAGACAATCTGCAATATTGATTAAGGATTACATTTCCTTATTATGTTACAAGTAAAAGTACAGAAGGAGAATTATAGAAAGAAAAAGAAAAAATAAAGACTAACCAGGCCCCTCTACAGCCCCCTACTGATACAATACAACCACTTTACCAAGAAATGTCATCCAAAATTGTGAGATTTTATGCCATACATTTGGGCCAAAAATGAAAAAAGCTAATAAGATCACAAGATCTTTCGCTTCCCGGAGAAGATGCAGATCTACAATACCCAACAACAACATACACAGTGTAACCCTACAAATCTGCAATACCCAACAAAATTGAAAAAATGAAAAATTGCACAAACCGATAAACCGTGGCTGCTGATCTATCATCGAAAAATTAATCCTCTTGCCAACCAATATCTACCATGAGGATCCATCCAATGTTGTTGCCAACTGCTTCACTTCCTTCTGTTCTTATTTCTACTAACTTTGACAATCTTTCGGCCTGATTTGTCAGGACCATTGCTACCTAATGAGAAACTCCCTCCAGCACCTAAACTGCCTGATGCTGCAAATGGAGATGGATTCTGAGCAGCGGCCTGATTCTGCTGGCCACCAAACTGGAATGGACTAGGTGTTGAACCAAACACGAAACCACCAGGAGAGGGCGAGACAGAAGGTTGACCAAATGCAACTGCAGGGGAAGATGCATGCATAGTGTCCTCGGCCATGCTGTCTTCCATGCTCATCTGGTTATTGTTCCCAGGGGATGCAGTAAAAGGAGAAGCAGAGTTCCCAAATATGGGCTGCGAGGACGAGTTTGTCAAAGAAGTTGAACCAAATGGAAAGGCTGGTCCACTAGGGGTACTGGGTGCTGATCCAAAGACCACCGGTGTGGTGGTTGGAGCAGTAAAAGAAGATGAAGATGCTCCAAATGCAAACCCAGTAGGGGTAGCAGAACTAAATGGGGAACTAAAGCCTGGAGACTTTGGGGCCTGCCAATTGGAACCGAAAATTCCAGCAGTACTGGAAGTTTGTGAAGAGGCAGAACTGGCACCAAAAGCAAATGGACTAGGACTGACTGTGCTGCTGGCGTTGACAGCATTTGTCGAAGAAACTGAAGAGCTAGCACCAAAACTAAATATGCCGGGGGAAGCACTAGTGGAGGTGCTGACAGTATTTGTTGACGAAACTGAAGAGCTAGCACCAAAACTAAATATGGCGGCAGTAGCACTGGTAGAGGTGCTGACAGTATTTGTTGAGGAAGCCAAAGAACTACCACCAAAATTAAACATGCCAGGAGTAGCATTAGTGGAGGTGCTGAGATTATTTGATGCAGAGGCTGAAGAACCACTACCAAAACTAAATAGTCCAGGAGCAGCACTACTAGACGTGCTGACATTATTCAATGAGGAAGCTGAAGAACTACCACCAAAATTAAATGTGCTAGGACTAGGGCGGGAAGAGGTGTCAACAGCATTTGCCAAGGAAGATGAAGAATTAACACCAAAACTAAACATAGCAGAAGTAGCATTGCTGGAAGTGGCAAGTGCAGTGGTGGCTGCAGAAACTGCAGGACTAGCACCAAAATTGAATGCCAGCTGAGTTATCCCAGTGCTAGGGCCAACTAAACTGCCCATCGTAGATGAGGCTGAAGAACTTGTCCCAAAACTAAAATTTCCAAAAGCAGCAGGGCTGGAGCCAACGGGGTTGCTATCTGAAGCAGCACAAGAAGAAACTATGCCAGTATTACTTGAAGAAGAACCAACTGAGGAGAAAGATGTCATGCCGGAGTTCCCCACTTCTGGTGATGTAGTAGATGATCCAAAATGAGCAGAAATGCTCTTTGAGACTGTGGTATTGTCTGATCCAGCGAGAGAAGTTTGAGTACTAACAAGTGACTGAGCTCCAGTGCTGAAAACAGAACTCTGAGACTGGACGTTAGCTGTAGTAACTGTCGACATTCCTGATGAACTAAAACCAAAAATATTATTTCCAGGACTTGTAGATGCAAATGATGAGCCCGCAAAAGGTGAATTGCTACTCAAGTTGCCAAAATTAGTTACTTTGGTTTTCAGGTCTGCATTGTCAGTACTGGAAGCTGTTGATACCATTGGGGGAACTTCAGAGGGCCCAGATTTGATAAGTTCAGTCGATACTGAAGATGCTGCAGCAAAACCAAACAGACCGCCACCTGACGTAATAGAGTTTCCTGTTGTGCTGCCAACAGCAGCTGAAATGCTTGTGGAAGGGGCAACCTCACTTGAACTGCCAGATTGAACATCCTTTGGAGAATTACTTGATGCCAAGAGAGAAGTGGATGAGAGAGCAGGATTAGGTGCGAACTGTCCATTACTGAAGCTAGAAGTGCTTGATGGAGCAGCAAATAAAGTTGAAGGTGATAAACCAGATGATAACGATTCTAATTTCTCATTGCTCTTCCCATCCTTCTGTGAGTTATCCAACTCAAAGAGTTCTGATGAAGCACCAGCCAGGCCAAAAGCAGGATTGGATAAGCTGCATATAAGTGAAAAACATTTGATAACTGCCTTCAAGTAGTTCTAGAAAAGGGTGCATATAACTCAAAGGACCCCCCCCCCCCTCAAAATCCCACACACACACACTAATTTCCTTCACTTGATTTTTCTACACAAAGCTGAATAGCATTCTCAAGAACTTCATTATTTGTTCTCAGCTTAAAGTCTTCTTTGCCACTCCTCAGCAAATAAAATTCAACTACTAGACTTCTCTTAACAACTGATTGACCTTTCAATCTAGAGGTCATACTTGACTGCAATTACCAGTAATATTTTAGTTTCTCCTAGGTTTTCATCAATAGCATCAAAAGAATCTCTAGAGTGTAGTGGAGTGTTAGTCAGAAGAGCTTAAGATTTTTACCCTGCAAGAGAAGTGGGAACCCCAAGTGCCTACAATTTTGAAGGTAAAAAGAACAAAACAAAAATACCACAAGATTTCTTTTGACAGTAACTACTTAATGCGTTTTTCCTAAGGTTTTCATCAATCACATCAAAAGAATTTCTAGAGTGTGGTGGAGTGTAGGTCAGACGAACTTCAATGTTTACATTGTGCAAAATACCTGGAACCCCAAGTGCCTACACTTTTGAAGGTTAAAAGAACAAAGTGAAAAATATCATGAAATTTCTAGACTTGCCAGCTTTGTATCTGCTAACATTATCATTAGACACAAATGCATTGTAGAACATAATGTGACAAAAGTAATAACGATTAAAAACATATCCTTGGAATTTGATGAAGTAGGAACTGAACTAACCTGCTCGAGCTTTCTGTCCTTAACCCTGAGAGAGGGAATGATGATGAAAATAGAAGTGCTGGGACTTTGTCACCACTTGACTCCTTTGATTTGTTTGACCCAAATGATGGTGGGACAACCTCCGGTGACAGGGGATCAGAACTGGGCAAGAAACTGGGGCTGCTGACGCTGATAAGAACAGCATCAGGAGCCTCCATATCATTTCTTTTGTTCAAAATCCCTAGGGTAGCCTTTGTCTCAAAAAGAGTAGCAGGTTTGTTCAGGGCTTCATCAGAAGAGAGAGACTTCTTTTCAGCACCAGATATACCCATCTTATCTCTCCCTTCAGCCAATTGAGACGCAGGCTCGTCAATGTTTGTGTCCTCATCCAGCTCGAAAGAGTCCTGTAAAGACGAGAAAAACAATAAAACAAAATGACTATGACCTAAATTGGTTATTGTCAGCAAAACATCAAGCTTTAAAAGAATCTTGACAAAGATACAGATGAATAAAACTAAAAGAGCAAGTAGTCCCAAATTTAAATGGGTAATGGCCATGAAGCAGAAAACTAGTATTCCTCCCATTTCATTTTATGCAAGACTATTTGATTACGAAGAACTTACGATGCTAATTAGACTTATATAACATATAAGAGACGATGAAAGAGAACACTAAAGTAGTGGTTGAAAATAGAGCAAATGATCAGAGTTAAAGCGTGAATAATTTACATGAATTTAAACTATTGAAAGCTGTGAATGTTGTATGGAAGATGGTGTCGAACTTTTTGGAACATCTTAAAATAGAAAAGATGTAAGATAAATTGGAAAAGAGGAAGTATAGAAAACAAAAGAAAAAATATGAGGACACAATGCAGTCATTAACACAATAGCAGTGGCATCAGCTATAGAGTTTAGTTAAATAGCAACCAACTAAACAGATATCTAAACCTCGAGTATCTATTCATAGAAGGAATTGGTCTATAGAGAAATCGCCACTGCACCACAAGAAATTGTCTGAAAAGTGCAATAAAAAGAGCAAGATGTTCCCAAGTATCCACGAAATGCACCAACGAGGCCAATATGCGTTGTAACACAATAAGATTGCAATTCAAAGCCAGTAAAGACAGTCAAAGATCACAAATGAGTTGAAAAAAGGGAATGAACCTCAAGTGCACTCATCCTAAAAGCGTGCTTCTTCTGAGGTTGAGCTGAAGACTTGTTATCCAGAGAATCAGCATTTCCCACACCTGGTTGAGCATGTTGAGCATCTTCAAATGAAATTTTTTCATTATTCTCCGTTACAACAGTTGACCCGTTAATAGATGTATTTTGCTGATGTTGTTCTATTTTGCCTTGCTTCTGCAAACTAGAATCATGGGCATTGGTTGGAACAACCTTAGGCGAAATTTCCAACTTATGGCTGTCTTGTGCACTCTGTAGCAGCTTGGGGGAATCCAAAGACTCCAAGCTTTTAAGAGCTTGTCCGCGAAGCATGTTCGGTGACAATTTCTTGGGTGTTTTATCTTTCCCTGCAGCTAGTCTTGATTCTGATGACTTCTCCTTTGGGGTCGGATTTTCAAGATGCTCCAATATCTTTGCAGCTGTCTCACTGGGCTTGGGAGGGATGTGAACATACCTTGTAGGCACATCAACAGCAGCAGAAGCAACTCCTGCTCCAGGAGGAAGTGAAATTCCATGTGATAGGAGATTTGGTTTCTGTCGAGTTCTACGAATGGGGCCAACAGATCCGATATCATCTTCTAAAACAGAACTTCTCCGCTTGAGGGGCTGAAAGAGGAAAAAACTGAAATTCGCTCACAGATGGCAATACAAGTAAAGAATGCAAATCAGCTCAATACCATAGTGATTTGCAAATAATACCTGTTTAGAGCAAAAATATCCATCATGCTCCAAGACTGACTCAGGTAAAGAAGGCCCGCTATAAGCATTATATGTGGAGCTACTTGCCTGATTGAGGACCAAAGTTAAACAAAACATTCTAACAATTTAAATAATTTCCAACACTAAAGTAGGCAGAAAAGCATGTGCACCATTTGACCGTCAGTTTGACGAAGTCTGGGGTACGGCGTGCGAGCCATGTGGTATATTGCAGATCTCCCACGAGACCTTGGAGTGGTAAATCCATTTGCTCGAACCCCAACAAGACCAGCAGTCTTTGTAGTTACTGATGTGATAGGCAAATTTTGGGAATATGCTACATCTTTTAGCAGTGGTGTACCTACTCTCGCAACTTGACTATGCGAACCCAGAGTTGACGTTGACACCTTTGATGGCCTAGTGCCCATGTAAGCTTTTGCAAGTTCAGCAGGAGATGCAACATTCCCTTCAGAGACCTGGAACCATCAACCACATGTCAGACTGACCCAATATTGAATAATTGTCACAAAGCTAATATGTTGAGTACCCGGACAAGGCATTCATCTTACTCTTGAACTTGTGACAGGAGTAGCAACAGCACTCTTATCATTCCCGGCAGGGGTATCTACAGTTTTGGAGCGCAAAAGTTCAGTCAAGCGGTCAATTTCAGCTCTGCACCCACCAAATCTCATATTAGTAAAACACCATATGCCACCTTGAGACCAAAATACCAATGTACTAGACCATCAATTCTTCTTCTTTTTATGGATAAGTCCTGGAAAGTCAATTCAATTGAACCAGATTTCTAACTTCATTGGTTCCTATAAGAACGTTAGTCTCCCAGAAATTGACCAAAAGTATCTAATAAGGATGATCCAGCGGGTACCTCTATAATTTAGTGGCTAAGACAAAAAAAGATGCTGCAAAACCAGCACATATGTTTACCTAACCCTTCATCGGTTCATCTAGATCCAGATGAACTCAATTGAGGCCAACATCAAAAATATAATGTTCAGATGGATAACTACATTAGAGTTCAACAGAAATTGTTTAATCTAAATGAAAAAAATAGCAATTTACTACTCAGTGGACAGCATTACACGGTTCATGTGCTGGTGGTGGTGGGAGGTATCAGGTACCATTGAAATTAGTCAAGGTAAGCACAAGTTGGCCCCGACATCAATTTACTAGAAAGAAAAACATATAACAAATAAAAAAGAATTTTTTGATGATCGAGAAATGAGTTGTTTACAGCTTCGAAACTCAACTGGATAATTGGTCGGCCAATCTACCCTTCTCCACCTAAATACCAAAACGAAGATGAATTTGAACCCGTGACAAGCGCCGACCACGCATATTGCTTTTAATACCTTTACCATTGACCCAAAGTCTGAGGCAACAGGAAGATCAAATTTATGACTTCCAGTTTTCTATTGTTTATTCAGATAAAATGCACATCAGAATATAATGGCAGAATTAACTACTGATAGAGCATGTAGCAGTGGCAGTGAATTTACATTTGATAAACACGTAGAGCCATCAAAACCTGAATAAGAGATAGCCATCTAACTGCTACATTATCACAAACTTACCTGCTGAATGTCTTTTGTTTTAACAGTTGCTCAAGCTCTGAGAATGCACTCTCCTCGGAGTTGCATGCAGCGTTGTGAACTTCATGTTCAGTGACTACTACTGCTCCAGCATGATCCTACACCAAGAGGAAGAATTATTCCAGAAGGGGAAGGAAAGATGGAGTAACTTTTATCAAGTTCAACCATACTAAATATTTATATCAAGTAATCATTCTCAATAAATAAAATGATTGTAGCTTTGTGGACATTGAACCACCAAAATAAGTATACGAGTAAGGAATGGAAAAAAGTTGTTTCTGGGAAGATGGACAATTCTTGTGATCTGAACACGTGAAAAATAAAATACATAAGCACCAGATTTCAGAAGCTCTGAGCACAAGAATTATGCGTAATAAACTTACATTAGGACAATACTCCTGCTGCACATCCTTTGATTCTTGTCTTGCTTCTGCTTATATGAAAAAGAAAATCGGGTCTTAACTAAAGTCTGAGGTAAAAGTCAATGAAAAAGAAGCAAATGAAGTTCATAGCAAGATGCTCATCTAAGAAATGTCAGAAAACAACTTAGAGCACAATTAGGCGGAGTTGGTGTATGAATCATCTAAACTAGGTGGAGTTGGTATATGAATCCTCCATCTTCATTTCACTCTATCGGCCCAACACGTGCCTACGAAAGCACATCTTTTTCTTTTTTAAGGAAAGGAAGGTAACAGACATCTCTTTGGTCTTACTTAACAAAGTAGAAAATTACAATTTTTGAAAACTCAAATATAATACAACAGAATAACCAAAAAAGTTAGGAGCAAACACCAATTCACATAAGAATAGACCATACAGAAAAGTGTATGCAGCATAGGGCAAACTTTTTAAAAATAAAAAATTTTCTGACTTCATCAGAGGATAAAAAAAGGCAAACTTCCAACCAGACAATCACCGACTGAGCAGGTGAAACAACATGAAATTTTGTGTTTTGAGCCTTTGAGACACAATGAAAATCATTAAAAGCATTCTGCTTTCTGGACATACAACAACTACTACTACTACTTATCGCCTCATTTCTAAGTTTTGATAAACCAAATTTGATGCAACAGCATTCCGTTATTTAAGCATTTAACAAGATGAACTAACAACCAGTACCATAACAGCTCCATCCCAAACTAGTAGTAATTCATTATATAAATCTACACTATATCCGTTATACTCTATCGAGCTCCACTAGACATAACAAAGAGAAAGTTACAACTTTTGACAAAACAAATGTAATGCTACAGAATAACAAGCAAAATCTAAGCAATTACAATAAGCATAGTCCCATATAAAAATGTGTGTAAAGGAGAACCTGGAGGAGGTGGCAATGGCAGCGGAGGAAGTGGCAATGGCGTCGGAGCAGGGGGGAGACGTTTTTGGAAGATTGATGAAAAGAAACGTTGAGCACCGGAAGTGATGAGCTTCGTAGCAGGGTCGACGACAAGTTTTGTGAGCCAGCTAGGGTTCCGGAGGGCCGTCGGGGGGCGATCGTACGGGGTAGTTTGGTTCCTACGGAAGGGTCGTCTACGGAACTTTCCTCCTGCTCCGCCGCCTTCGTAGGCTGAGGAAGTCGCCGTTCCGCCGTCTCCCGCCGCCGCCATTTATTCAAAACCGACGAAAGAAAAAGACGAGGGAAAAAAATTGGAGAGTGAAAGAAAGAGAGGGAAATTAGGGTTTTATTTTCGTGGTTCGACACAGAATCAAAAAAAATATCGGCGAATTAACATTGGCGGGCGTGGCGGTAATTAAATGATTGTTTTGGCTTTTGCTATGGCAACTTGCCGGTCTTATTACTTAGCATATATGCCACTCTCTTGCTAGTCAAAAACTTGTTCATTTATAAGGTTACTGGCGGCTGTTTAGATTACGTAAATATTAGTAATATATAGATTAGTTATAAAAAATTTATATATTATTATATATAGATTAAATATTTATATATTATTTATTTTATTTTTTATTTTGTATAAATTAATATATAAATTTCTTCACAATTTATATATAATAGTGTTATGCGTTTTTAAATTGCAAATCAAACACCGTATTAATTTTATACATGAATAACTTATCTCCTAACCAGCTACCAACGATGGTATTATTTATACAAAATTTAGTACTTACATAATTTATATCTAAACTAACTACCAAATGACCCATTAATTCATCATGTGTGCAGCTGAAAATCAAAAAAAAATCTTATGACTAGATGCGCGTGTTCGATATTCGATTCGATATTTTTAAAATTCGATTTCGTTAATTTGGTGCTCATATGTGGGGGTGAAAACAAAAAAGTTGCTAGGGGTGTGCATTTGATATTTGATTCAATATTTTTAAAGTTCAATTTCGTGAATTTGGTAATCAGTAATTAAAAGTAAATATCAAACTTACAAAGTTTGATCCGATAAATCAAAGTTCAGTACGGTAAATTAAACTTCGATACAGTAATTGCGCATTAAAGTAAAAGATATTATGCTTAGGGATTTTGAGCATTCAGAGAGACAATATGGTTATGGGTATTGTAGGCATATAAAGACTGAGGAGGTTAATGATGTTATTCAAAGGATGTGTAGGGTTAGAGAGGTCGAGTCAGACGAGATCCTAGTAAAATTTTAAAAATGTTGTTTCCAAGATGACAAAGATACCCGAAGAATGGAGATGGAGTACAATAATTTTGTTGTACGAGAACAAAAAAAGACATTCAGAATTGCAACAACTATAAAGGCATCAAGCTAACTGCTAAGTCACACTATGAAGGTGCCGGAGAGGTGGTGCAGATCAGGGTGAGAAGGAGTATGGCTATTTTTGAGAACCAGTTTAAATTCATGTAGGGGCACTCAAGTACTGAACTCATTCATCTCGTCGAGAGACTAGTGGAATAATATAGGGAGAGGACAAAGGAGTTACACATAGTATTTATCGACCTAGAAAAGGCTAATGACAAGTTCCAAATAGAGGTTCTATTGGAGTGCTTGAAGGTTAGAGGTGTACACATGGCCATGTACGATGGATTCAAGACCCAGCTAAGGACGGTGGAAGGAGACACGGAGCATTTTCTTATTTTTATGGGGTTGCACTAGGGATCAACTCTTAACCAATTTTTATTTGTCTTGGTTATGAATATATTGACGCAGCAAATTCAAGGAGAGGTATCATGGTGTATGTTAATTGCAGATGATATAGTTCTGATTGATGAGACTTGCAGCGGAGTTAACGCCAAGCTGGAGTTTTGGAGACAAATCCCGGAGTCTAAAGGGTGTAGGTTGAGCAAGACTGAGACATAATGCTTTGCTTGGGGTGTAAGTTCAGAAACATAATGTATGACGCTTGATGCACATGTCAATAAAAAAGAGAAGAAGTTTAAGTACCTTGGGTTTTTATCCAAGTAAATGGGAAGATAAGCGAGATGTCACTCACCATTGGTGCAGTGTGGATGAATAGAGGTTCATATCCGGAGTCTTGTGTGATAAGAAGATGCAATTAAAATTTAAAGACAAGTTCTACAAAGTGGTAGTTACACTAACTATGTTGTATGTGGCAGAATGTTATCCTATTAAGAAATCTCACTTTCAGAAGATAAAAGTGACAAAGTTAAGGATGTCGTGATGGATGTATAGACATACTAGAAGACATAGGAATAAAAATGAGGATATTCAATACAAAGTGGGAGTGACTTCGGTGGAGGAGAAGATATGAGAAGCGAGACTGAAATAGTTCGGACATGTGATAAGGAGATGCATAGATATCTTAGTGCGACCTTCGAACTTCACATATATTCACTCTATTTGACCCCCTTTTTAGTCAAAATTTGTTCATTTAATTTAGCATGTGTGGGGTGAAAACAAAAAGTTCATGCGGCAAGGGGTGCACGTTTGATATTCGGTTCGATATTTTCAATGTTTGATTTCGTTAATTTGGTAATCAGTAATTAAAAACAAAGACCAAACTTTTAAAGTCCAGTCGAATAAATCAAAATCTCTATGGTACATAATCCTATGATTAAATGTCTAAGTAAAAGATATTTTGACAAGATATAATCATAATTTATTCATCTTTTTATATTTTTTTTGCCTTTTAATTATACATACATATTAAGTAAAAAATTTCGACTATCACATGACACCCCTAGGGCCTTGCTAAATCCACCCCAATGTGGTGCAAGCTAACAATAGACAGATAGGACCATACTCGAACTCCAAAAGGTACAACAAAGAGAAACCCCCAAGCTTGAACACCAAACATTGAAGCCAGGCTGCAGCAATTGCAGCTGGAATGAACTCAACCATAAATTTCCCTTCGGCACCTTCTAACTTGAAGGTGTAGACGTTCCAATAAACCACAGAGTAGAACAAGACGGCTTGTACTGCCGTGCCGACCAATGAGCCAGCCAAGCAGATTCCAATATTAAGATCAGAGGGTAGCCACAAAATAGCCAAAGGCCATCAACAAACAATAAGGAGGAAAGGCATGTAAAAATCACCACATGTCTTCTACTAAAGGAAACCACAAGAAAACAATTCAGCACCTCAAATAAATTAAGAAAACATGAGTATAATAGAAGGGTGGTCAATGAAGCAAGGTGAAACGCTCAACACTGAAGACATAAGTATAATAGGAGGGTGGTTAATGAAACAAGGCGAAACGCTCAACACATAATACATAAGTAATAATAGGAGGGTGGTCAATGAAGCAACGCGAAACTCAACACTGAAAACATAAGTATAACAAGAGGGTGTTCAATGAAGTAAGGCGAAACGCTCAACACTGAAGACATAAATATAACATGAGGGTGACCAATGAAGTAAGGTAAAACGCTCAAACACAAGTATAACAGAGGAGTTGTAAGAATTTGAAAAATACATGTGCATTGATTTTTTATTTGTAAAACTCCAAACTTAAAACTATAAGATTAAAAAGATGCCAACTATATTGCAACACATATTGATGGTAAGGTTATAGGAGCATTTAAAATGAGACACGACATGTTTGAAATAGATAGACATCCAATTACTACAAAATTAACGATAATTGTTCAATAATGAATGGTGATGACATGAAATAACCTCCTCACACATGAAATCCAAAAGGAAAAGTAGAACAACAACAACAAATGGAAATGTCATATGTATTGATAAAATGTAGAAATTATTTATTAACTTTTTACAACAATTATTAATTAATAGTTTAACTAAAATAATAATTAGCCTATTATAGCACATTAAATTACACCAATATCTCGTAAAAAATTCTTCACGCCCTCCGTGTATGTAAGTTACACATTTGTCCACTTGGCCAAAAATGTCTACAGCTATTAGCCAATATACATTATTCTATACTAATTATGTATATGTATATTTTTTGCTCAATTTATGTGTTTGTTCAAATTTCGAGAATCAAATATTTTAATTTTAACTCTGAATTCAGATATATATGTTTTTTTAATTTTTAGAAATATAACTTACATATTTGAAAATTACCTAAAATTGATCCATTTTAAATAATTCAAATTATATTTGACATTTTTTAAAGACCAAATACATACGCAACCCCCTAAAACTTGCTCTCATTTTTTATTTTGGCACTTCATCTCAAACTTGTTTCATTTTAACCCTCCAACTCTATTTTTTATGTTCAACTTAAACACAAAAAATATTATTCAGTCTAAACTATTCAGCACATGTTGGTAAATATTTTTTAAAAAGATGCAAGTATTTAATTAAATAATGCAACACATTTTTTTTCATATCATCCGGACCATTTGGGTTTAACCCAAATACTCCACTTCCTAATTTTTAACTCACTTCAATACGGGTAAAAAGAATCCATCAACAATATGAATAATTGCAAAAAAAAAAGACTTCGTTTCATTGCTAATAATATTACTAAAAATAATAAGATTCAACGAAATCCGTCAGATTGTCAATTATTTTTTACAAAAAAAATGCCAGACGAACTTTAAAAAAATTAACATACTTTCGTCGATTATTTTTTCTGCAAAAAATGCATAAACTATAAAAAGATAAAATTATTATTTTATAAAGAAAATCAACAGATAGTCGAAGAGTATAAATAAAAATAATTTAAATATAAAAATTAATATTTTATATTTAAATAAAATATAAAAAATAGACTTAAAAGATTAAAATAAAATAAAGGTAAGATAAATGTCAAAATAAAAAATAGTAGCTAAGTGTAAGAGTGGTGCACGTGTTTCACCTTTTTTTAATAACAAAAGAAACTTTTGAAAAAGCAAACGCGTCGGGAAATCAAAGGACCACTCCCAAATTTTATTTAAACCTTTTTCCTTCACTATCTTTTCCACTTAACTTTTTCCTTGTCGCACAAGCACTCCAACAGTTCAACTCAACAAAGTTGCCGCCGATTTTACGGTCTCCCGTTCTCCGGCAATGTTACTCCTCAGTCCTCCGACTGACGTAATATCTTCATCTTCATCTCTCTATTAACTTTTTTGCTCTGTGATTTCATTTCCTTTTACCGTTTCGACTCTGCTTTGCGTAACTTTTTTTTTTTTTTTTTTGCTTACAGTAGCTTTTTCTCGGTGTAGTTTTGATAGTAAATGTGCTGAATGTAGTCTGGTATGATTTCGGTGTGAAGTTGACCTAAAATTTCTTATAAAAATGCGTTTTTTGTGTGTATTCACTTTGTTTTTACAGTTCCACTCTGTATTGCACTTTTTTTTTGTTTACAGTAGCTTTTCTCGGCGTAGTTTTGAAAATAAATGTGCTGAATATAGTCTGCTGTGATTGCGGTGTGAGATTTACCTAAAATTTCCTCTAAAAATGAGATCATTACTGAATTCGTTTGCTGTGCTGCTGTGTGTATTCACTTTGTTTTTACAGTTTCTCTCTGCTTTGCGTTCTTTTTTTTGCTGACAGTAGCTTTTCTCGGTGTAGTTTTGAAAATATATGTGCTGAGTATAGTCGGATGTGAATGTGGTGTGAAATTGACCTAAATTTTCTCTTAAAAATTTGGTTTCACTGTTGCTGTGTGTATATTCACTTTGTTTTTACAGTTTCACTCTGCTTTACGTATTTTTTGCTTACAGTAGCTTTTCTCGACGTAGTTTTGTAAATAAATGTGCTGAATATATTATGATTGTGATATTGGTATGAAATGACCTAAAATTTCTCTTTAAAAATGGGAATGTTACTCAATTTATTATCTGTGTGTATTCACTTTGTTTCTACAGTTTTACTCTGTTTTGCATCATTATATTTTTTTATGTGGATCTGTTTGGTCGTTTTGAAAATATTGGTTTTTTGGATTTATAGCTTCTGAATTTAGTCCTCTGTGATTGTGGTGTGAAATAGACCTTAAATTTCTTTAAATTACTATTCTGCATGAATTTATTTGCCGTGTTGCCGTGTGACTGTCACATAAATAAAACTTGTGCAAACTACATAAATAACTGTCATCCTATATAAGCATAATCTAAGTAGAGGAAGTCAAAGTAATGAACGATACAAACCCAATATCCACACATACACAGTGTCATGGAGCATCTAATACTGTCCATCCGTAACATAGTATTTCCAACTGTTGAAATTATGTCAGATCTTAGGCCGTTGGAGATCCCATAAATTCAAACGTGTATATGCTTGTTTATATAAGTGAAAGTGACAAGGAAACAATTATCTGCAATGTGGATGAGAAGGACATAGTCAAGCATCTGGGGGTGGGTTTCCACTCAATACTATTGATTTAGTTTCTCATTCTGTTGATTCATTCATAATAATCTTTTATCAACCTCAAATCTCAGATAGGACTGAAGAAAAAGCAAGAAGAAAAGGAACAAAAGAGAATGGAAAAATCAGAGGCTCGTCTCTACACAGTCATTAAGGTTTCTTTCAACTGGTTGTTTCTATCCTTTACTTCTTGCATCTTTCTATTTAGGAATTGTTTTACTGCAATAAGTCATTTCATTTTCAGGTAGCTCGTGAAGAAGACCTCGGTGAACAAATTGGAAAGGAAATTTATGTTGATCTTGTGGATCTTGATAAAGTGCATACATTTCGTGTTGAGAAACAGATGCCATTTATCCAATTCAAGGTACATTTATCATTCTGTTGCAGTTCTTTATAGCCATCTTGCTCTTACCAAACATGATGAGCAATTGTATGTACTGCGTGAGAATGAATTCAGTTTGCCCTTGTTTAATAAAGAGACGTCATGGGAAATTTGATCTTCTACAACTTTACATATGGAATGTAAGCACTCTGAATTCTGAGTGCTACTGCAGGTAAAAATTGAGAACACAAACAATCATAATAGTTGAGAATCCGGAGTTCTAATGGTTAGTTTGTGAGGGTTCACAAAATTATTTCTCTCTCAGCAGACAAGATAAACAAATTTGGTATGAATATTTGCGCTTTCTCTGCAGACAAGATAAACATATTTGTTATGAACGTCATTGGTCAATCACTGTAAGTATTAAGTATGACATGTGTCTGATAGTACTACTCTTTCCAGAAGGATGTTGCTAAGGCATTTGGTATACCGGTGCAATTTCAACGTTACTGGCTATGGGCTGAACGTAAGAACCATATGTGTAGGCCTAATCGTGCATTGACAGCTCAAAAAGAGATTCAGTCCGTAAGTTCTGTCTAACAATCCCATGTTTCTGCAGTGTGTTCTTCATTTGAGTTATGCCTGCAGTTTTATTGGTAATGTTCTTTGTATATTTCATGTTTTCTCTTCCACATAAATTTTACGTTGGCTGGCTTTTCACCTGATGAAGAAATTGAATTTTTTGAGGTTAGATTTGTTCTTCCTACCTGTTTTTTAACTTTTAACATATGGTACATTATCTTTGAGGTTTATTTATTCACAGGAAATAGTCTTTGAACCTAATGTAATCTGTGAACGCATTGACAGTAATATGACTTTCCGTGACTGTGAGGTATGTGCAGTCAATTTCCAGTTGACACTTTCGTTTTTTATGCTTTTGCTGGTGTAGTCAAATTCTTTCAGTAGTTTTTTCTTTTTGTTTCTTCTGCTGGATTTATTAGCTATGCATTTTTCCTGCAATACTGTTCTTGCTCTGTAGCTAGGAGATGGGGATATAATTTGCTTTCAGAAATGTCTTCGAAATCAGTGCAGTGAACAATATTTCTTTCCTGAGGTTTCCTCATTTTTGGAGTATGTGCACAATCGGCAGGTATGTGCTGCACACTCTTATAGGACGAGAGTAATGGAAGGGGAGTAAGGGTTAGGCAGGAAAAATGGGGAAGAAAGAGTATTTTTTGGGAGGTTATAAGACATTTCCGACAGGTTGAATATTTATTAAATTCTAAATAGTTATACTTTTTATTTTTTTTATACATTTCAGGTTGAAAATTTATTGAACTATAGATAATTTATCTATCTAGTTAATATCCATCCGGTAGCCACCTGATCTGAGTTGCGCTAAAATTTTCCCGCGAACTGGCCCCACAATTCTTCATGGATTCTGTCAGATCTTAGGTAGTAGTCTATATTTTGGCTACAACTGTTCGAAAATATTCAAACATATACACATATACTTGTTTATTTATATGAAAGAGACAAGGAAAAGATTGTGTGCAATGTGGATGAGAGGAACGTAGCCGGGCATCTCAGTATGTGTTTCTACTCAATACTGTTGATTTAGTTTCTCTTTCTATTGGTTCAGAGACTGAAGAAAGAGCAAGAAGAAATTGAACAAAATAGAAAGGAGAAAGCAGAGGCTCGGCTCTACCAAATCATCAAGGTCTCTTTCAACATTTTGTGTCTATCCTTTATTTCGCATCTTTATACGTAGGAAACATTTAACTGAAAATTAGTCATTTCATTTTCAGGTAGCTCGTGATGAAGACCTCGGTGAACAAATCGGAAAGGAGATTTATTTTGATCTTGTGGATCATGATAAAGTGTGTACTTTTCGTATTCAGAAGCAGATGCCATTTATTCAATTCAAGGTACATTTATAATTCTATTTTGCATTTCTTTTTCTCATAGATTTGAAAAGTTATAGACATACTGCTCTTTCCAAACCTGATGAGCAATTGTACGTACTACATGCAAATTTGCCCTGGTTCATGTGAAATTTGCTGCTTCTACTACTTGATATATTGAATGTAAACTTTCTGCACTTGTGTTATTAAGTTGTGAGATAGATATTTGAATTCTGAGTGCTAATTTAGGTATATATTGAAGAGAATACATTTGTAAAAATTGAGCATACAGAGTTTTAATGGTTAGGGTGTGAGGGTTCGAAAAATTCTTTGTGCTGTCTTAGCAGACAAGATAAACATATTTGTTATGAATGTCATTGGTCAATCACCGTAAGTCTTAAGTAAGGCATGTGTATGATGGTATATCTGTTTCCAGGAGGAAGTTGCTAAGGAATTTGGTATACCAGTTCAATTTCAGTTTCTGGCTATGGGCAAAACGCCAGAACCATTCATATCGGCCTCATCGTGCTTTGAAAGCTCAAGAGAAAATTCAATCCGTAAGCTCTGTCTGAAAATCTTATCTTTCTGCAATGTGCTATTCGACTGAGCTGTTACTGCAGTTTAATGGTGATTTTCTTTGTTTATTTCTTGTTTGGCCTTTCACATAAAATTTCTTCTCCTTGAGTTATCCCATCACATGGAAAAAATGAATGATCTTTGCATGATATTCTTGTAGTTGTGTGAAAGCATCCTCCATTACTAGTCATTCCTTGTGTGATCTGCAGCTATATGGAACAGTTTGATTCATTAATTTCTCGTGCTTGATGTGCCTGATCTGTCTTCTACCGAAAAAGAGGCTATAGGTTAGGCTATTCAATTTGAATGTTTGCAAGAATTAAGAAAGTAATATAGTTATGTGGACTCAACCCGGTGCTTGTGCCAGTGGGAAATAGCAGATACCTGGTTGATTAGTCGAAGTTTGCCAGAACTGGCACCTTCTTCACCCAAGAAATTGTCATGTGGATTGTGGACTCCAATTCACTAAGGATTGTAATAAATATTGCAATCTTAACTCTGTTACGTAAAATTTCTGAGTATGAGCTTGACATCCACCGATTTCGCCTTGCTTAGCAAAATAGACGTCTTCAGTTGCTAATGAATAGGATCAATTTTTCCAGTCATGTTGGTTAATCCATTATTGGTTTGCAAGTCCTTTGCTCCCTCTCTATCTCTCTCTCTCTCTCCCCCTAAATCCCTCCACCTCACCCACCAGACACGTTTTTTTAATTGTACTAAGTACTGGGACCAATGATGCCCCCTTGAGAGTGATTTTCTTGAAGCGTGACAATGGCTGGTATTGTGATCATTTTTGTCTGGAAATTTTTCTTCTGCAGTGCATGGTTTCTCAATCTGTTAAACGATGGGAGTGCTTGATTAACTCGGTGTAATGATCTTACATGCTGTGTTTTCAGGTAGGTGAACTGAGTGAGATTTCAAATAAAGGGAAAGATGCTGAGCTAAAACTGTATCTGGAAGTAGAATTATGCCTGGTATGCATCACTTGCTTAATTGTCTCCCTTTTCGGTGATTAACTTGTTGCATGTTTATCTGTGAGGCTTTATTCTACATGTTTTACTTTTGAGTTTTATTTTATTTTGTGTATTTTTGCAGGATTTGCGACCTTTTGCTCCACCAGGGAAGCCCAAAGAAGACATCCTTCTTTTTTTCAAACTTTATGACCCTCTGAAAGAGAATATAAGGTATTACATCTTGCTTCTTAATAGCTGGAATACTTTCACTAAAGTAGTTATTTTTGTGTTTGAATTTGGGATGTCATTTATTTTGATAATCCACAAATACATGGAAAGCTGCTTTGTACTTTTACTCAATCTAGTGGTCTAAATCAGATATCATGGCGAATTATAGTTAGCACGAGTGTAGAAAAAAAAGGGGCAAAAGAAAGAAGAAACTTGGTCAAAGCCTTGGACTTGATGAGGTTGTCATATTAAAAGGGTTAATTCAACATTTAATGAATTTGAAACTTTAAGTTCTGTTCAAATCCTACTGCTTGGGGCCACATATATGAGAAGCCATGATGTGGATGAGGGTTTTGGTCTTTCTCCTTTTAATTTCCTTTTTATTGTCAGGTTTGTTGGACGGCTATTTGTAAAAGGAAGTGGCAAGCCGCTGGAGATATTATCGAAGCTAAAAGAGTTTGCTGGCTTTTCGCCTAGTGAAGAAATTGAACTTTTTGAGGTTAGTTTTCTTTTGCCTTGCTAGCAGTTACTTAATTCTTGACATATGATATGTGACTTTTCAGGTTGTATTATTCACAGGAAATAAAATTTGAACCCAGTGTGATGTGTGAAAAAACTGACTGTATGTTGAGCTTTTTTGAGTGCCAGGTATGTGCAGTCAATTGCCAATTGACACTTTGGGGTTTTTATGCATTTCTTGACGTTTTCAATTTCTTCCAATAGTTTTTTTCCTTTTGGTTTCTTCTGCTGGATTTATTACCAATGAAACCTTTTTTAACAATATTCCTCCGGCTTTGCAGCTAGAAGATGGGGATATAATTTGCTTTCAGAAATCCCTTCAAAATCAATGCAGTAAACAATATCTCTTTCCTGAGGTTCCTTCATTTTTGGAATACGTGCACAGTCGCCAGGTATATGCGGAACACTCTTAAAATATTCCTTGGAATATGCAGTAGATTTTGATTATGTCCCTATTTTTGGCTGTACGCCTGCTGTACTTTATTTTGCTCACTTTGACTAAACGAAACAACCGAACCCGACAAGCAACATAGTCATGAGAAAGAGACAAATTCTAAGACATGTAAAAATGCTGAGATGATCTGTTGGAGCATTTTCAAATGGCAAATTGCTGCCGCATTTTCTGAAGCAGGAGTCGCTAATCATCTGTGAGGCGGACAGCTCCACCGTAATTTGGTTTATCGAAGAGGAAGTCCGGCTTTTGAACAGCTTACTTCCTTGCTAGTCTGGAGGGGTTATTTTTTTGTGAATGGGGTTGAGAGTAGTAATTGGCTGGAAAAGATGGTGGTCGGTGGAAGCTCTTGAATGGCCAAAAAATCATACTTGGAGGAGAGTAACTGAAAGGGGAGTAAGGGTCAGGGAGGAAGAATTGGGGAACTAAGAGGACTCAGGGACTTTATAAGACATTTCTTAAATCTAGTTGTCGTAATTTTATAGAGACCTCGATCTTCTAGATAGACACCAATATGCAATGCAACTTTTAACATAATGAATAAAAAATAGATGATTTTAGATACAAATGGAATGAAGATATTCAAATATCCAGGAAAAAAGATCAAAATTTGAACATTTTTTCTATAGACTCATTAAGGTATTAAAACACTTTTTATCTAAAGGTTCTCAATTTACTGTGTTCGAATGCAGAACCTCTAGTTAGTCTAAAAGGTTCCAACAATCCTATCACATCTTTCAATGGTAGGAATATCAGCAATTAATACTCTAGTAACATATATCAGTGAGACATATACACGCCTTCAATATATATCTTTAAAATTACCAACAATCTTTTATTTATTTATAGGTGCTGTATATACTCAGCTGTGATTGCTGTGTGAATTGACCTAAAGTAAAAATATGATACGAACTAAATTTCTTAGCTGCTGTGTGATGTATCTTTTTGGTTTAATGTAAGCTTTTTTTGGGTGGTGTTCTTCAAATTTTTGTGATATTTGTGTGATGTATAGTTCCTGAATTTGATGCATTCCGTTGATCTGTGAATTCACTAATTTGCAGTTTACACTGTTTTGCCTGTTTTCTTTTTGTTCAAAGCTGCTTTTCTTGGTGGAGTTTCCAAAAAAATTGATGTTTTTGATGAATATGTCTGAGTTTAATAATATGATGTCACTGTAGTTTAAACTTTGCCTAAATTCTCTCTTTATGTGTGAAAGATTAATCAAAATTGTCTAGCTTTGTTGGATCTGAGTTTTCTTACTTTGCTTCGTCTTTTGCAGCCAAAAGAGCACGAAATGCTTGTTCCTAGTTCCGATTTTCCTACTAAGAGACCTGAGCCGATCGAAGGTATCTCACCTACTTTTACCCTCGTGCACACACACACACACACACTTGTTCCTAGTTCCGATTTGAAATCAGGTTTTTTTACTCCACTAGTGGGAATATATGTGAATGGCTGCACATCTTTACATTGATTGGAATGTAGTACGTGTTACTTTGCACTAATTACTTATCAGTATTAGAATGAAATGGTGCCGAATTGAGTGAAATATGTAGGGGATATCACCGACCCCAACAAGTTTTGGGTTGTGGTGGTGCCGAATTGAGCAGAATATGTAAGATGAATGAATCTCCGACCCCAACAAGTTTGGGATTGAGGTGTTGTCGACTGAGTAAGTGATATTGTATTTTTCTCTCAGTCATTTAATTTTTTTGCATGCTTTATTTTTGGCAGTTGCACCAGCGGACACAAGTAGTACGGTGGATGCACAGGCGGTGGATGATCCGGCATCAGCCCGGTTCACATGGACCGTCGACAATTTTTCAAGGTTGAATGTGAAGAAGTTGTACTCTGATACTTTTAATGTAGGAGGATATAAATGGTAATTATATTCAACATCCCATCTTTTGGTGGATTGGTTTGCAAATTTATAAGGATATATATGATAATGATGTACTATACGGTGCATTGTCTTGCAGGAGGATTCTGATATTCCCAAAAGGGAACAATGCAGCAGACCATTTATCAATGTATTTAGATGTGGTAGATGCTGCAACATAGCCTTATGGTTGGAGTAGATATGCTCGGTTTAGCTTAGCTGTTCTCGATCAAGTTCATGGCAACTTCACAGTGAGAAAAGGTCAGATATCTCATTTGTTGCACAAATGATGGGAATTATTCTTTTGCATGGATTTATGATGAGGGAAAATCTATACGTTATCTTACAACTGCATATGTTAAGCCGTTTGAACAAGGCTTTATTGTGTTTGATTTTCTGATTGTCCTCATAGTCAGCTGTGGAGAGTAGTCATTAAACTTCCGATTTTTTCTGGATAACGTATTACAGGTTGTATTCTGTGGGTACTTTTGATTTCTCTTTGCATCCTTAAAGAACGAATTAATACTCCATGTACTATATTTTGGACATTTAGTAATAAAGCCCGAAATTTAGGTTAAGTACTCCATCATTGGCAGCAAAGACAACTCATTCCAACAGATTACGTTTAACTGTATATTGTTGTATTCTTTTTGGTGAAAGGAGGAATTCGCAAATGATGCAGAATCTATACTGCTCTTAAAATCCCTATAAGATTGGGAAGGAATTTTGCTTTATCGTGTAATAACTTTCAGTGGTTTCTCCCTGTGAGGGTCTGTATTTATGTCATAATGTATTGTGATTTGATTAGTGGAAATGCTGACTTTTGTTTCATGTTATGATCCTTGTGGCAGATACTCAACACCAGTTTAATGAAAGCGAGAGTGCCTGGGGTTTCACATCATTCATGTCTCTTACTGAACTAAATGATCCTGGAAGAGGTTATCTTGTGGATGATAAAGTCATACTTGAAGCTGACGTTTCCATGACCAAAAGCCATTAACTGCTGAAGGTATCGACTTTTAAGTAAGGATCTATGCATCACCAAACTAGAGAAATTCATTTCTCCATTAAACATTTACTACCTCCGTCCACTTATATTTGTCTGCTATACGGAAAAATAGATGTCTACTTTTACTTGTCCAATTTTATTACTTAGTTCCTAATTTACTCTTATAATTAGCTATAGTTATTTCCAAATGCATTTTCAAAGTATTGAATTTGTTATATTCAAAGGGTGATATAGTAAAATTGTGATGCTCCTCAAGGAGTGTGCTAAGTTAATACTCCACAAGTAAAGATGGATGGAGGGAGTAATTTATTAGATGCATAGTTTCTATATGGACAGGGTATTATGTAATTTATAAAGATCACGTCACTTTTTATTTCAGTATCCCATCCGGTGTCGGGTACTCTCATTGGGACCCCGTTTAATTTGCATTTGTGCTGTGTATGGCTCATTAAAGTGGGAAACATCTGCTATCAAAATGTTTTTCATACCCGGACTCAAATCTAAGACCTCTACTTAAGGATGAGTGAAATCTATTAATCCACTATGATATTTGGGGGTAAAGTCACAAGACTTGTTCATCCATTTTTCTTGAATGCAGGTTATTGAATAGTTATATGGAGCAAAATGGTGTAGCGGACTTGCTTGCCAAGGAAGAGACGAAAACCCACTTTTTGATCATTTTTTGTTTATATGCCAATTCCTCCTTTGTTTGCTGTAGAAGCTTTTTAAGTAGCAGACAAATTAATGACTACCTTTGGTCGGGGCGGAGCCAGAGTGACGAAAGGGGATTCATCCAACCCTCTTTGTCGGAAAAATACACTTTATATGTAAGGTCAAATTTGATATTTATCTGCATATATTGTATATTGAACCCCCTTAATATAACTTAAAAATCTATTTCGAACCCCTTTGATGAAAATCCTAGCTCCACCACTGCTTTTGATAGGCTGTTGATGCATAATCGAACCCCTTTGATGAAAATCCTAGCTCCACCACTGCTTTTGATAGGCTGTTGATGCATAATCGTACTACTTTTTATGACTCTGCTTGAACTATTGGTTCACACTTCACAGTGACCCAATATTTTGTCATGATGCATATTAATATATCTAACTAATCCAAAATTAGTTGTATGCAAACTGTTGAATGTACTTAGACAAGCCACTGGGCTCTCTATCAAGCGTTTCCCTTACTAGTTACTCCCAAGTCTTTTAGCTCATGCCAAAGCATTCTGTTATAATTTTGTTTCCCTTCTTAAGTTAGTGGAGTTTGTGTCAAAAAAACATTTCTCAGTAATAATGGTGAAAGCAGGCTCCTTTTTGTCAACGTGTTTGATTGTCATCGTAATGAACTTTTCTGCTGAATATGTAAGTAGGTAGGAGATCGTCAACATGCCTGCTTAGCTTTGTGTATTTTTCAGTGTGATCTTCAAAAGTTTAAAAAAAAAGGGCTCAATAAAGCTTTTTGTTATTTTTTCATATAATTTACAAAATATTAGTGCAAAAAACGAGCCCCATCTGAATTTTGTTTGTTGTGGCATGTTAAATAATTTTTTTTTTTTAATTTAACATCTGTGATATCAATGTAAGTTATGCTTTTTTAGTTTATATCATATATGTGTAATATATACTCATAATTAAAGTGTTTGCAGTCTTTAAGAATAATAACTATTAAGGCTGGACTAAGCAAAAATAACTAATTTTATCTGGAAATTTCAAAAATAACAAATAATGAAAAATTGTTTGTATTTTGGTCCATTTTAAAAAATATTTTTTCTTTCTTTAACAACTCGTTAATTTCAACTTTCTGCATGGCAGTTTAAAACCACACGACTAAAAAGTATTTTGGCATATCTTTAGTTTAAGATCAGAAAATTTAAATTTTTCTTTTACATATCTTTAATTGAAAAGTTCTTTTTACTTTTTAAAATTTTGTGTCAAGTCAAAATTAGACAAACAAATTAAAACGAGGAGAATATCATTTAATTCTCTTTGCTTTTTATAAATTTTAAAAGTCAAAGAACAAATAAGTTTATCCGCTACACAGAATGTATAATAAACTATATAATGTTAGAATAGCAAATGAAATAGCATGATAAACATCCTAACTTGATCACAATTAATAATTAAGTGCTTTAACTTTGAAAATACACATCTAGACACCTCAACTCAAAACTCGTGTATATTGATGCTGACATAACACATAAATTCTGGTGGTATTTACATGATCATTTTATAAGTTGAAATGTTCAATTACCGAATACAAGTTGATATGTACATGCTCAAAATTTGAGTATGTAGTTATTAGTTGAGATCAAATAATTAATAATTTTAAATATTTAAAAAAACATAAAAAATAATAAGAAAAACTCATTTGACTGTCGAAATTCAAAAGTATCACATTAATTGAAACGAAAACATATATACTTTCTCCGTTTTAATTTGTTTGTTCCTTTTTAGTTCATGTTAAAAAAAAAAATTTTTTTTGGCTAACATTTCAATTTTTTTTCGCGTGACTTATTTAATATTACAAATTTAAAATATATTTTAATTTAAAATCATACAATTTAATTTTTTAAAATTAAATTAAAATCAGAGAATTAAATTTAAACGGAGGACTATTATATATTTGTGGACTCACCGTCTTAATCAAATAAAAATTTTACCTGACCGACTGACGTAAAATAGCCGTACGTGTTCGAGTAAAAGTGTATAACCAAAAAGAAAAATAAAAATAAAAAACAAAAATAAATGTTCTCATAATTGCGAAAGTGCCCCCAATATAAACCTCTTTCCTTTCACTACCTCTTCTCAGAAACTCCTTTAACTCAACGAAAAGTCCTTCGATCCATTGCCTCTCCACATTTTTACATTCATCTCACATCCATTGAATTCTCAATTCTCCAAGTTTTATCCGATTCGCCGGACGATCGTTCGGTCACTGTTCTCCGGCAATGACTCTCCTCACTCCTCCTCCGATAGATGTAAATAATCTTCATCTCCGTCTTCCTGTAATTTTTCCTCTATGAATTCGTTTTGCTTTTGCTGTTTCACTTTGTTTTGTGTATTATTTGTTTGAAGTAGCTTAGTTTTTTGAAATTTTGAATGCTTTTGATTTATAGATGCTGAATGTAGTCCGCTGTGATTGCAGTTTGAAATTGACCTAAAATTTGTTTAGAACACGGTAGTGACTGAATTTATTAGGTAGGTTGCTGTGTGAATTCGCTTTGTTTTAACAGTTTTATTTGGTGGAGTTTCATTGATTTTATGATCCTTTTTGGATGTCCAGTTGCTGAATTAAAGCCGCCATGATAGATTTAATCTTCATCTCCTTTTTCTGTAATATTTGCTCTGTAAATTCATTTTTATTTTAGTATTTTACTCCGTTTCGGGAAGTGTTTGTTTGAAGTAGGTTAGTTTTTAAATTTTTTAATGCATTTGATTTATCGGTGCTGAATGTAGTCCGGTGTGAAATTGACCTAAAATTCGTTTAGAACGCGGTAGTGACTAAATTTACTAGCGGTAGGTTGCTGTGTGAATTCATTTTGTTTTAACATGCTTTGTTTCGTATGTTTTTGTTTTGTTTAAAAGTTGCCTTTTTTGGTGGATACAGTTGCTGAATGAAGCCGCTCTGCTAGATGTAATCTTCATCTTCGTTTTCTGAAATTTTTACTCTGAATTCCTTTGCTTTTACAGTTTTACTTTGTCTTGTGATATTTCTAAATTTATGATCCTTTTTGGATGAATCTCTTTACGCCTCCTCCAATAGATGTAAGAAGCTTCCTCTCCATCTTAATTTTGCTCTGTGAATTTGTTTTGCTTTTGCTGTTTTACTTTGTTTTGCATCTTATTTGAAGTAGCTTACTTTTTGAAATTTTTAATGCTTTTTATTTATAGGTGCTGAATGTAGTCAGCTGTGATTCCAGTGTGAAATTGACCTAAAATTTGTTTACAACGCTGTAGTGACTGAATATTAGCTACCTTGCTGTGTGAATTCACTTTGTTTCAACAATTTTACTGTGTTTCGCCTGTTTCTTTCTTTTTTTTTTTTAAAGTTGCTTTGTTTGATGGAGTTTTGCTAAATTTATGATCCTTTTTGGATGTACAGTTGCTGAATCTAAGCTGCTCTGATAGGTGTAGTCTTCCTCTCCCTTTTCTGTTACATTTGTTCTGTCAGTTTGTTTTGCTTTTACAGTTTTACTTTGTTTTGCATATTATTTGTTTGAAGTAGCTTAGGTTCTATAATTTTGAATGCTTTTGATTTAAAGGTGCTGAATGTAGTCCACTGTGATTGCAGTGTTCAATTTACCTGAAGTTTCTTTGAATGCGGTACTGTTGAATTTATTAGATAATTACCGTGTGAATTCATTTTGCTTTTACAGTTTTTTCTTTGTTTTGTGTATTATTTGTTTAAAAGTAGCTTCCCTTGGTGTAGTTTTGAATGCTTTTGATTTATAGGTGCTGAATGTAGTCCGCTGTTATTGTGGTGTGAAATTGACCTAAAATTTCATTAAGATGCGACAGTGATTGAATTTATTAGCTACATTGCTGTGTTAATTCACTTTGTTTTTAGCAGTTTTAGTATGTTTAGCATATTTTTTATGTTGTTTAAAGTGGCTTTGTTTGGTGGAGTTTCTCTAAAGTTATGATCCTTGTTTTGGAGTTCGAAGTAGTTTTGATCTTTTGGATGAATATGTGCAGAATTTAATATTCGGACGATATTGTGGTGTAAAATTGACATAAACTTCTCTTTTTAAATGTGAATGATCAAACTTGTCTAGTTCTGTTAGATCTAACTTCTTATTCTTTTGCTTCGTCTTTGGCAGCCAGAAGACCACGAAATGCTTGTTCCTAGTTCTGACTTTCCTACCGAGGGACCTCAGCCTATGGAAGGTATCTCATGTACTTTTACACACACACACACACACTCTTTTACAAGTAATGTATGTGTACTCATTTTTGTTTATCATGTGATGTCATTTTTCTTATGTTACTGTGGAATATATGTGAATGTCTGCACGTTTTTACATTGATTAAATTTTAGCAAGTGTAATTTGCACTAATTGCTTACTAGTATTAGAATGAAACAGAGCACAATCGAGCATAACATGTAGAGGAATGCATCTCCGACCCCAACAAGTTTGGGATTGAGGTGTTGTAAGTGATAGTATTTTTTTCTCTGTCATTTAAATTTTTGCATGCTTTATTTTTGGCAGTTGCACCAGCGGACACAAGTAGTACAGTGGATGCACAGGCGGTGGATGATCCGGCATCAGCTCGGTTCACATGGACCGTCGACAACTTTTCAAGGTTGAATGTGAAGAAGTTGTACTCTGATGCTTTTAATGTAGGAGGATATAAATGGTAAATATATTCAACATCCCATCTTTTAGCGGATTGGTTTACAAATTTGATGTCAGATATAATAATGATGTACTATATGGTGCATTGTCTTGCAGGAGGATTCTGATATTCCCAAAAGGGAACAATGCAGACCATTTATCAATGTATTTAGATGTGGCAGATGCTGCAACGCTGCCTTATGGTTGGAGTAGATATGCTCAGTTTAGCTTGGCTGTTATCAATCGAATTCATAACAAGTTCACAGTAAGAAAAGGTCAGTGATCTTATTTGTTGTATAAAAGACATGAACTCTGTGCATGAGTTTAAAAGGAATGAAAATCTATAGTTGATTCAACAACTGCAAAAGCCATTTGCATTGTTGCGATAGGTTTATCCAATTTTCCTCGTCTGTGAAGAGTAATCATTGATTATTGTACTTGGACTTTTCTGGATGACTTTTTCGGGTATTTTTCTGTGCGTGCTTTTGGCTTTTTTAAGCGAGGAACCAAGTAATACATGAACTACACATATATTTAGTTTGGAAACTTAATATTTAAACCTGATGTTTTTATTTTGCCTGTTAATTTTTAAAAAATTGCTCCAACAATGATGTGATTGCATGAATGTCTTATTGCTCTATTCTTCTGGCGAATGCTTCAATACGGTGATGCTAATTCTCCACGAGTTTCTTTTATAGTTTTATTTGTTTTGCTGTTCACCTTTATCTTTACTTCATTTACGTGTAACATTTTAGAAAGTTAGTACTGGCAAAGCTGCTTTTGAAAAGATTTGTTCATTAAATTTGTAAAGAAAGAAGAGGTTTGAGAATGAATTGATTCATCATTCTCTCAAGCATGTTGTGATTTAAGTAGTGTATACGAGTAACCTAAATAGGAAAGGAAAGTAATCGGAAAAAGGAAATGAAAGTAATTTCTCTTTGTAATATGTGTGTATATATATATATATATAGGAGCATGAAGCCCCTTTCACGAAACATCATTTGTTTTTTACACTTTAAAAATTGATTTCGCACTAGACAAAATAGCCATTTATTACTTCCCTAATATTTAGAACTTTGAAATCGACTAAAATTTTGGTTATTGAATCTTTCCATATTTGAACTAGGTAGTAAGTCCTGAAATTTAGGATTTTAAAATCAATTAAGATTTTACCTTACGTAAATTATTTCCTCATCTGAATTCTATATATAACATAATTAGAATTTTTTTATGTTTCTTTTTATGGATGTATATTCTATGGAAAAAAAGAGTAAATTAACATGTGTTTAACATAATTAAAATAATTAAATAGATCCTGCAATTTGTATGCCGTAATATGTACAAGGACACATTAAGTATTTTTTCTGATAAAAAGTATATATGGAAGCATTAATTTGATAACTCGTGCAAAGATAGAGATGTACATGAATTTAGAACTTTAAAGAGCAAATAAGGCGTTCTTTTTTTGTTGAAGAATGTAGGACTTTGAATCGGAAGTACACTCAAATTCTTTGTCCACTATTATTGTCTAATCAAATTAATTTCAGAGTCATAATTTTAGAAAATGATAAAATGACAATTTTTTCTAATGTGAAATCTATTTTAAAAGGGTAAAACGTTGATCAATATTTTGTATAAAGGATTAAGAATAGGAAAATGACTTACTTATGTAATTGATAACTGTAAATAAAGCACTTGAAAAAAAAATTGTAGGTAGAATATAGATAGAGCTAAAAATTTGTAAAACAATTAACAAGTGTTGAGTTCAGGTGCGTATGTGATTACTAACATATACAAGTTTTAGCACTCTTGTAAAATGAGTAAAATGTTGGTAGAGAATTTTCAACCGTTATTTAAATTATGAGACACAAATTTTACAATAACTAACGTGAGATATACATGCAATGTACCTACCCAAGTGTTCAAGTAAAGTTGAACGATTTTTTTGCTTTTCAATCAAATGCTACTTCTATATGAGACACTATTGTAAACCGAAATAAATATTAGAACAAATTGAAAGAAGAACGACTAGAGTGGATCAAATCCCTAAACATGATTAACATCTATTATTTTAGAATATGCAAATGTTTGTTAGTTTTCATATTATAGCGCTAACATATTTTTGACTATTATTTATGTTATTTTTAAAAGCTTATTCTTATTAATGAGGGACACGCGCAACGTCCATAGGAGTATCAATAGGTTTGCAATTCAATATATCGGAGTGTCCAAAACATGCTTCATTTGTGAAATGACAGGCCTATTGCTGGATTCTGCCCACCTCAATGCCTAGAATTATCCTAGTTCACCTAGGTTTCTGATTTGGAAATGACTGACAAGATACTCAACTTAAGTTGAGTAATTCCTTATTGATAATCGCCTGTTATAGCAATGTCTTCAACGTAAACAACCAAGAATATGAGTTGCCATTATGAGAATGTTTATAGAACATAGAGATTGGCTTCACTTTGAAACATGTCAAATTGTTGCACAACGGTGCTAAAATGGTCAAATCATGCCTTTGGTGATTGCTTGAGACTATACAAAGATTGACAATCGACACCTAGATTTCGCGTGAGCATCAAACCTAGGGAGTTGCTTCATGTAGACTTCCTCAGCACGTTCGTCGTGAAGAAAGATATGTTTGATATCCGATTGATGAAGGGGCCAATGCCTAGCCAATATGATATGACTCCTATGGAGATAAAGGAGGTGAACAAATGCAATTTTCGCTATTGGAGAGAAGGTATCACCATAATTAAGATCAATCCCTCGGGGAACGATCTTCTTGCCAGCACCTACCATGATTGTAAATGTTCACCAACATCTAGCTGTTGATTTTCCTGGTGGTAAAGGAACTATTTCCTAATTACTATTATCATGAACATTCATTTCCTCAATCATAACCAATTCGGATAGCTATCGCCTCTGCCAATTTCTTAGATGCTTTATAGATCGCTGGACGGCTGAAATGTAGTCGGTGAATCTCTAAATGGATAAGTTGAATAACAAAGACATGATAGAATGGGGGAAAATAGTGACAACTCAAGAAATTATAAACAAGACGAGTGTCATGAGTTGTCTGAATACCTTTTCGAAAGCAATAGAAAGATCAACTTCACCTAATGAGTGCTTAAAGGTCTGAATATATGTCATAGAGTTTTGTGATTTGATTAGTGGAAGTGATGGTTGTTTTGGTAAATGTTATGATTCTTATGGCAGATACTCAGCACCAGTTTAATGCAAGGGAGAGTGACTGGGGGTTCACATCGTTTATGCCTCTTAGTGAACTATATGATCCTGGAAGAGGTTATCTTATGGATGACACAGTCATAATTGAAGCTGATGTTGCCGTCCGTAAAGTCATTGATTACTGGTCCCATGACTCTAAAAAGGAGACTGGTTATGTTGGCCTTAAGAATCAGGGAGCCACTTGTTATATGAACTCTCTCCTCCAAACACTATACCATATTCCTTATTTTAGAAAGGTTAGCCTTGTAGCATGAATGGTTTCTTTGATATTATCTTCATACAGATGATTAATTCATATTTGCTTCTCAGGCTGTGTATCATATGCCAACAACTGAGAATGACAATCCTTCTGGAAGCATCCCTTTAGCTTTGCAGAGTTTGTTTTATAAGCTCCAGTATAATGAGACTAGTGTAGCAACAAAAGAATTGACAAAGTCCTTTGGGTGGGACACCTATGATTCTTTCATGCAGCATGATGTACAAGAACTTAACAGGGTTCTTTGTGAAAAGCTTGAAGATAAGATGAAGGTAATTGGTCTAATGGAATTGAACACTTAGAACTTGCAGACACCTTTTATCTTGGATAGTGTTCTTCTTTAGAGGAGAGATTATTGCTTCTGACTATTGCTTTCTGTTAACTTTGGTTTCTTTGACTCAGGGAACTGTTGTAGAGGGCACAATACAACAATTACTTGAAGGGCATCATATGAATTACATCGAATGTATCAATGTTGACTACAAATCAACAAGAAAAGAATCTTTTTATGGTAGATATAGAACCTATAGAACCAGCATATCTTTTTATGATGGTTTTTATGGAATTTGGATGATCATTTTATTTATGAAAATGTGCCTTTTGATCAGATCTTCAGCTTGATGTGAAAGGGTGTCGTGATGTGTATGCTTCATTTGACAAGTATGTTGAAGTGGAGCGCCTTGAGGGTGACAACAAGTACCAAGCAGAACAACATGGTTTACAGGTTAAATGTCTTTAAATGTTTCTATAAGCTAGTGATTTACTAATTTGTATATTTATTAAATCATTGAGGTCCTTTGAGCCGGAGAATTATAGGGAATAAGAGGCACTTGAATATATAAGCTAAAGTGATATTCGTGTTATTTCCTTTTCCTTCGTATCCTGTAGTGTGTTGTTTGGATTGTAAAGTTATGATATCTGTATGTTCGTAGCTAACTCCTAGTTTTGCAGGATGCTCGGAAAGGTGTCCTTTTCACCGACTTCCCTCCTGTTCTTCAACTTCAGTTAAAACGCTTTGAATATGATTTTGTGCGGGATGTTATGATCAAGGTAATTAATTAATTCTCACATGATTGTACAGCTGTAGCCAACTAGGTAGAGATTTTTTTTTTTTGAATGGGATAAAATAGCCAACTCAGAGAAAATTTTATATTTTATTAAGGAGAGTCCTGGTGTCCTGTGTACAATATGGAAAGTAGATTATGATTAAAAAAAACAATGCAATTTGGCTTAGTCTTATTTGTTATTCTACATTACATGGAATTCATGGTTATTGGACCCCAGATTCTCATGGACTAAGCAGGCTCTCACTTTTTTCTCCATGCCTCTCATCTGGAGTTTTACTTTATTTTTCGTTTCTCTTATTTTATTATAGTAAGGAAGTTTACTCATGCTGAGATAAATTTCGAGGAGATGGTTTACGATGATAAGTGCTACTGCTCACGTGCTTGACTGATAACTATATGTTTGCTGCATAATGCTTACTACTGAAAGCACTTCTTTTTATTGACAATATAGATAAATGATCGATATGAGTTCCCTTTGCAACTCGATCTTGATAGAGAGAATGGAAAATATTTATCTCCAGATGCTGATCGAAGTGTCCGCAATCTCTATACTCTGCACAGGTCTCAATTTATTCTGTTTTCTTAATGTTCTGTCCTTGCTAGTTACTGCTCATTTTTTCATGAACTTTTGGTCAACCATTAAGTTTGAATAACGCGGGCAGTTAGGCAAAGATTTTATCTTAGTGGTTTCAATTCTTCATGTTCAATGCTTTCTTCTGTAGTGAGTTAACTGGCTATATTTTCCACAAATTTCGGTGGCTTGAGATCACCTGCTATTGCATATAATTGGAGTCATCCAAGTATACAATTGGTATCTCATTTTATCTGGACCAGTTTAGTCACTCTGTTTACTTGGTTGTTTTTCTTTTGGTTACGCTGTTATGCAATAATTCTGCATGTGTTCTTTACTTTACATACTTGTTGTTTGATATGCTTTACTTGATCTGAGGGTCTATCGGAAACAACCTCTCTACCTTCACAAATTAGGGGTAAGGCTGCATAACACAACCCTCACACAACCCTCCTCCAGACTCCACTTATGGGATACACTGGGTTTTTTGTTGTTGTTGTTCTTTCTGATCAATCTCACTGTGTCAAACTTGGTTTACTTTTAAGCTTGATTCGTCTACAATGCCTTTTCATGGTTTCGATACATCAATAGTTTTTAAAGTGGCATACTTGTAACAAGTGTGGTGATGTAAAATTGGTTATCTGCTGGGGAATGGAATCTTGTATTCTTCTTTTATCAGGTTTTAGGTTTGCATTTGCCTTTTTTATTTGTTACGGTAGTTGAAGACTTTAGCAACACTATTTTACGAAGCAATATAGCTCACACTTCCCTAGTATGTCATAATTTCATTATTAAAATCAGCAAGTCCGTGTCAAAGTATGTACAGGTTGAGTGAATGTCAACCCAAATCATCCACAGTCGTTCATTCATATATTCATGTTTGTCGTTTCAACCTTGAACAACTCCCAACTAATCTGGGACTGGTTGTAGTTGATTGATTGATTGGTATATCAGCTAGAATTAGTTCGTATAAACATGGAAATTGGGAATTGTAGGTCTTATATTGTGAACTCAAGTTTGTTTCTCCCTATCCACCAAGTTCCCGAGTGATTATGTGCAAAGTGCCACTTCTGCTATTTGTGCTTCTTCTTTCTCCAAATTAAATTAATCTTAGTGACTTTTTTTTTTCTTCTATATTATTCTAGCATTGAAATCATGCATAACTCACAATGTAACACATATGTTATAGTCAAACGTGACATACTCTTGCAGACAAGATTAGCAAAATATAACCTCAACTAGATTTTGGGATATAGGTTAATTATCTACTTTTTCTGTTCCCTTCATTTTATTTGAACATACTTGTCCCGCATCAGTTTTAGATTTCCTAAGGGGGTTCATAGTTTTTGTGGGCTATCCATCCATTGCCTCATGGTATTGGATTGGATTGGATATTTATATTTTTACATGGTAGAGCAAATTTGGATGAACCCGTTTGCACAACCATTTTCTCTACTTATTCTATCGCATTGGGCTTTTCTCTCGCATCTTAACCCACTGAGCTTCTCTAGGCTCTTCTCTCAATTCAGTCCATCGAATCTCTAGTTCTGGTCAACGCACACTTTTAGCTCATTGAGTCTTCTTTCTCTGCTTTAGGCCCATTCTCATCTTGCGCTTACTTTGTCTAGTCTAGGCCCACACTTTAGCCTGTTGAGCTACCTTAATCTTCCAAACAAAAGGAAAAAAATAAAAATAAAAGCAAAGTGACCACATATAAACTTTAAAACGGGTTTCACATGTGGGGGGTATTAGAACATTGTTTGTCCCGCATTGATTTTTGAAGGTTCCCAAAGGTTATTATATTGGGCTGGGCTACTCTACCAATTTCCTTAAGGTTTTGGTTGGATGTTCATATTGGTTTATAATTTTAATTTTATCCTCACTTCCCTGGATGTTGGTATAATTTTCATTCTGTTAAACTATTTTCGGCATTTCTTAGTACAATTTATTTGGTTATTTAAAGTCAATCAGGAATGTCTTCTTGCGTTTATAATATGTTGCCTTGAGTCCAGCTAAAATTATTTCATCTTATGTGGTACCGATAGGAGGGTGCTGAGAGTTCTTTGTCTCATCCATGTATGAACCAGTAATTTGAAATATTGCTTTCAGCCTTGTTTTGGTTACCAGCGTGGAATTTATTTCATTTGTTTTTATAGAACTGCATGATACTATTCTAGTGGAAAAATGGTGGCTTTTCTCCTGGGCAGCTTCTGTTGTGAATGTCGATATCAGTAACATCTGTTTCTCCCCATTCTACCTTCTTGTTTGACATCTCCTCTCGTGCTTGACTGCAACTTTTACTTATTTTTGTTAATGATGTCTAATAAAATGAGGCTGTTGACCATGATTTCTGTTGATTCTCAATTTTCAGTTACTCGAGACAATTAGTTGCATGATGACGATGATGATGATTACTTATGAATTTTGTACTAATTCTTTTTTTTTTCCCCAGTGTTTTAGTTCACAGTGGCGGAGTGCACGGGGGACACTATTATGCATATATAAGGCCAACACTCTCTGATCAATGGTATGCAGTTTGTTGCACCATCATACTTTTTTCTCCAGCATTTATAATTAGGCTTTTCTCAACGTACTGCAGTGCAGACATGCTTCTCCAGCATTTGTAATTGGGTGTTTCTCTAACATGTATCCTTTTCTTAGTGTTCTCTAGATTTTTAGCACGGCCCAAGGAAGATTTGACATGTTCTGGAGCTTCTTATTTGTTATACTCATTTTCTATGTACTTCATAAGGATTCTTCAGAATATGTTAAAACTTGCTAAAATTTGAATGTACCTGTATCAGATATATGCCTTTATTCAGTAGTCCACCTGTGTGTGCTTGCATTTGATTGCCAAGCAGTTGTGACTTTGGTTCTCCTTGATGGCTGCTTCACATTGAAAATGTTTAGAGATTTTACTGTCCTTATTACTGGTTTGATTCATTATGCATTTCTCACTGTTAGGTATAAATTTGACGATGAGCGTGTGACAAAAGAAGATACTAAGAGAGCTCTGGATGAACAGTATGGTGGTGAGGAAGAGGTATTTGTCCTATTCTTGCACCCATTTTACTTGTACCTTCTATATTAGGAAAACGTTATTCGTATAAAAGAAAAATTCTTTTAGGTGTTGCCCATGTTAAGTGTCCATTTCTTGTTAACAGTTGCCCCACACAAATCCTGGATTCAACAATTCACCATTCAAATTTACAAAATATTCAAATGCATATATGCTTGTCTATATACGTGAAAGTGACAAGGAAAAGATCATATGCAATGTGGATGAGAAGGACATAGCCGAGCATCTCAGGGTGGGTTTCAACTCAATACTACTGATTTAGTTTCTGTTTGGTCCATTTATAGTAATCTTCTATCAACCTCTAATTCAGATAAGACTAAAGAAGGAGCAAGAAGAAAAGGAACAAAAGAGAAAGGAGAAAGCAGAGGCTCACCTCTATACAATCATCAAGGTTTTGTTCAACAACTAGTCTCTATCCTTTACTTCGTGCATCTTTATGTTAAACAAAATGTTTAACTGAAATTGGCCATTTCATTTACAGGTAGCTCGTGATGAAGACCTTGGTGAACAAATTGGGAAGGAGATCTATTTTGATCTTGTGGATCATGATAAAGTGCGCAGTTTCCGTATTCAGAAGCAGATGCCATTTGCTCAATTCAAGGTACATTTATCATTCTTCTGCATTTCCTTCTGTCACAGATTCGGAAGAAGTTAATGTCATACTGCTCTTATTAAACATGATGAGCAATTGTATGTGCTGCATGGAATGCGTTCAGTTTTGACCGTGTTTAATAAAGAGGATTCATGTGAAATTTTTCGCTTCTGCAGTATGGAATGTAAACTTCCGTACTTGTGTAATATTTTGAGAGAAAAGATAAAACTTCAAATTCTAGTGCTTACATAGCTAAAATTGAGGAGAACAAGCATTCAAAATATTGAGGAGAATATGGAGTTCTCATGGTTAGCTACAAAGGTTCATGAAATTGTTTATGCTTTCAGCAGAGACAAGATAAACATATTTCTTCTGATAATAATTGGTCAATCACCATGATTCTTAAGCTTGTCATGTGTCTGATGATACGTCTGTTGTCAGGAGGAAGTTGCTAAGGAATTTGGTATACCAGTACAATTTCAACGTTACTGGCTATGGGCAAAGCGCCAAAACCATACGTATCGGCCTAATCGTCCATTGACAGCTCAAGAGGAGGTTCAATCCGTAAGTTCTGTCTGACAATCTTACCTCTCGCTCTGTGCGCTGCATCTGAATTATAACTGCAGTTCTATTGGTGATGTTCTTTGCTATATTTCATTTTTGTTTTCCATATAAAATTTGGCTTCCTCAGATTATCACTTTACTTGAAAAAAGGAATTACCGTAGCATGATATTTTTGTCATTGGTGTAAGATGTAGGTCATTACCAGACAATTCCTTATATGATCTGCAGCTATATGGCAGTTAGATTCTTTAAATTCTCTTGTTTGATCTGTCTTCTATGAAAAAATGTTGTAGGTAAGGTTAATCAATTTGTATGTTACAAGAATATGTGGTCTCCAATCCATTAAGGAATGTAATTATTATGGAAATCCTGAAAAACTTGATTATGAACTTGACATCCACCAATTTCCCTTTACTTACCAAAATAGATGCCTTCAGATGTTGGTGAATAGGATCAGTTTTTCTGTTCGTGTTGGTTCACAGTGGCTGGTTCACAAGTCAATTGGTCTCTCTCTCCCCCTTCCTCCCACTCTCCAGACATGTCTTTTAATTGGATCAAGTTGGGACCATCATGCTCCCTTGAGAGTGATATTCTTGAAGTGTGCATTCTTTATTTTTTTCCCTGGCAATCTTTCTTCTGTAGTGTGTGATTTCTGCAATCTGTTGAAGAATGGGAGTGCTTGGTTAACTTGGTGTTAATGATCTTACGTATTGTTTTTTTAGGTTGGCCAACTGAGAGAGGTTTCAAATAAAGCAAATAATGCTGAGCTAAAATTGTTTCTGGAAGTAGAATTAGGCATGGTAATGTATCAGTTGCTTACTTATCTTCTTTTTCGATGATTCACATGATGCATGTTTTTCGTGTGAGGATTTGTTCTCCATGTGTTACTTTTACGTTTTATTTTGTTTTGTCTATTCTTGCAGGATTTTCCTCCACCAGAGAAGACCAAGGAAGATATCCTTCTATTTTTCAAACTTTATGACCCTTTGAAAGAGGAGCTAAGGTATTATTCTTGCTTCTCTATAGCTTGAAGACCAACACTAAAGTAGTGATTTTCATATTTGAACTTGGGATCTGCTCATTTATTTCTGAGAACAAGACTACATGGAAAGGTGCTACGTACTTTTACTCAATCTAGAGGTCTAAAGCATTGAAAGATTTAAATGTGACACTGAAGTCAGCCTGAGTATACACCAAAAAAGGGAAAAAATAAGAAGTATACCTTCATTATTTTTTGCAATTTCTTTTGGACTTGATAAGGACATCTTGTTAAAAGGGTTAATCTGAAATTTTGATGCATTTGAACCTTGAAGTGCTGTTAAAAACTGCTTCGGGCTTGTGTGTATGAGAAGCCATGCTGTGGATGAGGTTTTTTTTGGCCTCTCTTTAATTTTCTCTTTTTTGTCAGGTATGTTGGACGGCTTTTTGTAAAAGGAAGTGGCAAGCCGCTGGAGATATTAGCAAAGCTAAATGAGTTGGCTGGCTTTTCGCCTGATGAAGAAATTGAACTTTTTGAGGTTAATTGTTCTTCTTCTTTTGCTGCCAGTTTTTTTAACTCAAAATATAGGATGTGTGATTTTTCAGGTTTGGTTATTTGCAGGAAATTAAATTTGAACCAAATGTGATGTGTGAACACATTAACACGAATTTGAGTTTCCGTGGCTGTCAGGTATGTGGAATCAATTGCCCATTGCCACTTTGTGTAGTCGATTTTCTTTCAATAGTTCTTTTTTCTTCTGCTGGATCTATTAGCAATGAAAATTTTCATGCACTACTCTGGCTTTGCAGCTAGAAGATGGGGATATTATTTGCTTTCAGAAATCCCTTCGGAAGCAAGGGAATGAACAATGTCGCTTTCCAGAGGTTCCTTCATTTTTGGAGTACGTGCACAATCGCCAGGTTTGTGCTGCATGCTCTTATTGTGATATTGGTCCCTGGAGTGTAAAAGATTGTTGCAGTACTGCAATAGATGTTGATGATAGCTATATGTTTTCTAGTAAGCCTGCCGTACTTTATTTTGCTCACTTTGACCCAATTTAGGATCCTAGTTCAGTAGTTCGACTGGAATGGAGTTCCAAAAAGGAAATTAATTGATTAGTTGTATATTTTTAAAAGCCTTATCATTTTCACAGTTATGAGCTCTATTCGATGGTTTCCAGGTTGTTCGTTTTCGCTCATTGGAGAAACCAAAAGAGGACGAGTTCAGTCTTGAGTTGTATGTATCTGGTTTTTGTATAATTAGTAGTTCTAGGTTGATCTTATGTCAACTCTTTTCATTGGTTGATGACACATAATTCTAGGTCAAAGCAGAACAACTATGATGAAGTTGTTGAATGTTTAGCTCGCCATCTTCGCTTGGATGATCCATCAAAAGTAAGGCTTACATCACATAACTGCTACTCACAGCAGCCAAAGCCTCAGCCAATAAGGTATCGCGGAGTTGATCGTCTCACTGAAATGCTCAGTCACTATAATCAGGTATTTTGTCTTTTTTGGAATTTCCTAGATATGCAGGTATCTGCTTACTGCATATAATTTTTATTACTAACTATTGCTTGTTAACTCATCCCCCTATTTGGATAGACTTCAGATATTTTGTATTATGAAGTCCTGGATATTCCTTTACCAGAGCTGCAGGGCTTAAAAACTCTCAAAGTTACTTTTTATCATGCTGCCAAAGATGAAGTGAGTGCTGAATAGCAGTCTTTATGCTTTTATGACTCATTTTTACCTCACCTTTCTGTAATACAATCTTGGACTGACCATTTTCAGGTGACTATCCATACTATCAGATTGCCAAAACAAAGTACCATAGGAGATGTTCTTAATGACCTGAAAACAAAGGTACGTTGGAGTTTCTTGTGCTTTAGAACTGGATGCCTTTGAACTTTCTCCCCCTTTCCACGAATAATTATGGAGTCTATAGAACACGTGGGAACTAGGAGAGATGGGAAAAACTGACCTTCTCTGTTCTGTAGCAAGAGTATCACTCATCTTATTTCTTGTTATGGTGCAGGTTGAATTGTCACGGCCCGATGCTGAACTAAGATTGCTGGAAGTTTTTTACCACAAGATATATAAGGTACTATGATGTTGCATAACTCCCTTTTATACTGTGGTTTTGGGTCTGCTAAGATGCTTCTTGCTTCTCAGTACTCAGATCAGCTCACTGGTTGTAAATTTGATCTCTTTTAATTATTCCTTTGTTTTCTAAACGACACTGTTATATGGTGCTGAAGGCAGTAGAGAAAAACCAACAAATATTATATTAAAGGAAAGAAGAGTATCATACATGTGTCTTTGTGTATGTATGTTTATTGAACAATAATGTAGCCAAACATATATGTTTGTGTATGTAATTGAACAGTGGATATATGTTTCGCGAAGGAGGTAAAAGAATTTATGAAAGGACATGATATTACTGTGTTTTCCAGTTTTATCCTAGGTAGCATTTGTAACCTTGCATCCATCTTCTTTCTGCAGATTTTTCCCCTTAATGAAAGGATTGAGAACATAAACGATCAATACTGGACGCTACGTGCAGAGGAGGTACGTTTTAATATCTGATGTTTGCTTCATTAATTTATTCACTAGAGCAGATTGGATTTTACATTAGGGGCGATGGATCTATATGAATGTCACTCATTTCACTTTTTTTTCTTTTTCATTTCGAGCTTCAATTCCTGCTTGACCATCTAGCATATTGCAGTGAGATATGACATATTTAATGTTTGGTCATATGAATATTTGGCATCTCTTTGCGTCTCTTTGTTTACATCCATCATACTGTTCCGATGTTGTTGATATGCCATTTATGTTTTATTTTCTTCAATCAATGCTTTTTTATAAGGTAAAAGTTTATCAATAGAGTACCAAGAAGGTACAGAAACATCTAAAGAACCAACAAACCACCAACTATCCTTTCCCTCCCAACAAATCCAGAAAATCCATATACTGATTCAGACTCACTACGGGATTACTTCTGCACCAGTAGTACAGATTATGAAGACGTTATTAATTCTAGATATGTGATATTTGTGCCCTTCAAAGCATTCCATCTCCAGCCATAAAGTCTATAAGACACACAATAGAATGGTTTTCCATATCTGCTTCAGCCTGCTAGGTAACCTTTGAGCTTGCCAATCTTCCAATGAACCTTTTATACACTGAGGCATCACCCAAGAAATTCCACAGATGTTTAAAAATAAGTCCCAGCATTGTCTAGATACTCCGCAATGGAGGAAAAGATGATTCACTATTTCTAATTCTTCTTCACGCAGATAACATCTATTACCAGTGATGGATATAGAGCACAAGTGCTGGTTTATCTGAATCCAGTGTTTTCGATACGGAGCATAGTTTTATATAATGGTTCAACTATAAGAAGCTAAAGGTTGATCCATCAAATTAAAATCGTGGATCCTCCTCTTTCTGTTACATAACGTGAAGACTCTTTTCTGCAACTTGTCTTGAGCTCTGTCCTCCCAAAGCATATCATCTTAACAGGAGCTTTTGTCTTCCAAATCATCTTCTGAGGCCAATTAGCATCCCAATGACCTGACTTCTTTATCAACATGCTGTAACAATTTTTAACTGAATTTTTGTTATCATCACTAACTTCTCAGATCAGTGAACCCGCCTTTACTTTGATCAATTGAAACCTGACTTCTGAAGTAAATTGACAGAAATCTTCTACCTCCCAATCATTCAAATTTCTTTTTTTCTATCTGCCACCCCTAGTTTGAGTATAAACTTGTAGTAGTTGTAGCATAGGTTTTATAGATGTTTGCATGCTACTGACACTGTTTGCTTTACAGATTCCTGAAGAGGAGAAAAACCTGGATCCTCGTAGTCGCTTAATTCATGTTTATCATTTTATGAAGGACACAGCTCAAAATCAAGCAGTAAGTACATGTGTAGAGATATTGTTGCAATAACTGAATAATTCAGTGAATTCTTCCTTGAATTGTTTGTTTTTGGTTCTCTCTCTCTCTCTCTCTCTGTTTTTTTTAAGATTCTGTTCTCTTGTGTTTACAGCAAATACAGAACTTTGGTGAGCCTTTTTTCCTGGTTATTCATGAGGGTGAGACATTGACTGAAGTTAAAGCTCGCATTCAGAAAAAATTGCAGGTTTCAGATGAGGAGTTTTCAAAGGTATTCAGTCGGTCCTGCCTTTGCATTTCGCATATTATTCATTGAATTGTCATCTGGATGATTTCTGAGTCATTTTCTCGGTAAAGTATGTAATTGTGTTCTGGAAAGTCTTTGACATGTGATACTTTTGCTTTGCAGTGGAATTTTGCATTTTTATCCATGGGTCGTCCCGAGTACTTGCAGGAATCGGATATTGTGTACAACCGTTTTCAGGCATGTGGCGCTTCCTTTCCATCTGTTGATGCATAGTTCTCATCATATGTGTTTTGTGTATCCTAATTTTTTTATTGGTTACAGAAAAGAGATGTGTATGGTGCTTGGGAGCAGTACCTTGGATTAGAGCACACTGACAATGCTCCAAAACGATCATATGCTGCCAACCAGGTATGCACTAATGCTTCGTGCATGCCTTGTCATAATTTTGAAGCATATCTATGAGAAACCCTGTGAGAATAATTAGGTCTTTAGAACTGTGGCAGACCAAGAATTCCAACATCGTGCAAAGAAAATTGGGCTTTGCCCCAGGGCACCAACTATACTACAGAAGCTGGTTATCCAAGTTCCCTAACTTTTCGAGGGTGGAGTAACAAAACTTTTGAGGGTTTCTTTTGTTTCGTTGTGTGGGGTTGAGCAAGGGTTATCACCAATAGTTATCTTGAGAGAGCATCTTTTGATGCTTTTGGGCAATTGCCATCTTCTGGAGAATACTTGTATTCTCAAACGTGTGATCATGATAGCTTTACTTCTTTTTTTTTCCTTATACTAATAATTACCTGTATCCTCAATGTATCTGGTAATCAATTTACTCCATGGTCTAAGATAAAACAAATTTCTCAGTTCAGAATTGTTTCCTTTTGATAAACACCATCTTTTTTTTTCTCGCCACGCCTAATATCCATTCAAGAGCGAAATTCCCTCAAATTATGGTACTTGGGAGCTGTGTTGTTTATTACGTGTACTCTTTTTTCACGTGTGAATACATGTATAACTGATTAATGTTGGTGCTGCAGAACCGACACAATTTTGAGAAGCCTGTTCGGATCTACAACTAGATAATCTTCAAAATTACTTCTACATTACCGGATGATTATCTTCAGAGGAAAGCGTGCTGTTTTGCAAAGAAGGTGCACTAGGTTCAGCAGAAGATAGCGCTTGGCAGTTAAATGTGGGGATGTCATCTTGGTGGTAGTATAAAGTTTGTCCTCCGAGGCGGTTAAACATTTATGCTGAGATTTCATCAAGCAAGCTCCCGTTTTTTGGCTGAGGGAGTTTGCTGGTAAAATTGGCTTCTATCAGTTGTGATGTAGGCAATCCATACGATTTTGGGTGAGTATGTATAGAGGGTACAGATAATTGGTTGACTCTCCTATATTTAGAAGATCGGTTTCGACTTTATCCGCTTTCTAGACAAAACAATATTAATCCATACATTTCTCTTTCTAAGAATCTGATTTTCTTAGCTCTTCCTTTGATGATTGTTCGTCTTTAGTATAGGCAGAAATAGGATATCTGTAAAATGTTCAGATTTACTTTGAGTTTCTGGGTGTCCCAGAATCATGCAACAGTGATTATTTATGATGCTGTTAGTTCACATTTTTGATTGATCTAGGATTACCTCTACTGCTTATTTCATGTAATACTTAAAACTTACGAGCTATGTTATTTGGATTTTTCAAAAATATCGTTAGGTGTATATTTTTTGGAGGATCCAAACGAGTGCGCAGCCTCTTTGGAGAGTTCAAGCAACATAGATTACAAGTAGTCTTATGAAGCCAAATTATAATGGCTTGACAGGAATGAATATCTGGTTACTGTTTCCTGTTTATGTCTAACAATAACAATAATCCAGTGTAATCCCACAAAATAGTGTCTGGGAGGGTAGAATGTACGCAGATCTTACTTTCACCTCCAAGGCTATACCACCCATGTTGCAGTGAGGCTACCCAGAGACGGTTGAGTCTCCCTGTTTTTTGTTCCATTCTCAAGTCCCTGAACTTATGAAGTCTTGTTTCTGTAGTGTACCAATTAGTTAACATACCGCCAAGCCATCTTTTATTAACATAATGACACCGGGTCTTTATTGCAGCTCACTCTACTGAATCAGTTGCTTTATTTTTGGTACCAACAATTAAGAATTGTTTTCCCCTACTTGCTGCGTCAAAAATTAAATCACAAGCTTTTGATAAAAAACGAGCAGTTCTAGTAAGATTTGTAATATGAATACCCTTACACTTTGCAAAGATATAAGGCGCCATTTTGGGATTCCATTTCCTAGTACCATGACCAAAATGAACTCCTGCTTTCATCATCTCTTCCAAATTTATGTTTCAATATCTTCTTGTCATTGCCCCCCCCCCCCCACCCCCCCACCCCCGTCCTTTTTTTAATTTTTATTTTAAAAAAAAAGAGACGAGGAATCCTGAACTGAAATAAATAATTGTTCCGATTGAACTTCTCTTCTACCGTAGATTGATCATATGGAGAGCAATCAGGCTGCATTGGTCTCATCTCTCAAAAAATTTGATTGGTTGGACACCCTTGTGATAACGGCTAAAGTTATGCCATTTTTATTCCAACTTCCTCTGTGTTGTCAAGGATTGCATAATGTTATAACTTATAAATATAGGGTGCCGCCCGTAGCCAACCCCTATATGCTTTAGACCTTAATTTTCCTCTGATTTATTTGTGGTTTCTTCGTTACAAAGATCTTCCTGATCTTTGACAACTATGGGCTTTATAGGGTCCTCTTGTTGTAGGTCTTCAAACTACATTGAACAAATTAGAACGCCTTCAATTGCTTTTTGCATTCGCTAGTTCAGCATTCTCAATCTTCTTTTCAGAGACGTTGTTTCCGGTGGACTTTTGGCTTTTCAGTTTACCATTTTCATATATTATTAGCTTCTATTGGGTTAAGGGTTATGTAAGCCTACTGATAGTAGAAGTTACAGATTTGCTCAAGAAAAAGTCTGTATCTACGTATAAAGACTGAATGAATGTTAATACAGACCATTAAAGGTTATGGTCATGCGGTAAATATTTTTCCACCCTTAATTAGACTTTCGGGTTTGAACTATTCGAAGGTTGTACTTCTTGAGGTCTGTTCCTTTGGGGATGATGATGTGTGGAATTTGCTTTGAAAGCATGAACAAGTCAAAGACTTTGGGCCAAAGAGAAGATTATTATCCTATTGAAATGTTTAATTTTTAAGCCATGTTAAAGGGCAATTTGCTCATGACCAAGTAAAATATATACTTCTATTATTGCATTAAATGTTAATGGTCAAAAAAGTCCCTTTCCCATGTGAAATATGCTGACCGACTTTCCAACAAGCTTCATTAGTTTCTAGTCAGTCATTGAAAGAAAATCATGTACTTTTCATCGGATTTTATCGATGTTTGATATTCGTATTGAAATTTCAGTTCACTTAAGTTTGCACTGTACATTCCCTTTTTAAAGAGGGATAACACTCCAACAGAATTTTTTTACTATATATATATATTTTAATCTCGAGACTTTTAATCATATTTATTCAATCACAACCCTAGTTTGTCTTGTGTTACCTTATTCCACTTATATATGGATTGATCCGTACAAGAAAAAAGAAATACTACTCCCTTCATTACAAAATAAATGGTATTTTAATCTTTTGATTTTGTTTTAATATAAGTGATGTTTTACAAAATCAAGAAGACATTAATGATGTTCTTCTAATTTTACCTTATTTAAGTGGAAAAAGTTTTACATAATCAAGAAAATACTAAAGAGTTACATCTTTTTAAAGATATTTATTAAGGGTAAATGGGTAAAGATATATATTTCTTTTAGAAACAAGTAATTTTCTTAAATAGTGTATTAAAATTAAAAATACCGCTTATTTTAAAACCAAAGGAGTAACTACTTTCATTGTGAAGGTGTATTCTGAACTACATGATGTGTAGTCCATAGAGGTAGCTCTTTGACATGTAATTTCTAACTCCAAATTTCTATTCAAATCATTAAAATGATAGAGGGTTGACCACCCAACAAAAAGTGTCAAACACACGATGCCAAGCTGGACCGACTTATTCCTCTCTCATACACAATTTACAAACCTTGTTCCATATGCAACAATGATATATACACTGCAGTTTCACCGGTGTCGCAATTAGAAATTTTATAAAAAAAATACAAATTTAAAAATATGTCATAATAACTAACATTTAACCTCAGTGCGACACATAATTTTCTGAGAAGATTGTGCATCGGACCACCCTTTGCCTAAGGTGGCTCTATCCACGAGTACAAAAACCTCATCCTTATTTTAAGATACAGAGAAATCGTTTTCGATATACCCTCGTCTACCCCTTATCATATATGTGTGTGTGTTTGTTTGTACTAATAATGAGAAACCCAAAAGAGGTGCTTAAATTTCAAGCGTACGTGTTTTCGTTTACCAACCATTATTTTGTCAAACAATTCAAACCGCGGATTTCTTCGGTCAATTTCCCCACTTTTTCCCATTACATAGTATATATTTTGTGTATATTATATATATAAATCACTATACAATATTCCTCTTCATCTCATTTCACTCACCAATCCCTTCTTCCTCAAAAGAAAAGAAACGAAACTCAGTACAACTTGATTCTCACCAAAATATTATATAGTCGTCACAATCTGAGTTCCTATTGTCAACAAGACTCTCGATCTTAGCTTGTTTCCAACACCGAGGGGTGCGAGGGAGTGAACATATACACGTATATACATATACACTATGCCTATCTTTTGCATTTCTATACAGGGAGATTGTTTTCACGTTTCGAACCAAAAGGGAGATATTCTACGGCCGTACCAAGGCTAATCTTGTCTTTCTCTTCTTAACATGATCACAACAATGGCACCCAAGCAATACAGCTTCTCCAAAATTGCCTTGTTCTTCATATCAATCCTCATTTTCTTCAACTTACACAATAATGTTAGTGGATTGAGGATATTAGAAGGAGATCAACAACAATGGTTAAAGAAGAACACTGATTTAATTATTGAATCACTTCCAAGAGGTTCAATTCCATCCAAAGGTGCAAGTCCATGCACTAATATTCCTGGTGGCAGAAAAAAGGGGAGATGCATGAAGGAAACATTATGAAAAATGCAACAGCGCCTCTCGCAGAAATGCAGGGTAACATTGCGTACAAAAGAACTTTCTGGCTCGGTCCTTCACTGGACCCCGCTCATAACGGAAACTTAATGTACCGGGCTGCCCTTTTTCTTTTAAAAAAAATTCTGAAAATAAGGATACCCAAAAGCAAGAATCAAACCATTCTTGAACTATAATATAGTATTTCTTTTGGGATTTATAATTGATTAGGATATATAATTCTTTGTATAAATTCTTTAAAGGCTAGGTGACTCCAAGATTATTGTAGATGGCTCAACTTTAGTTCTAGTATACCATTGATGATTCTTTTATTCTTTTATTTTTTTATTTTTTTAAGAAAAAATTAAGTTATATATACTGACAATGTAATTTTTTTTTTATATTATTAGTGTAATTTAATATTGATATCAAAGTTATTTACTACTACCATTGTTCTATTCTTTTAGACATTAATTGAAGAACATCAACATGACATTGATTTTTGAATGTGAACTCATGAAATATTTGCTAATTTATTTTTCCACATGATATTGGTAAATGAAGCTCCCATGCACTTATGTAATCTAGTTGCAGTTATCAAATGTCAAAATCATACGCGACAATAATAACATATTCAGTGTAAGTTTACAAGTGGAGTCTAAAGAGGATATGATGTACACATGAGACCTGCCCCCCCCCTCCCCCGCGCGCGGCCTCCAACCTTGTGAGGTGGAGATCAGGTTATTTTCGGTAGAGCCTCAATTTAAAATATAGGTATCCGAACATAATTATAAAAAAATAAACAACAAAATAGCAAGATATAAAATAAATGCAGAACAATATGTAGTAATACACATCAAAAAATAAGTGACTACGCGGTAACCTAATACTACTATTAAAAGGAAAAAAGCAGAGGAAAGGGCTAGCTCCCCCCCCCCCCCCCCCCCCCAAACATCTCTCATCTACTAATTTGTCATCTTAATTATCAATCTCTATTCTTCCTATCTAAGATTATGTCTTCACTTAATTGAAACGATGTCATATTTTGTATTATTATACAGGAATTAATAATACAATAATTAATTGTAACATAAATACCTGTCACTCAATTCATCTTTTGTTTCATAGTAGTTTCCAAAAAGTTAAAGACATATATTAATGTCAAATTATATATACATATATATATATACACACACATGTAGCACCTCAGTTTGGACTACTGGAATATTATTTTGGTCAAAGGCAAAAGAGGTGTTTACTCTAAAGAAAAAAGAAATTCCAAAGTTTTGAATAAGATGTAAAACATTCCAAATGTTAATTAATTGCTTGACAAGTGATGGATGTATCCTTCTATAAGGAATACTAGCAATCTCACCATTTCATATTCACTATATTCGTCATGACTAGCATTATTTAATTTGATCTTTTGAAATTATGAAATTCAAATTTATGAATTTAGTCTTTTTTATATGTATTAATGCATGCTGATTTTTTTGAATTTAATTGTGGATTTTGTAAGGTCTGAAATTTGATGAATCCTTCGAAAACTGTCGGATGACCAATACTCATAATGTTCTCCATGACTAACATAGTTTATTTTGGCATTTTGGGGTCATGAGACTCGAATTCATGAAGTTAATATTTTTTTCGTGTGTAATGTACATGTTGGTTTTTTTGGAATTTGGTTGTGAATTCCGTTTGGCCTGAAATTTGGTGGGTCTTTCAAAAAAGGCCTGGACCGATACTCACAATGTTCGCCATGAATAGCACCGTTTATTTTGAAGTTTTGAGGTCATGAAATCCGAATTCATGAATTTGATATTTTTTTCGTGTGTATTGGAACATGCTGATTTTTCTGAATTGGTTACAGACTTTGTTTGGCCTTAAATTTGGTATGTACTTTGGAAATAGCCTGGTGATCAATACTCACCACGTTTTTCATGACTAGAGTGAGTTTATTTTGGCGTTTCTAGGTCATGAATCGAACTCATGAATTTAATTATTTTTTAAATTTGATTTGATGTGTCCTTCGAAATGCCCCGGTGATTAACACTCACCATGTTTTTCATGTAGTGTCGGTTTATTTTGGCGTTTTGAGGTTATGAAATCTGAATTCGTGAATTTAATTTTTTTTCATGTGTTTTGTACATGCCGATTTTCATGAATTTAGTTGCGGACTACGTTTGACCTAAAATTTGGTATGTCCTTCAAAAACTATCTGGTGATCAATACTCGCCATGCTTTACATGACTAGTGTCGGTTTATTTTGACGTTTCGAGGTCATGAATTTGATCATTTTTCGTATGTATTAGTACATGCTAAATTTTCTGAATTTGATTGCGGACTCTATTTGGGCTTAAATTTGGTGTGTCCTTCGATAACAGCCTGGTGATCAATATCACCAAATTTCCATGACTTGCGTCAATCCATTTTGACATTTCGAGGTCATGAAATCAAATTCATAAATTTGATGTTTTTTCATGTGTTTATGTACATGCTAATTTTCCTGCATTTGGTTGCAGACTCCGTTTAGCTTGAAATTTTGTGTGTCATTCGGAAATGACTCAGTGATCTATACTCACCATGTTTATCATGAATAACGTCGATTTTTTTTATATATTTCGAGGTTATGAAATCGAATTCACGAATCTGATCTTTTTTCATGTGTATTAGTACATGCTGATTTTTCAGAATTTGATTGCAGACTATGTTTGACCTGAAATTTGGTGCGTCTTTTGAAAACGGCCTGGTGATCAATACTCACCATGTATTCCATAACTAACTTCGATTTGTTTTGGCATTTTGAGGTCATGAAGTCGAATTCATGAATTTGATCTTTTTTCATGTTTATTAAAACATGCTAATTTTTCTAAATTTGATTGTGAACTTCATTTACCCTGAAATTTTGACTGTCATTCAAAAACGGTCTGGTGATCAATACTCACCATGTTTTCCATGACTAACATGACTGATCATGAATGTTACTTATCTAGAAGGTCACACAATCCGGCCCGATATACCAATTATTTTAAAATAAAATTAAACATATAATTTAATGGACAATGCTTTTTAAATAAAATAATTCAAACCATATAGTAATTATCTATAATTCCAACAGAACCCTTAGATCACCACACTTCCAAATTGGATTTATTGCTATAATACAGTGATGGGCTGATTTTATTTTATCTAGAATTGCCATCATGATCCCCAAAAAATCAACACCAAATTAAAACAGAATAAAACTGCGGCATAATAAATTTTCGTGATTCGATCTTTTTTAAATTTCGTGCGTAATAAAAATTTAGTATATCGAACTATCCCTTTTTATACTAATAATTTAGATATTGAAATACAGATAAGCTCTCTCAAAATTATTTCCAAAAATATTCATCATTATTATCAATATTCATAGGAATATTATTTGTACTTGAATTGTAGTACTCAACTCCACTAGGCAACCTACCTCCGCCGCTTCCGCCATCACTGCCACCACCATCACCACCTATTCCGCGGCCTTTCTCGGGGCTTTTTCCGGTGAGTTCTTGAACAATTGATCGGAATTCATCAGCATTTTTTGCATTTACCATCACTGGACTTGAAATATATTTCACCTTCATTGGCTCTTTTTTTTCATAATTTCTTCTACTAAAATTTTGCCCTTTCTTGCCTTTTTCCATTAAAAAAAAAAATTGATACCTTATACAACAACAACTCAGTGTAATTCCATAAAGTGGGGTACGGAGAGAATAGAATATACGCAGACCTTGTCTCCACCTCAAATAGAGAGGACGTTTTCGGTAGACCCTCGACTTATAGAAAAAAATCCCGACAAAATTGATATCATATATAGATAATTTTTGTACTATATGGTAAAGGGAATTTTGGAATATTTGGATATAACTGAGAAATGTACAAATTTAAATGAATCTTGAAAATGTTATAATGTGTGTGTATTTATATAGTTACTAATTAATTAGTGGATGTGTACTTATTGAAATGAAACTTCCTAGAAAAATAAAAATATAATAAAATAAAAAGTGGAGAAATTAATTAAAAAACAAACGTGCTTGAAAAAGAAAAAATATGTTTCCCTGAAAGGAGGAATAATTAGAAAAGGAAATTAAAGTTAGTTAAGTGTCAAAACATATATAATGGTGACATTTGATAGTACGCATAATTTTTCGTAAGTGATGTTATTATTTAAAAAATAAATTGATTATTATAAGAAATTAAGTATCTTATAACATCGCTTAGTTGCAAGATAGATTTGTTTTTTGTGAAAATGAAATTTTTTAGGAGTCGTTTGATTTATGAATAAATTATATAAAAAATATAATACGAGAATTAAAATAATGATAAGATTATTTTATTGAAATATATTTTATTTGTAAAAGCTTAATTCATTGAATTAAAAGTGGAATATATACGATGTATAAGTTATAATATAAAATATGTATTTAATTTTACACGATATAATTATATTAATTTTTTATCCTATGATTAGGCAGATTTAATTAATATTTAATTGAAGTAAAACTTTCTTAATTAGCCTAACTTATGGGACAAAAGATAAAGGCGGCTTCTCGAAGCAAATATTATTGCTAGCCGCCCTAGTATTTTTTTATTTAAATATTCTAATTTAATTTGATTTTTAACATATAAAATAATTAGTGAATTTATCATGCTTCGCGCGATTAAGAATGATCTCATTATTTTTATTAAATGATATTTTTCTAATTTACTTGACTCTTTTTGTTAGATAAGTATATATTATATGAACGTATTTTGAATTAAGCGAATTAAATGAATATATATATATAAATTAATAAAACTTTCTAGTTTAGTAAGTAGCCGAGTATTTTCTCTATTTTTGGTGGTAGACCAGAATTTCTAGTTTAGAGAATTTATATATTCCCTTACCGGTATTATTATTATTATAATACTAATATTATCTTATTCTTCAATTTTATTACGATTGTTATTTCTTTACTTTGGTTATCTTTACTATTTTTACTATTTCTTCAATATTTGCATCATAACTTTCTCTCTGCCTTTTCTTTTAAACCTATTTTAAAAAATATTTTTTATGAATTGGAGATCTGCATGCACTCCGCTCCATCCACCTCACTTGTGAAGATATGCGAGTATATTATTATTGTTATTGATAGTTAGATGCTAAAAAGATAGAATCGATAACTATTAGACTTTATATCTTTATATATTTTTTAAAAAGAAAAAAAATAAAATAAAATAAATGAAAAAGAGACTGTTCAAGTGTTTACAAAATAAGCAGCCACAACATTTTACATTTGATATTGAAAGTTCAGAGCTTTGACTAATCACTGTCAAATAATTATTCGCTCCGATTATTTTTACTTATTCAGTATTAATTTAACGTAATTATAATTTATTAAGAACGTAACCTTATATATAAAAGATTATGAAGAGAATATGATTTAGGGTAGAAGGCTAGTAAGTAACAGTGCGTTGTCTCGCATATCTGCACATATAGTAGTTTAACTATTTATTTCTTCTGTAGTTTTTTGTCCTTCAATTTCTGTTACTATCTACTGTCTCTTGTACTTTAATTATCGCGCTATTTTGTTATAGTTATTGTTCCCGCTTCAGAATAATTTATCACGCTTTATATAGTCTTTTGCCATAATTTCTTCACTTTCATTATTTATCATGCTTTTGATCTACTTTGATATGATTTTTCTTGAGCCGAAGATCTGTTAAAAACAACTTCTTTGCCTCCCAAGGTAGGAGTAAGGTCTGCTTACACTCTACCATTTCAGATCCCTCTTATGGGATTACGCTGGCTATATTGTCGTTGTTGTAGTATAAACTTCATTGTACACCTCTTAAAAAATAATAAATAAAATGATGATTTTACGATATCACCCTTTGAATATAATAAATTCAATATACTGGAATATAGCTATAGTTAATAATAAGGGTAAATTAGAACCAAGTGATAAATTATCTCTTAATTATTAAACTAGATAATTAAATAAAATATAGACATCTATTTTTAATATAGACAAATAAAAGTAGACGAAGAAAGAATTTACTTAGCGGATTATACCTCGTGGGGATTTTAATCATGCGGTCATTTCTGCTAAATTTCTTCTTTCATTTCACTTATTTATATTATCGACATATTAAAATTAAACTCATATTTATTTGTTCAAAAAAATTATATACACATCAAATCACTTTAAAAATTATAATAAAAAGAAGAAGAAGTAAATTTTCCTCAAAATATAATTGGTAACTTTAAAAGGATGGTAAGTGATATACTACCTATATAATTTAATAAAATTTTCTTGAATTATTCAAAATAAGATATTTTATCGATGTTTGATTTTTGGCTCAAAATTGCTAAAAAGGTTTAAGAAAATCTCGTTAATTATTAAATTTAATATTATGGTGGGATAAACATCATTCTTTTTATATAATCAAAAATCTCGAATTTAATGTGAATATAAAAAATTTCTGATAGCTATAAGCGCTTCCTCTTTTAATATACTTTATACGATATAAATTTGAATTAATTGAATCCGTGACACACATGATGTATGCTTTAAATTTGTTGAAGTTTCTGTTGTGTTCTCATCCAAATGATTCACGTATTACATGTGAATTTCTAATGTTAAAGCTTTCTCTTTTTTTTTTTTTTTTTTGGTTAAATAAAGAGAGGAAAAACTGAAATAAGATAAAATAGCATTCTCAGTTTTTAATTCATATGACATATTTTTTTAATTTATTTTTTTAAAAAATATATTTTTATATTTAATACTCTCTCCGTTCTTTTTTCTTTATTAGGATAAGATTTACACACTTTTTAAAAAAAATGGAGGGAGTAATTTAACTTTAAATAGTCATTTCACTGTTAATGATTTATGATCACATAAAAATCTATAATTTATTTTAAAACACAAGTTTTAAATTTTTTTCGTATCTTTATAAATTTCGTATTCAATTAAAATAAATCACATAAATTGAATCGAAGAAAATAATAACTAAAAAAAGATGGAAACAAAAATCTTAAAAACAATTTGACTCAAAAATATTGAATATATCTCTTTGCATTGGGTCATCAAGTTTAGTTGGAAATAAAGCTTACATAAAACATTCAAGCCCCATAGCCAGAAAATTGAAACTTTTTGAATACCAGCAAAGCAATTTTGTTGAGCCCCAAAGCAGTCTTTATTTAAATAAAAAAAAAAGGACGTAATACATAAATAAATATTTAATTTTAACCTTATTAATTTTAAATTATGTACATTTAGACATCTCAGTTTGTTTTTTCTGTGTCAATTGAATATTCTAACTTACAAAAATGATCTTACAGATACTTTCAAAATTTATGTGTCACGTTACCATCAGATGTCTATGAGACACGATGAGAACTAATTAGAGTGTTTGGTTGTCAGTGAAATCAAGTTGAGATGTCTCGATGTGCTCTCAAAGTTTAAGAGTCTGTTTCGAAAGCCACCTGGTAATTGGATTTGGTGTAGTTACACAGTTTGACATATTTGTTTGGCCAGATAATTACATGGTCAACAGGGGAATTAGGTGTAATTGGGAGGGTGTAATTACACTCTCCAATTCCTGGGGGAGAGGTGAGAACTGCGGGTAATTACATGGTGTAATTACAAGGTTACTTTTTAATTAATTTATTTTTGTTATTATTTTAATTTATTTTCTTTATTTCTTCATTTTAATTTCTAGTTTATTTTTATTATTTTTATTTTTTATTTTATATTATTATCTTTTATTTCCTTTCTTCTCAATTCCCGACCTTTACTTCTTGTGATTCTATGTAATTGCTCGTATTTTTTAATTTTTATTTTAAAAAATATATTATTGTTCTAATTTTTGAATTAACATAGAATTTTGTTATTTAATTATGTTATAAACTTGTTTTCATTTTCTTTTGAATTATATCTACTTAAGTTATATTGGGACTTATTTTAAGTTATGTTGAAATTTGACACAAGAGTATTATGTTTATTATTTTTTTTGAATTTATATTATATTTTCGGTTCTAATTTGTTTGTTTTAGTAGTATTGACTTGTTATTTTACATGCCATTCATGTTTTAGTTAGAATTTATAGATTATTATTTATCAAATATTTAAATAATTTTATGATATTATGTTTATAATATTAATATATTTTTTCAAACATACATTCTATGATATTCTTAAAAAATATGAATTTTCGTTTTTATAATTAATTAAATTAAAATATTTTAATTTAAAAATATGTATCTATTATTTTTTTAGTCATATTAGTTAAAAATATATATTTATTAATTATTATATTTTTTAGAGAAAATATGTATCTTAAATACCTAATTTAATATAATTTATAAAGACATATATTTGTCAAATATTAATTTTTAATAGTTAACTTTTATTTTTAAAAATTAACCTAACTATTATTATTTTAATCATATCAGTTAAAAATATATATTTATTAATTATTATATTTTTTAGAGATAGTATGTATCTTAAATACCTAATTTAATATCATTTATAAAGACATATACTTGTCAAATATTAATTTTTAATAGTTAAATTTTATTTTTAAAAATTAATCTAACTATTATTATTTTAATCATATTAGTTAAAAATATATATTTATTAATTATTTTATTTTTTAGAGATAGTATGTATCTTAAATACCTTATTTATTATTATTTATAAACACATATATTTGTCAAATATTAATTTCTTATAATTAACTTTTATTTTCAAAAATTAATCTAACTATTATATTTTTAATCATATTAGTTAAAAATATGTATTTATTAATTATTTTATTTTATTTTTTAGAGATAATATGTATCTTAAATACCTAATTTAATATCATTTATAAAGATATATATATTTGTCAAATATTAATTTTTGATAATTAATTTTTATTTTTAAAAATTAATCTAACTGTATTATACTTGTGCAACCAAATAATACACTTGTTCATGAAAAACAAACAGGTCATCATAACTACTATACTATATAATCACTAGATTATATAATTATCACCCTAATAATTACGCTAATTTCAATTATATAGTGACTTTTCAAACAAATCTAAATTGTTTAATTTCGGTTTGAGATCAAATTTGCATGCCTCTATTATGCCTAAAAGAAATAAATAAATTGTTTGTGTTTAATTCACACCCTTTATTGGAAATGACAATGAGTAAAAAAAACTTAGCACAATTTGACTCAAAAAAAAATTGAATATGTCTTTTTGGATTGGGTCATCAAACAGTTGGAAATAAAGCTTGCATATATAAATATACAGCTGAGCTATTAATGAAAAACATTCAAGCCCCATAGCCAGAAAATTGGAATTTTTTGAATACAACAAAGCAGTTTTATTGAGCTCTCTGGTTTGAAGAACATTGTTTGTGTTTTTTCTGATGATGGAAAATGGAAAAATGTCTAGGTTCTCTTCATTTTGTGGGTCCCACCCCACCCACCCCACACACACCCCAAAAAAGCAAAGATCTTTGTATTTTTTTTTCTTTTTTTGACCTTTTATATTTACTCATCTTACCTTCTTGGTTTTCTTTTCTTGATAATTTATTTATTTATTTGTACAAAGATTTGAAAAAATAGAGGTGGGGTTTGCATATACAGCATTGAAGCTCACTTGAAATTGGTTGTCTTCCAAATTATTGTTTTTTTTTTAATCATCATCTAGCTTTTGGGACTCTATTTTTGTGTAAAGATTAGAACTTTATGCTCTTTTATTAGTTTTCCCATTTTATTTCCTTAAGAATTTCTTGTTCTTGGAGTGCATCAAAGGGAAAAAAAAAGTTTGGGGAAGAAGATAATCTTGGAATATTTTTCTTTGGGGTTCTCTCTTTTTGTTCAAAGATTAGAGCTTTAAGCTCTTTCATTAGTTTTTCAATTTTTTTTTTTTTTGCCTTCAGAATTTCTTGTTCTTGGAGTGCAAAAAAGAAAATATCAATTGAGGAAGAAGATAATCTTGGAAAGTGAGGAAAACTTCAGTTTGATGGAGGAATATTTTTGAAAATTTTGGTGCTTTAGTCAGATGGATATGCTGGATCTTGAGGCATATGAGTATGTTAGATCAAAAAATGTGAAAGATCAGCTTTTGTTATTTTCTGTTTGGCAATGAGATCCCACTGGTTGTTTGCCTTTCATGTTGACTGAATTGAGATTATTCAGAAAGTCAAAGTTTCCCAATTTTGATGGTTTGAAAGGGGAGGCTTTTCCAGGTTATATAAATATTAATTATGTTAAGGTGTTTGTTTCTGGGATTCTTGATTTCTTTGTTAATCATATCTGTTATAGCTACTGATACTGAATTCTCCAATTGTAACTGTGATGAAGAGGGTTATTGGAGCATAGATAGCATTATTGAGTACCAGAAAGTGTGTGATTTCTTGATTGCAATTGCTTATTTTTCGATTCCTCTTGAGTTGCTTTACTTTATCAGTTGCTCAGATCTTCCATTCAAATGGGTTCTTGTTCAATTTATTGCATTCATAGTGCTGTGTGGATTGACTCATTTGCTCAATGGATGGACTTATAGTGCTCAACCTTCATTCCAATTGATATTGTCCTTAACCATTGCAAAAATTCTAACTGCCCTTGTTTCTTGTGCAACTGCAATCACACTTTTGACTCTGTTCCCTCTACTACTTAAAGTTAAGGTTAGGGAACTATTTTTGGCTCAAAATGTGTTGGAGCTTGGTCAAGAGGTTGGGATGATGAAGAAGCAGAAAGAAGTGTATACTCATGTCCGAATGCTGACACGTGAAATTAGAAAGTCGCTTGATAAACATACTATATTGTACACTACTCTAGTTGAGCTTTCAAAGACCTTGAATCTGCAGAATTGTGCTGTTTGGATGCCAAATGAAAATAGGTCGATGATGAACTTGACACACGGGTTAAGCCCCGTTTCTGCTGTAGAATACCATCATTCACTTCCGATTGATGATCCGGATGTGTTAGAGATAACCAAGAACGAAGGAGTGAGGATCTTGAGGCAAGATTCGGTTCTTGCAGCTGCAAGCAGTGGAGGGCCTGGTGAGCCATGTACTGTCGCGGCAATTCGGATGCCATTGCTTTGTGCTTCGGATTTCAAAGGTGGGACGCCTGAGTTGGTTGACACTCGTTATGCTATTTTAGTTTTGGTTATTCCGAGTGCAAATGATGATTGGAGCCGTAATGAGATGGAGATAGTGGAAGTAGTTGCTGATCAGGTGGCTGTGGCCCTATCCCACGCGACAGTTCTTGAAGAGTCTCAATTAATGAGGGAAAAACTAGAAACGAGAAACAGTTTGCTGCAACAGGCTAAGGAGAATGCGGTGAAGGCAAGCCAGGCAAGGAATTCATTTCAGAAGGTAATGAACAATGGGATGAGACGGCCAATGCACTCGATTTTGGGTTTGCTTTCCATACTTCAAGATGAGAACGCAAGCTCTAACCAGAGGATTATTATGGACACGATGGTGAGAACGAGCAGCGTTCTGTCAAATTTAATAAATGATGCAATGGATATACCCGACAAAAACGAAGAGAGATTCCCTGTAAAAATGATGCCCTTTCAGCTGCATTCACTGATCAGAGAGGCTTCTTGTCTTGTTAAGTGCCTGTGTATTTATAAGGGCTTTGGCTTTTCTACAGACGTTCCCAATTCTTTACCTAATCTGGTGATGGGTGATGAAAAGAGAACGTTTCAGGTTATACTTCATATGGTGGGGCATCTATTAAATATCAGCTCCGGAGGGGGCTCCGTGGTATTCAAGGTTATTGTGGAGAGGGGAACCGAGGGCGGGAATGATAAGCTTCAGGGAGCAAGAAGACATAGCGTATTTGATGAATATGTTACCATAAAATTTGAAATTGAAGTGAGTCTTGAAGGTTCTCAAACAGATAGCTCAATCTCTACTCACTTTGGTGGAAGGAGGTATAACAGCAAAGAGTTAAAGGAAGGCATGAGTTTCAGCATGTGCAAAAAGCTCGTTCAGGTGAGCATACATCGTTCTGTGTTTTGAATTACTTCATTCTTTGCCCATGACTTCCTGATTGTGTTTGGTCATTTGGATTTACGTTGGCATATATACTTGTTGAATTCAACCATGTACAGGAATTAAGGAGTTATTCTGACTTCATGAATATCTGTTACTGGTTTATATCACATCATAATCTAATCTGAATTGTTTAATGAATTAGACGTAAAAAGTGCAAAAAACTGCAACATCCCAAACCTGAATCTGAAATAGGAAAAGGGTGGGGGGTTGAGTGTGGGGTTGGGAGTGGGGGTGGGGGATATATGTTTTTGATTAACTGTATCTTGTAGGTGCTAGCAAAGGCGTATTTTATGTTTTTGAAGAGCGGTTGAATGTGAACGTTAGGACTATTCCTTCTTTGAGGTTCAGGTTACTGGTATGACCACCTAATCAATTAGAAATATCGACTAGATATATGAAGAACTTCTAATTAATGGAAGTACATGAAGGAAAGACGAGGGCAGTCCAAGATTTTTGACCGATGTCAAATTCTTGTCCTTGTTTATTTTAAAGACATCATAACTGCCTCAGGTAAAAGTAACATACATTTTCAAGTGGCTACTACTAGTATGAAAATCTCATAGAACAAAAGTTCAGCCTGAGAGTATCTTTGATTTTAAAGCATGACATCTATGTTCAAGTTGTGAATGAAATTGCTCAAGAAAATATCCAAAGCCTATGAAGAGCCCAACAACCGGAAAAACACTATGTTGACTCCTTGGGTTATTTCTTTGTGAATAGCATCCACAACTAGATACCTCTGTCTAATCCTATACCGATAAGAGCATAAGCGAATGTTGCTACATGCAGGGGCAAGGGTAGATTATTACTTACGGGTTCGGACGAACGCAAGAGCTTTTGTTTAGAATACATTTGTATCAGAAAGTCTATTAAATATGCATAAATATTTAATTGTGAAACCCAGTAACTAAGACTAGTTATAGGTTTGGGTCAGTTTGGAAAAAAATGTGAAAGAAGGATCCTGCTGAATTGAATTGGGTCCATTAATCTAAGAAATGGTGAGAATTCTTGATCTCTCTCAATTCGAAAATCCAGGATTTGAATTGATATCCTCTCATTGATTCCTCCTTGATTGCATTGATTTATCCTAAAGATTTCATTTCAATTGGAATTTGATTATTTACCGTGTACGAGGATCCCGCTAAGCATCCATGGTTGAATGGTTAAAGCACCCAACTCATAATTGGCGAATTCGCAGGTTCAATTCCTACTGGATGCACACCAATGGGACCCTCTAATAAGTCTATTGGAATCTCATCATCCATACATAAAGAATTGATATGGTATATTCATATCATAATATATGAACAGTAAGAATGTTGAACCCATAAACTTCAAATCCTAGCTCCGTCTCTGGTTACATGCTCTATGAATTCCAATTTTAAAACTACCTACAGGTGTCGTTATTGGAAGAATCGCCAAGATACATATATACTAGTTCCAAATAAGAGGAAAGTTCAGGATATCTTCTTCTAATAAGGATCTAGAAACAATTTACAACAGATGAAAATGATGCCTGTTTAAGAGCATTAGTGGGTGAGATGTAGTGAAAGTACTTCTCTGTAAGCTTATGTGATATAAGGAGAGTTGAAGAAAGATGTTGGCAGGTGCACTCATAAGTCCCCGAAAACTCTCTCTATCAGTAGTTTAATGTAAGTAAATCATTGGCCTCAAACCATACAATGGTGTTGTGCATTATTGTTTACTTACGTGATGTGTTACCTGTCATGACTGATGTTGTAGGCTATATTGCTCGAACTCTCCCAAAATGTTGCTGCATCCATGTCGGATCCTTTAAATATGCACTACTTAAGGAGGATCCGACACTCACCCATTGGCATTTTTGAAGAGTTCGAACAACATAGGTTGTAGGTATACTAGAGAATACTTTAGCCGATGTACTTATTATTTCTTTGTTGTTTTTCCTTCAATTCTTTGCATCTTGAGATCTCATGGCTGAGTATTTTCTTTACCTTAACACGATCACAAAAATTAAGAGTTTGGGCTTTATGTTTGTTTTGCTTTTTATACCGAACTCTCATAGGAAGTTGATGGTTTTGCTAGTTCTCGTAGCACCTATCCTGTCCGTGAACTCAAAGTTCATTTCCCCTAGATGCTGCTTATGGTAAAGAATCAGAACATGATAATTCTTTGTTCTTTTGCATTCGATGGGTATATCGTCTCTTTGAAATGGTGAGTCGATTTACACTATGCTTATTCTGTTTAATTTGCAGATGATGCAGGGAAATGTATGGATGCCCTCAAATACCGAGGGCCATGCACAAAAGATGACTCTTATTCTCCGATTTCTTAAACAGTCATCGATCAGAAAACACATGTTTGAACTTGTAAATCCTTTGGAGCAAGCAATTTCAAGCTCAATGTTCAAAGGACTCCAAGTTCTACTTGCTGATGAAGACGACGTAAACAGAATGGTGACCAAAAAGCTGCTTGAAAAACTAGGCTGCCAAGTAATTGCTGTTTCGTCCGGTTTTCAGTGCCTAAGTGCAATGGGACATTCAACAACTTCCATCCAAGTTGTCATTTTGGATCTTCACATGCCGGAAATGGATGGATTCGAAGTGGCCACGAGGGTCCGGAAATTCCACAGCCGTAGTTGGCCTTTGATCATAGCCTTATCTTCTACTTCAGAGGAACAAGTATGGGACCGATGCCTACAGGTCGGAATCAACGGTCTCATACGAAAGCCTGTTCTCCTGCAAGGAATGGCTGAAGAAATTCAAAGAGTCCTACAAAGAGCTGGTGAAGGCTTTTGAGGTCAAACTCGGAGGTATCGAAACTGTCACGACCCTCTAGTCCGACCCCGACCGCCTCCACTCAGTGGTAGAGCCGGGAATTCTACTAAGGTGAGTTGAAAAAAAATACAAGAATGTTATACCTAAGGACTCAATACTTGTGGCCTAAAGAGATTTTAAAAGCTTCTCTTGTATTGAGGGAATCCAAAAATACAAATATACAAAAAAAAAATGCTTTTACCCTATTTGCACAGTATAATTTTCCGAACGAAGGAGATTCACTTGAACCCTTTCTGTTCCATGTAGCTCCGTCATTGCCTTCATTGGACCTATGTAGAGCTAACACCACACCTCTAGGGTTTCAATTTTTTCAAATGAACAATTTGAAGACCTATTGATTCTAACAACTGATTGCAGAGTAGATGAATCAACTTCTTGTCAACCTTATAGTTTGTGCAGTTTATATTATACAACCTATATATCAGTTCGCGATTCGTTAGTGTAGATTCTCTACTTTTTGGTATACTTCTTGTATACGGAGGTTTTTCCTATCGTAAATAAAACTATTTACCTTAGTAACCACACTGAGTTCATATTTTATCAACATTTTTAAAAGTAAACATATCACATAAGCCGTAGATTGTGAACAATTGACCCTTTTTTTTGTTGGCATTTTCACACTAATAATGTAATTTAAACTTGAAATGGCATGTTAATAAACACATATTATGCATCTATTGATCCTATGGTATAAACATTATGTACGGATAGATTTGCTTTTTCTTTTGCGCGTGTATTTCAACTTGAGTCAAGGGTCCATTGGAAACAATTTTTCTATCTTCACATGGTAGGAGTAAGGATGCGTACACATTACTTTTTTCAGACCTCACTTATAAGACTACACCGGATATGATGTTGTTGTATATAATAATAGTTTTCTTTTAACAGATTTAAATTATATGCAATGATAATATAAAGAAAATTTGTATCTATATTGATAGTTTTAAATTTACTAGTAGTTGAAAAAAGATTTTTATTTCTTTCATAAACTCCGTATTGAGTTAATCAAATTATTTTACTTAGGAGAATATTGAATTCTTTTAGTACTTTAGCATCATTGGTTGTTCGATCAAGTAAAGGAATCTGAATGGAATTCATAACTGTCTCAATCTTATTTTTTTCGTTTTTCTTTTTATTGTCTGAATATTCAGGAGCTAAGACTATTCCAATGCCCCCTTTGCCATGCATAAACTAAATCAATGAGTTGAAAGTTAACAAAGACGAATATTATATATATCGAGAGAGAAGTAAACAAGTGTGTAGTACAAACTTACTAGCAAATGAAGGTTACAAACACAAAGAAAAATTTTGCACGAGATGATTTTTCGTGCATGAAAAATTCAAACATTTTTTTTTCAGTATTTTCAACATATCAAAAAAATATGAACACATTATCAGTTCATGAACGTAAAAAATCGGCTTGGGACACCGTGCACGGCGGTGGTGGTGGAGGTGGCGGTGGTGTTAGGTGGAGGGATCTCATCCGCCGCCAATGGATAGGGGGGTAAGCCCTAGGAGGTGGTGGGGACTTAAGACCCCTTCTCTTATGATTTGGTGGCTCAATACTTTCTATAGGTATTAAAATGAACATAATAAGCAAAGAAAAAACTATGATCTTCATTACTTTAAGTAAAAAAAAGAAGAAGAAGAAGAAGAAAATCTTGGCCTTCAAGGTAGCTTGAAGAAGTCGAATTCGACAGAACTCAGTAGATTTGGGTTGAATTTTATATGTGTATGAAATTTCTTGCTCCACTAAATCGAAAAAATGACTCACATTTCAAGCAGATAACTGAAGAGAAAGTTTTTTAATTTGATTTTTTAATAAGTGAAACAACATATATATAGAACAATGAGGGACTCAATTTCCACAAAAGGAGAAATTTCTAGGAAAATTTAAAATTGACATTAAGTATTGTTGACATATTGATGCATAAAGTTTGAAAATTTTCAGATTTTTTGTAGAAAAAAGTGTTCCAATGTGTGTTGAAAATTGAAAAAGGGACAAGAATTGCATTGCTTTCATGAGTAGGTGTAAAGATATTTATACAATTAAATTACTTAAAAAATAATTATATCAAAATTTTAATTATAAATATTATTTGATAAATTAAAAATAATAATTGACATGCTATTATGAGTTAAATTATATTAATAATATTATTTTTTCTTATATTATTAGTATATATAACTTAAATCTAATTTTAGTTTAGTTTCTTAAATTTATTGAGTTAGGGGGTAAATTCATGAATATTTTAGAAGAAAGAGATAAATATATATATTTATATACACATTTATCATTAGAACTATGGTTACATAATATGTATTTTTACTTTAATTTTTAACTATTTTAAGTTAATTTTACTGGTTTGACGCAAATACTTAGTGCAAGTGAATATTTATCGGTGTTTTTAAAATAAATTTGCAATTTTTTTTTTGTTTTTTCAATAATAATAATATTCGAATCAATATATATATATATATATATATATATATCGCTATCAAATAATTATTATCGATAAAAATTTTATTCATATCCAATATTTATATCAAAACATTCTAATTTACTAATTGTCAAAGTTGCCAACCTATTGCCTAATTGTCAACCAATTGTTTTTCCCCAATATTGTGACATGTGAAAGCAAAATATACTATGGTATCTCTGGCGTGGAACAAGGGAGTCCAATTGAATATCCAACATTGAAAAATTATACAAAAAAATCTTAAGAATCAAAATAATTCACAAAATTTTATTAAATTATTTTTTCAATAATCTATAACTTACCCGAAAGAGTGTATTTCACAATTATTAAAGTCGAGAGTCTACCAGAAACAGTCTCTCTACCTCTGAGGTAGTGGTAAGGTCTGCACATATTCTACCCTCCCCACCTCCCCAATTCCCACTTGGTGAGATTATACTGGATTGTTGTTGTTGTTGTTGTATGCTCGTAAGACTACTTCAACGAACTAATAGAAAAAAAATGAATTTCTTAATTCAAAACAAAATAGCTTAATTCGATCAAGCGGCAGGATTGCATCAGGTAGTCGATTTTAAGGGCATCATTTAACTTCAAACCACATATTTGCATCAATTAATCGATTTTTAGGGCATCATATAACTCCAAATTGCACGATGTCGCCTCCTCCATTTCCTACTTTTGTGAGCGAACTGAAGAACTTCAGACCACGAATCTGAAATACCATTTAAATTTCGGGCCCGATAATTAAAATTGAATATAAACTATCCTTGCTCATTTCAATTCATACTCAGGATTGAAAATTGATTTTGAAATGACTAAAATATAAATATTTCTTTTAAACTTTGATTATGTTTTAAATGATGGTCCTTCAAGCGACTATTTGTACGCTTCGTGGGCTCTTAGGATCTATAATTGGTTATGTATAGTTTCAGCCCAATAAAGTTACATATATGGTTTGGGCTACATTTGCTTTATGTATAGGCCCATTAGAATCTACTTATCCATTTTATAGGCCCATTAGACTGAAGTACTCTTTCAGTCTCAAATTATTTATCGTTTTTTTTATTTTACATGTCTTTTAAGAAATATTATTTAGAAGAGGATTTTGACTACTTTAACCTTATTTATATCTAAGCTATAGTCTCTCTCCATGAAATATTTATTCAATTTACATGTATCTCCGTTAATGAGTATGCAATTATCAAAATTACGTTGCGTATATCAACAAAAATGAGTAGAAAATCTAAATGACACCCAAAAATAAATTAATTATCAATTTTTTAAGTAATAACATCTTGAAAATATCAATTTTTTTGTAAGTAATAACATCTAATAATCAAGGACTTTGTAATCTTCAAGAAAAACTATACTAAGGATAAAATGGGAAAAAGTTAATTAATTTTGCCTTGAGTTTTTAAAACGACAAATAATTTAAGATAACTATAATATTTTTTTCTTTTAAAAAAAAGCGACAAGTAATGTGAGACAAAAGAAAGTAGAATATATCTAAGTGGTTTCGATAGGGTCAGTAACCTTAGCGGGCCCCACTTAGTATTTGTATCGAATTAACTAATTTAACCTTTAATCAATAAATAAATAATAATTTTATTTAAATACACATATTATGCATTTTTTTCTATGTTCTTCGTCAAAAAAATTCTCTTTTTATCCCTCAAACTCGATCTCTTTGATTAATAATAAATGAATCTCACAATCAATGCCCTTGATGGTCCCATCCCTCTTCCTGTGGCTCAAACAATCACATATTTGTTAATTTGGCGTATTTATTTAAATTTTTGTCATTGACAAAATTCTGATTTCATTATTTGAACCCACCGCTTAAAAAGTGAAATTGAGAGTGTATCTTCTTACTACACGATTCTCCATTTTCATACTTAGAACTTGAAACATTATTTAACAAGAAAAAGATTGAAACTCTGGACGGAATAATAATCAAATCCATTTCACTCGCTCAATCCTTCGCTCATGGTTGTATGATTAAGCCATCCAATTTAGTGTGTGAGCAGATTCATAGGTTCGATTCTTGCAAAATGTTTAACAAAATTGGAAAATTATTTACATACGATTCAGTATGACAAGAAAGAACTTTATCTCTTTGATTAAACGTAACGGAAACTATGACATATTACTATAATTCATATTTTTTTACTCTCATTGAAAAATTTCAAATTCAAATCTTAAAACTGAAAATGACTCTCGACGCAAAAAACTTTATTTCAATATCAGCAAGATCAACGAGTTTGGACTAGCGAATGATAAAACTAATTTAAACTCAATAAAAGAATCTCATCACATCCTTCTTGGTCCCACTCCTCTTCTTATGACCTAACAATTTCTGTATATAACAAAGCAAATTGCCTCCTCCATTGAAAAAGAATTTAGAATGTTTCAGATTCTCACCAAAACGACACACTATAAAGCATGAAACGGCAACCCCTTGACCACTCTCCAAATAGCAACCACCCATATATATAGGGGGGAAATTAGCGAATCAATCAATCTTCTTATACCAAGTCCATCCGCACCCTCAAAACTAAAACCCCATTTGTTCATCAGTATCAGTAGGTAAAAATTGTTGGTGAAAATTTGAAAAATTGAAAAAAATGGACCAAAATTTGTTAGATGATATTATAACTAGGCTTCTTGAAGTAAAGGGTAAACCAGGGAAGCAAGTGGTGCTGACGGAGGCTGAGATCAAGCAGTTGTGTTTGGTTTCTAAAGAGATTTTCTTGAGACAGCCTAATTTGTTGGAACTTGAAGCACCCATCAAGATTTGTGGTGAAGTCTTAATTTTTTTGGCTTGATTCTTGATTAATCGCTGTCTAGTTCGTTTTTTTTTTTCGAGCTGTTTTTGGGGTTTCGTTTTCTTTCTCTCCTGTAAAGTTGACTTTTTTTTAATGATGGGGTTTTTGTATTAGTTGCTAAGATTGATTGTTCTCTTTTGGTCTATGTTACATGGTGTGTATATGGATATCTGTCAACTGACGTTTTTATCTGGTACATGTAGTGTTTTCACGAAAAATTTAGTGTATTTTGAAAAATTTAGCAATGATATGAATTGAGCTTAAATGAAGTAGTGTGGATTCATACAGCCGAGCTCAACTAGTTTGGGACCGAGGCGGTGTTGTTGTTGAAACACGAAGCAAACCTATGTTACAGCGGTTTAATACGAGTAGGTCAAGTCTAATGAATATTCAGTAATATAACTTTACCTGTATTCTATAATCATGTTAAAATTTACTTATATTATATGTTTGTTGATCAATTTAGCCCTTGCTGTGCATTGAGCTGACAAACCTATCAGTTATTAATATTTGGTGCATAAGTGGCTTCCTTTGTGAGGTGTTTGAAGAGAGGTGTAAATAATGCTTTTAGAATCTCTTGGTTTCTAATTTGTTCACGAGTCTCGACTCTTGTCTTTTCCATTAGCTGGAGAAGATTGTATTCGTTTCTGATGTTTTGTATCGTTTCAACAATTCACCTGGCTTTTGTTAGGCTGATGAAGTCCGGTGCCACTGGATAGGCGTTTGTCAGATTATCTTGTTTCCTTGTGTTGTCATACTTACATTAAGTCTAGTGTTTGACTGGAGTCCTTGTATGCACGTGTTGAACAGGTGCAAGATATGGAGAGTCCCTACTTTGCCTTAAAGAGAGACTATTTAACATTGGAATGAAATGGGCTTGAATACGGCATATTTTATTTTTGAGAAAGAGAAGGCATAATGAATGATTCCGATAACCGTCCCTAATTTATTTGGATGTGAAGTATTTTGTAGTCAATATCTTGTATCATTTTGAATTATATATTGGGCACTGATTGCTTTTATAAGTGCATGATGTAAGAATGGAAGAATCCTTGTTATATTTTATTCAATGTGTTCATATCTTCAAGTTCATTTTGGATAACCTTGGACATTGGTTGGCTTTTACTGCCTCAATTTATCTATTCTTCATATTTTATTTGCGTATGTTTAACTGTCAAGTTGCTGAGAAATCTAGTTTTCTTCTCACTCTCTTCAGCTTGCCTCTTAAGCCTGTAGATTTCCCTACTCTGATGAGCTTGTGTGATGGTTATCTACATGAATATCCTTTGGCTGCTAGCATTTCTTTGTTTTGTTATACCTAGCTGGAGTCAATCAACTCAATCCCTTAGATAGATAATTCAACTAACTTCTTGGTATTTGATGTGTCATGAAGTCAGCTTCCATAATTAATGTAGTGTTTTCTGCACCTCTTTCTTTTTAGTTTGCTTCTTTATAGCTGTAAGTTATGCCATTAACTAAGCAGGTAGTGTTGTCATTTCTCTTGCAATAATTTGAGACTCATGATCTTCAATTGCGTCTTTACTCGTTGTGCCTACCACTCAACCTTGTATGATTCTTTATTAGGTCATGAGGGATGTAAGCAATTGAGTTTAGTTGGGACCAAATGCAAGTGGACTTATCGTCACTAGAATTCAATGATGCTTGCAATACCAAGATTAAGCAAAGCTCAAATGGGAAGTGCGGGTTTGGTTTAGTTTCAACTACCTAATCTCAACCTACAAAATTATTCTGCATAGTGGAGATGCATGTACCTTAAACATGCACATCTAAACACGGACTTTCATATATGTATGACTCAACTCTTGAGATTAGTGAGCTAGGTCATTCGAAGTTGAAGTCCAATCTTGAAGCTATATGAGTGAGTTTGACTTGCCAAAAAGATATTGAGCTACTTAAGCCTAGATGGAGTAGCTCACGAGACAATAGTCAACCTACACCTTTTCTCAGTTCTAGGCCCCGTTGCACAAATTGAGGTAAAATTATCAGGTTTGCAAGCTAATGCAGACAGGGATGTTCAATTTTCACTAATCTTTAATGTACTATTAGGATTGATATAAAGACACTTTGAATCTGTGGCTTGAAGGACGAGACATCTCTCGGTATTTGATTGGTTTCTATGCCAACTTGCTAGTTTTATTTGATTGAGCACCTATGATTTATGGTGCCTCTTATTTTCTTATTCATAGCTTGTACAAAACAATAGAAGAGTGAATTTTGATGATCTGTTCTGCCCAAAGAACAGAAGATTTGATTCTGGAGTCAAGTCCAATTAGTTACTGTCGATTTGTTTCAAAGCATGATGAGGCAAATTAGGATTGACCATTTCCAAAAATGGGCTGGTTTTATTGATCTGACATTGTACAAAACAAGACCCCTTAGCAAGTTACCAACTTTTTGGCGTATAGTAGAGATATAAGAAGCTGACTGAGCTGGCCCCTTCTGTCTGATGTCAATTAATGATATGTACGGTATTTACGTGCCAATTGTCGTGTGGAATAAACCTCAAAATATATCTTTAAAAATATCCATTATAAGTTCACAGATGAGGAAGCAGTTAGTTCATCAGCTTTTTCTATGACATTTCAAAACTTCATCTCAGGGAAAAAAGGGATGTTACTACGTTTGCATTTAGATTGAAGAGTCGGAATGTATGTATTTCATATGCAAATGTGGCATTTTAGGAACCTTTTTTATGCATTCGATGCGTAAAATATTTTGCTTCATGTGGTGCTTATTGTTTCTTTTCCCTTGTTAGCAGAAATGTTAATTCTTTTCTGACAAGTGCTTAAGTCAATCTTCTGACTAGGGAAAAAGCATGTTTTGGAATATGCAGAAAACTTGGTTGCTTAATGTCTTTTTGACGGTTTATGTTGACTTTTCAGGTGACATTCATGGTCAATATTCTGATCTTCTTCGGCTTTTTGAGTATGGTGGATTGCCTCCTCAAGCAAACTATTTATTTTTAGGGGATTATGTTGATCGTGGCAAGCAGAGTCTAGAGACTATATGTCTTCTACTTGCATACAAGATAAAATATCCGGAAAACTTTTTCTTGCTTCGGGGAAATCATGAATGTGCTTCCATAAACCGTATATATGGATTTTATGATGAATGTAAGAAAAGATTTAATGTTAGATTATGGAAAATCTTCACAGATTGCTTCAATTGTCTGCCAGTGGCTGCCTTGATAGATGAAAAGATTCTATGTATGCATGGAGGTCTCTCTCCTGATTTGAACCATTTAGACCAAATTAGAAATCTCCAGCGCCCAACTGATGTTCCAGATACTGGTTTGCTCTGTGATTTGCTTTGGTCTGATCCCAGTAAAGATGTCAAGGGGTGGGGTATGAATGACCGGGGAGTTTCATACACTTTTGGTGCAGACAAGGTGACAGAATTTCTTGAGAAGCATGATCTGGATCTTATTTGCCGTGCTCACCAGGTCTTAACTCACTGCTGTAAAATTTTCTTCACTGTGTAGGTGTACATAGGCTTATGATCAGTTGATCTGTGATCTTTTAGTTGATATATAGTCTAGGGGTGCCAATATTAACCCATGAAAACATGACCCATCCAACCCGTTCAAGTTAGCTTAGCCCAATTCATTTCAACCCATCTAAAAATTGGACTGATACATGGCGCAAATTGAATCATAGAAATCTTATCAAAATATTTTCAAAAAGACTTTTTTATTTTGATATGTATATATAGCCCTAATTTAAAAAATAGTATTATAAGGTCCTTAAAAAGTTTATAAGAACAAACAAAAAAAAGTAAAACTTAGTGAGAATTGGGGGGGTTGGGGGTAGGGTTATGACCGGCTTTTTCGCCCATTTTAGCCCAAGTAACTTTTGGACGGATTAATCCATTTTGACCCTCTAAATCTATTCCAACCCGCTCATTTGACACCCCTAATATAGTCAATGGTTGGAAAAGGTCAATCATGAGGTTCAAATGTTTATTCCACTGCTCTACTTCTGTTCTCTATCTAGCTGATTAAGGGAAATTCTATAAGTTGAATGGAAGGTTTCCTTGTTTTCATTCTTCGATTAAATCTCCTAATGCTTGAAACTTCTTACAGGTTGTGGAGGATGGTTATGAGTTTTTTGCTAATCGGCAACTTGTCACCGTATTTTCTGCACCGAATTATTGTGGAGAGTTTGACAATGCTGGTGCTATGATGAGCGTAGATGAGACACTAATGTGCTCCTTTCAAATATTAAAGCCCGCGGATAAGAAGTCCAAATTCAGTTTCGGAAGTACAGCTACTGCTAAACCTGGATCTCCCACCGGAATGAAGGTAAAGAAATTAATTGCTGTTAAATAGAAATGGAATGGTCTACCGCTTTTTGGTTCTGATGGAATTACAGTGACTTGGAGAAACATTATGCATTAAACAACTTTCCTTTCCAATACTTAAGTTTGCTACTACATATTTTTTTCAAATGGAAATGTTCTCACCATTTATTGGACTAGTTTTAATGTATTTGGTCATTGTCGATGGGCTTTAGGGAGGTTTTGCACAAGGATCTTATGTAAACATTATTAGATGATCAGTGGCTGAGCCAGGAATTCAAACAAGGGGATTCAAAAAAAAAGTTTCTTATGCCAAGGAGAATTAACAATATATCTATATGTTAAAAGAATCATTTTCACGCTATTTACATAGTATATTTTTCAACGAACCCCTCTGCCTCTGCCCCTGTAGCTGATTGATTTGGGAGGTCGTTCTTTCCTGTACACATGAGCTGCATGTTCAAAGAGACACTTTATGTGCCTCATGTGACATTATCTCCACTGTTTCAGCTATAGATTTCCTAGTCTGCCCGTAGGTATATTTTGTTATTACACTTGGCAGAAACTTTGTCCTGGTTTCTGCTATTGAGAAACATATGGTGATACTAAACTCTTAGTATGTTCCCTAGAAAAATAAAGTTCGGTAACAAAACACTCCTTAATAAAAAAAATTTTCCCAAATAAGAAGAGAATTCTCCTTAATATAAACTTTCCAACTCTGTAAGCCATCTATCTAGTGGGAAAATTCAGAAAAATCGAACTTGTACATTTATGTGTGATAGTTGGAGACAAATTGCCATCAATTTGTACGTATTCTAGACTTCCTAGCAGCTTTAACTTTCATTTATGCTGCTTCATGACACTGAACTAAGAAAAAAGATGCTTGATTTAACGTTGATGATATCCAGTTCTGGTAAGTACAAGTCCTTTGGCACTTGATACATTCAAATGATTGTCTAACTCTGTATGGTTGCAAAATGACTACACTATCTTTTAGCTTATATAAGTGTTCTCATGTTGGAGACATCTTTAGTTTTCTAAGCTCAGTGTAAGACCTAGTTAGTGGTCTATCCGAGGGCATTATAACATCTAGATTTCCCGCACCCATTTTTGCATTCAAGGGTGTGGCTTAATGGTCAATAAAATGGGTGAAAATCATGGGAAATCAGATTTTGAATCCTAACACAGACAAAAACACTATTTGGTAGGTAGAGTTGTTGGGTACCTATGCTGGTGAGAGGCAAACATGTACCCGATGGAATAATCAGTAAGTTGATCACGGACGACACCATTATCTCACACACACACGCAAAAAAAAAGTTCCTCATCCTTTTTTTTATCGGTAATTTCATTTGAAACATCAGTAAGATGATCTACTAACACTATTTCTCGTGAATGTGTTTTTAGTCTACTTTTCTGCTGTTGACATGCCTGGTGAAGTACATAAATATGTGTCTGTTTGCTAACTGATATGAGTATTTAAACAAGAGTGTTTAACGCTTGAAACTACGTGTTTACTGCAGTCTTTTCTTAATGCCAAAGTATGAGAACCAGCTTGACACGGGGATCAAGCAAGAAGTGTTAACGCTTGAAATTGATGTTTATTGCAGTCCTTTTTTAATTCCAAAGCATGAGAAGCAGCTTCACGTGAGGATTAAGCAAGAACTGTTGACGCGCTTGAAATTACTGTTTTCTGCAGTAAGTATGAGAGCCAAGCCAACTGCAGAAGTTGACACAGAAGTCTTGCTTTATAGAAGTGGATAGGTGAATTACCAAAACTTGTTGATCATTTTAACCATTGTGGGGATGTGTAAAAAAAGTATGAGAAAATGATGGAAAACCATACTTGGTCTTCTCTTTTTTTCTTTTTTGCTCAAATTCTTCTCTTTATTTTGTGCAACCAATCCATAGCACATGGTAATGGCTTCTCTCTTCTCTCTCTCTCTTACATTGAAGTGAGATGTCTTGACTTTACTTTTTTCTTTTTTCTCTTTCTATTTTTGGTTGATTTCTAGCCTGTCAAATGCATTTGATAAGTCCTTGCATTTTGATTGTTTGAACCTTGTATGATTGGCATAGAAGTGAAAACAAGAACAACTTGTTTCTTTTGGTTTTCACTCGGCGTTCGATATGTGTTTTGGAACTCAATTAATTCGAATTTATTCCGGAAAGTTTTACTTTGGGCTAAAACTTATGGATACTCCGTACTCGGTGCTCGAAGTCGAGACTTCTGATTAAGTTTTAGTTGGTTATAGATTTGCAAGTAAATTTGAGTTTTTGGAGTTGTGATTTTTGGAATTTGAGGTTGTGTATACCCATTATTCCATACCATAGGATAAACGATAGCTTATCAAAGCATAATATGTACCTTATCACACGTTGCTAGATTGAGACTGTCACCTAATTTATTTAGAGTAAGGAATAAATATCGATTTCTTTGACTAAATATATGTATTGTGTTAATAAGGATAAAAAAGACAGGACTAGTAGTCTGTTCATATGAATTTAAATAATTTTTTATTTTGAATTAGGTTTTGAGATTAAGTTAGATTTAAGATTCATTTCTTATCATGGTATTATAATCGGGATCATCTCTGTTTGGACTTTTAGTCCATGTTCTAGTGAGACGTAAGTGTGAGGGGAGTGTTAGAATGGGTTAGAGTTCTACATCGGTTTAGACTTATATGAACGTTAGAGAATCCTCTCTTCTTGAGCTAACGTTTGAAGTTGTTTAAATATCACGTCTTTACTGTTCCGAACTCGTGTCAAATGTATAGTTTAAATAAAAATATTTGATAGGGCTAAACTTTTCTGTTGATTTTGTATCTCTTCTATTTAAGAAAAATCTACTCTTTGATTTAGACAGTCACCAACACTATATGCAGTTACTTTTAATTTTAACAAATTCAGTGTAATTTCACAAGTAGAAAACTTTAACAAATTCAGTGTAATTTCACAAGTAGAATTTAAAAAGGATAAGACATACATAATTTTACTCCTCTTTTTATGGGGTAGAAAGGTTATTTCTGATTGACATTCAACAGCCCTCCTCCTTTATCCGAACTTTAAACCGCAACACGAACAAGCTCACGCAGTTGGAGTTAAAAGCATATGCTAATAATATACCCTTTCAAGAAGTGCATCTTATTCCAAACTCAAAAAACTCATTTCAAATTTCTGGGATATTTCACATAAACAAAGAAGAGATAAAGGATAGTAAACCAGATACGCTTTTATACATAATATACCCCTCTTTTTTTCATTTTTCACCCAGTCCGATACCTGCATTGTCACCCGATTAAATTCGGATTCATGCTGAAAATCTCACTTGGGGTAAATGCTCCTTAGTCCTTATCAAGGGCGACTCCACACCCAGGCTCGAATCCAAGACCTCTTGTTAAGAATGAAAGACTACTTAACATTCCACCACAATCATCAGACATCATACATATATATTCTATTAGTTGTATATAAAGGTCAAAATCTCTTCTTTCTTTATGTAAAGCAGAAAAACAGTAAAACAGATGTTCAAAACATACTTATACAATACTGATTCTAGACACAAAATATATATTCATATTGGATAAGCAGCATACTTTATAAATATGTGCTCTTTTAAACAAAACTCATAAATTTACCGTCTCAGATTCTTGATTCTCATCCACAAGGTAAAAATCACGCTTCTCGTTGTTCGTGTCTCACTTGGACCCTTAAATTTCAGTGGCGAATCCAGGAATTTCCTTACACTGAATAATTTTCCGGAGAAGGATGTTCAACTGGTCACCACACCTCTATTCCATTCACCAAAACATATATAAGGGTTGATTGGGTTGGTCTTATGTATGCACATCAAACTTTTCACACATGGTCTGGTAGTGTATATTGGATATAGTTAGAATAGAATAGTAATGTTACTTCAGGTTTGATCAACCATTGATATATATGGTCTCTCCTCCATGAATGACCCATGGATGCCCTACATTTAACAAACAAAAATTCAACATGTGATGAAAAAATAAAGGTACAGAGGATGACGTTGGACAAAAGGCGAAAACTAAAGAATACAAGTGTAACTTTATGCTTTAGCTCAATTTTTCTAATCCAATTCTAGTGCAACCAATACAATGGAGAAATTCCCGAGCAACAACTGGTGTACGATTCTAAACTACTTTTCTCCAATTAAGTACTAGTTGGAACTCACGACGTGCATGTTGTGCAGAGGCAGATTCAAGATTTGAACATTATGCTTTCAAGTTCAGAATTCTACCACAACTACCAATTCGATTTACTAGGTACAAATGAAATCTACTAGTCGTATTTTTATCTAGTGATTTTCATACATATACAGGGTCTTACGCAAAGTTGTTGGGTATGGATGAACCCGTAACTGATATTCTACATCCGCCCCTAATGCCACGCTCCTACCACTAGACTAAACGGGGGAAAACATAATACAATTCGCTCTTCATCCGCCTCTGACATTACCACTAGCCTAAAGGGGGAAGAAGGGGGGAGACATAAAACAATTCACTCTACATCCGCACCAGACGCTGCGGTCTGTGGGCCTCCGGTGCTCGACTTTGACTTGCTGACAATTCGGACACTATGTTATATAATCTGCCACATTCTTCTTCATAAGGTTCCACTAGTAGACCTCTATAAGGTCATGATATATCTCCATCACTTTAAATGAGTGTATCTCCCAATCTATGAGGAATTAGAGGGTGTGCTAACGCTATCTATCAAATTAAAGCTCTTTGAGTCTAGTTTTCAGAAAATCAAACCATTCATCAAACATAAACCAATTCATCAAAATCAGAGGACTTTGAGAGTGAGAGAAAACAACTTACTCAGGACTTGTTCAGCTGAAAATCTCCTGGAAACATCTTTACATATCATCTTTCTCAGTAAATCCTTTGCTTCAGTTGAAACTGATCTGAAAATTCTTGTTGGAAACCTCAAATTTCCCCTAAGAACAGCTTCAAATGTCTCAGTTGGAGTATCACCATAAAAAGGAGGAACACCAGAAAGCATAATATACAAAATAACACCAGCACTCCATATATCAACTTTCTCATTGTATTCTCTCCCTAATAACACCTCAGGAGCAACGTAGTAGGGCGTCCCTACCACCCCTTTCATCATTTTCCCCTCGCACCCCCATAAACCACTCTGCAGAGCCAAAATCAGCAAGCTTCAAATTGTCCTGTATTAAAGAATTCATCTTCAAAACTTAGTACAAGTTAAACTAGTAAAAATACTGCAATAAAATCTACGCCGCAATTTTAAGTAAGTTGAGATCGATTGTATCAATTCTTACTGGTCATGTCACTCCATTTAAGCTAGTCATAGTCCAAATCACAAAAAAGTTAGTTACCTAACACGAGAAGTTCTTTACGTTTTCTACTTCTATATAAATATCTGACAAAACCAAAAGGAGCTTTGCAAATATTGGACCTAAAGTAAGCATACTAACATGCTTAATCTTAACTAATTGTATTGCCCATATAGTGCTTTTCTTGTTATCACAGGATCATTACGGAGTTGTAAGGAATAATTTGAGAGAAAAATAAAACTCTATTACTCAAGAATAGAATTTACAAAGAGATTTTCAAACTCACAAAAAACTCTCAAAACTCACTCCACTCACTAGGAACTACTCTCTTAGAGATGTATTCACTCTTTGGTGGATGATATACAATGAAGATTAACCCTCCTTTTATAGAGGGTTGAGGTGGTATGAATGGAGGTGTGAAAGGGGAAACTTTCTTCTTCAACAATGGTGGCTTGGGTAGGTGTTGAATGAATAATTCAACAATGGTGGCTTGGGTAGGTGTTGAATGAATAATTCAATAATGGTGGGTAAAAAAGAAATTTCTAGATATGTGCTAGAAATCTTTCAATTCTCCCCCTCTAGCCATATCTGGAACAACCATCCCGGCTATGTCTCTGCACAGCTCCAATTTTTCTCGAGTAACCACCTTTGTCAACATATCTGCTGGATTCTCCTTCGTATGGATCTTTACTAGTCTCAACAGTTGTCGATCCATCACCTCGCGTATCCAATGATACCGAATATCAATGTGCTTTGTACGGGAATGGTACATGGAATTTTTGCTCAAATCTATAGCACTCTGACTGTCACAGTGTACCTTGTACTCTTTTTGCTTGATTTCAAATTCTTGGAGAAACCGCTTCAGCCACAACATTTCCTTTCCAGCTTCAGCTGCTGCAATATATTCTGCTTCTGTTGTAGATAAAGCAACACACTTCTCTAATCTTGACTGCCATGAAACAGCTCCTCCTGCAAAACTGTAGATGAATCCTGAAGTAGATTTGCTACTATCAATATCTCCTGCCATATCTGAATCTGTATAGCCTTCCAAAATTGGATAAACTCCCCCATAACAAAGACATATATTAGTTGTACCCTTACGGTATCTGAGAATCCACTTTACTGCCTCCCAATGCTCCTTCCCGGGATTAGAGAGAAAACGACTCACTGTACCCACTGCATGAGCAATATCTGGCCTTGTACACACCATTGCATACATTAAACTTCCAACTGCTGAAGAGTACGGTACTGATGACATTTCCCTGATCTCTTCCTTAGATGAGGGACATGAACTCTTGCTCAATTTAAAGTGATTGGCTAGTGGAATGCTGACTGGTTTAGCGTTGTTCATATTGAACCTTTCAAGCACACGTTCAATATACCTTTCCTGAGAAATCCATAATCTGCAGTTCTTCCTGTCTCTAGCTATTTGCATTCCCAATATCTGTTGAGCTGGTCCTAAGTCTTTCATGTCAAAAACTTTAGACAATTCTTTCTTCAGCTGGTAGATCTTTGTTGCATCCTTTCCCACGATTAGAATATCGTCTACGTATAGTAGAAGAGCAACAAAATTCCCGTCTGAAAATTTTTGAATGTAGACGCACTCATCTGTTACAGTTTTCTTGTACCCTTGACTTACCATACAAGAGTCAAACTTCTTGTACCACTGTCTTGGTGCCTGCTTCAGACCATACAAGCTTTTCTTTAGCTTGCATACGAGGTTATCACCTGAAACCTCAAAACCTTCTGGCTGCTCCATATAGATTTCTTCTTTCAAATCTCCATGAAAAAAAGCTGTCTTCACATCCATTTGTTCAAGCTCCAAGTTCATACTTGCGACCAATCCAAGTATAACTCTGATTGAAGTCATCTTGACTACTGGTGAAAAGATCTCATCAAAGTCGATTCCTTTCTTCTGTTGGAATCCTTTGACTACCAACCTTGCTTTGTATTTCACCACTTTTCCGCTACCATCTTTCTTTAGCTTGAACACCCATTTATTTTTCAGTGCCTTCTTCCCTTTTGGAAGTTTTACGATCTCATAAGTGTGATTTTTCTGTAGAGATTCCATTTCATCCTGCATTGCAAGCAGCCATTTTTCTTTTTCCTTATGAGATTGAAAACTCTCTGGTTCTCTATCTTCGATAAGCAGAAGATACTCGGATTCTATATATCTTCTGGATGGAATCCGACCTCGTTCAGATCTACGAACTTCTGGATTGACAATCTGAGGATATTCACCATCATCTGAGCCTTGTGATGGACCTGAAGCTTCTGGTGGAGGGGTTTGTGGCTCCCCCTGCTCAACACCCTCTTCTTCCTCTTCTTCTACTTCTGGTACTTCATCGTTATTTCTCACAAATGATTCTGTTACTACTTCTGGCATCTGAGCAGCAACATTTGACTTCTGAGACATTGTGGGTTTTTCAATGTCTTCTATTGTCTGGTTTTCATGGAACACCACGTCCCTACTTCTGATCACCTTTTTCTCCTTTGGATCCCATAATCTGTATCCAAATTCTTCATCTCCATAGCCAATGAAAATGCATGGAGTGGTCCTTGCATCGAGCTTTTGTCTGAGCTCCTTGGATACATGTGCATACGCTAAACATCCAAATACTCTCAAGTGTGAGTATGATGGATTCTTCCCAGACCACAGTTTCTCTGGAACTTCAAAATTCAGTGGTACTGATGGTGATCTGTTGATCAGGTAACAGGCGACTCTGACTGCTTCTCCCCAGAATGGCTTTGTCAGCTTAGCCATACTGATCATGCTTCGAACACGTTCCATGATTGTTCGGTTCATTCTTTCGGCTACACCATTGTGTTGAGGGGTGCGTGGGACCGTTTTTTCGTGTCGAATACCATATGTTTTGCAATACATGTCGAAGACCTTGGAAGAGTATTCGCCTCCATTGTCTGACCGTAGACACTTTAATTTCTTTCCTGTTTCATGCTCTACCATGACATGAAACAATTTGAAGTACTCGAACACCTGGTCCTTTGTCTTCAGGAAATACACCCATACCTTTCGAGAAGCATCATCAATGAATGTCAGAAAATATTTGTTTCCGCCGAGTGATTCAATCTCTAAGGGACCGCAAACATCAGAGTGTACTAGACTGAGCAACTTTGATCTTCTCGTTGAAGAGGATATGAACGAGACTCTATGTTGTTTACCAAATAGACAATGATTGCAAGGATCTAATGCAACATCTTTGTCAACATTGATAAGATTCTTATTTATTAGGGTAGACAACCCTTTCTCACTCATGTGGCCAAGTCTTTGGTGCCACAAATTCTGTGAAGCCTCCTTTTCTGCTACGTTGAGGCTATCTGTACATATCTTCACATGAGTCTTGTACAACGTGCCACAAATATGACCTCGAGCGACTGTCATAGCGCCTCTAGATAACTTCCATGTGCCTTTGCTGAAGTGATTATCATAGCCCTGTTTGTCAAGAGCTATACCTGAAAGTAAATTCAACCGAAGGTCAGGCACATGGCGGACATCCTTCAGAGTAATTCTACTCCCGGAACTTGTCTTTATTTGTACATCACCAATTCCTACAATCCCAGAGAAACTGGAATTTCCCATTTTCACAACTCCAAAGTCACCGGCTTTGTATGTTGTGAAGTATTCCTTATGAGGAGTTACGTGGTAAGATGCTGCAGTATCTACCACCCATTCCGTGTCCTCTTTTGACACGTGAAGACATGTCTCATAATGTGTTGAACAGAAAGCTACATCTCCAGGGATAGTAACTAGTGTTTCTCCACCCTTATTCTTCGATTGCGAATTGCTCTGGCCTTGCTCTTCTAGCCATTTATAACAATTCTTCTTCATATGACCCTCTATTCCACAATAATGGCACTTGAATGCTGGTTTTCTGCCATCTGTGGATCTACCCCTGCTCTTGCTCCTGCCTCTCCATTTGCCTCCACTACTCCTTCGTTGTTTCCCTTGTTGTCTCCCACGATTTTCTGTAATAAGGGCATGGGTCTGATCTGTGCCCATGTCCTTTCTCCTTGCCTCTTCATTGAACAGGGCATCTTTAACCATAGATATGGTAAGTTTTCCATCTGGGGCCGAGTTGCTGAGAGAAACCACCAGCGTTTCCCAACTGTCGGGGAGAGAACTGAGAAGTAGAAGTGCCTGAACTTCATCACCAAGCGGCATCTCTACACATGATAACTGGTTCACCAGGCTCTGGAACTCACTGGTATGCTCGGCAACTGAAATTCCACTTTTCAGCTTCATGTTGACTAAGCGTCTCATCAACAAAGCCTTATTCCGAGCGGTCTTGGCCTGGTACATATCCTCCAACTTCTTCCAGAGGGCATATGCGTCTGTCTCCTGTGCAACATGGTGGAAGACACTATGGTCAATCCATTGTCGGATTTGACCAATAGTTTTTCGGTTTAATTTCTTCCATTCCGACAACTTGTCGGGATTAGGATTTACACCTTTTATTTCTATAAGGTCGAACAAATCTTTACAACTGAGAAGATCTTCCATTCGAGGTTTCCACAGTGTGTAGTTGGTGGCAGTGAGCATAATCATGGCTCCGGAAGATGATGTTGACTCTTCTGTGGTCATTATCACCTTTCAGTGATTAATTCACCGAATTTGGGACTGAAATGTAATTTCTGAAAAATCTTGCAGAAATTACTGCAGTAGAGTACTGTAAATCGTCTTCCTCCTCAATTTCTTTTGGGAGCTCTTACGACTTCATACGACATCGGATTTTAGTTCCGAAAATATGTATGAACTCGTGTCGACGAGAGGAATGAAATGGTGTACTCAGAATTAAGTTTTGAGCACTTTTGAAAATCTCAAAAATTTTCAGCCTTACACAATTCTGATGAGCACTTCCGACGAGGCTCTGATACCACTTGTTATCACAGGATCATTACGGAGTTGTAAGGAATAATTTGAGAGAAAAATAAAACTCTATTACTCAAGAATAGAATTTACAAAGAGATTTTCAAACTCACAAAAAACTCTCAAAACTCACTCCACTCACTAGGAACTACTCTCTTAGAGATGTATTCACTCTTTGGTGGATGATATACAATGAAGATTAACCCTCCTTTTATAGAGGGTTGAGGTGGTATGAATGGAGGTGTGAAAGGGGAAACTTTCTTCTTCAACAATGGTGGCTTGGGTAGGTGTTGAATGAATAATTCAACAATGGTGGCTTGGGTAGGTGTTGAATGAATAATTCAATAATGGTGGGTAAAAAAGAAATTTCTAGATATGTGCTAGAAATCTTTCATTTCTAACCATTAAATCCTATAAATATTACATTCTGAACTCCTATATTCAAGGAATTCAGAAAAATCCATTTGCAGGTGGATCTTTTTTCCCTTTTTTTTTTCGAAAAATAAAATTCAAAATATTGTTTGGTTATACATTAGAATGATTTTTGTTGGTTAGTTTCTGAAGATGAGTTTTACACGTTTCAATGAAATTCACAAAACTTCCATCTTTTTCAAGTGAAACACATCTCCAAACTTATGTAAGTTGCTTGGTCTTTCCAAAAATATTGTCTTTCAAATACATCTCCAAACTTATTTGGTTGCTCGTTCTCTCCAAAAATGTTGTTACGAGATCCTCCAGAAATACACTATATTTGAAGTATCCGACAAGCACCCAACAACTATTTTTGAATAGTCCGAGCAACATAGGTCCAAACACAACTTCAACTTCCAAATGCCATTTTTCAACCTCAAAAAAAGCTTCTTTTTTTCTGAAGTTCCAACCAAATCTAGGTCCTGAGATCTTATTCAAAGAGAAAGATCTCAAATATCTGGAGTTTTTCTTTTTATATTATATGGATGATCCGATCCGCAAGGACCATGATTAGGACTGCCCTACTAAAAAAAATGGTTAAGAAAAGAAAAAAGAAAAAGAGAGTGTTTGTTTTATAACAAATAAAAACGAGTGAAGGGTCAAAAACACAAAGTATTCAATTTTTTAAAATTTTTTATTCAAATGATACTATCACCAAATGTTTATCAAAAACATATCTCAACTATCAATTTCTCACTTTTCCTACCTGAACTATCATCGAATGTTTATCAATAAAACATACATCAACTATCAATTTCACACTTTTCCTACGTGAACTATCACCAAATATTTATTAAAACATATTTCAACTATCAATTTCTCACTTTTCCTATCTGAACTATCAAAAAATATTTATCAAAACACACCTTAACTATCAATTTGTCACTTTTTCCACATGAAATATCATCATTCTCAAAAGAAAACAACTGATAGTTTAGCTGTGTTTCGATAAACGTTTAGTTTTTTCACGGATAATATAGTTGTGTTTCATACTTAAAAAGCCATGATACTTAAAAAATACACTACCTGAGAATCAAACAGGACGTTATCGGGTTTTATATCACGATGGGCCACCCCTAATTTATGACAATATCCGATTGCTGAAATCAATCGGGTCAAAATCACAGCAGCAGATTTCTCCGACAACGGCCCATTAGAAACCCTCTCGTAAAGATCGCCGCCGGAACAGAGCTCAGTAACTATATGAAGATAATTTTCATCTTCATAAACCTTATAGATTTGAAGAATGTTTGAATATCCGGTGAGGATCTGCAGAATTTTGGGCTCTTTATTGAGACACTCACGGTCAGTGGAATCAATGAGGAGGTTTTTCTGAATTGTTTTGCAGGCAAAAAATTCATCAGTTAATTTGGAGAAACAACTGTAGATTGTACCGAATTTGCCATTTCCAATTTGTTCACAGATTTGGATGTCAGTTTTTAAAGCTTCAAACATTGTTAATGGAGTTTTGAGAGAGAAATTTTGGTTGCTCTGGTTATGGAGTTTTTGAGTTTGAAGAGTGTACTATTTATAGGAGAAGGAGAAGAAGAGAAACTAGAATATAAGAGAGAATATTCCAAAACAGAGTAGGAGAGATTCACGAGCTCTATTTATACTTTAATTGCTTGATGCATATTTAACCTCGCTTATTTTTTTTAACTCTTCAAATTTGATTTAATTAAAAAAATTTAATTTCTTTTTTATTCATACTCTGACTCAAATTTATTTTATTTCTGAACATAAGAGGGATTTGTTTTTTCATTTGGGTTGGGTTTGGAGAAGGTAAAAAAATAAGTGAGGTAATTTTTTTAAATCACATGATATTTTAGAATTAAAAAATAAATTTTAGATTATTTGTTTTAAATTCAGTAAATATAAGTTTATTAATGGAAAGAACAAATATACGTATTATTTGTTAGATAATGGGTTACATATACATCACTTTTTTAATGAAGGTATATCTGCGCTAAATCGCAAAGTTTTAAGGAGTATATTTACCTCTTTTCACTTTTTCTTATGTGGTGACGGACGCAATCCGTTAAAAATTTCATCTGCATTCAATATTTATCGAATTGCAATAAATATATTGATAAAGCATGTGTAAATAATTTTCATAATTTATGGGGTTTTTATATTCATAAAGAAAAAATATAACTTAAGAATTTCAAATTGTATGTCCAAACAAAACTTTAAGTTCATATTTCAAATCATAATTTTATCTCGCATGACCAAACGGGTCCTAAGTCATGACAAAAGCGCAGCTCAAGGTTGTTCAAAGTACGTTAGCTATGAATTATTTAGTGATAAATTAATGATAAAATATCAAAACATATTGTTTGCTAGTAATTACTATCAAATATTTAACTACAGATTAGCGATTAATTTTATAATTAACTATTCTTATTCTTTTATGTGTGATAATTTGGATAAGTACAAAAGGAATACTATTATTGTGGAGGCAACAAATAGTATGAATTTTCACTTTCAAGAAAAAGCAAATGAAAAGACCACACTTGGTTTACAACCTTTAGAGTTTAAAAATATAATTATAAGCATAAAGGCAGAGCTAAATTTAAAAAATATATAATTATGAGTTTTAAAAATTTAATTACCTAAGTTATAACCATTTTATGAGTTTTATATTTAAATTATTGGATATTTATAAAACTTGTTTAAATTACTTGAAACTCATATTAAGATATCCATGAGGAGAATATGACATGTTACGTAAGTATCACGCTTTAAAAGCTCTTTTAAAGAATTTCAAAATAAACAATACATGTAATTATTTATTTTTTACTGAATAGGTTAAAACCCCTTTTAAACTATTACCATTTTGTGAGTTTCATACCTAAAGTATCGCGTGCTCACCGAATCCTTTGAACCGCAATGAATTGATTGTGCCAAGTAGACTTATTTCAAAGACTTTTTTTTTTATTTTCCACACGTCTCTCGGCAAGTTATCTTAAACATTTCACCGCATATTCAATCGGGGATATTTAATCTAAAGAAAGTAATAATCGAAAGGGGTAACAAGAACACTCACTATATTAAGTATAAAACTCGTAAAATAGTGACATTTTATAAATTCTTTAACTTATTCGCTTTTTTTTTTTAATAAAGTGATAATAACTATATGTTATTCATAACAAGTTATATTAAATATATATTGCTGCTAAATTTAAATCATGTATCCGTCTCTCTAATCGGACTGCAACTAAACCCATGCCATGTGGTTGGTTATTGGTATTGTCAAGTACCAACAGATTTTTCTACCAACACCAATAGCACAAAGTCTCATGTTGCATGCATGTCTCAAACCTAAGTTCATTTGTCTTTTCCTTTAAAAAAGAAAATCTGCTGACTGATTTTTTTAATCTTTTCGACGCAGGAGACATCTCTATTTTTTCTCCTGGGAATCGGCTATTCCTGACTCTATCATTATTATAGGGGTATGGGGTTCGAGATAAAGGTGTCCTATTAGTATAGGGTCGATTAAATTTAAATTCAAATTTACATCGAGAGTCCTATATCGAAGAGTTCTATTTATAATAAGGTCGTATTAAATTTAAATCTATATCAAGAAATCTTTCATTGGAGGTGAAATATTCTCTAACAAAATCAATTTTATATCAAAGCTCAAATCCCAACTTTTAATTAAAATATAAAAGGATATTTATCACTCCATGAGAATCGATTGAAGTGACCCAATTGTTTACCCCATTAAATTAGTAAAAAACATTTTCTTAATTCTTTCCTTAAATAAATCAAAAGATGTGAACTTCTTTTATAGTACTGCATGGTTTAGACATGTTGCTATAAAACAAATAAATAAAAGGTTCATATGTTCCTTTTAGGCATTAATATATAACCACACATTAAATTTGGTTTCGGCGGATATATAAACACTTTTATTTTGATATGTACATCTAGTCAATTTAACTTTTTTTTAACTTATAAAATGATCATCTAGACATCTTATGTGTCACGTCAACATTAGGTGCCCACGAGACACCATAGAGACGAGTTGAAATATTTAATTGTTAGTTGAGATGTCTAGATCGATGTACACGCTCTCAAAATTGGAGTGCCTAATTGCGAGCTGAGACCAAATTTAAATGAAGTATGCTTAAAGTTTTAGATGAAATGACCATACACTTCTAACGATGGTCGATGGATTCTGCTTATCTTGGATTCTGCATGAATTGACTAACCACTCCAAGAGCAATGATTAGATCTGGTCGGGTTACAGTCAGATAGGTAAGCTTTCCACTCTCTTTTTGTTCACTATATACATTTTGTTCTGGAGAAGTGTGTTTTGAGCATCTTTTTTACAGATATGAATCTTGAAACAATGAGATTTTGACCTTAATATATATATATATATGAAGGCATATCTGGTTTAATATCCTTTATCTCTTCTTTAATTATGTAAAAACTGAAATGTGTTTCTTGAGTTTGGAATATTAACAAGAATGATGGCACTCCTTGAAAGGGTATATTATTAGCATATGCTTTTAGAATTTAGCTTTCTAGATCTTTTTCTAGCACTATTTTTATTTTAGTGGATAGTTCGAATCAATTTTCATGCATCTTGATTATTTACGAAATATATGAAAGCTACTTTCCTCTTTTATTTTTTGTATTTTTTCTCTTTCCTTTTCTATTTGAATTTATTTATTATTATTTCCATTGAATTCCGTGTCTTATCTTATTAATAAGTTGGTATCGTTGTCATTCTGATTAAGAAAATATTTTTTCGAAAAATAAGGGATTTTTACTTATTTTTTAGTGTTTGGTATGTATATAAAAATTATTATTATACAATTTAGACAAATATTATAGGCTAAAGGGGCAATATACCTCTTAACTTTGTGATTTAGAGCGGATATACCCCTCGTTAAAAAAGTTGTGCCATTGAACAAATTATGCATATATACCCTCGTCGTCTAACAAATGGTGCATATTACCATTTTTTTTGTTAACAGACTGAATTTGAGAAAATTTAAAACTGATTTTTTAATTTTAAAATTGTCATATTACTTTAAAAAGTTACCTCACTCATTTTTTTACCCCCTCCAGACCCGACCCGATTAAAAATAATTCAAATCCACTTTTATTCAGATTCGTTCTAGACTCATTTTATGACTGAGTAAAAGAGAGATTGAGACATTTTTTTCATTTGGGTCAGGTCTAGAGGAGTAAAAAAAAATAAGCCAGGTAATTTTTTAATGCCACATGGCATTTTTGAAATTAAAAAATAAGGTTTAGAATTTTTTTTAATTCAGTACATATAGGTCAATTAACGAAAAGGGTAAATATGCACCATTTGTTAGACGGTGAGGGTATATATGCACCATTTGTTAAACAACAAGGGTATATATGCTCCACTTTTTTAACGAGGGGTATATTTACTCTAAAGCACAAAGTTAAGGGGTATATTTGTCCTTTTTCCTGATATTATGAGAAGTGGTGGTTGAAATGGTGGAGGTGTAGGGTTGTGGGGATAGGAGCTACCTGGGTTGGGAATGAAGATGAGATGTGCTGGAGGGTGGAGATGACACAATCAACGTGAAATGTTACTTGTAGAACTTTTTTTCGGTACTTCTTTGCTCATTTTAAGCAGCTTATTTTCCTAAAAAAATTATTTTTAAATTTTTTTTAACTAATCAAATATAAAAATATTTTCCTCCGGACCAAACATTCCCTAGTGTCCAAATTTTTTATATTCCAAATGTTAATAATAATGTTGAATGAAAACTTTAAAACCAGACATTTTATACTCATTTCCTTGGTTTAATCCATTCAAAAAGGTGGAATGTATAATATTTCATAAGGGTTCTTGATTACCCATCAATAATTGAGATCCAAGAAAGGGGAAAAAAAATCATAAATATTCACTTTTCAATCTTTATAATAAAAAAAAATAGCCACTATTATGCATTTTTAATATACAAAAAATAAAATCAAGATAATAATCGGGAATTTTCCTTGTACAATTTTAAACTCCAAAATAATGACGACTTTTGAAAGATAAAATTGAAAAATGACCGGTAGACGTTATTTCTATACAAAGAAGGATCAAATTTCATGTTTTGCTCTTATTCACTTGGATATAACAATAACAACATATGTAGTGTAATCCTCACAAAGTGAAATTCAAGGAGGATAAAGTGTATGCGGACTTTACCTTAGAGGTAGAGAGGTTGTTTCCGATAGTCCCTCGGTTCAAGAGTAAAAACAGTCCAAGCGGTTCAGAAAAAGAAATAATGAAAGTACAAGATCAACAGATAGCAACAAAAATAACATTTACTAACAAAGCAATACTACAACAACAAATATGATAGTTGAATGACAAGAAACAACAAATAGTAAGAGAGATCGAAAGGCGAGAAACTACAAGAGTAATACTACAATTACTAGTATGAACAAACAACAAGACAAAGCACTCCTACCTACTAACTTTCTACCTTAATATGTGTCCACAGCCTCCTACTAAGGTCATGTCCTATCTAATCACCTCTCTCCAATACTTCTTCGGTCTACCTCTACCTCTCCCTGAAACCATCTATAGCCAACCTCTCACACCTCCGCACTGGGGCATCCATGCATCTCCTCATCACATGCCCAAACTATCTCAATCTCGCTTTCTGCATCTTATACTCCACCAAAACCACTCCTGTCTTGTCCTGGATCTCCTCGTTTCTAATTCCATCTCTCCTAATATGCCCGCACATCCATCACAACATCCTCATCTCCGCCACATTCATCTTTTAAACACATGAGAGTTCTTGACTAGCAAACACTTTGCCTCATATAACATAATTGGTCTAACCTCCACTCTATAAAATTTACCTTTTAATTTTGATAGCACCTCCTTATCATCCGCTTGGACATAAAAAATCAAAATATTTAATCGTTGTTTTAATTCTTGTAGACAATCTTGTAAGGAAAAGGAAATATATGAGGATCTAAATCTGGCCTAAATAGGAATAGCATGAAAAAATCTTTTCAAGGCATTGTGAAGTTTAACACAAAGATGTCCATAGATCAAACTTATTTGTATTTCATCGTGCTATTAAGTTTTTCACTTGTGCACTAAACTTCCACTACGAGCAGAGTCACAAAAATAGGTTAAATCACATTGAAATCAATTATACATAAGCCTTGCATTTTCAGTCATGGGAGTTTTACTAGCCTGACACACCTAGACTATTTCGCCGAGTACACGCTACCTTGCACCAATACAGACATCTGATAACTTCACACACTAAAACTTAAATAGATGAAAAGAAATAACCAACATTATTTGTCTCTTCTGGGATTTGAACCTTAATCTTCTATTATTTTTACCCTCTTCGTTGACCCCTAGGTCACACCCTTGAACGTACATGTCCCCTTTTTTCTTAGTAAATTGCAAATAATGCTTCAGAACATGAATAGAACATCAGATATTCTCACGTTGATTAGATTTTGAAGAATCATATACAGACACTTTACAAAGAATTACACCTCAAAAACTAGCATATTCTACAGAATTAGTGTCAAAATGAATTTGCAAATGCAGGAGAAAAGAGCTTGAATTAGTTGTGGCTGAGACCTGAATATGCCACAATCAGCACAAGAAACATATACTCCTATTCCCGTGTATGTCTTTTTCTTCAAAGCCCCTCGTAAACGATCTTATCGATAGATGCTCCGCAGCATATGTCATGAAGGACGCCAAAACGAGGCCTCCTACGACCATCAAACCTAGCCTGTGGGCGAAAAATATACATGAGAGTTACTTGACTGCTAATTGGTCGACATAAACACAGTAAAAAACATAAAGTTCAAGATTTTCTAGTGCCAGATGAATGTGTACTGAAAAGTTGAAACGGATATGGTGGTTATCAACTAATTAGAGAGAACAAATCCAGTAAGAAGATGTGTTGCTCGGATCCTCCAAAAATTTCGCAGGTGTGTCAGGTTATCCAAAAGATATGCATTTTTGGAGGATCTGACACGGATGCAGCGATATTTTGAAGTATCCGAGCAATATAGGTGAGAAGTTAAGAATGCACTAGAAGGCCATCTCCTGTGAAGCCATTATGGTTGTAGAAAATAGTTCATAAATGACGTAGTGTTTCAAAGCCTCAATGCTTTGAGGGCTTCAATACCGTTAACATTAAGGGGTCGTTTGATAGTTGGTCAGAGTTATGCAGGGATAATTGATGAGGGAATTTATATATTATTTTTTGTAGGTATTAATTATGTAGAGTTTAGTTACTCATATTAGTTATTTTCTATCATGCATAAAATAATACATAGATTCTCTCATAACTTATACATGTATCAATTATTATACGGATTTCTAAATTATAAACCAAACATCATATTAATTTTATGCATGAATAACTTACATCCTAACCAGCTACCAACCAAATATGGTATTATTTATACAGAATTCAATATTCTACATATTTCACATCCAAATCAGCTACCAAACGACCCCTAAGGGATACGGATGCATAAAGTTTAATTAAAATGGTTACTACTGTAAACCATCTTTTAGGTCATATATGAATACTAAATTCAGGCTTATAACATAAGACAATTACTCAGTGAAACGATTCAAATTTGTTGACGAAACCATGACCCGAGGCATGTGAATGCTAAATTTCACTATATCATTCAGATGCAGCCATTAACACAGACACACACACACACACACAACACTATTGGATGACATGTAAATGACAGTGAATTGCTTAAAATGCAGAAAATATTATATCAGAAGTACCTCAGAAACAAAGCAGTGATTCCGAAAATACTAGGCAATGCAGGGGCTAAAATTGCGAGAAATGCCATCCCTAACCCATAGTAGCACGCAGCAATGTCACAACATGATTGCTGCCGCTGATGACCTACAACGCAAAAAAACGTCATGAACAATGAAAAACCGCACCTCAAATTTAGTAAAATGAAAAGTACTGATCTTATGCCGACCAACCTTTTCCAGATTCGTGGTCCAAAGATGCAGAATCAGCCCGAAATTGTCCAGCTCGATTTGCCACAACCTTTCCCCATTGATAAACAAAGTGCAGATAACTTCCAAACTGAAGGAGGAAAAGTGTAAACGTCCACTCGTACATCAGGAGGAGACCAGTCCACGGCATTACTTGGCGGGGGATAATTACAAGTGAAAGCCCAAGGGACACCAGAGCAGCAGCAAAACAGACGCACACAGATATCCCACCCAGAAAAGCAGGCACCTTCGGCTGCACACAATTTGTGGACTAGTTTCATTTTAATAGCATTTAAGGGCAAGCAATATAAGCTTATCATGAATTCAAAAACATTAGACAAAGGAGTAACAACTTTGCAACTAAAAGATGTTATGCTTGAAATATAACTGAAAGCCATTCTGCAAGATATGAGGCGGTTACTTTACAATCTCATACTGATTAGTGAAAGAGAAAGAGCAAAAATCAGAATGTCACAGTTGCAAAATCAATAGGAAGGAGCAGAGATACCTGCTGATCTGAAAGAATGGTGGATGAAGGAACAGAAGAATAAGCTAGGACACCTCCAGCTCTGATCTTGTAGTATAGTTGTCTAATGTGGTCAAATAACGATCGCGTCTGCAGACAGCAATCTTTTTACAATACGAAAGACACATAAAATGCTGACAACTATTAAAGTGATGAAATCGTTTTAAAATTGCTGACCTGTAAACATGACCGATAGTAAAAAAATGCCATCAGAAGTAATGGAAGCAGAAACAGAAATTTGACAAGAAGTTCATCTCTAGGATTTTTGCCCCCTCCAGTTCCAGGTAGAGATTCTTGAAGACGTACCCTAACATTCTGCAGATGAGCAAACATAAGGTCATACAGTTGTTAGAGACATTTAAACAAAATCCTCTCTCACACACTAACATAGAGCTTGCGAAGTCAGCTCCAAGATGGAAGCAGCAAAGTGCACAAAATGGGGTTTATGCTGGGTAGGGAGACCCTGTGGACCATGTTAGATGGGAAGTAAAATATAGGATCAGAAGTGACAAAATCAGCTCACAAAACAATGATCTGCCCAACACTTAGGTTTGGGTGGGTTAATGACCCGCTTATTTTATTGACTTAGCCCATTTGACCTGCTTCATTCAGCTCAATTTCTTAATTGGGCTGAATATGCAGCCCAAATTGACCAATGAGAAACTTTGTTTAAATATTTTTTAAAAGATATTTTTTTATTTGATAGGTTATATAACCATAATATAAGGAAAAGAGCTTTATTAGGCACTTAAAACAAATTATAAGAAAACACACAAAGAGTATCAAAACTTAGTAAGAATTGCGCGGGTAGTCCATTTTGACCCGCACAAATTCAACTCGCCCATTTGACACCCCTATATAGGATATATGTGGAGGGTGAAGACAACAATATGGAATGTAAAATGACTGCAGGCATTGACTAGAGTACAATGGAGAAGAAAAATACCTGCCATACGACAACAGGTTTTAACAGCCAAGATGTCCACCAATCCCATGGTTTAAGTGGTCCCAGTGTGTAATGAATAACTCGGAGTTCTTTCTCGTCTACCATCCACTACAAATATATTAAAGCAAAAAAATAATAAAAATAGAGTCAGAGCAAGGAAGGACAAACTAAAATGGATTTAAAGAAAATCAAGTTCTTGCAGCTAAGACATTTCTGTTCCAAACATATGTACTCTAAGTTTACCTTTTATATCAAAGATGAAATTTTCAAATTTATTTTCTCATGTACCTCTTACCAGTTCCTGCCATTCAAGACTTTCTTTTTACTCACTTCTATAACGCCATGTGTTTGTCACAAACATTTCTGTAAATGGCTATTGTTCAACTTTCTTTACTCTAGACCATATATTTCTTGGCATAGTTCTTTGTATATATAGTTATATGTATCATTAAGATTGCAGAATTGTTGATACTTGGTAGGCATGAAATAAGCACACAAAACTGCAGTAGCTTAGAATGATGAAGCATGATTGGTACATCATAATGTAGTCTCTTCAGGATAATTTTCCCATGCAACCACAATAAGCCCACGGAACAATGCAAAGTTGAAACACCACATGTTGCAAACAAAAAGTCCATTTCAAGTCATTGCTTCCCAGATCCGAATAATTATTCTCTCAACAATTTAATCCAAAAGACAAAGCACATAACACAACCCACCCCCTCCGCTACAAAATAAACCCAACAATAATAAAATAAAAGTAAAAAAGCCACACACACATAAAGCACACAACAGGCAAAAGAACTCCAAAAAACAAACCTTGTTAGCAAGCATGTAAAGGCCAACATCCGCATTGTAAAGAGTAGAAAGTCTCTCCATTTCAGGGACCTTTCTAGAATTTAGAACATCTGAAGGCTGATTTGGCTCATAAACACGCGCATTTGCAAACCCAACATAGTAGGAGTTCAGAAAACCTTGATCACCTGTCAGCAGGAAAAGAATGCATCCGGAGAAAGAGAAACATTTTTAACAATCATCGCTAATATAGGAATACTGTAATTGTTAGAACTACAGAATGAAAGGTAACGAGAGCAAAAGGTTGGACTGGGAGGAGATAATCTTAGAATTGAACAGTTAACAGAAATACCATACCTCCAGTGTAAGAAGGCAAAGTGGTCATCTTGCTCATCATATCCTTAAAAACCTCGTCTGATGGCTCAATCACCATTACTCCAGAATTTAGTCTCTCAGAATGTTTCAAATTTGCACAAAACTTCCCACATTTAAATAGATCTTGAATGCTCTTAACTACAATAGTATCAGCATCAAGATATACCACTGCCAAAAGAAAAGGAGAAATTCCAACATTTAGGACTAAAATTCAGAAAACGTATGCACCTCTACTTAACAAAAAGACGCATGAATTACCTTTCTTCCTTTGTGTCCAAACTTAAATTCAAGCGCTAAGATATAGAATTACCTTTCTTGTACTTGGTCATGTTAAATACTTTTAGCTTTGTGTAAACGCCCCAAAACCTCTTCGGCCTCACTTGATTTGGATTTGACAGTAAACTAATCTTTTCCACAATCCAACCATCAGCCTGTACAGAAAGAAACAAAGAAGAAATCCTTAAATAAGATTATTACGCCGCGTCTAGAAATGCCTTAGTGTCAAACACAAATTTAAAGATGGAACTCTAGAATAACTGAAAAGATTATCATGGGACTAATTAAGGCAACCTCAATGTAAAATAAAGCTACTACAACTGAACAGACTATAGGATTTGTTGAGAAAAGTTCAATTTTAGTCACTGGTATTGGTTATTTTGTCTCCTGTGCTGTTATTTTGTTGTTGGGTCTGTCTCTCTTAAAACCGAGGGTCTACCGGAAATAGCCTATCTACCTTTGAGGTAGTGGTAAGGTCTACGTAAAGGGAGGCCCCACTTGGTGGGATTTCACTGAGGGGTTGTTGTTGTTGTTGGTATTGATTTGCCTCTTTCCTTTTCTGATAAGGCCTTTTTAGCAGCAAATTAGAAAATCTGACATTGCATTTTTATGTACAGGCTCAAATCTATCTTCAAGATAAACCAAATTACTACACGTACCTATCAAACTCGAACTTTTTAAAGTGAAGCAGCAGAATAACACTTCAATTTAAGATCTTAGTCTTTACTGACAACACGAAATTATTATTAATAAATGAATCATCATTGTCTCAATTCCAAATTATCAGAGTCGAATATATGTATTATTCGTATGCATTCCGTCCTTTTTAGTAGCACATGCATACGTGTTTACAAGGGCAAACGTGATGTATAAGCAGTGGATTCGTCCAAACACTGCTCTCCACACCCAATTTATATATAAGTGACAATTCATTAGAATCAGTATATATTGAGAGAATCAAAGCATTGGTTCGAGAGAGTCCAACGGTCCACCAAGGCTTAAGCAGATGGAAAGAATTAACATTAAGTATCCCCTGTTGGGATTCCAACCTTGCTTCCCAAGGTTATTACCCAACTCTTTGATCAAGATGGTTAGAACTCCAAAACCACTTATCCTACATCCTAGGTACATCCCTATAGGTGAGCATGGTCCTTTTTTCTCTTATAGCATAGATGTCTGGTCTAACTCCCACGCACCTCGACTAGTCTACCGGATACCTTCCACTAGTAAGGATATGATTAACTTTGTCTACCAAGGCTTTGGCTGATGGGAATAATTAACACAGAGCAGTCTCTATCAAGATACCAACTTGCTTCTCAACTCTTCAATCACCTGGCCACCCTCTTGGGGGCTACGTGGTCCATGTTCATTTCAATGCAATATTTGATGGCATTCCACCTCCAGCCCACATTTTGTAATCCATATGTTTACTTAACCTTCGTAACCATGCAAACATAAATAATGTTTCTGCGCTTTTAGGTTTTATCGGCTCCTTTACAGTTTCTTAGATAGGAGAGAATGAAATGTATATGAGTTATATCATTTTTTGTAGTCAGTTGCATCCTCTGTATGATGATTGAATGGAAGTCCATTAACCTGGTAAAACAACATTTAACGTACTTTGGCAGCTCCTGGTGGAATACTAGTATGACAGATTCTCATCGGTGTCAAGCCACGTTTCGATACCCGCGAAAAAGAAAGGGGGCCTTTCGTACTCAACGAGGAAAGGACAATTATTCAGCGCACTAAAATCTAGTGGATCTCCGGAGCTTTCCTAGCCACTATAGTTTTCTTTTTTTATCTTCTTTGTCTGAAAATAGGTTTGATTTGCTTCACCTATGAGAATTTCTACCAATTCTTCTTTTATTCATCAAAGCTCACCCCAACCCTACCGCCAAAAAGCCGTCCGATAGTGCAGGAGTGCTCACATTTTTTTGCTTACTCTTTCACTTTCATTTCGAAATCCGGCTCGCTCCCGGCTACAGTTTGGACCTTTCGCCTGCTTAGAAGTGGATTCGAATCACTGACACAAGGATTTTCAAGGATTCATAATAATTACACTTCAGGGCAGAGCTAGATTATAGGAAGCGTGTTTGGTAGAACCTAATAATTTTGGTTTAAACCCTGCATTTATCTTGAGAAATTCATTTAATATGTATAAATTACTTAATTTAGAACTCACTAACCCAATATGACTAAAATCCCAAATCCGTAAGCTTCAAATCTTGGCTCTGCCTCTGCTACACTATCTTCACACTAGTTATCTACCTACTGCAACACTCCTCAATTATAAGGCTCGAAAACAATTATACAGCAACCAAAAATTTTGCATTCATCAAACTACAAAAATAGCATCCAAGGGTGTTTGCTAGTGGTTAATGAACGGATTAAGAAGTCTATGGTTCAATCCCATATGTCCAAGTTTCAGTGCACGAGTTACCTAACTGGGGTGGGACATAGCAGTTACCTAGTGGAATTAGTCAAAAAGTTAAGCTGGACCAAACACGAGGATTATCACAAAAAACATACACTATGCAAAAATAACCCAAATGAAAGTGAATGCTAAGTAAAAAAAATACATACTCTTAGGAGGTCGTTGGCATATTGAGAAACCCCATCAGAGACCAAAACAACCATATCTTTAGTAGACCCAGTATCCCTAATTGACTTTCCAAGAACTCTAACACCCAGCAAGAACTCATCGCCGTACAAAAGGGTCACATATGCTTCTTCAGTTGATTGAGATTTGAAAGCTCCGATGACCCAATTACATGATAGAAACATCAATAAGAAGATAAACCCATATCTAAAAACAATTTCTTTCATAGTAATCCTTCTCGAAAAACTCAAAAAATCAAAATTTCCAGCAGAATTTAGTTTGAGAAAAAGGACTTCTTTTGACAGGAAGAAAAGGAAAAAGGGATCTGGGGTTCGCTCGAAAATGGTACTATTAGAATAGTGATATATGAGATAAAATTCAAATTTAAAATTGAGAATTAGTATATTGTTGTTCTTGTTTCCTCCTGCTGGTCTTCGTTGTCATCTCCTTCGCTGTCTTTCTGGAAAGTGAAAATTTTCAAACTTCATCCAGTTGCTATTACGGTACGTGAGATAAAATAAAATAAAATAAAATAAAATTGTAAAAGGAAATAGTTAACCGTCAAAAACACACATAAAATATCACGATTTTTTAAATTTTATATTTAAATTAAAAGTATCAATTTTTTAATCATTAAATATTTATCGAAATACGTTTTAACTATTGAACAATGAACAATTGATAATGTATTGAGGAAGTAAAAGTGAACAAGTAATAATTGAGGTGTGTTTCAATATATATGTTTATTAGAAAAAAGAATATGTTCAAAAAGAAAAAAAATATATATGTGTGTGTGTGTGTGTTTATTAGGAAAAGGGGCATTTTTGATCCAAAAATAACAGTAGGGGCCTTTTTGAAACCAAACTATTAACAGTAGGGACATTATTGAACCAAAACATTAAAGGCAGGGACATCTTTGGACCAAACTATTAACGGAAGGCATTTTTGTTCAATTTCACATAGTTTAAGGGCATTCTTGACCTTTTTCCCGTTTTATATTTAAATTATCACTAAATATTTATCGAAATATAACTTAACTATCAGTTGTTCACTTTATTTACCTGAAACATTCAGATAGGAAAAATGAGAAATTGATAATGTATTTAGGAAGGAAAAGTGAACAAGTGATGATTGAGGCGTGTTCCAATAAATATTTGATGATGGTTCAAGTAAGAAACTCGCACACATAATAGTTCAGATATGAAACTCAGATGTGTTTTTCATCCTTCACTGAACATGAAAAAAAAAACATTTTTAGGCCTACTAAAATAATTTATTTAATCACTTTACCTAAAGATCTAGCCACTATCAACATGGCTTAGGTTGGGATAATTAAATCGTTCAGCTCTTATTCAGAGGTCTCAATTTTGGAGAATGAAATAGTATTATATTCTAAAAAGGTTCTACAATGTGTAAATTTGAAAAAAATTCAAAAATATATCATCTAACATAAATATTATGTCGCGTAATCATATTTTTAGTTTATATAATATTATACAACATATATTTGAGGGAAAACATTATACAATGTATCAATCTTGTATAAAAGTGAATAATAGTATATAAAAGATGTTTATTATACACAAATATGAGTTAAAGAGTGCAAATATTTCTCCTACTAAACATAAAGCTTAATTTTAATTTCCCAATTCGAATTTAATCAGGTCGCAATTTGGATAATGAGATAGCTAATTTTATTCGAACTCTATGTTATAACGAGGCTTGAATGTACGTAGTTATTCGAGCTCTAAACGTGTCATCATATTACTTTTTGTATATATATCTATTATCTGAAGATTCTTAATAAATTCTTACCGTCGTTAATTGATACTATTTTGTTTATTATTTTGCATGTCGTATATAGTTGAGCTCTAAGAGTGTCATCATATTACTTTTTGTGCATATATATTATCTGAAGATCCTTAACAAATTAATTAAAAAGTGATTTTTTTTTTATCATATCTGATATTTATATTGAAATCCGATTAAATTTAAATTTATACATTATAAAATCTATTTTTAAAATCATACTTTTAATATAATTTTTTTTTTCACAAGCTCGAACCCAAAATTCTTTTCCATCAAAGTATGCATGTAGTAACTTAAAAGTCATCTAATAATAAATACAACTTGCATCTTTTCAGCCACACACTTTCTTATATTATGCTTTCACCCAAGTATATGATAACTATGAATATATAATAATTAAAAGAAGAAATTATATTTTTTAATTGTCATTTAGACCCCACAACTTTAAATATATGGCACTTTAGATTTTAATATATATACAAGGTAGATATATCTTATTTTATAAAGTCAAAAATAATTGTTTTCACATGAAAAAAAAAATTCACTACTTCAGTGAAAATCTGTTTTCCATCATGCATTTTTTCATTGAATTGATTCGATGAAAAATGAGTGAAAAAATTATGTTTTGTAATATAATTTTTTTGATTTACGATGGAAAAGATCTTTATTTCTAATAGTGTATAGACACTATATTTTATTCACGAGCACATCTAAAATTTACGAGAAGCATTATGATTATCCAATAAAAATAAAATTTTAATTTTTTTGAATAAAAGATTTAATTTATCATAAGCAATCGAGCAAAAATAGTTTTTTTTTCATTTTCTATTCATTTAATATGTAAACTTAACCAAATAGAGTCAATATTAAAATTGAGTTGATTGTTTAAAAAAATAATCCTTAGTCTCTTATTTGATAAAATCGCAATCATTACATTCTAGTGAACTATATATATTTCTTAATTATATAATTTTAAGAATATATATATATATATATAGTGTATTTTGAATATACTGACTCTAAATCTTAAATTCAATTATTTTTATAATTAAAAGTAATTCAAGCATCAACACTAAAGTTCGAATATTATTGTTTAATTTAAGAAATAACTAAGAAACTTCTTGTTATAAAATAAGATGTAAGCCTATAAATATAGATTTAAAATTTAAAATTTATAAATTTTTATTTTAATCGTGTTAATATATAATATTAATTAAATTTATAATTAATATTTGTAGATATTAATTAATTATTTTTTTAATATATATATATATATATATATATATATTTGAATAAAAATTATTAAATTCTACAAGATAGTAAGTTTCTTTGTTTTTTTAAAATTATAATATCTTAATTAGCCTAAGTGATAGTTATTCACATCATGCGTAAAAAGGTTTTTAGAATGAAAATAGTCAAATATAAAAAGCATTAAAAAATAACCAAATTAATTATGACTCTTAAGATATTTAATTAAAAATTTATAAGTTGTAGACTTTTTCTTTTTTTTGGTACTTTCGTGCATGAATGTCAAGATTTTATTCTTTAAAAAGTGCTCTTATTATCTTGTCTCCCCACCTTTATTTATAAAAATAAAAATAAAAATAAAAAGTGCCACCAATGACATCACAAATAAGTGTACTAATTTTCAAATGAAATCTCATAAAAGTTTGCAATCTTTTTAGGCCACTTTTTATTTAATGATCAATTATTCAGATAAATTATAGAGTTTAAATTAAAGTTATTGCGCGATAGAATTCTTAATCAACATTATGGCTTCGTCTTGTTGATAGACATTTTTATTTGTTCAATTTCGACCTCTTGCGTTATTTGTTCAGTTTCGACCTCTTGCGTGATATTTTTCATCTACTTTATAAAGTTTCATTCAGATATTCTAACTCAAATAGAATAAATTAATATTTTAAATGCATGGTCGAACTTATGCGGCATTGATGTGCTTGCATTAGATAAAATATGTTGTATATAGAAGCAAAAAGGCTAGCAGAGACGACGTCAAGATTTAAAGTATGGATTTGGGATTTTAAATTCTCTCAAATTATTGAGTTATAAATTATTAATTTATACATATTCAATGAATTACTCTTCTTTTGAGCCGAGAATCTATCGGAAACAACATTATTATTCCAAAAGGTGTAAGGGTACGGTCTGCTTATATACTACCCTCCCAGATCTCACATGTGCGATTATACTGATATGATGTTATTGTTATACATAGTTAATGAATTTCTATTAAGCCCCACATCAGTAGAATGAGGGAATTATGCACTCCTTATATGAACTTGGATAATCCCCCCTTATAAGTTAGCCTTTGGAGTTGAGTTAGATCCAAGATCCATTTCTTTTTATGGTACTATCAGAGCCAGACTCATCCCAATTTATGATTTATCGATGCTAGATTTTCATATTAAATTGTTCAAGCACCAAATATCCAGTCATGAACATGAGGTGAGGTGTTAAACTTCACACATCAGTGGAGCGAAAAAAAATCCTGAACTCCTTATATGAACTTGAAAAATTTTTCCCTTCTAAAACTAATTTTTAAAATTAAATTTAACCTAAAATTTATTTCGTTATACTTTTTTTACAATAAATATAGAGTTTGAATCATCGATTTCAATCAAAGTTATCTTTTCATCCCAAAAAGTCTTTTAGGTAAGCTAGCTTTGTTGAAATTAAATGTAGTGTCGGCAAATAGTCCAGATTTGCACAATCTTGAAAATAGTTTTGTGTGTTTTTTTTTCTAATTTGGATCTACTTTTTCTATAGTTTATATAGTGCTTTACATGGGACATTTTTTACTATACAATCAAGTCAAAGATTGATAATTGTCCATTGACCTAAATCTTATTTTATCTCATTCAAAAAAAAAAAAAATTTTGAGGTCCTCATCTAAACTACTTATGTCAAGATTTAACCTACTTATATATATATATATATATATATATATATATATATATATATATGTATATATATATCATAATAATAGTGATAGTCGAGTATTTTATATTTTGAATTTAATGGCTAAATTAGATTTTTCATTAAGAAAATCAAAATATTACTTAAAAGATAAATACATAAAAAAAGTTAAAAGAAAAAAAGAAAAGAAAAAGAAGCGAGGTCAATTGGCACTTGTTGGGCAAGAGTGGCTTCAACTATTCCGCCGAGTATATGTTACCTTCCACGGAGGAACTCGGCTCACCAATGATGAAACATATGATAACAAACCACTTGTAATCTTTTTATTTTTACTGAGATTTAAACCTTATTCTGTCGTGGTTTTCATTCAACTTTCTTGATCGCAAGTCACACTCTTGAATGCACTACTTTTTGTCATGGAGTGTCATCTATCACCACTTCATCGAAAAAACTATTTAAAAATATATACTCATATGTGTGAGTAAACTGTGATACTATACTGACACTATTTTCATGAAATTTCATATTATAAAGCCACTTATAGCATATGAAAAAGGAGGTGCTCGAACAAACAATCAATAGCTTTTTGTGGATTTCATATATAAAAAGGAAATAATCATATGAAAATCTAGCAAAATCCTATTCAAATCAAAAGAAAAAGAAGTAAAAAAGAAAACACTTTTTTTCTTCTTTTCACCAAGAGGAAAAAGAACACTTGAATTGACATAACATGTTTGGACACTTTGTGGGCCGAGCCGCACATAAATTTTGACTAAAAGGGGACAATTTGCAGCCCAATGAAGCAACCAAGAAATTGTCCATAGCATGTGAGAAAATGTATTTAGCTCTTACATAATATGCACTAACAAATAGTGTAAAAATAAATTTACCAATTATGATAGGCTAATTAAGTAGTATTATCAATTTTATATTTTAAAAAAAATAATTTTATAAGTGTTCTGACAAATAAAAGAGTATATATTGCGAAGAACTGTCACTGATATGCTGCAGAAAGATGGGGATGACGTGAAGTTCGTTCCTCGTGGCTTTTATAGCTTGGATCACTCTTCGTCTAACCGTTTTGGCGGATTGCAAGCAGGTTGAGGGAGAAATATAGCTAGTTTCGATTGAGTTTCTATTATTGAAAAAATATTTTTACATACCATCTTTATAGAACTTATAACACATTTATCCAAACTTTTAGAATCTGATTATTTTTAAAAAATATTTTTTATTATTATAAATGCTTATCGAAAAGATATTTTTTGAGATTATCAGTGTCTCTTTGAATAATCAATTTAAAAAATACAAAGTTAAAAAACACTTTTCTAAGTAAAAGCTTCTTTTCCGAATTCTTCTGATACTATTCAAAATCACTTATTTCCCCCCTAAAAACTTAGCCGAATATTCTCTAACTCTCTAAGATATATTTCTTTTCTTAAGAAATAAATAATCAAATTTGGCTTCCAAAAAACTATATGTTAAACTCGATAAGGAAACTACTACTATCTTTCTCTATGTAATAATTAGTTTGAGAGAAAAATCCAATGCCAAATCTCTTAGTAATAAAAGGTCCCCAAATAAATAATTAATTAAAAAGAGACACCACTACTACTCTTACCATCTTTTCCACGTTTAAAAGTTTTTTGTATATCCTAATTATATATATAGTTGCCTTTTTTTTTTCTTCTTCCCCAATCCCCTCTTCATTTAGAAATTTTTTTGGCTAAAATGGTAAGAGCTCCATGTTGTGAGAAAATGGGGTTGAAAAAAGGGCCATGGACTCAAGAAGAAGATCAAATCTTGATATCTTTTATTCAAAAATATGGACATGAAAATTGGAGGGCACTTCCTAAACAAGCTGGTTAGTTTTCATATATATATAAAATATAATATGATTTGCTTCTTGTTTTTTTTTTTTGTTGATTTAATTTACTATAGTGTGTATAGTATACCAATTAAGTTATATATGTTTGAAATACATACCTATTTAAAGGATTTTCCGTCAGAAATTCCATATTTTTCGACGAAAACATATGTTAAAAATTCACGTTGGTAGTGAACATGATGAATCTATCTCTAAAAAAAAGATTCTCTTTAAGTGAATCAATCTATTTTTTTTTTGTATGTATTGAGTTTCATGAATCGATATTTCTTGATACGGTAAATTTATCACACATACAACTATACTCGACTCGTTGGAATTAATTAGAAATGGATTTCCTAAACATATATATACCATTGAAGAATTTATTTGTTGATTTTCTTTCTTGCACTCAATTTAATTTTTCTCATTAAGTAATTACTTCTTGATTGTTATGATCTTATAATCACTTTTTATTTTTTATGAAGAAAAAAAAGAGAATAATTTTAGGGTTTTGAACTTGCTTTTAGGTTTATTAAGGTGTGGAAAAAGTTGCAGATTAAGGTGGATAAATTACTTAAGGCCAGACATTAAGAGAGGAAACTTTAGTGAGGAAGAAGAACAAACCATCATTAAGCTACATCAACTTCTTGGAAATAGGTATGTATGCAAGATGCTTCCTCGCTTTTTATTGAAAAATTATACTGCATTAAATTATGAATAGAAAGTTGTACGATGTATATAAGTCGGATATTAATCTTTAACATATAAATCAAGTTATTTTGATCGATCATCCTTAACGAAATTTTTGATTTCACCACCGCCTTTATTATCACACTAATTCAACAACACATGACTTCATTTGAACTCGTTAATTCACTTGGACCTTACCTTGTTTCTTTGTAGTTTCTTGGTCATGCATGCAACTAAATACATAATTAACAGCACTATAATAATCCACGGGTTGAATCTGAGGAGGATAAAGTGTATTTGGATTTTATATCAATTTTCTGAGGATAAAAAGGTTCTTTCTGATAACCAATATATGTTGTGTGCGTGTGTGCATAAAACTAAAAATTGAGAAGACGGATTCAAAAGTTTAAGTTTATGAGTTCTGAATTCTAGAACATGACAATAATTTGGTTCGACACAAGTGAATTTCTTAATATAAATATAGAATCTTCGCCAAAATTACTCCTTTTTTATGATCTCTTAACTTCAATTGCAAATCCGCTTCCTACATGGCATATTACATGTTGATGCACTAAACATGACACAATTTTCTTATTTCATCTTCTTTTTCTTCAGATGGTCAGCAATTGCATCAAGGCTACCAGGAAGAACAGATAACGAAATCAAAAATTTCTGGCACACTCACTTGAAGAAAAGATTGGAATTAAAACAATACAATGATCTACCATCTACTACAACTACAACAACAAATACTTCACAAAAAATTGAGCACCACAAAATTTCTTCAAGTTATTATCAAGATTCTCATCCAAATATTGTTGCCTATCATCCAACATATTGTCATGATCAAGAAGATCTTGATCAAGAGAATAAGTCATCAAGTTCTCATGATCATGACACACAATCAAACAAGGAGGAGAGCATGCAATATTATTCAACAAATATTGGGCATGGAGACATGACTAGTTTCAACAATGACATGGTTTTTTGGTATAATGTCTTCATGAGTTCAGGAAACAACAACGTCTGATTATTGATCAGAGGCGAATTCAGGATCAAGAGTACTTAATAAATTCACGAAATAATTAAGCGTGATTTTGTTATGTATACATTTAAAATTTTCGTGTGATATATGTAGACATAGTTCGAGATAAGGCAAAAGTCTTAATGAGTCGGGATTCAGTTGAACTCACATAAATCACTTTAAATTTCTGCCTCTGAATTACTTAATTATGAGAGATGTATTTACCATAAGATGTGTGTTTATAATTACTCATCTAGTAATTTGAGATTGTTGGCATTACATATATTTAGTAGTATGTAATCAATTAGGTTGTGAATCTTAATAAAATTTGAAGAAAAAACACTTTTAGACTATATATTATATCGTATCACAAATCGTAACCAAAAAATACTAACTTTTTATAATCGGTGGAATTAATAATTTATAAATTAAGCCTATCGGTGAATATAAGTTAAGCTCCCATAAAACATTTTCTTGAAAACTCAAATTTAGGGTGTGTTCAGTTTGCACAAAAATATTTTTTAATTTTTCTCATTTTCTATTGTCAAAATTTTTGAAAAATATTTTCTTTAGGAAATTTTTTTTTAAAAAAAATTAGAAAAATGACTTCCCAATGGAAATAGGGAAAATAAGCTCCACAAGTGACATTCCACATTGATTGTGTTCTCATCACCATCCAACGCAACTCATCTTCACCCCACTCTGTATCACCCATACCCACTACGCACTACCCACACTCGTACCCTTGACCCCTCGTCTCCCATAGTATTTGTTTAGATTATAGACAAATGATTTTTAGGATTATTTTTTGATTATGTAATGAATACAATAAATAAATATAAATAAATAACTCACTTATTTATTTCAAAAATATTTTTCTTCGTACCGAACGCACTTTAGTTATTTGTATTATAAAATTGTGCAGTTGGAACCAACAAGTTCGCGTGGCCTAATGGATAAGGCGCTCGCCTCCGGAGCGGGAGATTGTGGGTTCGAGTCCCATCGTGAACGAATTTTTCCTTATTCTTTTTTGTCTTTAATCTTTTCTTTTCCTTAAGCCAATTCTTACTAAACAATAATAATAATAATTTTTCACTGGCAAATTTTCAAAAACACACTCAATGTATAACTCGAGTCTTATTTCTAGAGATTCTCGCACGAGCTCAAATATTATTATTACGAGTAATTTGAGTTTTGTTTCTAGATATTCTTGCACGAGCTAGCTCAATTATCATCCTTATGAGTAATTCAAGTCAATTACCATCCTAATGAGTAACTCGAGTCTTGTTTCTAGATATTCTTGCATGAGCTAGCTCAATTACCATTCTTACGAGTAACCTGAGTCTTGTTTCGAGATATTCTTGCACGAGCTAGCTCAATTACCATTCTTATGAGTAACCCGAGTCTTGCTTCTACATATTCTTGCACAAGCTAGCTCAATTACCATTTTTATGAGTAATCCAAGTCTTGTTTCTAGATATTCTTGCATGAGCTAGCTCAATTACCGTTCTTATGAGTAACTCGAGTCTTGAAATTGTTTCTAGATATTGTTGCACGGGCTAGCTCAATTACCATTCTTATGAGTAACCTGAGTCTTCTTTCTAGATATTCTTGCACGAGCTAGCTCAATTACCATTCTTATGAGTAATCTTGCTTCTAGATATTCTTGCACGAGCTAGCTCAATTACCGTTTTTATGAGTAATCCAAGTCTTGTTTTTAGATATTCTTGCACGAGCTAGGTCAATTACCGTTCTTATGAGTAACTCGAGTCTTGCAATTATTTCTAGATATTCTTGCACGAGCTAGCTCAATTACCATTCTTATAAGTAACCTGAGTCTTCTTTCTAGATATTCTTGCACGAGCTAGTTCAATTACCATTCTTATGAGTAATCCAAGTCTTGTTTCTAGATATTCTTGCACGAGCTAGCTCAATTATCATTTTTATGAGTAATTCAAGTCTTGTTTCTAGATATTCTTGTACGAGCTAGTTCAATTACCATTCTTATGAGTAACACGAGTCTTGCAATTGTTTCTAGATATTCTTGCACGAGTTAGCTCAATTACCATTCTTATGAGTAACTCGAGTCTTATTTCTAGAGATTCTTACGAGACCTCAATCACCATCCTTACGAGTAACTTCAGTATAGTTTTTAAATATTTTTACATGAGCTAGCCTAATTACCATCCTTACTAGTAACTCGGGTCTTGTAAATCAAGACTTCTACTAATTTCAGATGAAGATGTCATAATAAAAATAGTTATAGTTCTTTCCTTTGGCAAGTTAGATATTTTAAGTATTGAATCTTTTAATATTTTTTTGTTGTTTTCCTCATTATATTTGATTTTTTAAAATAAAATTTTTGATTCTGCCATTAAATACTAGACAAAAAATTAGACAAATTCCATTATTTGGACTTAAAAATTTGAGGATTAGAAGGTAGATATCATAACATTCAATTATAGTGGTGGAATCAAAACTTTTATTAAAAACATTCAAAATATATAAAAAAGTAAACATACAGAAAAATCAAGGGATTCAACGTTTATTATATGTACATTTTTAAAAAAAAATTAAACTCGTATATATTATATAATTTTTCGATGAACCTCTTTTTCGATATTGTAGCTCCATCTTTGTTCAACTGTTAATTAATATGAGCTTGCATTTGAATCAATTTTATTTATTGTATTGGGCCATAGTTGTCATACATGAAGAGTTATTGTGTGGGTGCCATTTCAACTTTCAGGCATGTGTTTGACCCTTTTTATGGATTGATTGACTATTGAGTGCAGACACGTAAATAAAATAATTATAAATAATTTAAGTGCATTTAAATTCAATTATAATCAGAAGCATTTTGATTTCATTTTTGATAAAATTATTGATTTTGAATATTGTAAAAAAGCTATAAAAAAATAGGCACACGATAATTTAGAGTAGAATGAACTCTAAGTTGAAATTCAATAGTCTAAGAAATTATCATTTGTGATCCACAACTATTTCTGTACTAGCTCCTCCATTTTGTAGACGGGTTGGGGTCGATTTTCTATCCCGATTAATAATATTTCACTGATTAGGCGAGGATAAAATTAAAATCTACAATCTTCAAGTCATGATCCCGATGAGTTGGCTATTTCTTCTACCCCGTATTCTCTTCTCTTTTTTCGTTGTGAAGTGAATACGGATTTAAACTACACAAAGAGGCGGATCGAAAATTTAGATGTGTTATAAACTCTATATAATTAAAAAGCTGACGAATCCTGAAATATATACTCCCCTTCTTCTCAAAATAAATATCGGTTTAGCAAAAGTAAAAAAAATTATCTCAGAATAAGTACAATATTAGAAATTCAATACAAAAAATAGTAATTATTTTCAATTATACCCTTATATTAACAACTATGTCTTCTTAATAGTGCAAAGTTCTCAAAAAACATCAAATAAATAGGGTTAATTTAGTACACTATATCTTTTTGCACGCGCGCGCACACACACGCATATATAAAATAGACAGAAAATAAGCTAAAATGACACTTATTTTGAGACAGAGGAGTATCTTATAATATAGTTGTACCTATTTGTAGCATATATACCCAGAGGCGGAGGTATGTATGATGTGTAGGTTCAATTGAACCCATAACTTTTGATGCGGGGTATAGACATGAACCCATAACTTTAAGATATAATTGGTTCAATCTAAAATCTTTAAAAGTTGAACCCATAAATTTTAAATTTTGGATACGCCGTTGTATATACCCCATATTCTTTAACATGGCGTAAGTCTCTGGGGTGTAGCTATGGAGAGAAAATTACGAGTTTGATAGATCTCAATAGATTTGGCAAAGAGATTTCGTATTTATATTAAGAACTTCACTTAATATATATAAATAATTTATGTAAGTTCAAAATTCTGACTTCATCTTTGATAAATCTTTTTAGAATATAAAAATTATAATATCCAAAATAAAATGAGTTAACTGCTATAACACGTAAAATTGAAAATTAAAAAAAAAAACAAAGAAAATCAAATAATTTGCCGACACTCGACAATTTTAATGAAAAGTAGGAGACAAAATAAATCTAAAACGAAATTACGTTTTTTTTCACTAAAAGGAACAAATGTTACTTCAATTATTTTTGGATTAATTTAGACTGTACTTTTTATTATTGTTTATCACGAAGTTTCCTAATGTTTAATTATATTTTAAAATAATTATTTTACCAATAATATATATAATGTCCTTTAGTATGACGTGTTTTAGATCGCAAAATTTAAATGATATTTTTTCATATTTTATAATATTTAAGTAGTTTAAAACTACAAGACTTTGAGAAAAATAATTATATTCCTAAACTTCATGCACCAATTGAATTAAAATAATATGTAACGAGATGGAAGGAGTACTAATTTAAAATTAAATATTTCTTCGTGCTTAATTAGAGTTCTCCGTTCAAATATAATCTCTAGAATGAATTCGCTTTCGATAGAAAACAGTTAACCCCGGAGTGAGAGTTTCTAGTAGATTAGTAGAAAAATTAACTTAAATAGCTGCTCACCCAACTGCTTAAAATATGTATAATATTTATATAATAGTGCATAATTAGTGCGTAATTTATACATATAATTAGAAAAAATAAATAGTGAATATGATCAACTAATTGTGAAGAGGATTCCTTTCTAGTCTGGAAATACAATTACAACTAGCCTTACTCTGAGGTATCGAGTTCGAACCTCGAGTAATACTAAGAAAAAAAAATCCTTATAAGAAACACTTCCTCTTGAATAAGTTTTATCGGATACAAATCTAAATTAATCAGATTAATTTTAATATAAATATCAAATACGGAATTTAAAAAATGATAGTACAAATACATGGACAGGCACAGAGTACTGCTTCCTCCAATCACTTCAATTTAATGCCCAATATTAAAGCTTTCCCTTTCTTGCAAAAATACCCTCTTTTCCCCAAAAGCCACTATTCTCAATCATTACCCCCTCTTCCTATTTTCACAAATTTTCTCTACTATATTCCAATCTCTCTCTCTCACACACACACAAATATGGCCAATGTCCCTTCTTCTTCTTCTTTCTTGTTGCCCCTTTTCTTTGAAAAGAAAATCTCATCAACATCATCTTTTAGGGTAATATCTTTAACTCTAAATTCGGCTCAACTCAACTCAGCTCGATTTTGATTTTGTTCTCTCTCTTACTTACTACACTCAACCTCTCTTTTCAAGATTTCTAGCACTAGTTCACAACAATTCTTGCATTAGCTCACTCCCCCCCGGCTCGGCTCAGTTCGGCTCGATTTTTTTTTCCTCTTACTTAACAAACTTGAGGCTCTTTCAACTTGATTTGATCCGGTTTGATTTTATTCTCTCTTTTACTTAACAAATTCAATTTCTTTCGAGATTTTAAGCATCTATTCAATCCAACTAATAAAATCGGTTCAGCTCAGCTCGGTACGCGCACAATAAATTCCCTCATTGTCCTTTTGCCATTTCCTCTTATTACTACCTCTACTAACCATATAACTATATCTAAAGTAATTACTATTCATTATTAACTTGCACCTAATTATAATTATAAAGTCATATATAATAACTTCACAAAACTGTTTTTTTCCTCCCTATTTCAAGAATCTATATTTTTCAGTTCACCTTTAAAAGGGGGGTTTCTTGATCTAATTTCATTTGTCTCTTCAAACCCCTAGAAGTGAAAAAGGGAGAAAAAAAGATGGATTTTGTCACAGCACAAGGGAATAATTTCTCTACATCTGGTAACAACACCATGGTTCAAGGTACAACCTTTCATGCCAACTGTACCACCATGATTGCATCCTCGATTCCTCCTCCGTTGAGTCGCTATGAGAATCAGAAACGTCGCGATTGGAACACTTTCTGCCAGTACTTGAGAAACCACCAACCCCCTCTTTCACTTCCTCAGTGCAGTGGTGCACATGTCTTGGAATTTCTCAGGTAGGCGATCGTCTCATTTAGAAGTTTATTTTATGAGTGTTATTTTGTAAGATGAAAGTGGTCATGTTTTCATGTTTGGTAGGAGAGAGAATTTTATTTTATTTTTTTTGGGGGGGGGGGGAGGGGAATCAAGTTTTTAAGATTGATGATGATGTTTAAGTGTGATATGAAATTAAGAGTTGAAATAATCGTGAAAGAATATAGAGTTATAATTTTGAATTTATGAATTCTGAATAAATTATTTATATATAATAAATTAAGTCAAAACTATTAGATTTTGTCAGATTCATAAACACAACTGATAACTCCGCACGTGATCTTGAAAGGAATATGATTTTCACTCAAAAAGTAAGGGAAAGACATCTTTCCCATTCTAGATGGAAAAAATGTTTTTTGTTCTTCGAAAAATACTTCTCGGGAGCAAAAAACTAGAAAGCTGACTTACTTTTCTAGAAAACGTTTTCGGTCACACTTTCATTCAATTTACTTTTTCAGAAAAGTGAGCTAGCGGAGTCATCTCTTTCCCTTCTGGACAGAAAAAAACTTTTTAATATTCTCGCAACCAAAAATAAAAAGTTAGACTTATTTTTCTGAATAACAGTTTCCCACGTCACCCTTTCATTTAATTTACTTTTCCCGAAAAGTGAGCGAAGTCATCTTTCCCCTTTCTGAATAGAAAAAAAAAATCTTTAATATTCTCGCAACCAAAAACTAAAAAAAATGACCTTTTTTCTAGAAAACATTTTCCGTCACACCTTGGTTCAATTTATTTTCTCGAAAAAATGAGCTAGTGAAGTCATCTTTCCTCCACGTGGACAAAAAAAACTTTCAATGTTCTCGTGACCGAAAACTGAAAGTTGACTTTCTTTTTCTTTTTTTTTTTGGATTCTTCTTCGTCACACATTTAAGGTGATAGACATCACAAATTTTTATGTATTTAATTATATCTTCAACAGATACCTGGACCAGTTTGGAAAGACCAAAATCCACAACCAAAATTGCCCATTTTTTGGCCTACTAAATCCTCCAGCACCTTGTCCTTGTCCATTAAGGCAAGCTTGGGGGAGTCTTGATGCACTAGTTGGTAGACTTAGGGCTGCATATGATGAAAATGGTGGGAAGCCAGAAATGAACCCTTTTGGGGCAAGAGCTGTTAGGCAATTTTTGAAAGAAGTGAGGGATTTTCAGTCCAAGTCAAGAGGGATTAGCTATGAGAAGAAGAGGAAGAGGCCATCATCATCAACAAATAACAATCAGGAAATAACAGTGGCGGCTGATGGTGGTGATTCTGGTACTGAAGGTGCAACTTTCTAGGAGTCATGGTGATCACCAGGAGATTCAGGCAACTAGGGAAAACAGCCTCTTGCAGAAGTGATATAGGAAAAGCTGCATATATAAGATTCCGTACTTTTTCAAATTTAGAGCGTATTGTGCGAATTTAGTGCGCTAAAATGTCCTTTTATTTTTATTGGATAATTGTTTTGTTGAAATTAAGCTATCAGAAAAAACTATAGTAGTTATATATACAGGAGAATGTGAAATTATATAGAACATGATTTTGCATGCATCCTTGACTATATATTATAAGGTTGTCTTAGTTTAATTAATTAGTAGAAAACCAACAATTGCCTTTGTTCTCCTTTGGTGTTTGTTAATTTCTATGTTTAAAGTTAATTATTATATGTGACATAGATAATCATGTACTATGGTTTATCTCTTTTGTGACTTAATGTTATGGAATTAATATTCAAGTAATTAGTTGAAAGATTAGTTGTAGTTATTTTTTAAATGATCTAGTCGTGATGGATATAATTAAAATTTTCAAATTTTAATACTGAAATTGCTAAAATTTGTAATTAATTGTGCGATAATTGTGTGATTTTTTAAAATCGCTACATAAATATAATGTAATATCTCACTCACGGAGGGAAGTTTATGAATAGCTAATATGTAAACTTTTTTTAAATTGTTGCTTTTGTTTTTTAAATAATTAATTTCACTTTTTATGGACAGTTAGTTGTAATTACTTTTTAAATGATCAATCGTGACAGATATAACTGAAATATTCAAATCTTTATTTTGAAGTTGCTAGAATTTGTAATTAGATTGTGTCATAATTGTGCGTTTTTATCCCATGACTCTATAAATATAATATAATATCTCACTCTCGGAATAAAGTTTATAGATAGCTAGTGTGTAAAAAATTTGTATAGCATATGTGTATCTCAATGTGTTGCAGCATATAACTTATTTTATTTTTCAAGTAATTAATTTCAGTTTTTCAGAACGGTTAGTTGTAGTTACTTTAATTGACCTATCGTGACATAACTAGAATTTTCAAATCTTTATTCTAAAGTACTAGAATTTATAACTAATTGTGCTATAATTGTGCGATTTTATTCAATTGCTATACAAATAAAATATAATATCTCACACTCTGAGGAATGTTTATGGATAGCTAGCGCGTAGTTTTTTTTTAAATATTATATGTGTATTCTAACTTGTTACAACAAGTAACTTATCTAAACCGATATATATATTATAAATTTTTATTTATTTAATCATGTCTTAGATGTGTTTTCAACAAATATTTGAACCATTTTGGGAAGACCAAAGTCCACAACTAAAATTGTCCATTAAGGGCTTGGAGGGAAGTTTATGAATAGCTAGTGTAAAAAGAATTTTTATAGTGAATATATATTTTAACTTGTCGCAATAGGTAATTTATTTTATATTTTAGATAATTAAGTTCACGTTTTATGAATGGTTATTAATTATAGTTATTTTTTAAATGATTTAATAATAACAGATATAACTAGGATTTACAGATCTTTATTCTGAAGTTATTAGAATTCAAACTAATTGTGCTGCAATTGTGTGCTTTTATCTAATCATTCCATATAAATACATTATAATATCTCACTCTCGGAGGAAAATTTATGAATAGCTAGTGTGCGAGGAATTTCTATAGTATGTATATATTTTAACTTGTCGTAATAGGTAATTCATCTTATATTTAGATAATTAAGTTCACTTTTTATGAATGGTTAAGTAGTTATAGTCATTTTTTAAATGATCTAGTCGTAACAGATATAATTAGGATTTGCATGAAGTTGTTAGAATTCGAACTAATTGTGCTGCAATCGTGCGCTTTTACCCAATCACTCCATATAAATACAATATAGTGCAAGGAATTTTTATAGTATATATGTATTTTAACTTGTCGTAATAGGTGATTATTTTATTTTTTAATTAATTAATTTCATTTTTTATGCATGGTTAATTAGTTATAATTATTTTTTAAATGATTCAGTTGTAACAGACATTACTAGGATTTGCAAATTTTTATTTTGAAGTTGTTGGAATTCGAACTAATTGTGTTGCAATTTTGCGCTTTTATCTAATCGCTTCATAAATACAATATAATATCTCACTCTCGCTGGAAAGTTTATGAATAGCTAGAGTAATTATAATTTTACTTTTTATGAACGGTTAATTAGTTGTAGTTACTTTTTAATGACTCATCCGTGACGAACATAGTTAGTATTTTCATATCTTTATTCTAATGTCACTAGAATTTGAACTAATTGTGCTACAATTAAGCATTTTTATCCTCATGCTACATAAACACAATATGATATATCATTCTTCGAGGGAAATTGAACCCGACGATCTCTTTATGGAAAAAGAGTAACTGCCTGAATAAACTAGTCTACGCTCAACCAATATACATTTTTTTCTATTAATTGTTCTTCAAGGCAAGATTAGATGTTCAAACTCTTCAAAAAGGAATTTGTGTCAAATTTTAAAATTTAATATAAATACAATAATATTTTTAGATAATTCGAGCAACACCGTAATCATAGCTGAACTTCATATTTGCATTGACTATAAGAATATAAGCAGATAGTGAGTGATAAATCCAATTTCAACTACTAACATAAGAAATCATAATATATTACGTGTATATATATATATATATATATATATATTTGTCCTTTCATTTCCAAATTAAATGCTAGTTAAATCTGGAAGACAAAATTTATATTTTAATTGGTAATTTAAAATTAAAAAATAGTAATAGTTATCACTTTTAATTAATTTTTTATCAAGTTTAGAGTCTATCAGAATCAGTCTTTTTATATTTTAGGTAAATATAAGGTTTGCGTATACCTACCTTCTCCAGAATCCACTTTATGCTATTAGATTTAATATGTTATTATTATTACAGTTATCACTACTAAAAAATCGACTGACTTTTCGTTGCAAATCAATCAAAATATTTTCATGATATATAACTCAAAAACCCCAGTAATTGCTTTAAAAGAATTCTTCCTCTATATATTTAGTGTCCACTAGCTTTATATATCTCCTTGTCTCATACATGATTCTATGCCACGGTAATGCGATGCAGTTATAAGTATTTCTTTATTTTTAATTATATTTTTAATTATAAATATTAATAGGGTTCGAATTTGAAATATGAAGTCGCGTTTGTTATAGACCACGCTTTATCCCATGGAGCTTCTGGATTTGTTTATAATGATCTAATTATATTTGGTCATTTTTCTTCCTTTCCGGTCATTCTCGATACAATCTTTAAATATGTTTTCAAAATTGTGCACGAGATTTTAATTTTATCTCACACGCAGAAGCGAATTTAGCAAGGGTTTAGGGGTGTCACGTGACACTGCTTCATCGAATTTTTTTACTAAATATATATGTATAAGTAAAAGGTAAAAGCACACAGAGAATATATTATATAAAGTGACATTCCTAAATACAAATGGTTCTGTAGCTAAACTGGTTAGGTGTATTCTTGGTTGGGAATGTGAGTTCTAATCTCCACAGTTTTTTTTTATTCTTTCTCATTTTAAAATGTGACACTGCTGATTAAAAATTTGTGTACGTCACTGCTCACACGGCTCTTAAATGATAAAAGTAAGAAGAACCCGTTTTATTTTTTTTAATTATCTTTCTCGCGTATATATAAGACCGAATTCATTTAATTTCTCTTGATTCTATATATTGATCGTTTTGATCCTAAAAGTAAACTTTTAAATGGAATTTCACATTATGTAGAGTACCGATGTGAGTTCGATTTAGGAGACACTAGTACAAATATCGAATTCCGAGTAAAAAAACAAAAAAATGCATGGAAAACACTATTGAACACTCTAGATTATTATTCTTAAGTATCTACTTAATTTAGAAAGTTGATTAATTTAACCCTTTATTAGCTATAGCTCCTCCCACCATCTCTTTAAACTATTAGGTTCTTTTATAGAGGGCAATTCTATTAGTGGATAACAGAAGAGCCTATGGAAAACATATAGTTAGGTATTAATTAACTTATAGTATAATTAATCAAACTAGATCTATTATTATTAAACTAAAAGACAAAAACACAATTATCTTGACTTGGGATTTAAATATTGTTAATATAGATCCTTTGAGATCTTATAAAGTTTTAGAATATGACAGCTTACAAATATCAATTATTTTACTACTCACATCTTGCTAATAATATGAGCTCAGACTTGTTGTGATGGTAAAGTTATTTTCATGTGATTTATATATTATTAATTTGAATCGTAAAAATAATTTATTATAAAAAAATTGTTCAAAAAATTAGGACTAATATCGACGGACAGAGTCGGTTTTTCGAGCGAAATTGATGTTAAAGCGACGCACTTATCATCGTCGGAATTTAGCTCGTCGGTATTGTGAAATCGAGGACAGAATTGGTTAAAATCGAGGGAAACCCGACCCAGTCCGTCGGTTTTAAGATTTTAAAAAAATCGAGGGACAGAGTAGGTTTGTCCATCGGTTTTCAAAAATATATATAAAAGTTGTAGCTGCTTGGGATCGAACCCAAGTATTTACTATGGCATTAGACAATTCTAACACTCGACTATACATGCTATCTAATGAAATGTTTTCTTCGTTTTTATTTATACTCTTCATTTTTTATTTAAAAAATAATAAAAAACCGAGGGACTCCCTCTGTTTTTTTTTTAAAAAAATAATAATTTATCAGATTTTTGCGTGAAAAAAATCAACGGACAACCTACCCTGTTCATTAATTTTTTTAACAAATAATTAAAAAATAAAAATAAAAACAAAAACAGTCGGACTGAATCAGTTTTCCCTCAGTTTTTTAGACCGACTCTGTCTGTTGATTTTTTTCTCCTCAATTTTGATAATATTTTTAGTAATGATCATTAATTCCTGTATTAGGATAGACTGTCTGTAATCTGTATCACATTTTTTGATATGTGATTCTTCTGCAAATTCTACTAATACAAAGATGCTTTGTGGATCGAATTATCAATTTTATTTTAATTATTCTAATTTATTTATAATCTCCTCGTAATGGAGATTGTCCTCTTGAAGATGAATATTTATAGCAATAAAATATGATGTGCTCCAATAATTATGTGGAAGACTCCATTAAAAAGACAAAAGAAAGAGGTGTCTTGTCAAAGAGTTTTAAATTTATGCATTTTATAGTATAAAAGTATTTATCAAAGAGTTTAGGTTTTATATATTTATGGTAATAAAAATTTATACAATAAATTTATTTAAAAGATAATTATAAATTAAATAAATATTCTTATATAATCACTAAGAGATAACTTAGGAAATATGGTAGTTAACATATTATTACAAGTGAAAATCCACTTGTAATGAAAAATATATATATTAAGAGCGTTTTATTTGGACGTGGCAAGCAAAAATTTCATATTGATAGTTAGTTGAAATGAAAATGAAGTTACATTATAAAATATAGTGAGCGTATTTTTGGGCGTGCGAGCAAAAATTTCACATTGATAGCTAGTTGAAATGAAAATGATGATATCTTTTAAGAAAAATCACATCACGTGTTAATAGTATATTTAAATCGAATTACCTCAACAACCGGGATAAGAGCCTACATATGGTTAAACGGGATGAATATGAACTATAATTATTGGTCAAGGTCTCTTGGAAAGCATGTATAAAAGAAAAGACTAGCCTCCTGGGCTTTGGTCGCTATAAGACTCTGATAATACAGGCACACAGTGAATTTCCACATAAACTAGTGAAAGAAATGTATCATGTGAAATTTAGTCGGAGCAATAATATAGAAAAACTTTAATTTTAGACATTTTGAAAAAGTTCTTATACTATGTGTCGGTAAGTGAACAACAAGTGCACGCATAACACATTGCTTCAGTTGGGCTAGTTCTATATGCTCTTTCTCTTTTCATCAATTTTTTTCTAGTTAAATATATATACTTACCACTTATGAGATATTTTGTGTGAGAATTTAACGATTAACCCGATAACCGAACCGATAATGATTAATAACCGATTAGCCAATACATTTAACAATTCTCTAAGATTTAGCATATTTATAAACCCGATAACTAATAAATAAAACTACTAACTTTCAAAATTGAATCGAACCGATGAATACCCAACCCCTAATTTTAACTTTTATAAAACTTTCCGACTACCTGGCTTTGCTGTCGGCAAAGATTAGATCCCGTAAATTCCGGGAGTAACGTGCTGTACTATGCTGACACGTACTCCTTGTGGTCCCCACAACTTGTCTAGTCTCCCACGTGTCAGCTTGCACTGCTTGTCGGCTCGTTCTTCCAGAGCTCAAAATCAACGGCTTCGCCTTCTGCCACTCTGACACGTGGATTCTTACAGACCGACTGATCCTCGTGATCCTTTTGTCCGTACAATTTACCCGCAATTTTTTCCATCTTTGGCTTTATCGTATGTTGCTATATAAGGGGGTACTAATAATTATAACACTTTATTTTTTTAATAATAATATTTTTGGTGTACTAATAAGTATAACACTTTATTTTTTTCAATAATAATATTTTTGGAATTTTGAGGTGGAAATATAATTTTGTATAATGAAAAACCATTGTTTTGTGTGGGGAAAATGTGGTCCACACCACTTTAATACATTTTGTTCTTCCCATATTTTTATACAAACGACAAAAAAAAACTCAGTGAAATTCAACGACGTGAGGTATGAAAATGATAGAATGTACGCAGATTATATCTCTATTAAGGTAGATAAACTGTTTTTGATAGGCCCTCTATTTTCACGTATTTCTATAAATAAATAAAAAAGATTTTAAAAAGACAATAGAAACTATTAGTACTCCCTCTGTTCCATTTTAATTGTTAGGATATGATTTGCACACCCATTAAGAAAAATTTTATAGGGATGATAATTTGACTAATATAACCCTATTTAATTTTTGAAAACATACAATAATAATTCTTTTCACATTTTAGAATGACTTTAAGTACTAAGGGTAGAATTGAAAAAACATGGTCAATTATCTCTTGAATTTTGAAACTAGCAAATATTTTAAAATAACTATTTTAAGTATAATTAGCAATTAAAATGGAACGAACGGAGTAATACTTTTAGTTTTATGATTGTTTTTGCAAGTGGGTGTTAAATAACATCCTAGAGATTAATGAATTTTTGTTTTTTGGGTATTTAATTTGTGTTCGCTTTTTTTAAAAGAAAGTTTTGCATGTGTATTGTTTAAATAACTTTAGACATATGATGTCTAACTTTAATTACAGTTTCTAATGTTTCGTACAATTTATATTCAGTTATTTTTATTCATATTTCATCCACATGTGATTGGGGATTAATTATTTATGCCGCGCTGCAGCTATTTTTATCAAACTTTAGTTATATAGCTGAAGTTCTTGAACTTCAGCCGGATATGTGCATAAATTTCGAATTGAAATGATTGAAGTCCAATCATTTTTAATCGAGCTTCAGGCAAAACTGACTGAACTTTAGCCATATATAACTTCAAACACTATGTCTAAAGTTTGATATTGTAAAACTTAACTTCGGATACTGTATGTCTGATGTGGTTATATTTTCAAAAATATTTTAAAAAGATGGATACAAGTTAAATGGCGGTGTTAAAACAAACTGTCCTGTGAAATTTTTACAATATTTACCCATCAATTAACCTATTTGGGCTTCTAGTTAATTCACTCTTTTAGGGTCATCTACTTGGGCTTCTACTTCAGTGAATGAAAATCGAACTTAAATCAAAAGCCTACCAAATACTACTAGATTTATCTCTCTCATTTCACAGTTAGTAATTGCAATGGAAAATCAATGAAAGCTCTCAAAGTCTACTACGAATATCATTGTTCAACTAATTCGGCCCACTTCTCAACCTACACTACCGGCCCATAAACATGGGCTTTTAGCCCACTTCTCAACCTACACTACCGGCCCATACATGTGAGCTTTTAGCCCGCTCTCAACTACACCGTATGATGCGACAACCTTTCTGAACTTATTATCGTATCGCCGATGCAAAGCGAATTTTAAAATTATTGTATCAATACATGAAGAAATTCATAAACTATCATCATGTTTGATAATTTTTTTAAACTCTTTGATAAATATAGTGTATAAATTTGTCTGATTAAGTAACTATCCCTAAAATAAATAAAAAAAATTACTTGATACGACAAATAAAACGTCCTATAATTATCTGAAATAGCAATAGCAAAAATACATAATATAGCATTAGATTGATGTTTTTATAGCAAATGCTCTCGAATACACTTATCAGTTGTGCAAATATGATTAGACAGAGATGTTGTATGTGCGTGAATATACTTATTAAGCACATGAATACAATATATTTTACTATTGTTATATGCGCAGATACAGTATGTTGTAAAAATATCATATACGCACAAATATACTTATTATGAGCATGAATACAATATATTTTGTTATTACAGGTGTAAATATAACATATTCCACCATGTAAAACAAGCTCCCTCTGACGAATTCAAAATACTTTTCTTACGTATTTTTGATAAACCGGTATTTATATATAAATGTAGAAGGATCTGTTTGAGATCTCTAAAGTATATAGTGGTTCGTAAAAAATTTTTTAATCATAATTTTCTACGTATCGAACGTGAAACTAGTGATTGATAGTAAAATGGGCATTTCACAATTAAGCAAGATTTTATTATTTTTCATAAATTTGGGCACAAATATTTAAGAAATTTTTATATGCTTATTTGTGGATTTCTCCTTTTTTATATATATATATTTTATTTCTAGATTTTTCTTCGAGAAGAATAGTTCTAGAACTCTCTACATTCTCCTCGAATCGTTCTTTTTCTTTATGAATGAACTCGTTATGAGAAAAATCAGTGCAAATTCTGTCCAAACAGGCCTTTAATTCATCGATCCGAAAATCTCCCGTCTCATCTCTGTCCATCGGTAATTGCTATGTCGACGGTGACTTCAACGCTGGCGGCAGCCGCTTACTCTTCGTCGCAATACAATAACTTGAACGGCACGTACTTTCCGACGCCGTTTCATCTCCAACAACAACCGTTGCAGCCCTACATTGGCCCTGCTCCTTCGCCAGTTGTTCCTCCCGTTGTTCCTCCTGACTATTCTTCTCTGGAAGCTATTCCCAACGTTTACTCTTTACCTCAGTATCAACAAGTAAGCATTTCAACTGTTTTTGTATAAGAATTGGTTCTCATATAACAAATTGGAGCTGTTGCTTGTTGATTTTTTTTTTCTCGTTAATAGTTACATTAATTTTTCTCTCTGTACATTTAAGCTGTGAAAAATATCTTTGATGGACTGACTTGGATTGAGATAGGGAGATAATTAACTCATTAGTAGCTCGTATGTGATGTAAAAACCTAAAGCTCTTGTTTGGTACAAGGAATAAGCAATAAATAATTTGATTAAGTTTTGGATGAGTTTATCCCATGTTTGATTGGGATAAAATCTCGGGATTAGTTATTTCGCTATTACAGTGTTATTATAACAATTTTAGGATAGCTAATTTCAGAATAATTTATTCCATGATAACTTGTTTCCCAATCAAACGACCCCCAAGTATTATTTCTTCTGTAATTGATTTTACTTAATAAGATATCTTGGTTGGTACATTTATCCATCATATGTTTACACATGAATTACGTGCATACACATGAAAGCATGCCTACTGTGTATATTATTAAATGTTTACACAAATTGGCAAGCTAATGGGAAAGAAAATCTTCATAAAAGTGTTTGGAGTAGAGCCTCTGTACATCTTTATGGATGTTGTTGCTTGCAATTTGTAATTTTTGAAGAAAAGAAGATTTCTTTGACAATGTCTCTAACATGCCTTGTCTATTGTGGACAGGCGCAGCAGTTATTTCAAAGAGTTGCACAGACAATCACGCCCGAGGCGATTCAGAGTGTGAAAGCTGCGCTTGCAAGCAGTGAGATTGAGCAAAAAGCTGAGGCCAAAAGGAAAGCTGTGCCTAGAAAGGCAGCTGGACAGACTTGGGAAGATCCTACTCTTGCAGACTGGCCGGAGAGTAAGCTCGCTTGCTCCATTTAATTTTTTCATCCAATTTGGTTTTGTGTCAAATAGTTGAATTCTATTTTGTAAATTTTGGTGCTCCGAGGTTGTTCCAGTTTGGTCTTTTTACGCAGTCCTGGATAGTTTAGGACATGAATTGAACTAAGTGCTGTAGAATACCTTGTTATGAAGGGTTCTGACAGTGCTTATAAGAATGTCAAAAGTAGTGATGTTCTGGGTAACCATGTAGTTGTAGGTCTGCTGCTTTAGGGAAGCGATTATGAGTGCTGAATAAGACACCGACAATGCTATTGTAGGGTCTGGAATTTAAGGAAGCAGTTACTAGTGGTGAATAAGTCACCTGTGCAATCATTTAGGGAAATGGAAATATGTTACATTTCATATTCTTATCCAATTTCCCTTGAAAAGAAGATATTTGGAGATTAGAAGCAACAGAATTTAGATTAATGGGAGATGCATATGACCAAAGATCATAGTTTAGCTAACTTGAAAGAATTGAGAATTAAATATATTTTACCACATATAGGAGTTGTTTGGAAAGCGTGCAGGGCCGTGGCTTGTGGGTGCTGTTAAAAACCAAGTAGGTGAAGTTGTTAAATAGAGCTGGCATAACACTTTACCTTCCCCTTCCAAAAGAGGTAGAATCTTTCATTTTGCTTCATGTGCTTGGCATTGGGTTGGGGGTTGGGGATTGAATCATATATTCGTGGAATAAGCAATCTGTATTTGCAAAAGGTTTTCGGTGGAGGGGAGGGGAGCTTTTCTTTTGAGGCGAGTGCATCAACCTAAGTAACACCCTAGTGGTTATCACCTTTATCCTCTGTTTCCCTTTTGGGCAGTGGCACCTGGAGGCTGGAGCTGGTTTGAAACAAATACCATAATGAATGCATAACTGCTAAATGGACAATTTGGAAGGTAGAAAAATAGATGGTCTGATATATGTGTTGAATTTGCTTGTGCTTGAGAAGATTTGGTTAGTTAATACACCTTGTTAGAATATTATGCTGTAGTCACTGATCCCCTCCCCCCCCCTCCCCCCCCCAAAAAAAAAAAAAAAAAAAAAAGAAAGAAAAGAGGATATGCTTTGGCGATCCATTTTCATAGATTATTGCCTTGCAAATGTTTTTGTCTGACTTCCTGTATGACTTCTTTAGCACTTTGTCTTGTGCCGTGTTACTTGACTATTGGCTTTTGCTGTAAGATGGTTGTTTAGTCAATTGAGTCAATTCTATTACAGATTTGACTAAGTTGATCATTGGGCTCATGCAGATGATTTTCGACTATTCTGTGGTAACCTTGGGAATGAGGTGAATGATGAAGTTCTATCAAAAGCATTTTCAAGATTTCCTTCCTTTAACATGGCCAGGGTAAGTTCTTTTAGAATCAATCATGTTTTCCTACTGTGATTTTTCTAATTGTTATACATGGACTTGTGCTCTTTCTTCGGATGGTCATGAAAGGGTGGATGTCTTCGTGTCCAATTTTTATTTACTTTCTTTTATAATATCTCAAGACATTCATGAGTATGGGAAGGGCTTTGATTTATTATAAAAAAGGAAAAAAGAATTTCAGAATGGTGTCGTGACATGGGAAAAGGTCATTGTTGGGCTCTTGGATGGAATCAAACTTGTATTCCTCACCTCAGCATGTAATATCGCGGTTCTCTCTTTTTCTGATTGTTGTGTAGACTGCATGTGTTCACAGTTGTCGTGCACATGTGAATGTGCACTAAACTGATGAATATTGCTAAGTACATTGATCTTGAGCCAGTAATAAGGTATCTTGAAATGAAATGCTGTCAGCTTTTGAATGTCTGAAATGGTGAGTTATGTAGGTTGGTGAGCATCCATGGGAGGAGGTTGTATTGACGGTGATCTATGTTGCGAAGACTCATCTATAATTATCAGATTCAAGTATAGTTATATGTCATGTTCAATTTCAATGAGGGTTCTTAACGATGTAATGATGACAGGTTGTGAGAGACAAGTGGACTGGTAAGACCAAGGGTTACGGATTTGTAAGTTTTTCCAACCCTTCAGACCTTGTCGTGGCACTTAAAGAAATGAATGGTAAGTGGTTTATACTTATTTATAAGGCATAGTGTCTTACTTTGCTAAGACTTTGCTTCTCCTACTAAAAGGGATTATTAGACATCTTTTGAAGATCACTGGACCGGTATGGTATTGGATGATCACCTTCTAATGGATCTGAAATTTTCCTCGTTATTCTGTTTGTTGATGCCTTATATGGGTCTCTCTCTCCCCCTTGTTTGATGTCATAAGGTCAAAAATTTGCCCTGATGGAGGTGTGTGTTATCTGCAAACCCCTCCCCTGATGCGAGAAGACTTGGTGGATGACCAGCACTGCAACAAGTAAGAGTGTGCTGTTGAAGTCAAATTAGGTTGAGGAAAATAAGGGGAACTTTAGTGAGAGTAGAAAAGCTTTTTTGTAAAATGGAGGCATTTGTTGTTGTTTTAGTTATTTAATGGGCATGATCGTTTTCTAGCAGACTTTCATGGCTCTAATTGCCAAGTGACAAGGTACACATTGTTCTGATTTCAGGGAAATATGTTGGAAATCGACCAGTTCAACTTCGGAAGAGTAAGTGGAAAGATAGGATTGACCATGAGGCTCTGGTAAAACAGAAGGTGAGCGTGCCTTTTTCCCTAATCAGCCTATCTACAATTTTTGCATAGCAAAGTTTGGCATCTACTGACCAGTTTCTTGTTGAATGTTGTGGCAGAATGCATCTCCAAAGAAGGCAAAGTCACCAAAGAAAAGCGTCTTGCACAAGTGAGTGTGAAATTTATTGAGATTAGCTTAATCGCATGATATTTTAGATGTATTCAAGTGGGCATATAAACAAGAGGGAGGATCCGCAGTCATTGAACGCCATTCCCCCGTATCAAGTTTGTTTTCTGCCCATTTTATGGTCATTTACATGTGGGGAAACTTCTTGCTTCTTGGTGGTTGTGGACTTAGGAAGCCTCATTGTTCATCCACCTTGTAATATCATATGTATGCTGTCAGTCTTAATTGGATGTATATACAATGTCAAGACTCACCTTTAGTGATTCATTTGTATCTATCCTATTTTAGAGGATATAGCCAGTCTGATGTAGCTAAAATGCACTCGTGTGTTTCCAAAAGAGAGACGCAGTCAACTACAAACATAAATGGGGGCTAAATGACAGACAAAAAAGCAACTCATTCCAGAAATTGAGACCAAACATGTGAGATCTAGTACTATTAACAATTAAATTGAATAGAAACAACTGGTATCAACAACTAATATATAGTACTCTCAAGTATTGATCCGACTCCTTGGTTTATTCATTAAACACACCTGGTACAGAACTGCAGCGTGGTAATAACACTCTAGAATTTCAACAGCATCTCATCAACCACATAACCTGAGATGGATATTAAGTTTTTGCTTATATTTATATTACATGTGCAGCCACTCCAGAAAAGGGTTGTAAATCCTTTTAGATACAGTTAATCACCAGAAAGCACCCTCATTTGAAAGAAGTAAAAAAGTTGATCGTGTCCTTGAGAGCGTCGATGAATCTGTCAACATCATCTTTAGTGTTGTAAAAATGAAGGCTAGCCCGTGCGCTCGAACTGATTCCTAAATACCGATGAAGAGGTTGAGCACAGTGATGACCTGATCTGATAGCTACACCGTGCTGCAGAAAACACTGCTATTAATAAATATTTTCTCCATTTAGTTGCTCTCTCAAACTGAAAGTACGTAGCGCACATGCACGCATTCAGTGTAATCCCACAAATAAGATCTGGAGAGGAGGATAGAATGTATGCTGCTCTTACCCCTACCTTTGTAAGATATAGAGGTTGTTTCCCGTGTAGGAATAATATAGACATGCATTTGTTTTTTCAGATCCTGCCCTCATTTTTGTAAGAGTAAAATCGCAGCTATGCAAGAGCTAGAATGAAGTTTTGTTACCCATACCTGTTGGTCAAGGAAAGTTGCGATATCTGTCGGGTGAACATCTTTAACATTGAAAGAACAAAGAGGCGCTCGCTTAACAGTTCGTGAAGGTGCAGGGCCGTAAATACGAACATCAGATACAGAAGAGAGGCGATCATACAGATAACTACTCAGCTCCATCTGAGGAAGGATATGAAAATGGGAAGAGACATTATATCACCAAAAACACTCTTTATCAGAATGCATATTATGCAACTTTACCTTGCATTGCATTTTCCTTTTGCCACAAATTTGAGATGAATTTAAATATCGTAAAAAGTCAAAGGTAAAGAAATATATACATTGATAATTGATTCAGTTCAACTAAGTCCTTGATGATTCTAAAGATGAGCACTAATCTTACATTAAGCGGCAATGGCCATATCCCAAATGGAGTTAAATGATGTGAGCAAACCAGCAAAAGGCAGTGAAGAATAGAGGTAGTCACATGTATACAGTTGCAAATTACACTGAAAAGGTGGAAGGTGCTAACTCAATGGTACAGAACTTCCAATATGACGCCCAAATAAAGGCTTCGACTGTTCATGGAGATAAAATATCTGTCCTTAGTAGCAAATATTGAGAGCCCAAAGGCCAGTTCTCATGTCTTCTTTGAAGCCAGAACTTAAAAATAAAAAAATTGGAGAACGGTAAACAAAATCCAACCACTACTTTGGATCTCTTTAGTATAATGCAAAGGTGTGGTGCTTTTGTTTGCCTCATTCGACTTTAGACGCTACCTCTTTTTCTTTTTTGGGGATAGGCAAATTAGGTGCTACCATACAGAAGAAGCAAATTAGGAAAATGGAAATGTGAGCAGATACATGATTTCAGACAGAGTGCAAAAGTATGTCTCTTTCATGAAATGAGGTTAAGAGATAAAAACTCACCTCATAATCATGAATCTGTTGCATGCCTATTTCACACAGATAATCGATTGCAGCTCCAAGCCCAATTGCTTCTCCAATAGCGGGAGTCCCAGCCTCAAATCTGATATCAATTACAAAAGGGGTGGAAGATGGAATTTAGAAGAGCACTTTGATTTAAAGTTACTCCTAGCTGATTGAGCTTTAGCAAAAGCACTGAAGTTCGAGGTCTATGTATTATTTCCAGATCCATTATAAAGTTAAAAGACAATATAGACATACTTAAGATGAGAAGAGGTAATGCAAAGTCATCGGCATAGAGCCTTTGATTATCAATGTCTTGTATAGAACATAAAACATACCCCTCGAAACCAAAAGGGAAGAAATTATGACATACAAGCATCTTATAACGCTCAGAAATGATGAGGAGGAGGACGAATATCTCTGAGAAGTGAGTTGCGCATAAATCTAAATCACAGAATGAAAAAGTAACATTTTCCCCAACGGCCAACTGTACTAAGAACCAACGAAGGGAAGATGAAGTTTCTTAGTTGATCCATCTTGACAATGGAGGCAACAAGTGCTATTATATTTAGCGGACGGTACTTTATTCAATATAAGTGGAGCAATAAAAAGGATAACACAGCTTGAGGTTAGATGCAATGGTATTAATATCTGGGGATGATGAAAATGGACAGGTAGAGAAACTAAAATTATAACTGAATAAGATTTCAGGATCATGGTTCAAGGCAGGCATTGGATGCAGTTCAGCTTGAATGGCCAAAAGAACAGCTAACCAGTTGTCAAAGTTCTGCCAGAAAATTATAATAGGAACACAGGAAAAATAAACAAACCTAGAAGGAGGTTCAGCATAAGTGGAATGATCCAAATACACATCAGCTATCATTTCGCCACCACCTGTAATTCAAGTGACAGGAACACAACTTAAGAAACGGCTTAACTGAAACCACATCTAACTAATATTTTTTCCTTTTTTTGGTAAGTAATCTAAGATAAAACCATAGTCAAATATGTTAATCATTCTACAGATGGCATGAGATTTATCAAGTACAAGAACTCCGAGCTGAAGAAGCAAAATGTCAATAAAAGATGCTTGGCTTTGGTGTCCTTTTTTGAGAATCAAAGTTATGGAAAAGTTACATACCAAGGAAAGGAGGCATGCCAGAAAGGATCTCGCTCTTGCCATACAAGAATCCAACGCCTGTAGGCCCACACATCTGAAGCATGTTTATCCTCAATTTCAAATCTCAATGGAGAACCACTTATATAATACATGGCATCATCCTCACCTTATGGGAGGAACCAACAAGAAAATCAGCATCTAGATTCTTAACATCGACCACCATGTGTGGGACACTTTGACAAGCATCTACAAGCACTTTTGCTCCAACATCATGTGCCCAACTTATGACTTCATCCATTGGAAGAACAGAAGCTGCATATAAAATGGTGGTAGCAATAATAAGAGAACAATGGACAAGAAACAGATAATAGAAATATGGGAAAGCAAATACACAAAGAGAAAGTGTATTCTGATTTGTTTTTCAAATAACAATGAGCAGATAGAAACTTAAGCCACAGGATATCCAGAGTTGACCTCACAAATAATTTCTAAAACATGCACCAAAAACAGTGACTGTTATCCACTAGGTTACACTGTCTAGAGAGTAATAAGTTTAGACATTAAGATCACATTAGTTTATATTAGGGAATGCATATATAAGTTCGACTCATCAGAACCTATGATTCTGAAACAAAGCTCATCGCGAATTGCAAGAATTAAACCCGGATTAAAGATCCATGAGATAGCATTCCCTCGTACAGAGAATAGCATCTGATTGGAAGATAGGAATTTGAGAGATCACTAAGACAGAAAATATGCTCGGGCAGATGATCTCCACCCGCACCCCTCCACATCCTTCCCGGAATCAAGTCCATCATGAAATATTTGCTGGCTTCCATTTTACTTTTTTCACAGGTCAAGTGTATGAATTACTTGTTTGCTTACTTCTATTATTTTTGTCACCAAATTTTGCCAAGAGCAATAGAAAATATAAGTAAACTGGCAATTGTTCCCAGAGTTTCGATATATCAGACAAAACTACTAAACATTATCTTCCAGTTGTTCTTCTGTGTCCAATCGACTTTCAGTAAGCAATAGAAAGAGGAAGAATCAAAATGAAAAATTCTTTTAAGAATATCAGCAAAACCAGATAGTGCCCCAAACTTGAAAATTCGAAGCAGGTGTAGTCAAGAGAAACCTGATATAGAACAGTTCCTGCAGGTTTTATGCAATAACCGATCCATGCTTAAAAGACCTCACTCGGTCAAGGAAAATCCTAGGCGAACTAGGTTCATTTCTACTATCTTCAATCAATATATGAAGTTGAAAGTAAATCCATTATTCTTCAGCAGTTTCTATTAGCTTCTTTCTGACTACGATTAGCGGTGGTTATTTTGAGATGTGAGAATGACACTATAATTAGCAGTGACTCATGCAATGGGAAGAGCAGTTTGATCACCCTTTTTCCTTTTGAGGTCAATATAAATGCAGAGAAAGGAGTGTTTTACAAGTTGGACTAAGAGTGCCATTTATTATCTCTAGCATTCCCTCAAACTAAGATGAGGTTGAATTGTGGGTCCACAAGATCCTTCTGTTATCTGGAAATCAAAATTAGTGGTAACCTCTCTGATACAATAATTATTCACCAACCTAACACATTAGACACATGATGCATGACCAGAAGTTTTGTCCTCCTTGAGAGAGAGTCTCTTAATTGCACTACATCTGGAACTTCATCCTCTGTCAAATTTACAAACTTCAGGACAGCACCAGTCTTTTGAGCAACAATTTGCCAAGGAACAATTGCACTGTGATGTTCAGCTATTGTGGTTACAATCTGCAAAGTTAGTAGACAGCAATTTGTAGTCAAATACAAGCAGCATATCTAAGTAACTTTAACCTATGTTGCTCGACCTCATCAAAATTGTCGACGGGTATGTGTTGGATCCTCCAAAAATAGTGTATTTTTGGAGAATCTGACACGGGTGCGGCAACATTTTTGGAGAGTACGAGCAACATAGACTTTAACAACAACAACTAGAAATTAAGAGAATGTTAAAATAAGGATCCAAAGTTCAAATACACGATCCGAAGAAAAGATGACAATAAATATGTATTCTTTAAGGCGATATACAGTTAACGTTATTAGATGATACTCTCAAATAACTATCTCCAGACATTAAAGTACCAAATAACAAACTCTGGTAGAAAGAAATTACACCTCATCTCCTGGTTTCAAGTTTGAGAGTCCCCAAGAGTAAGCAACTAAGTTGATAGCTTCAGTAGCATTTCTTGTAAAAATGATCTCTCTAGCTTTGCCCGCATTAATGAAATTTGCCACCTTTTGTCTTGCTGACTCATACTCATCTGTCGCCTTTGCACTAGGTTCAAATGATAAGACAAACTAGTCAATATAACATACTTAATAATCAATCAATCAACCATGCCTCAATCCTAAATTAGTGTGTTGGTTCTATGAATGTTTTGTATCTATTCTGCTCTGCTCAGGTCCATATTATACATTATAATATGAAAGAGAAGTCGCTAACATAAGCCTATTTGAAGAAAAATTGAAATGAATTCTTTTTATTGATTATTGACAGATGAAATTGCAACAAACTTCCAGAATTTTAGCAGTTGTAAAAGATGCTGAGTATAAATCTTTTCAAGATGAGCACCTCAAATAATGAATGCCCCGGTGGACATTGGAATTGTAAGCTTCGTAATAATTCTGCAAAGCCTTTATTACAGCTGTTGGCTTCTGGGAAGTTGCAGCATTGTCCAAATATACAAGCTTTGAGCCATTTATCTCCTGCAAATATCACCATGTTATCATTGCATGTAAAATCAATCCTACACCACCAACTCCGCTCCAACCCAACATTAACCAAATACACTTTTTCAACTTCAAATGCTATATTTTTTCAAATCGAGACCAACTCATGTCCAAATGCCTACTAAGAGAGTATCAGATTATTCTTAGTTAGCTTGTTTATGGCACTCAAAGTTTTAAATTTATGTTAGCATTTCTACAGGAACTTAACTCTGCTTATGTGCAAAGCACAGCTGGTCCGAGAATCGGACAAAGAAGAACGGTTGCAGTAAGCTAACAGCCAACAATGTAGTTAAATTGCAATATCCTCAAATAATACATAGAACTCATACAATCTAGTTGGGGATTAAGCTGATATACGTGTGCATATAACATATATTGAGACAGGCATTTCCATCACTGTTGAGTTTTTAGAAAAACAGCTTTTTTGAGTTATCAGAAGAAGAAAAAAGTTATTGTTTGAGAACATTTTGCAAAAAAAAAATCATTATTTTGAAAAACTGAGTTTGGAATCTTCAAAAAAGTTACTACCTGTTGTGCAAAAACTTTTCAAACAGACACTTCCTTCGAAAACTAAAAAAAATGAGTTTGCAGGAAAAACTCAAACGCCAAAAATCTTCCATGCCGCCAAAAACTGAATCAAAATATACCTAATACAGATTTCCATATATATAGAGAAAGTGGCAAGAGGGAGAACCTGGTGAAGTATTGGAAAGTCGGACCGGGTAATATGCCCTAGCGAGCCAGGTCCGAGTTTCGGGTCCTCTACTAACGGAGGAGAAGATGCTGCTGAAGCTGAAACATGTAACGGCCGGGACCTCCACAGTAGGGAAACGGAGCTCCGATTGGTGAATTTAGGGTTCCGGCTTACCGTTCGGAGACACGGCAGTTTCAGAATTGCGCCTTCCATCGGCGTCGTCGTGGTTATCATCGTCGTCTTTGTGAAGAGCCTGCAACTACTACGCACCGTTATCCTTTTTTTTCATATTTCTTTTTTTTTTCCCTTTTAATTGGTAGTTGTACCTTTTTATGAAATTACATTACACTCCTTCTTCGAATGGTAATGAATTTGGATGGTTTTTAAGTATTTTGGGTGTCGTGTCATATCATATTATATTATTTTTGTTATTATATAATATCACATATTAATAATTTAAAAAATAAATTTATTATAAAAGTAGGGTATGAAGTAAAATTATTATAAAAAATCAAAATAAAAAATAAAATAGAATTATAAATAAGAAAAAGAGCAGGGTAGTCCGGTGCAATAAATTTTTGCTATGCGCGGGGCTCGAGAAAGAAAAAATAAGATAATAATGTGATCAAATCAAATCCATCATGACACAAGATGAGACTTTTTGTCTTTAAAATGAATTTAATGGTACCATACAATAAATTTAAGTAGCAATCAAAACAATGTATTAAAACTAGCAACACAATACAATACAATGAGTTATAACCACCCAACAAGTTGTAGGAGTAGATATAATACGGTAAATATTAAATACTATATTGAAATGAAACTTTTGATATTATGGTATTTAATATGCACATTAGCACCCAAGGATGTACTTTTTAAATTTTATAATATTCGATACATTATTTGATCTGGATAACTTATTCTATCTTTTATACGAGATAAGTTATATCAAGATTTTAATAGAAAAATGATATCAATTTTAGTTAACACCTCCACTCCCAGTTAAAATGAGATATATTAATCCTATATTTATATCTAAATAACCTATTAATTCCTAATGCGAATTAAATTATACTAAAATTATAATTTTAAAATTATAACTTCTAAATTAATATGAATTTATCTTGTCAATAAAATATAATATAAATCTAATTCAAATTTTATTTCAAAATATCTCACCTTATCCTTCGTACTAAACGAACCCTTGGACCTTAACTCATCAAATCAAAAATAAATATACGCATTTGGGTGTGGTGGACGAAACTTGAGAAATAGATGGATGAAATTGCAACTTCGCTAAAAGTTTGAGGGTCAATACAACTTTCGAACGAGAAGTAAAACCCTAGTAGCAGGAACTGAACTCTCACTGAACCGAGAGTTGAGTTCATCTCCGGCAACTTGGCTAACGCGCGATCTCATCTCCGGCGACTACGCAAACGCCCCGATCTCCGTTGCAGGTACTCGATTTATCCTTCTCTCTCTCATTCTCTAGTATTTCCACAACCCTCAACTCTTCTTTTTCTCTGCTCTATCTCTTAATTTCCTGGTGAGCAGCAATGCACAGACAGGAAATTTCTCGTGCAAATTCAAATCCTAAGGTTTTGAATGACTAAAATTGGTAGGAAAAAAACTGAAATAGTTCAATAGCAATGATATGAAGTTGCTGACAGCTAAAATTTCGTACGGCTGAGGTTGGTGTATGAAAATGCTCCCTTTTTATGATCTTTGTTACTATTTGTCTTGTTGTATTTGGTAGTTAACAAATTTACATCGGTTCAGTCTTGGTGATGATTGGTTGATTGATACCTTTGTGACCATATTTTTGAAATGATATGTCCAAAAAAAGTGTCTTTTGAAAGGACGACGGTTAGTTGATCACTGTTTATAAAACAGAGTGTTTTCATTGTTTTCTCTACATAATGTAAATAGTAACATCAATCCTCACTATTCACGTGGTCATGAAATTGTTGAGTTTGCTGTAAATCTCTACCAGAGGTATAAAGTGAAGTCCCAAAGCTATAAACCAGAGAACTAGGGAATTCTTCGGAAGTGCATCATAAGTTAACCAAAAGCTAGGGCAAGTTATGGTGTTTCAGAGCTTTTCCCTATATTAGGGGGAAAATTGTAGTTTGGTATGTTTAATTATTGCTCATTACGGAGACTTTATGGGATGAATTAAAATTTTATGACTTTTTTCGGACATATCTTCTCTTTTGAGTCGAGGATCTACCAGAAACAGTCTCTCTGCTCTGCAAAGGTAGGGTTAAGGTCTGCGGACATTTTGTTCTCCCTAGACCCTACTGTGGAACTGCACTGGGTATTTTTGTTGTTGTTTTTCGAACATGAGATCAGTTATCAAATACAGAAATTCAGACTTCATGGCTAGCACACCATCTGGGTGTTCGTTGAAGATACCACATTTAGTGCTCATATTCTTATCCTTTAAACTTTAGAAATACACGCGAACTTATTCTTGTTCTCTCTCTCTCTCTCTCGGAGGAAGTGTTGAGTGCTTAGCTATTCATCTTTCTCAGAGAGGTCTCCAGAGGTTATTGGGTTAGTTTGCTTTGCTGCTTCATATACAATTAAGTTAAACAATGTTTCACTGACTAAAAAAAGAGAGGTCAGAATTATGTTTCAGGGGTCCTTATTGGGAGTTGATATTTTTCCTTCTTTGTATGTGTTTTGTCTTTCCCGTTTGTGCATCTGTTTTACTCTTTTTGTCTCAGAAGAACAAACTGTCCTATATTTTCTTTTGCATTATCAGTAGAACACAGCATCCTTTATTCTCAAAATACTTTTTCCTTCTCCGAAAAATATTAAAACACTGGACTTATATACCATGGGGATCCCCGGAACATCAATAGAATATTACAATTTAAAAACTGTTTGGTATTGCAGTTGAGCTACTAAGAAACTGTCACAACGTGTTACAGATTTTTGAAGTATGTTTTCCTTCGATGGGTGAATTTCTTGGTTGAGTTTGCTTTGATTATCTGCAGTGTGCATCTTGTCTTAGTTTTGCATTTTCCAAGATTTGACGTGATTCAGTTTTGTGATTCCTGAAATAGTGAAATTGGTTGAGTCAAGAGAAGACAAAAGATGCCACTATATGACTGTATGCTGTTACTGAAACCCCATGTAAAGAAGGAGGCTCTGCTGGACCTTGTTGTAAAGGTTGGGAAGCATGTCAATAGAAAAAATGGTGTCCTTACAGATTTGAAGTCATTTGGAACTGTTCAACTGGGTTATGGCATTAAGAAACTAGACGGAAGATACTATCAGGTGTGTATCTCTAACTATCCTTTTAAGTACTGTTATATCCATCCTCACCCCATCAAAGGTAAGTGATTTATCAGAAAGTCCTTACATTTAACCGTGGAAGTCCTCCCCCCAAAAAACAAAAGCCCGCCAGAGAATTTCCCAAAAGAAAATCTTCCAAAAAATTAACTAGCACTATGAATCATACTGCTGTACTTGCCTTGTCCTTTTTCATGTATTTTCTGCCATTTTGGCCATTTTTGGATCAATAAACTGCTAAATCTCTACTGTTAATCCCCCATCTAGCAGTAAAAAGATTATTCAGGCTCTTCTTTCCACCACCCCCTGACCTGCACAGAATTTGAAATGGCTGCATGTCAAGACTTAGAATACTATTTGTGTACATTTATATGCAGATTAACTGAGTCTCAGATGCTACACATGCAAATAGGCAATCATGTTAGATGAAACCAGTTTCAGATCACGACTTAAAGTCAAGGTACTTGTAAGAAGATTTAAAATTAAGATATAGCCAATTCAAAGAAACCACCACAAAAGTATAGTCTGTTGGAGAATCTAACATGTTGCACTGAATCTCGATCATTTCCTTAAGGTAAATCCTTAAAATACTCGTAAGCATTTCAAATATGCTTGTGATCTAACCTTTAGCCATTCAATTTTTCACTTTCATGTCTGGCATTTTAAAGATTGTTCCCTTTAACAGCTGTGAGGAAGTTATTTAGCCCCAATCTCATTCTTTCCTTCTGCTGCTTTCCATTATTTTGGTGTATGAGAAACTCCAAATTTGTTGTAGAGACTGTTGGGACAACCACACCTCTGGAATCCTTCTCTGTGATGCACATATGACAATGGAGCTCAGAGAGCTTTAGGACTGGACTTCTCCTTCTGTATTTTTATGCAGAGTAGTAAAAAAGATTATTCCAAACTTCACTAGAAATGCTCCTCAATATCTGATTATGTTGTTACTACATTTAAGGATATTGCATGTTTCTTAGGGTCAACTGATGCAAATGACGATGATGACACCACCCAGTTTTAACAGTGAGCTGCATTACCTGAACAAGGAAGACCGCTTGCTCCGTTGGCTTTTGGTTAAGCATCGAGACATCAAATTCGGGTTGGACTTTTTAGGTGAAGATGATGCCAAGGCTGAACTAAGCAAGTTCAGGAGCAACTTGTATGAGGACGACGACGAAGAAGATGATGATGATGATGATGATGATGAATATAATACAGATGAAGCCGATCAAAACAAAGTCTAGAAAGCTGATGAACAATATGAACATGATATTGTTCGCCAAGAAGCTACGTGGAATCTTGTGGCCAACGATTTTGTAGTGCATGCCTTTTCTTGCCTAAAAACTAGTTATACAGGATAATTTTCTTAGAATAATCCAATTTGCAGACAAATTAGTTCAGTTCATTGTATGATTTCAAAGCTCAGTAGTGAGTTGATCCATTGTAGTTGGATACTGGAATGTTTACACCAAATAAGTGAAATATATGACAGCTTCTTTTTATACACTTAACTTAATCATGGTTAAGTAGTATGTCTTTTCACATTCTGCAGTTTGGTGCAAATACTGGACGTTGGTAAGTTTTTTTTTTTTTTCTCCAAATAATGTTCTTTACTTTTATTATATTAAAATGTCCAATTTTGTTTTGTTGACAATGCAGCTTGAAAAGTGACGTAACCTGTTCGAGTTCTGGAATCAATCATTAATATTTGCATATATCACATTTTTTTGGGATGTGGTTTTTTTTCGGATCCTGCGTGAACGCAGAATACTCTGTGCACTGAGTTGTCTTTCGTCAATTTGAAAGCTTAAAAGAATGTATAGATAGTATAATCATTGTCAATTGAGCATAATTGTTTATGGAATTTAAGCAAAGTACAAGATTAGTTGATTGAAGATGAAAGTGTATGTGAGTTTTTTATATTCCGTTGAGAATCGTTTAGTTTTTGGATAAAAAATAATAATTCAGAAATAAAATATTTATAGGATTATCTTATTTCGTATTCGATTGAATTTTAAATTTTGAGATTGGCAATTTGATATTTTATACCATAATGGTGTTATTATTTTTATATCACATTCAATGTAGATAGTAATTTTAAAATTATTATTTCAGAATAAAATACCAAAATGATAAAAATGTCCTTCTCCGGAGCTCTTTCCTAATATTTCTTTTGAGAAATAAAAATTAAAATTGAACATGAAAAATTATCTATATTTATCTAGTGCAAAATTAAATATCTATGAGCTTTAAAAATCTTAAATTTAGAATTATGAGTGCGACCTAATAATCGATAAAAGCAAATAAAAATTATAAAAGAGCAACAATCATATTTCAACTATAACAAACAATATTAGTTAGTCTATTGTTAATTTTCATATATTTAAATTTTGATAAGTAAACTGATTTACATATATGAATTGTGTCTAAGAGCTACTTCACTTTCGTATTTTTCTTTTAAAAACTTTTGAAATAATTCTTTATTTTTTATTTAAGACGAGGGATGAAGGTTCGTAATTGTATCTTGTGTGATAAAAATATGTCATGGAGATTTGAGGATACCAACTATGTTACATGAGATAAAGTATTAGCCAGTTGAGAATTTACAGCTTTGGAAAATGGATTCACGTTCGGAAAATAAATGTAATATAAATAAGGACGTTAAGATAGATATGTGGACTTATCAGGACAGATAAAATTAGAAATGAATAATTGGACAAGGTGGGAGTGACCTCGTGATGGACAAAATGCGAAACGTGAGACTGGGATGATTCAGACATATGAAAATAAGAGGGACACATGTCCCAGTATGGAGATGTGAGAGATTGATACTGGTAGGCATGAGAAAAGATAGAGGTAGATCAAAGAAGTACTGTGAGAGGTGATTAGGCATAACATAACGCAACTTCAACTTACAGAGGACATGAGCTGTGATAGGAGGGTGTGAAGGTCGAGAATTATGATAGAAAAATAATAGGTAGTCAAGCATAAGTAGTATAGTAGTATTCTTGTATTTTCTTGTTCGTAGATTTCTGTTACTTTATGTTATTTCTTTCACTTCGGTTAATTTATTATCTTGTTGTTATATCTTCTTGTTGCTGCCTTTTTTCCCCAACTGTCCTTAAATCGAGGGAAATAGCGTCACTATCTTCTTAAGTTAGGAAAAGATTTGCATAGACATTATGTTTCTCAAGCCCTGCTTTTGAAATTGCATTAATTTTTTATTGTTGCAGTATTTGAATCAAGGGTCTATTGCAAACAGACTCTCTACCTTTATAAAATGAGCTAAAGCTACATACACACACTATATATCCTCCTCAAATCTCATTTATAAAATTACACTAGATTTGTTGTTGTTAAAGTGAAGGTGAAAAACACACCTGAAGTATCACAGTTTTCGAGTTACATATCCGAACTACCATGTGTGCGATTTTCGTACTTGAACTATCACCAAATATTTATCGAAACATACCTCAACTATCAGTTGTTCACTTTTAATACATGAACAATGGTGACATTTCAAGTAGAAAAAGAGAACAACTGATAATTGAGGTGCGTTTTGATAAACATTTAGTGATAGTCCAAGTAGGAAACTTGCACGCCTGATAGTTCAGGTATGAAACTCAAAAAATCACGATACTTCAGGTGTGTTTTGACCATTAACTCTTATTGTTATTGAGCTACACAAAAACCGACTCCGCCACCTTACACCTAAAAAAAAAGTGTTCACATAATCAAGACCTAATATATATAACCCCTTAAATTTGTTAGTAAATTTCATTTAGATACTCAAATTATTAAATGATGCTCGTTTCAACTAAGCACGTGAACACGCGATAAAATATTCTATTCAAACTTGCTATACAAATTTTGACATATATTAAGCTCTCGTTTGACCATGCGAGATGAATCATGATATGAAATCTTATGAGACGAAGTTGAAGTTTTGTTTAGACATACAATTTAGAATTCTTAAGTTATATTTTTTCTCATGAACATAAAAGCCCCATAAGTTATGAAAACTATCAAAATTTCTTTGATTCTTATATAATCTTGCCAAATTAAGTAAAAGTTTATAACAAAATATAATACACTATCATAAAATCATTCAAAAAAGAATAAACAATACTTATTGATTAAACTTTAGATCAATAATAAGTAAATTGGATATGAGTTGTAGCGTACTACTATTTAATGTAACCCTCCCACATAGTTGTCAAACTTATAGCCGATATAAATGGTTATGAAAGATTAGTAAGAATAATAATATCAACGATAATTTTTATTTATAGCCGAAATAAATAGTTGATAAATATAAAATGATGGATTCATTTTACAAGATATAAACTTATAGGTCAAATTTTATAATTGAAAATGACCATTCATGATTTGAAATTCTAAATTAAGTTTTTTTTTGAGAATTTGAAATTTGGTCACATGATTTAAAATTCTAAAATGAAATTACATGTCTAAACAATGATTTGATCTTATAATTTTAAATCACTGGATGAAATTGCACTTACAAAACGCCTGCTAAACTTGTATTAATCAAATTCCAATTAGTTTAGTGCATATAATTACATCATTATTACACTACTTGAACACTTGCATTTTGCATTTCTCCTTCAAGGGTTTCGAGCTTCTGTAAATTCTCTCCGTTTCTCCGATCTCTGAATCGAATTTCAAATCCCTATAATCCATTTATTCCTCATACAATCTCAGCTCAGATTTCATAAATCCATAAGGATCTAGAAGAAATCCTCAATTCAATTCAAAAAAAGAAAAAAAAAAAACGGGTTGCACTTCCGTCGGAAATCAGAAATTGATACTTCAAGCCACGCTGTGGTGATGCAAGAGCTGTTCTGATAGCTCATTTGGTTCGTTTTTCAGGTTTTGTTTGATGATAAGGAAAGTTCTGGAAGATCTGAGAATTTGGATTTGGATTGATTTCATTGCTTAGAGTTTAGGGGGTTAAAAATGGATGTGGATTTAATTGGTGATATAGCGAGTCTTGATGCTGAACTGTTGCAACTTCCTGAGGTTTCCTCTTTTGCTATCAAAGATAATCCTTATGTTGCCCAGAAACTTTTTGATCAATGGCTATCGCTCCCGGACACGACTCCTTTGGTAGTTCCACAATCCACAGTGCATAATTTTGCTTATCTTTTTGTATTTTTCTGTATTAGGAATTAAATTTTGAAAGTTTAATCTGGGTCAACTTGTTTTATAACTTGGTTAATGTGGTGAATAAACTGAAGGATGTTTGGTTATGAATGGTTTGTAATTCATGTGAAGTATGGAACATTGTACCCATTTTGACAAATTGGAAGAAAGTTTCAAAGTGGAGGAAAATTTTTGTTTGGTGATAACTGACAATTCCGTTGTGAGTTATTAGCTGCTCGGTCCCCAGTTGCCCCTAGATTCCAACTGGTGGGATTGCGAGCCCACCACCCAATACTCTATTTTTCCAAAAGAATCCTGAAGTGTATTACAACTTACAAACAGTAATTTCAACTTTCAAGTTAGTGCATTATTGCATCATAATAAGCTCCTATATGATCTATCTCATATGTGTCTCAGAAGTGATTCTAACAACTATAATACGTTCACTTTATGAGAATTTTAATTATTTATCATGTTGAATAAATGTACTATCAAATATCAATTCCTCTGCTGTGAGGAATGATTAGAAGACACAATGAAGATGTATTAACCTTTTTGTGTAGAGTGAAGAAGAAAACATATAACAGTTTGTTGCAATTTTGTGCTATTTCTCTGAGTTCTTTTATCTACTCTTGTTTTAATTCTACATGCCTGGGACCTCCGGGATCAATTGGGTTGCTTTTGTTTGATCTTACTTTTGCTCTTTACTAATAAGAGTCTTAACATTTCTCAGAGTTTAAATAGTATGTGTATAAGACTACAACAACTTGTTGCAGTCTGTAATAATTGGTTCATTGTGTTCATGGAACTACTATCTCTGAGAAGCTTTCCTGGGATGATGGAGATGTGGTGGTGCTCTGGTCGAATCGAGACTCTTCGAGAAATTTTGTACTGTTGGTGATGAATAACAGTTATATTAATGCTTGAGGATGTTCAGCCTAGACTCCAATATATTTTTGAAAAGATACTCTTTCAGGATATTTTTCTGAGCCAGCATTCGCACAAGTTTTAGGTTTTAAGAGTGAATCATTGAACCTGATGGACTATTGAGCTTACATGTGTTTTTTTCTCAGTTCTGGGGGCCTATTATGTTTTGTTTGGAAGAGCTGTCTGTCCTGTATTATTTCAAACAGAAACAATGATATGTTCATTTTATCCCCTTTTCTGGTAAACATTGTTGTTGAAATCAGTTCGATTGGCAAATGGAAAGTAATCTGTTTTGCTGCATGCAGGTGAAAAATTTGCTTAATAATGCTAAAGCTGGTGGTCCCTTGAATGTGACTGGAACTTCTTCTAGCACAAATGTCGCTGCAAGCAGTTCTTTGCCGTCTATGTTTCCAGCTGGAAGTACCCCTCCACTTTCCCCACGGAGTTCATCTGGTTCGCCGCGAACAACAAGACATAGGGCAGGCCCCTCTATGTTAGGTTCTCCTTTGAAATTAGTGAACGAGCCTGTTAAAGAGCTAATACCACAGGTATGGAACCGTTGCATAACTAATTCAGAGATGTTTTTTTTTTTTTTTGGGCACAGACAGATTGTGATGGTTTTTCCTTTTTTGATCAAATGCGTATGTTGATGGCAGTTTTATTTTCAAAATGGCCGGCCACCTCCGAATGAATTGAAGGAACGCTGCTTGTTTAGAATAAACCAGTTTTTCTATGGTCATGCGGATGGATTACACATGGATGGTAAGGTTCCCTTTTTTTTTTTTTAGCTTTGGGGTGGGGTGGGGTGGGGTGGGGGGTTAAGAATTGCTTTCTTATTGACTCTGAGATGGATAGAGATATGTATATCCTTTTTGGTTTAACATGAGAGTTCTGTAGCATCTCAATTTCTTTCAGATTATATTTCTTTTTATTTTTGAGTTCTTTTATCAAATTCCATTATCATATTTTTTCAGCACTCCAACAAATCCTATTAGATTTATAATTAGGCTTTGAATGAAATAACTTTTATTAAATGCGTAGAATCTACAGAGTTCTGAAATTACATGGCCCCTTAAAACAATTAGTACTTTAATAGATATCATTGATTAATTTATTAAAATTCTTAAGGTGCAATAAAATTTCTTGAGACTGCAAATAAGGCCAAATATTAGCACGACACTTTCAACCTTCATAAGATGTGACGTGAGATTAGTCGGGATTGTGATGTCTAATGCCTGCAAATCTTATATGGCATGTTTGTTTTTCAAAACAAAATGTTCTCTTTTCTTGATCAACAATTTTTAGCTTTTTCTCCAAACATATTTCGTTTACTTATAAAAAGGACATATTTTGCTTTCATTCAACGTACAAATTAATTTGCATCAAAGGTTGTGGCCTAGTGGTCAATGAAGTCGGTCGAGAATCATGTGGTACCTTGTGGAATTAAGGTGCCAACAAGCTAGCCCAGACACCATGGTTATTAAAAAAAACTACTCAGCTCACAATTATCCAAAAAGTATCCTAACAAAACCAAATCCATATATTTGCAGAAAATCCCGGCCCCCCCCCCCCCCCCCCCCCCAAAAAAAAAACCAAAAGGAAAAAAAAACAATCTAATGCCAAACTGTTTTCTTTTATAGACACCCGGCTAGGCTCAATAACTTAGGAGAATGACATGGTAGGAGAATGGAGGAGTAATGTGATTGATATGCGATGGGAAAATATCTAACAAAGTGAAAAACATGTTATAGAGCGGTTGTGAGATCAACAATATTATTTGGAGGACCATGTCTTACTTAGTCCTCCAAATATACTAGTCCATGTATGTGATATTATGAAGATTAAAATTAAATATACTAAAGGGTATGGATAAGCCTAAGATCCATAGAGGAAAGTTGCTTCAGACTACTTGTAATTGTGTACTCGAGCTGACTTAGTGTGACTCAACTAAGACTAGAATAAAATGGAATGAAGCGCCACAGGAAATCATGGTTAAACAATCCAGTAGAGAATGATATTTAGGTTATTTTTTCTATCTACCTGTAGTGGAAGCAGAAAGTCCATATGGATCTCTTCTTTTTCCAGTTTCAAAAACTAAAAAAAGATCCATAGGCAATATCAATTAGTTGGGATTAACACTTTGTTGTTGTTGTTGTTACACTTATGTCAGGTCCAATGTTTATCAGTAATGGTTGGAAGTTTGTATGTCGCGAGGAGAAGTGACCTTTAGTTTGGAGAACTCTCAACTTGCCTTAAGGAAAAATTATCTAGTATTGAAATGAAATGAGCCCGAATCAAGCTCGATCTGTATAGAAGATCTGTATGTGAACGTGAAAAAGAAAGACAAAAAAGATGAAGAAGATAGTATATGACAAACACAATATGGAAAAATCAAAGTCCAACTACATACCAAAGTACTTTGTTAGTGTATAGTATATGCAAACATGTTCATCAACTTTTATAGTACGCTTTCAACTTCGTACGCACTCCACTTAAAATTAAACTTGATTATGCTAACCGAAAATACTATTTTGTCATTGTATCAGTGTTTCATTCCAACTTGAAAACAAATTCAAGTTTGAAAATTTATTTTATAAGTAAAAAAAAAAATTTCCTTTTAGATATACTTTTTCAAATTGAAATCATTCTCTGTATTAATTGTTGTCAGACTTTTTTTTTTAAAGGAAGAGAAGGGACTATTGAGTTTTTTTTTAAATTATAATTTCTTTTAACTCTTTTAATTATACTACATACGAAATGTTAAGAAATTAAAAAGTCATTTCTTTAAACGTTTTTAATGTAAAACTTAATTGGTCTTATTTTCAATACTCCCGCAACTTCTTATATCATAATAAAATAATGATAAAATATTAATCTTATAATTTTTATTGAAGAAAATCAATTTTTATTACAATATATCCAAGTCTGTTTATTGTTTGGTGCTGAAATTCTCAATATGGCTTACAATATATGAATGGCTGGCCCGTGGTTGGACCAGAAACCAAATATAGGCTTAAGAACTAAGCTGGTTCATGTATATAAATGTATAAAGAGCAGTTTATCATTATTGATGCTAGTTATATGGGTTGTTGACCCACATGATGTGACTTATTATTATTTCTGCATGCATTTTGACATTCTATATGACTTATTTTTCCTTGGTTGTCAGAATTTAAACCAATTACCAAGGAATTATGCAAGTTGCCATCGTTCTTCTCTACGGCTCTTTTTAAGAAGATTGATGTTGATAGAACGGGCATCATAACAAGGTAAATGTTATCTTTCTTCCTAGAAGGTCATCTTCACCTTCGGGACATGGAAATGATATTGTTGGGTTGAAGGGCATCCGTTCTTCTTTTAACATCCTTCTATGTCTTTTTTTCCTCTTACAACATGCTTCTATTTGATATAAGAAATATATTTTCTTGAATAGGTATATCCTTCCATATGATTTTGATAGTTTGATTGACTTTTTACTACTGTAGTAGCTCGCTTCAGAAGTTCAATTTTATGTTGTAGTTACTCTGTGCAGTTATAGTTATTTTTAAATTCTAACTTCTTTCCTGAGTGTTGTGGTTTGTCCATGCAGAGGTTGTAAGACGGACCTTAATAGATTTTGTTTAGGGGAGGAATTATTTCACGGGAGTATTTTTTCCCCTCAAACATATAAAGTGTATTATCTTTTTTGGAGGTCCTAAAATTAGGCAGATCTGTTGCATTATCACAGGCTATCGTTATTCTGGATGGTTTGCGCGTAGTGGACTCAATTTCAGTTTGAGATGGGTCTGATGCATATTCATCTACGTTTAGAAATGAATAGATGGGATTACCGAATGAAAAGGACTCTGTAGTACACAAAAACAATATAAAACAATTTGATCGTACAACAAAATAACATTATCCTAAGATTTTCTCCCAAATAGCATTGCATTTTGAGAAGCATTATGCCACTGAAGTGACCAGTGGCTTTATGGATATGTTCACTTTGTTTTGAACCTTTCAAACATTCCTTTCACATTTTGGAAATTTATTTACTAGAAGGGAAATGCTGTTTTCAGGAGAGTTCTTTCTTTATTTCAACTGAAGTACACCTTACGAATATATGTTTGTGGTGTAAAAAATCTGTTCTAGGAGCTGAAGATCTTTACCAGCTGTTCTTTCAATAGTTCAAGTTAAATAGTTTGTCTTTTGGTCTGTATCTGAAACTCTGTCTTGTAACTTGTATCACCTCCACATCTTAAAATAAAACTTATAACACCTTCTCTGTGTTTATTTATAACTATTAACATTTGAAAAGGAGAAACTAGGAAGTGACACCTGATATAGGGTACTAGAAATGCATAGTATACCTGAGCTTTTGGTGTTAATTCATCTCTGATAATATATTTTTTTGGGTACAATTGCTGATAAAGTCTGAAGCTACTTGAAAGAGAGTTTGCTGATGCTATTTGCTTAACATGGCTATAGGGATGTCTTTGTTGATTATTGGGTCAATGGAAATATGTTGACAAAAGATATATCAACCCAGATATACACAATCTTGAAGCAGCCCGATCTCAAACACCTGACACAGGTGCTTTCTCTAGTTTGGTTTTTATTAATTTGAGTGACTCATTACTGATTACTTTGTAGTTCCTCACTTATTCTATCTCAAAAGAGCTAAAGATTTTGTTTGGTTCATGATTCTATAGAGATTAATTTTTTTATGGATTGGTGGATTTTTTTTCCCCTTCTATCAATTGAAATTTCAACCAATTTGATTGTAGGATGATTTCAAGCCTGTTCTTCGAGAGCTTTTGGCCGCACATCCTGGGTTAGAGTTCTTACGGAACACACCTGAATTTCAAGAGCGATATGGTACCTTCTCAAAATTATGCTGCATTAATTGCTGATGCATGCAGAACTTCTTTGTGCCCTTGAAATCGAATGTTTTTGCGATTTATATAACCATTGTCCTAAGTAAGCTCTTCTGTTAGACATCCCTATCAATTTCTTTCTTGAGAGGTTACATTTAACCACAGGAAAAAAAGTAGAAGTGCTATTGGTCCTAATATGGTATAGTTGTTGCTATAAAATTTTCAGTGCTTGATTAATTTGTGAGGTGTGAGTTTCTGGGATGAACTGGACAGTATTTTTTGAGGCAACTATATGTTGAACTAAGGCGTGTTACTCATCCTCCCACCCGACGGTGGAGAAGAAAGACAATGAAATATTTAAAGGTTCCAAGCTGTGTCATCTCGCATGGATCAATTGCCTTTTCTGTTCTTTTGGAATGTCAAGCATGAGAACTCTAATTCCTTGGCAAAGCTTTCTTGTCTAACCAAGACTTGAAACTTCCTTCAGTTGCTCTCTATTAAGGAGTCCCATTAAAACTAGTTTAGCTAAACTTTTATCCTTCACCCCTTTTCGGGGAGTTCTGTCAGCATTCTTGTTTTGGGACTTGGGAATGGAGTAGATAGTCTTTTTTTACAGGTAGAATTCTACATCTTATTTAAACACTTGTTTGTAACGTAGAGGGTTTCAAACTACTTCACTCTATCTTAACAGTTAATTTTTTTTGCATTGGCCAGCTGAAACTGTAATATACAGAATATTTTTCTACGTGAATAGATTGGGTGATGGTCATCTTACCCTCAGGGAGTTGAAGCGTTCGGATCTAATTGCGGCAATGCAACATGCAGATGAAGAAGAAGATATTAACAAAGTCCTTAGGTAAATACCACTGCAATGGGATTGACTTTATATAGACATGAAAAAGTATACAGACTTCTTCTTTTTGAGAAGTTATAGAGATTCTCGTCTTTTACTTCACCTGACGTGGCCTGTTCTTGTTTCTTCAAAATGTCTACATCACTCCTTTAATTACAAGCATGTGTATGTGGCAAATAGTGGTGCTAGGAAATTATCTTATTTGGACTAGTCAAAGAAAGAAGAGAGAGCAAACAGTTTACTTTAAAAAATGCATCATAAACCACTGATTAGCAGAATCCTTTTTGGGAGATTCACATTACAGAAGCGCATCGCAATGTTCTGCAGATCACTTTGAAACTCTGGGTTCTCAAAGAAACTAAGTCAAATATTCTGTTACTTTCCTTACCTTTTAGAGTTTGTTTTATTGACTTTTGCTTGACATTATTCTCACGGATAACTTCAGGCAAGTTCTTGTTACTTCTGCCTATCAAGTAAATACATCTGCGGCATCATTTAGTTCTTTATTGTTTGCTGCAGGTACTTTTCTTATGAACACTTTTATGTGATATATTGCAAGTTTTGGGAGCTCGATACCGATCATGATTTCTGATTGATAAAGAGAACCTCATTCGATATGGCAACCATGCCTTACATACAGGATTGTTGATAGAATATTTTCTCAGGTTTGAGCCTTCCTTTTTCTCTGTTGTCACTTCTCGATTTTCCTACCTGCTATAATGAATAAATCGTTGTATTTTAAGAATGCTTGCTTATCACGTTATTAGGAATTTTTGTTTTAATTTTCTGTCGTCCCTTCAGGATATCTCTGATGAAATTGTACAGAGAAACTTAGCACGTATTAATGTTTTTGTCAGGTTCCGAGGAAGTTTACAAGTAAAGTTGAAGGAAAGATGGGTTATGAAGACTTCGTTTACTTTATATTATCAGAGGAGGATAAAACATCAGAGCCCAGTCTTGAATACTGGTAAGTTTCAGGATTAACATAAAAATCAATTTTCAAGCTCCATGAAAATATTGATCTTTTACTCCCGATTCTTCTGTAATGGAGCATATAGATCTTCTTCTTTTATGAAGATGGAGCCTTCATATCTTTTTCCATCATTCCTGTGATTTTTTTCCGGCTGAGCAGAAATTATGTTACTAATGTTCTTTCAACTATCCATGTCAAGTTTATTGCTGCAGTTGGATGGTGATGTCCTTCTGTATTGCGCTTCCTATTTGATTGAGTGGGAAAGGGGGAGGAGATGTTGGTGAAAGTTTTCAAAAAGCACTTCTTTTTAGGATAGACATTGGGGGCACCAAAGATGGTGTACTGGAAAGTATATGATATTATTGTTTGTAAGACTAATAGCTTGTGCCAACCAGGATATCTCGAGTATGAATAGGATTTCTTGCAAACGACCCACTTCTAATTCTAGCCATATATTTGTCGCACTTAAATTATATTCCCTGTTTTTTTTCAGCAATAGTTTTGTTCTATGTAAAATAGTGTTTTTGTTTTATCAGAAAAAGAAGTCGAAGGGATGTTTCCATACCTAAATCAAACACATTGTTTTCTGGAAAGGTGGGGGGGGGGGGGGGGGGGGAACCAAGCGAACTACCTATTTAGCTGTTTTTCTTTTGTTTGTGTGAAGAGACCTGAACTAGATCCATTTTTTAATCCAAATACCATCAGAGATGTATGAAGTAATCTGCATAGGTTGCAATGAACAACAATTCAAGTGCTTTTGTCTCACCTATCCCCCACTGGATTGCTAGTCTAAAGCTAAGATTCCCTCCCCCCCCCCCCCCCCCCAAAAAAAAAAAAAAACAAAAAAAACCCACACACGCACACACAAAAAAAAGACGTACACATCACAAACCAAAAGACAATGATAGTCTGACTCTGATACAAATTTTAGGTGAGTTGGGTATTTTAATGAGATGTGGAATAAAGTTGCATTGAAATATTTACAGTAATAGGAGCTTATAACTTGTCGAATTTATTGGAGATCCTATTTACATATGCATTATTAACCAGAAAGTCAAGTTACTTATTAAATGCATAAGGTTTGAGTACACAGGGGACTTTTTCAGATTAGTAAGGTCAGTTTTATTACTTTTGTAAATCCAGGGCGTGCAGAATATTTACATAATAGATAATCAATCTCCCTCAAAAATTTAGGGAACTAAGAAGTCAACTAATGTGTCTTTATCATATATGTCACCATTGATATTTCAGTCTACAAACTTGTACTGTAGTATCTTCAGAGTGTCTCTGATTTCTTTGTCCACAGTATGCAGAAAATTGAAGCTGGTCTAGTCATGCAAACTCTCCCGTCTTCTTTCCTAATCATCCTTTTCATTAACTTTGTTAGTAGCTTTTTACCTTTTCTTGGTTGATTAGACAAGACTTGTTTGTGTATGCAAACATTGCTATGCTTCTCTTGTTTCCGCACAGGTGGTGAGATGATATGAATTATTATGGGCTGGAAGTCAAATTGCTGGTTTGTTGTATTTTGAAAATTAAGAGTGTATTTATCAGGAATCGTGACTGTCCGGGAAAGACCATTTAGTTGATTGATTTGCATTGGGATTCATATACTTGAATTCAGTTCATTTCAGCTAAGAAATTAGGCAAAATAATGTCACTATAGAATGATGAGTCCTCTTCAAAGAATTTCAATTGTATGTTTGTGGGACATGAACAGGTATACTCACAGATGACACCCCTTTTCTTTTCTCTATCTCAATTTATCGGTTCAAATGCATAGATTTGGATGGAAACGGTGTTCTGACTAGGAATGAAATGCAATTCTTTTATGAGGAACAGTTGCATAGAATGGAATGCATGGGCCAAGAGCCAGTGCTTTTTGAGGATATTTTGTGCCAGATGGTTGACATGATTAGTCCAGAGGTAAGCTTTTTAATGTAATGAGAGAACACTTCTGACCTCTCTTGGTACCTAACTTGCAGTTTGTAAGCTGCATTGTTTCAATATTTTTTTCTGTGAAAGAAGGCGATGCAGAAGTTAAAGTTAGTGAACTGTGTTTTTAAGCTGTCTGGTGGTAGGTTTGCAGGCAGATTTTTTTATCTTCTTGTGGTGAATTGGTGAACCAATCTACTGATTAAATTCCTTGGTCGATGGTCCAGTGGAAATAAGAAACACAGCAGATGTTTTTCCTCCCCTAAATATATGATTAGTTCGGGAAAGAAGTTATTGTTTTCTTTACCTATTGAAATGAGTTATACCATCCTTCAACTCTGTATTGTTTGAGTTGATGCACAACATATAGTGTTTTAATTTGTACCATCTGGTTTAATTTTCAAACATGACACATAACACTGAAGTTTCTTTCCTTGCAGGACGAAAGTTATTTTACGTTACGCGACTTGAAGGGAAAAAAACTATCTGGCAGTGTTTTTAATATTCTCTTTAACCTCAATAAGTTCATGGCATTTGAAACTCGCGACCCGTTTCTTATACGTCAAGTGAGTTAATGTTTGATTTATAAGTAAATGAGCTCGTTCTACATTCCTTCATCATTCTTACCGATGGATTAACATGATTTTCTTTATGTTCCAGGAGCGCGAGAACCCTAATTTGACTGAGTGGGATCGCTTTGCGCACAGGGAATATATTAGACTCTCAATGGAGGAAGATGCAGAGGATGCCTCCAATGGAAGTGCAGATGTCTGGGATGAATCACTTGAGGCTCCCTTTTGAGTTTCAGACTTTCAGTTGGCAAGGTGGAAAGGTATGAGCAATCCATTTATTTACATCTCCTTCAACTGGTACGTGCTGTCGATGGATAGTTTTGTGAAACAGTGGTTTTCTTATCTGAGATCTTTCTGGTTTTTAACTCCATGTCCATTCTTTAATATTATGAAGCTGCTAGAAGAAAGTCTACTGCTTGACTAGACTTGCAAACACAATCATCGCCTGAAGTAATGCAATATGTTACAACCAATATGTTATGGTTGTATAAAAATATCGAAGCAAAACTGTCTAGTTTTCCCATGCCTAGGCCATAACGTATTTTATATAATTCATTTTAATGGCGTGACACTATTCCTTCTAAAATACTTGAGAAGATGAGAAAAATACATCTTCTGAGCATTAACTATAGATACTGTCTGGAACTGAATTCACAACAAAATTGATACACTTCCAGGTGAATGCAAAATCCCTTTTTATTAGAGATTATTTCATAGCCAAGTTATGGGAGATACACCCTGATCTCATTTTTAGTTGCAAAACTAGTATATACCTTAATTTATGGTCATTTTAGCCTAGCTAATTCAGCCACCTATTATTACTGTGGGATCCTCTTAATCTTTTTATCACTTTCATTTTAGTTAATATGTGAGTTGGAATGCCCTAGACATAATGTGGATATATTGCTATACCAGAATGCTGAACTCCTGTTGTTTAAATCTCTACTAGTTTCCAGCAAGGTGCCTGCAGCGAACTTTATCTCAAGCTGAATGTTGAGCTGCAAAAGTGAATTTTGCACAGAAGAGAATCGAATTGGACAAGCTGCTCTCTGTGTTCCACCAAGATGTTCTTTTGAGATAGCCACAGACAGAGCATGCTCGTTCGAAGATCTGTCCATGCTATAGTTTGAAAGCTGCCAACATGAATTTTGAATTATCAAGGGCTTGGTAAACGGGCAATTGGTGATTGATAGTCAAATGTACCTTCTGGTAATTCTGAACTTCTGCATTTGTTATCTCTTTAGCTGTAACAAATCAATGTTATTAATTATTTGTTGTAGTTCCAATTTTCAGCGGTTTCAGATACCTTTTTGTGTAGATGAGGTTTAGTGTAGTGAGTGCCAATGTGCCATGTTTTCTGTTTTTTGTTCCCTTTTTGTGGTCTGTGAATCTTTGATAATTTTGTATGGACTGCAATGATACTCTTCTCTATTTCTTTGTCCTGCTACCTGGATGTTGAAGTCAAGTGTGTGTAATTTTGCTGGCAAATGGCAATGTCGATTATCAGTCACTGGTAATAAACTTGTTCTAGTATCATCATTGTCAGTCCAAGTTCGGATAAAAGATGAAAGTTGTGCTAGGTTTAAGGTGGTTCTAGTATCATCATTCATTAGCCATTGAATTTGGTTGAGCAGGATTGAACTGAAACGAACGTGCTTTCACGTGTGTTCCCTCCCCAATAGATTTGTGTTTACATTGTCAGTCCCAAGTTCGGATAAAAGATGAAAGTTGTGCTAGGTTTAAGGTGGTTCTAGTATCATCATTCATTAGCCATTGAATTTGGTTGGCAGGATTGAACTGAAATGAACGTCCTTTCACGTGCATTCCCTCCCCCAGTAGATTTGTGTTTACATGGGGTTTACATTGTCAGTCCCAAGTTCGGATAAAAGATGGAAGTTGTGGTGAGTTTAACTTTAAACTTAAGCACTAAAATTGCGATAATATGATGAACTCTCTTAAACATTGAATGGAAGATGTCCATTGATATAATGGGATGAACAGTATATGTGTTCTAATTAGTTTGGACTTGAGGCACACTGATTGGTTTATTTTGTATTACTAACTCGGGGATATCATAGAAGGTCAGTTTTGGCATTTACTTTGTTCTTTATTTGTAATCGAGGAAAATGACTTCCCTAATAGAAGTAGAGAAAATAAGTTTCATAAGTGATATTTTAAGTTCATTGTCGTCTCTCCATTCATGCAACGCCCCAACTCCCACCCCCTGCCACCTCCCCTCTCCATCCCTTCCCACCCTCTTAGTATAGACTAATTTTTTTCTTACTTGTCAAATATTAGATAATAAGTAAGAAATCCGTTATTAATCAAGAAAATATTTTCTAGGAAATCAAACACACCCGCAGTTGTGGGGGTTTGGTTTCACACGCTATGATTTGAATCGTGACATTTTGGTCCTTGAATTTTTTTTTCCATTGGAGTCGGTTATATAAATCCTCACTATAAACCCCAATGTTTCCCTGACGAATCTAAGAGGGTTCACTTCCCCAACAAATAAAGTTGCTTGTAATGTCAATAGACCTTACATTTTTCATAAGGAATTTAAGAGGGTAGCCTTCACCAATAAAAAAAAGGTTACCTATAAATCCCATGTCCCCTTGGCTAATATAAGAGGATTCGCTTCGCCAACAAAGCTGCCTATAATGCCAATAATGAATTCATGAGAATTCGCTTCACTAACAAATAAAATTATCTATAAATTCAATATCCCCATAACGAATCTAAGAGAATTCTCTTCTCGTAAACAAATAATATTACCTATAATATGTCTCAGGTTGACACTAATATCGAGAGGCTTATTTTACCTTTCTTTTGATATAAAAAAATAATAATAATAAATTCTTTAGTCCATATTTAATTTTTCTTTTTTAATTTTTAAAGTCCATATTTAAAGTTGTGTTATTATGGTTTGTACTTTGAAAGAGGCAATTACACTGTCCATTGAGAACATTTCCACATGGTAGAGGGGACCAATCTCTCTTAGCAGCATTGCATGTGCCTCTCTGTGCTTGTCCTATTTTGTGCCTCTCTATTTGTCAATCAAAAAATTTTATTAAATATATATTCAAAATTTAATATATAGAGAGAATATAATTTTCCGAGAAAGATTGTTCCATCGATAACACCTTTAAACAATCGCAGAGACTAATTCAAAATTTTAAGTTTATGAATTTTAATTTTTGAATAGAATAACGATTGAGTTTGAAAGATAGATAAGTGTGTGTGTGGATATATATTTTAAGTTGATTTTTTATTTATCTATCGTTAAAAAAAAAAAAAAAAAAGTGGGCCAGGAAAAAGAAGTGAGCTGACAGACATATGGGCCTCAAAATAAGCCCATAAGGTCTCACAAAATCCAGAACAAAGTGTACCAGACATTAGCTTTTTCTTGTGGGGTTAAAAGGCTGCACACAATAAGATACAATCTAATGTTTGAGAACCAACTTGTTTGGTTCTTCAATAAGGTTATCAATTTTGTCCCAATTATGTCACGTGTGAAACCACACACGTGCACATATTATTTATACACTTTTAAAAAATAATTTTTTTTAAAAATAAATTCATTGTTTTATGGGATTATGAAACTTTGAGATACATGTTTTTATATTTAAAAATAATTTAACTTTGAACTTCTTAATTTATTGTACAGTTATCGTTAAATTGAACTTGGCTAACTTTATAATATTGATATCATGGAGAGTGATAGAGAAGAAGACAATAAATAGATGAATATTCTCCACGTTATGATCGTTGATACTTCTATCTTCGCCGCTCCAAATATCGAGTGTGATTGTTACTTTTTTAATGATATAATTATATAGCCACATAAATATTATGACATATTTAAGATTATATAGTACAATTAATTTTTGTTCTTTCTTATACTCCGTACACAATCAAATAATGTCATACAAAATGAAATTGAGGGAATAATAGTTATAGCAATAACACTGACAATGATTATAATTGCCGCCAAAAGTTATGGTGATTAGAGACGGAACCAAGATTTGACGATCACGGATTTCTATAGCGATCTCAAGTTAATATTATAATTATAATTAGGGTATGATCAATAAAAGTTGCGCAATTCATGTGAAGCTATAATCACCCCTTCAGATCCGTCTCTATCGGAGGCAGGGTGTATATCATAAGTACTTCTCTATACTTAGCTAGAAGCCTCAAGTTCAAGTATCGGGAACATAATTATCTTTAATAGAGAATATTTTATTAAAAAATAATTAATTATAATTTTGAAGAAAAGGAAAAAGAAGAGGAAAAGATCCAGTTGAGATTTGCAAATAAATAGTGCCAAATAACACAACTATATAATGACTAGATTCAAGTGAGAGCTTAGTTGGCTCCTTCTAGGTTTAATTATTTAATTAATTAATGCCTCACTAAATTATTTATTTTATTTATATTCTTTTTCAAATAATATATAGGAACTTTATGAAAATAGTGGATAAAATTTAATATTTAACTTTTAATTAATTTATATATATAATATACGGTACAATTATATATTTATCAATTATTTTTAATTTAAGCAATTGAATCGACGGCTATTTAAATTTTTTCTTCCAAAAATACCCTTCATGGAGTCGGAGTGATGGTTCATTGGTTACGGTGGGTCCAGCACAAAGTAATGCACGCGCTTTACAGTGACACTGGCAATGGCAATTTCGGTAATTTAGAACAAAATCGAGGGGTAAACAGTTGAATTGTGCAGAAACAGCAAAACAACAGTAACAAGCCAGTGAGGTATAGCAGTCAGGCCAGAAAGAAAGAAAAAAAACTGAGATGACAACAGGAAGACAAACCCAAAAGTGAAACAAGAAGAAGAAGAAAGATAAAAAATCTATACATACATATCAATTCTAGAGAGAGAAAGTAAAACCCCTTTTTGAAATCTGAAGCAGAAATTGCATAAATTTGATAACTTTCTCTCTCTAAAAACACCCACCCAAGAAATCTTGGCCATCTATCGTCAGCTCAAAACCGTCTTGGATTTTATCGGTTTTTTTCAGGTAAAGTTTTGATTTTTATTTGTGGGTTTTGTGTTTATATGTTGTATGTATTGATTTTGGGTATTTTCTTTGTTGAATTATGTTTCAAAAATTGAAGTAGTAAAATAGAGTTAGATCGATGGGTTTGTAATGCCCCTTTTTCAATTTAGGTCTTTTTGTTTCCAAAAAGAGTGAGGAGGCTTGAAGAAGGAGAGTGAACACATCTAACTTTTGAGTTTTTGGAAATAGGATCTTTGTGTTTAGAAACTGCATAAAAAATGTACTATAATTGGATTTTTGTTTTTAGATTTGAGAAAAATCATGGTCAGTGAGAATCTAGATGTGTCTTCAAATAGTAATAATGTTATTTTTCTTGGGGAGGGAGAAGTATTTATTTTTTTGTCATTTTTCTTTGTTGGATTCAGATTTGAGCTTAGTGATACTGTAGTTCAGGGCATAATGGTGTTTGTGTTTCAGCAAATTGAGCTGGAAATTTGCACTGCTGTAATTGGTGAAGTACATGGGAGCTCAAGCCAACATCTATAGCAAAAAGGCCAAGAAAAAAATCAATTCTTTGACCTTGGCAAAATCCTAATATTTTCAATTCTGAGAAGGATTTAAGAAGAAAACTGATTTAATTGACGGTCAGCATCGAACTAGGCAAATACAATTTGAGGAGAAAGATGGGTGAAACCTAGCTTATTCCAAGTACTTTGGAAAGGAAGAAGGTAGAGGTAAAGGAGAAATCAATGGAAGATTGGTCCAAGTATACTCATAGTCCAGCTCATTTGGCTGTGGCTAAGAGAGACTATGCCACTTTGAAAAGAATAGTTGCTGGCCTTCCTCAACTGTCCAAGGCTGGTGAAGTGAACACTGAGACGGAGTCTCTGGCAGCTGAGCTTAATGCAGATTCTGTTTCTGCAGTAATTGATAGGCGGGATGTTCCTGGTCGTGAAACCCCGTTGCACCTTGCTGTTCGGATGAGGGATCCTATCTCGGCTGAGATTTTAATGGCTGCAGGTGCAGATTGGAGTCTTCAGAATGAGAATGGGTGGAGTGCTCTCCAGGAAGCAGTGTGTACCAAGGAGGAGAATATTGCTATGATTATTGCAAGGCATTATCAGCCCCTTGCCTGGGCCAAGTGGTGCCGCAGACTTCCTAGGATTGTTGCCTCAGCTGGTCGAATTCGTGATTTCTACATGGAGATAACCTTCCACTTTGAGAGCTCGGTAATACCATTCATTGGAAGGATTGCTCCGTCAGACACTTATCGGATTTGGAAACGGGGTTCTAATCTTCGTGCAGATATGACTCTTGCAGGATTTGATGGGTTCCGTATTCAACGTTCGGACCAAACTTTCCTTTTTCTTGGGGAAGGGTATTCATCAGAAGATGGGAACATATCTTTGACTCCCGGTTCTTTGATTGTGCTTGCTCATAAGGAGAAAGAGATTACAAATGCATTAGAGGGAGCTGGCGTGCAACCATCGGAAGCTGAAGTTGCTCGTGAAGTGGCTTTGATGTCTCAAACAAATATGTATAGACCAGGAATTGATGTTACTCAGGCTGAGCTTGTTCCCCACTTAAATTGGAGGAGACAGGAGAGGACTGAAATGGTCGGTACATGGAAGTCAAAGGTGTATGATATGCTTCATGTTATGGTCAGTGTAAAATCAAGGCGCGTTCCTGGTGCTATAACCGATGAGGAGCTCTTTACGGTGAATGACGATGAGAAAGTAGTGAATGGTGGTGACTGTGATGATTATGATGATGCATTAACAGCTGAAGAACGAATGCAGTTAGATTCTGCACTTCGGATGGGCAATTCAGATGGACGTGGTGAGTACGAGGAGCCCGAGGTTCACGATTTCCGTGGGAACTCTGATGGAGGTTCTTTTCAGAATTGTGAATCCAATGGTGTTACAAAGGAGAAGAAGAGTTGGTTTGGTTGGAGCAAAAAAGGCTCCAAAGACAGTAGTGATGATTCAGAGGACTCAAAGCTTGTAAAGAAGTTCTCAAAGCTGGCTCCAGAGGATAGCAAGCAGAGACCAAATGACAATCACGCATCATCATCCGAAGTTCCTCAGGAGGATACAGGTGATGTCAAAAGGAGCAAAGATAAGAGCAGCAAGAAGAAAAAAAAGAAAGGAACCGTGGGTGAGCCTAAGACCGAAAGTGAGTATAAAAAAGGATTAAGACCTGTTTTGTGGTTGACGCCAGACTTTCCACTGAAAACAGAAGAACTGTTGCCATTGCTTGACATTCTAGCTAACAAGGTTAAAGCTGTCAGAAGATTAAGGGAGCTTTTAACTACTAAACTACCTCCTGGCACATTTCCTGTCAAGGTATTTGATATTCTCTCTGTCTGGGATCTATTTGTTATCCTTGTTCCGTTTTTCTTATTATTATTCTTGTGCTTTCTTGAATAGTTTTTGCTCTAGCCTATGCCTTCTCTACATCGCTTATACTTAATGCCAAAGGTGCTGGGGAAGGGGTTCATTTATATCCCAATCACCTCATAAAAGCACTTGTGCTTGTGTGCATGATATCCAAGTCATGCAGTGACATTCATCATCATGAACCAACAGATGGCTGATACGTTAAAAAAGTTCATGCAACATAATATAGCATGTTTCTTTGATCTTCTTGAAAAGTTGTTGATGCAGTTCCCAGAATCTACTATGCAACATAATATAGTCTGCTCTTTGTAATGGAATTTGTTGATAAAAAAAGTTCCTGTAACCTAATATAGTATGTTTCTTGTTTCTCGTCTGTGCTTGTAGCAAATTCAACCTAACAACTCACAAAACCTACTCAAAAGTCTTGTGTTCAACTTTAATATAGAATGGCAAAGAGTTTCATGAGAGGTCATAATGCTGATCATATGTCATGTCAATAGTTTTTTGTGCCTGTGCATCGAAAACCAGCGCTTTATGACTCTTGGTGTGGTTATATTTTGTGTTTCCTGACCCTGCTTTTATAGAACTTTTTACTTATCACCTGTAAGAAAGAAGGCATTGCATGTTCATGTTGAAATCTATTGATAATCTGTTACTCTTGTCCTGACAAGTTCCAAAAAAAGGGCAAAACCTGCTTCTAATGCAATAGGATATGTTTGACTTTTTGCTGAATATTTGAAGTAAAGATTTCTCTCTTCTGGTTGTAATTGTATGTAGTGGATGGTCAAAATATTTATCTGTTGATTAATATTATCATCAGATATCCAACATTTTATTATAGGAGTCAGAAATAGTCGAGGGATTGGCTTGTAAATCGTCTATATGGCAAAGATTGTTTCAAATTGTTATATGGACTTAATCCTTATAAGCTTAAATAATTATCATTCCAATATCAAAAACAGAATATACAAGTCACTATGCAACTTGGGGATAATTTCACAAATGGTCACTGAACTTTTATTTTATTGCACCAAAGTCACTAAACTATTTTTAGTAACAAAAGAATCTTAAAAAGAACTTTGCCAAGTACCACATAAAGTCTCTAAATGATCTTTTTGTTGCTAAAAAGTTTTTCAACTTTGTCCAAGTATCATATAAAATGTCTCTTTTGTTTTCTCCCGGTCCTAGTGACTTTATGTGATACTTAGGTAAAGTTGAGTGGTACTTAGATGAGGTTGAGTGATTTTCTTATTATGAAAATAATATAGTGACTCATGGGTGTGACCTAGTGGTCAATGAAGTGGATTGAGAATTACGACGTCTTAGTTGAAATCTCAGCTAAGGCAAAAATACCACTCATTCCCTCCCAATTTATGTATGTAGTTTGATTGGGCACGGAATTTAAGAAATATGGGAAGATTTTTGCAATGTTTCAAAACTACTATTGGAATAAATGAATTTTTAAATGGATGAGTAAACTCTGTGGACTTTTTGTCAAATCATTGGGACCCAACCGGGGTAAAATGTTGATAATGTGATCAAATATTTACCAAATAAGAAAATGTGTCATTCTTTTTGGGGCTGAGGGAGTAGATGATTTCTTTCTATTTGTCAAGCCTTGGTGGATAGCGTTATCTGATACTTGTGCTGGCAGAAGGTAGCAGGTACCCCATGGAATTAATCGGGGTGCACAAGCTTGTCGTGACACCACAATTGTTAAGAAAAGGTATAGTGACTTTAGTGCAACGAAAGCCGAGTGACTATTTTCTTATCCAAAACAAAATAGAGTGACTATCCATGAAACTCAAACCCATGCAATTTGTGATAAAAGTTTCAAGGTGATGGTCATTGTAAGAAGTTAGATTTGGTCTGTAGCAACCTAATCAAGATTTGTTAGATCTACTGGAAAATCTCAACTTTCATAGTTATTGCCTCTATTCCTTCACCCAAATTGATAGTCATACTTGTGATTTTGATGGATACTACTTGAAGTGCATTCTTATGTGGTTGTACGATGAAGTTTTCCACATAACTTACAACGGTCTACTGCATTTCAGGTAGCTATCCCTATTGTTCCAACAATTCGAGTTCTTGTTACATTTACGAAGTTTGAAGAGCTCGAACCAGTGGACGAATTTTCAACCCCTCTTTCAAGCCCTACAAATTTCCAAGATGCTAAGTCTAAGGAATCCGATGGCTCTACATCATGGATTTCATGGATGAAGGGGAACCGCGATGAGCTAGCTAGTGACAGTAAAAACCACAGTTTCCAGGATGAGATGGACCCTTTCCGTATACCTTTAGATTATGCTTGGGTTGATGCGAATGAGAAAAAACGCCGAATGAAAGCCAAGAAAGCAAGGAGCAAGAAGCATAAAAAGCATAGTGCCACTAGAAATCCAGAGAATGGACAGCAGACAAGTGAGGACATTGAAGAATAACAGCGACGAGACTTCTTTTCTCCTACTTGCCATAGGAAGAAGAGGTAAAGCTCTGTGCTTCCCTGCTCTTGTCCGACTGCCAAGCAAGTTTAGGCGTTCCTGGCGGCAAGTTTTAGGAGTTTGCCTCGTTATCGTATCAGGAAATGTTTATCATCTCCTGTTGCATCTTTTATTTAATATGAAAGTTTACAGAACATATTTTTTCTCAGTGTCTCCAGCATAATGTTATTTAGCTAAGTACGTCAGGCAGATTCGAGTCACAGATTTCTTGGCAAGAGCTTCCCCTTGCATCTCTCTGACTTCGTATATCACTAGCTTATGGTCTGACCCGAGTAGCATAGGGCATGTGGAATCCCATGTGAATCAGCAAGGACCACCTTGCAAGGTAAAATACTCTCGGGTGACTGATAGTGAAGTAGTGCCATGAGTGTGATGCAAGTTTTTTCTTTCTTTGTAGACTTTGAAAGAGGAGATTAGTTTGTGCTCGGCCAGTTAAACAGATTAAATTTGTAAAGAGCTTTTACATTTTAAAACAGCCTAGTGTGCTTGTGACTTGTGAGTCCTCTTTTTTTTTTTTTTTTTCCTTTTATAATAATTTTGATTCTTGAAGTGCTTTTTTTTTATCATTCGAGATGTTGAACTTTTTGTAATTTGTAGGTACAATGAACTTTGAAAGAAAAATAGAAAATATGCCCCTGGAAATCAGTTAAATACCCAGTGTCGCTGTACACAGACCTTACCCCTAATCAATGGAATGTGTGGTGTTATATATGCTTTGTCCTCGAAACTCATGGCTTCCAAGAACCTACATTTTCAAACCTAAAACTCATAACGTCTAAATCTTGGATGCCAACTTACGCGAAAAACATATAAAGATATGGTTAGACATATACTTGCAAACCTACATTTTCAACCTATAAATCTTGGCTGGCAACTTATGCAAATATAATGTGTATAGATGTGGTTAGACATCTACATTTTAGAACACAGAACGTCTAAATCTTGGATTAGCTCGCTGCAAAAGTTCATATCCACATTAATACGATACCAATTTTCACGTACTGAGTGCTAAGACATGTTAGGTGTTTTCAAATAACAACAAACAGACTCTATTTACTTGGGTGACTGCCTCAAAACCATATAATTGGAGACTACAAAATAGCATATTAGCAAAGAGCCAAAGTAGTATATACATCTGGTAAATTTTAAGACAAGTCTTCAAAACTGAGAAGATGAAGGAGTACTGGTTTGAAATGTTCAAATAGAGTAAATGCAGGAACATAGTTTTGATTAAAGACACGTCTGAACTTGGAAACAAAGGTATCAAGTTTCTAACACATGAACTTCCACACAACAGCGTAATACGAGTTTAACCCACTGAATCTTCCTTACGCTGATATAATTCATCGCATGTTATCTCTGCGCCTGTTGTATCTATTGGGTCTTATTCTGTCATTACGCTGAGGAACAGGCTCTACTCTCCTCTGCCGTTCAGGTGATCTTTGAACTATCTCCCCGTTGACAAAAAGTTCAGCTGCAAAGATAGTATAAGATTATTGTCAATTGTCATGGCAAAATGGTACACATCCATCATCAAAGATTTTTTCTAGATTCATGTTGGAAAATACTAGCAAGACAAAATCAGGGACGTGACAGACAAGAGTTTCCCCGATGGCAAAGCAGAATGGCTTAGTTTATTTATTCTTTTATTTTGGGGGTGGGGGGATTTGCTATTTTCCATAAGACAAATCTCTGTACTTCTCACAATTAGGAGAGGAGGATCTTGAAGAAACTATTTAACAACTCAGAGACTGAGCTTGAACTCAAAATACTATTACATGGACAACTTCGCCGCAATCCAAGGGAGTGTTCTTTTCGGGATAGAAATTCTTGATCAAACTCATTATGTTATTACATATGAGTTCATCAAAGTGCCGAAAATGACGCCCTTAAAAGCCAGTAATTACAGGGAGGCCTCCATAAAATTTAGAAGCTTCAAAATCAAAATCAGAACACTTCTAGGTAAGCACATACTATCAGTTCATTAGCAGGAAATAAAGAACCTCTTCTGAAAAGTCAAGAGAAACAAGCACATGGTAACACACATGATTTGTACCTGTTTTAGGGCAAATTTGATGTTTTGGATTTAGCATGGCAAGCTAATTAGGGCCAAGTTCTGAATGGGTAAAAGATAAGGTATCTTGGCAATAATCAATATCCCTAATTAAATAGGGGGCTACACTTCCTCCTAGCCACCCGATAAACCCATCCTTCTAAAGGCATGTTCTACAAAGCGGATGAGTATGCTAGGATAGATGAGTCAGGATTGTGAATTCATATATTTAAAAAAAATTGCATGGACTTTCTGCTGTAGATGATTAGAAACCCCATGCTCAATGTACAACCCCTTACCATTGATAATATATCCTCTCCTAATTCACTTGACCTATCCCTGCTTTGGGCTATCACCAAAATAATTGACAACTTTCTACGAAAAGCAACTGTATCATCTAAGTATCTAAATCTTCAAAATACTACATTTATTTATATTTTGACTTAGTAAGACATCTTGGAAATTTCTCTCCGCTACCAATTATTTGAAAATTTCTCTCCAAGCAACTCATACAAACTATAACCAATACAAAGTTTGTCCTTCTAGTCTTTTCACATAGTCAATACTCTCCCAGATCTTCGTTTCCCTTGCTAAGATAGATACTGACTTCCCAACCACATTCTTCATCTATTTTCTTCAAAGAACCCAACCTTGATCTAAGTTTTGTTGCCTCTGAATGTTCATATTGGTGAGACAAACCATAGAGAGTTTACAATTCAAAGTAATGGTTGGATTATTTTTTGGACACAAAGGTACAGCCGGTGCACAAAGCATCCTGCTAACGCGGGTCCAGGGAAGGGGTGTGATGTAGCCAGCCTACTTAATGCAAGCATAAGCGGCTGCTTCCACGACTCGAACCCGGTACCACGGAGACAATTTTTTGGACACGGTACACATGAATGATAAAGGCAACAATTTAAAGAAACTTTTAGCAAGAACAGTCTTCGTTTATGCATATTTTTTTAATTCTAGTTATTGGATCATACTCCTAATACCTTACAGAACATGACTGCTGCCAAACAAAGAGCAAACAGTTGCAAAAAGAATGTTTACCTCCATAATCCTTGTATTCAGGATCGACATAGGAATCGGGCAGCACAAACAGAACACCGGGCAAACCTATTGCAGCAAACATTCCAAGTCAATTCTTTAATATGAACTGATGGCTATTGCACGAAAAATAATCAAATGATGTATAGCATTTTCAACATACCTTCCATTTTATTAGCAGTCTCCTCATCAACTTCACACCCGAAGCCAAAATACCTCTCACATGAGACATTGTAAATCTTCTTTTTTGCTTCCTCTTCGCTACACATGCAAAAGAGACTACATGAATAGGTATAATAGAGGCTACTACTATTACGCATTAATCCTAATTCCTAAACTAGTCGGGATAGGTTATATGGATCCTCAACAACTCCTGCTTCACGGGGGCATTTTTCATTCCAACATTTCAATAGGTACATGAACAGAATAACACAAATGAGTCCATCTACACACACTTTATACTCCCCATCCAAGAAAACCGACACTATCTGAAAGTCAAAACATTTTCAACTACAAAAGATTGTGGTTATGAACATGACCACGATGGAGGATCCATTTGGGAAGCTGTCAAATTACTTTTGGGGCCATGGTTAAAATAAGAGCATCTGCTATGTGATGCATACATATAACAGAGGAAAGGTTCTATTAGGCTATGCTAGAACTTGGTTTTTCTTTTCTGAATTTTGTTGCAGTAAAGGAAATGAACTCCTATATCATTGAAATAGGGAAATGGGTATAGGAGTTTATTTTCTTTCTTGCAAGAGAACTCACAAGTAAAAGGGAAAACAATGAAAGGAGGGAGAGGATCCAACTTTACCAAGTAAACAACTATGAAAAGAAAGACCAAGCTATAGCATAATCCTAATAGAATATTTCCTCTTCTATGTATATGCATCTTCACACATTCTACATGCTCTTAATCTTTTTCTTTATCCAGAGTCCCTAATGTTAATTTGATAGCTTCTCAAATCAGTCCTCCATCGTGGCCGTGTACATAACAAGCTATCTACTTTCAAGTAGTCTAAAATGGTGTTGGCTAAGCTATAAGCACTTTTTGGCTTATCTATACATTTGGTAAGCACCAAAAATACTTATGAACAAAAATCACACAAAAGTCATAAGTTGGTCACCCCTAACTAAAGCTTTTACGGTGTATAAGTACTTTTGGTTTGACTCAACTTTTTACAATTTTATCCCTAATATCTTTTGTAATCTCCAAAATCCTCTTCCTAAAACATAAATTTTAGTTATCTCTCAAGTCTATCTCAGTCATTACATTTCAATTATTTAACCTAAGAAGTGTTTATCAACACCTTTTCACCAAACAAGAGCACACACTAACTGCTTGTAATCAATTTCAGACACTTCTATCAAAACACATAATGCTTATTTATAAAATAAACTTAAGCACCTAAGTGATTTTCAGCTCTTGAAACTTATCAGCTACTTTAATCAGCTAATCCAAACGAAAAAATAGATCAGTTAATCCTCATACACCAAAACCGCCATTATTCTTGCTGCATAGGTAGTATGCTCTTAAACCCCGCCATTATATCTAAACATAAATTCTATAAATTTGTAAAAGAAGTTAACAATTAACACTAAACTTAGATGTGTCGACTCTCATGCTCTACTCTACCATTTCTTTTGGGACTAAAAGAGTACGTTTTTATTACCTCCCGAGGACTTTAGCAAGGGTTTGGACGTAACAATCAATCATTTGCTGTTTATGGGCGCCTTCTCCGCCAGGTTTGTCCATAACAATGAGCCAGTGCTCATAATCGCATCCAGGAAACAGTGGTGCCATCTCGGTAGGAGCACGGTCGCCGCCGGTTCCTGGAGTGTAAGGCGAGCTACCGGACCGGTTCACCCGAAACCGAACCGAGTTAAGACTGAACGGTTTGATTCCATTAGGGTTTGTCGGCAGAAGGGAGTGTGAAAGGATAAACGACGGCTGAGGTGAAGATCCGATGGCTGGAAGAGACGGCTGTTGAGTAATCGACGGTGCCGATGATGAAGCGGAGGAGAGGAAACGAGTTGAAGAGAAGTAATGGCGAGAAGTGTAGAGAGTTCGAGAAACGGATTTGGTGATTTTGGAGGCCATTGATGAACTTTTTTGAGAGGTTTGGGATTTGTTGGAGGGGTTCGAGGGTTTATGGGGTTATATTATAGGGGAAGTAAACTTGGGGCATATTGATCACATTTTCCTTTTTTCTTTTCCTGGGGGTAACGGTGTAGACTAAGTCGAGTCAGCTTACACAACTATTTTATATAGTTATGATTGATGAGACTCGTGAAGGCGTAAATGTTAAGCGAGAAGTGTGGCGATAAGTTCTGGAGTCGAAAGACTTTAGGTTTAGCAGGACCAAAATAAAGTATTTAGAGTATAAATTTAGTGACGCCTGATGCACGGGAGGGATGAGAAAGTGATGTTGGGTACGCAAGTCATCCAAAAAAGAGAAAGTTTCAAGTACCTTGGGTCTATTATTCAAGGAAGCGGAAAGATCAATGAGGATATTGCTCATTGTATTAGTGCAGATTGGATGAAATGGAGGCTCGCTTCTGAAGTTCTGTGTGATAAGGAGGTACCGATAAAACTTAAGACAAGTTTTACAGAGTGGTGGTTAGATGGACTATGATGTACGGGGCGGAGTGTTGGTCAATCAAGAACTCCCATGTACAAAAGATAAAAGTTGCAGAAATGAAAATGTTACGGTGGATGTGCGGGCATATTAAGAGTGATAGGATTAGAAATGTCGATATCCGGGACAAGGTGGGAGTGGTTGGGGTGGAGGACAAGATGCGTGAGGCAAGACTGAGGTGGTTTGGGCATGTGAAAAGGAGTTGTTTGAGTGCCCCTGTCACGTCCCACCTTGGGAGGCATGACTGGCACCTGGTGCCCTACTGGGATCTGACTGAGCTGACTGAGCCTAGGTACTCCTAGTGCAGGGCTAATACTAACTCTGGAATCAAGAAAATAACGGGTTATATCTCGGCTCTAAACACAGCCCCCAGCCGACAAGGCCTTATAGCCACCTGTCACAAGGAAAATAGCTAACCAGAAACACATAGCAACAATGAGTCCTATACGGGCCGACAAGGCCACCATGATATCTAGTTATAACTGAAACTTAAATCCGATGCTAAACTAAGCTATAGCCGACAAGGCTGCTAACTACCAACTAAACAGGGGCCCACGCAGTCAACATACAAGATAAAACACATACGGGCCCCACACGGCCAACAACAGCTAACCATAGGGAAATGGAAACAATCTGCAAGCCTCTAGGAGTAATATGATGGTCGGGACCTATACAATCAAAAAGGGTAAACCTTCTATATATAAGCTCCGGAGGAAAGGAGCCGACTCTTCTGCTAATCCTGGCTGGAAGCTAAGAGGGATCTGCTCCTCGTCTATCAGTACCTGCAGACAAGTAATGCAGCGCCCCAAAAGGGGCGTCAGTACGACATGTACCGAGTATGTAAGGCAATAACTGTAAATGACTGAATATGAAAGATAGAACTGAAATTGACTGAAGGAAAGGGGATAGGAGTCATACCTGAGTAGCTGGATTGTCTATTATCTAGTCTATCAATAACTAAAGCAAACAAGAACCTTACCTAGCCCCCATAAGCCGGAAGGTACAACCAGCACAGAACAACCCACCAGGGCCCCCCATAAGCCCTGATAAGTACACTTCAATCTATATACCCCTAACAAGGTCATAATGGGTCAAATGGTAACCATAGTCGTCCTACCAGTCCCCTGGGTCTGCAACTGAGCCCGCTCGGCCCGTGACTGTAGCTGTGTCTGAGTCCAGTGGACTCCTGATGTCTGCACCCCGGGCACCAAGCTCCTCGGGGGTGTGGTGCCGATATGGCGTATGTATAATAGTCCAGCCATGGAATGGACTCTATGGGGACCTGGACCCCATCTTCATCCCTCGCGGACGGCATACCGCTCTTTCTGGAGCGACGTCATCTCGCCCCTGGTGGGCGTCGACACAGCTAATAATCCTGGGGTTGGTCATGGAGGGCTATATAGGCAAATCAAATCCCAAACCACACGTTGATTACTAGTCTCAGCTAAAAACAACAACTATTCATGATTAACGTACTTTTGATTCTCTTACTGGGACTTAGACTGAGTTATAATGCTATAGGAACTAACTTGCCGAAGGAATTTTCCTTAACATACCTCGATCGCCGGTTTCTGATTAGCTGGCAAGTTCCGATTTATATTCAACAGTTCTTCCCAACTGAAAACGTGTTACTGGGAGAATAGGGTTGGTTTTAATACTAAATTCGGCAAAAAGGAAAACTTTATATATAAATATTAACTATATTTCAAGTTAACGGAACACGATCGAAAACTCGTTATTTATCGAAAGTTTAGAAGGGAGAAATGCTTACTTGAAGCTTGTGATCGTATAGAAATTAGTTTGGCGCAATTCTGACAACTTTGGCTCGGCGGGACGACGATTTGCCGGGCGAATTTCATGAAAATAACTCCGTAGAGATGCTCTATACGACCTTAAACGTCAATACCCAAGGTTAATCGGAGTTTGGATGGCATTTGGTAGCGTAATCGGATGAAAATTATTTAATTTCCTCGTATTCTATCAAGTTTGGTCGTGGGTTACTTGGAAAATGAACTTAAAATTGAATTAAGGGACTATTCAAATGCATTAGGGTGGTGGCAGGGGGTATGCGGCGCGCCCCCCATTGCGCCAACATTGCCGCGGGCTGCTCCTGCCATTGAGGCAGGGGGCTTGGAGCGTCGCGCCTCTCAAGGCGCCAGCAGACCTGGCGTGCCGCGCTGGCCAGTGCGCTGCTGGATGGTGCGTCGTGCTGGCCTGCTCGATCTGGCTTCCGGGGGCTTTTTCCTGCATGCGTCGCACTCTCTTTATTCACCTCAAAATTCACGCGTACGCTTACTAATCATTAACTTTCACGAGGTGTAACAGCCCAGTGTGGCAGTTGTCTTTGGATGATTTTAGGAGAGGTAGGGGTAGACCGAAGAAGTAGTGGGGAGAGGTGATTAAGGTTATGGTACATTTGTAGCTTATCGAGGACTTGGCCCTAGATAGGAAGATATGGGGAAGGTTACAGGGTAGTAGAGAGTTGTGTCTTTCATTGTCTATTCTTACTTGTCGTTACTTGTTTATCGTTTAGTGTATTGTTGTTGTGTGTTTTTGGTATGAGTACTAGTTGTTGTTTAGATATTATATGTTGTCTCCCGTGCTGCCATTATATTGTTAGGTCTATCTTTCTTAAAGCCCAGGGTATACCGGAAACAACCTCTCTACCTCTGAGATAGTGGTGAGGTCTGCATAAATTCTGCCTTCCTAGACTCCACTTGGTGAAATTACACTGGACTGTTGTTTTTTCTATCCATTGAAAACCTCGTGATTCTCCATCTAGTTTATTGATCACTAGATCGCTCGTTTAAACGTCTTTCGACATATAAATTAAATATATGTAATATCAAAATTAATTTCATTTATTCTCTCTTTATAAAAAGAAATAAATTTTTATATCAAGTAAACCCCGAATAGAGATAAAATGAATATACTAATATTAAGTAGTTTTAGAGAAAACGATATTTTTTTTAAAGGGCTAAAAAATAAAACATCACTTAAATTGAGAAAGTGTATAAGACTATTGACTCCTACCAATATTTTTCACTTCATGAAAGTAAAAAAAAAAAAAAAAGCTTATCCAGACAAGGACAAGTTAGCTTAGTTACTTTGCACGTTTCATCCTTCAATTCTTGCGTCTATCGGCATTTCATCCTTCAGTTCTTCGCCTATCGACATTGGCAGACAAGCTACCTTAGCCCGTCTTCGACTTTGATTCCTTACACTCAAAAGCTCCAACAAACTCTAAAATCTCTTTCCCCAAAAAAGGGGAAAGAAAACTTTTCCAAGAGAACGTTGTGTTATGTTCTATCCTATGTACTCATAAAATGTTATGCCATGGAAGAGCTGAAGAGAACAAGGAACGCTAATTTAGTGTAAACACCAGATACGAATAAGTTATTTCCCCCTTTTTCTTGTTATTATTTGCATTCTAAATTTTGAACAATCGCGCAAAAGTACAATACACTCAACAACTATACTTTGGCTGCAAGGCGATGCCATAATTTTGGCCATGGAGAAAAAATCTTCACTTATACTCTCATTTTAGAGCAAACTGAAATTAAACATCATGAAATAATCTTCTGATCTGATCCACAGTTGCAGGCATCAATGTCACAGGGCATCGCTTATACTGCACAGGAAGAAAACAGATTATCAACAATAAAATGGGAGGACAGAGTGTACGCAAATCTTACCCCTATCTTGGAGATAGAGAGGTTGCTTCCGATAAATACTCAGCTCAAGAAAAAAACAGTCCAAAACAGTACAGAAAAAGAAATAACGGAACTGAAGAAGCCATGGCAAGATACTATAGACAACCAGTCAAATCATCCTGAATGATATAATATGATAATCCAAGTACAAAAAATAACATATAATAACCAAACTCAAACTCAAAGGACAAGAAACTGCAATAATATTACGACTAATAGTGCGGCTAATAGTATGGAATAATAAGCGAGACAACGCTTAACTATCAAAGAAGACAACAGATCATGAACTTAAAAAAAGGAACAACTGCGTTTCAGTCTCAAAAAAATTGGGGTCAACTATATGAATCATCACTGACAATGTTTTCCCATTTAAGCTCTACTTTATGTCATCATTTTACCAAATAAAAATAGGAAACAAGTTGAATATAATGAATAATAGTAATAAGAATAATGAACTTACAAAAAGAAAAGACATTTAATTAACGGATAAAAGTAAACACCATATAGGAATAAAAGTCGAACATATTTATGAAATAGTTTAACCTCTATGTACTGACAGTGTAAAAGAATGTTTACACAATCACACGTCATATAAAAGATCATTCCGCGTAACTGCCCATAATAAGTGGAGTTAGAAACCTAGAAAATAAGGCGGGCAACCTGCTACAACAGGTTAAAATACATTTATAGATAGTGTAAAGTTCTTTAGTAGTATATATAAGTTAAAATCTTTAGGAAAAGAAAAGGAGTCAAGAATAGTGGTAGATAGTCATGGGGGAATAGCTGCTTAATAATGAAACAATCTGAACAGGAAAAAAATATAAAACGAAATGGACGGAAAATTAAACTATTGTACTTGCAGTTTTTCTTTATTTGCAATTAGCAGGGCAAGAAAACATTACAGTATTAACTATAAAGAAACCCATATAACATTGACCATCATGTGAATTAGTTTCACCGACGAATTATATCAACTGATTCTGGAATTTCACCTGAGAGACATATCTGAAAACGCAGGAATAGCAGAAGACAAATCCTGAAACTGCCACTACTGAGGGATTTGCACGTTTTTGTGAGCACAAAGGACAAAGTGTTCTGTCTGAAGGTAGTGGAATTCCCTCTTTTGCAACCTGCTTAGATTGAATAACGTTATGCATGAGCATTGTAGCACGAATAAACGAAGCTACTTCATCAATGCATAATAAAACTAGTTTAAGACCAAAACCGAAAAATCTTTTTCTAGATCCATATTTCACCAAAACAGAAGATGGTTTGTAAAAATTGATACTTCCGATTAGGAGGATCACACTAATTTACCAGTTGTTGAATTAGACAAATCATGATTTCTCACCATCTTGCCTGCTTCCAAATGGTAACTTAGATAGTGGTACTATGTTATACAAACTACGTTAAGAATGCCAAAGCAAGAGAGCTTTATATGACCCAAAGACTTCATTGGTGAAAAGCAATCATTTAATATTGGCACAATAATGTTCTCCCATATAGAATGCACAATATCTTGTACAAGCACGTAACATATAATTCATATTCATATTACATCCTTAACTCCAGCTCCTGTCAACTGCTTAAACGGATACAAAACGACAAGTCAGAGATGAGTGACCACAGATTAAAGTTTCAGAATTATGGTTGACAGGCAAAAGCCAAAAATACATGTATTAGATGACAATATTCGGAGCTAAGCACCTCTAATTTATACCAAGTACCAAATGTATTTGTTCACCAATAAGGACCATGAAAAAAGGAAAAAAGATCTCCATCTCCACCCAGCTAAGCGAGGTGATGAAATGGGAGCAGTATGGCTGTTAAAAATATCTTTTACATGTTCCAATTAGCAAATTGAAATACTAGTCCCCTCCATCCCAAACGTAAATGTACGCACCTTTGGACGTGGAGGAGGAGGTGGGGGTGGATAAACAGTTGGAGCTGACATCCTTTCTTCTGCTGACTGGTACCACCACTCCATCATCTTAGTACATTGAAAACAAAAAGGAAATATAGTTATAGCATCTATACATGAGCATAACAAAATTGGAGAAGAAAAATAATCTCTCGAAGAATTCAGAAAAGCTGTGGAGCTTGAGCTAAACAACACTCACTTTAAAGAAAAACACTGCAGCAATTAGGCCAGTTTGAGCATAGTCGAGAACTCCATATGCACAACTTAGTAAAGCGCTTTGTACTGCCTGAAATGTTAATGGATTCTAAGTATATAGGTCAGAACATTCACTGTGATGATTTATACGAAACTGTATGAAAACCCTAACCCTCACCCCAAAAACATAATAAGGGAGAGAACTCAGTATAGAAACATGGAAAAGAGATTTACGGGAAGAACACAGACCTTTAGCCAAGGGGGTCCACGAAGCCTCTCGCGTTCACGGCTTCTTATTTTAGAAATCCTAGAAGAAGTATCCATCTACCTTGACATCACATAAAGGAAAATCTTAAATAACATGGTATAGAAGAGGAATTACCCAGTAAATAAGATCAACTGGCTAATAGAGTAAATTGGACAGATACAAATCTAAATTGAAACTTTTTTTATACAGATCTAAAGTTGAAACTTATACCCATTGATTCAGGGTAATACGAAGGGGGTGCCTCAAAGCGTGCATCCTAAAGAGAACTACTTTTCTTTTAATAAGGTAAGCATGAGAAACATAATCAAACCAGAAACAAATTGAAGTTCTCAACCAAATTATCAACAATGTTCTAATTTCCGAAAGGAACTTCCACCCATCAAAAAATTACATTATCCAATTGATCATTCAGATACAGACATTTCACATCATTTGTAGCACTGTTTCACATATTGAGTCAACTAACATCATACCATTTAGTTCATTGATCTTTCAGATTTTCATGCTAGGATACCTAAAAGTTCTTGGAACTCTTTCTGATTCACTGCTACCTTACATGTATCTAAATATTTAATAGTCCAGGCATTACAAATTCTCCAAATGGATTCATGCTTCTAATACCAACTAATAATACCTTTCAGACCTAGAGAGAAACTAACAAAGATACTAACACGAGACTGTCTGCAGACATACCAGCTCCTGTCCTGTAGCCCGACAAACATGAATACCAAGAACATGGAGTCCTAGAGAGTAAAATCCAGTAGCATCCAGCAAATACAGTAGCTGGTAAGCAAATGATAAACCTGCAGGACAATTGACAGAAAAAGGTGAATGATGGCATCAGGACCTGGTAAAAATCCCCATTAAAAGGGATGGGGCTTTGTATATAATGTGTATGATATTTTAATGACATATTACTTTTCACTTTTAACTGAGAAGCTGAAAAGCATAAAAGGGAGACATCTTTTAGACAAAATTGCACTGGTTTCACCATGAATGTTAAGGTCCTTCTGACATCAGACAGGTGGTAAGGCGATTTAGGGGGAACATGTGATTAATACATGACCAGATTTTTATTTGTATTTTTATGAGAATGAATACATGACCAGAATGGACAGGTTTACTTTCTTCATCTCATTTCAAAAGTGAAACAGAATGAACAGTACACACAAAAAACAGGAGCATAGTCAGAAATAAAGCTCTATGTACCTTCATTTCCAGCATGTATCCATGGGTAGCAAGCAGCTACGATCTTTCGGATTTTCTTTCTCAAACGCTCTCTAACTGATTGTTCCGTATCTGAACTGCTCGTTGAAACTGAGTTTCCACCTCCATCAAAATAGTCAGTGTCACCAAATCTCTCATCCTCATGGCCCCATAAACTAGCTTGAAGAGCAGCCTCTCTTTCTTTATTGTAGATTGAATGCAATTTTGATCTGAGATATGGCAATATAACCTAAAGAAGCACATCCACATTATGCCACCACAATTAGCAAAAACAGTACAACTTAAAGGCAAAAACTTGATTCAAGCAATCATTTTTGAAGTCACAGCTTTACACATATATTTTATGAAACTGAAAAAAAATATATGTGTGAAGTCGCAAAAACAGTACAACTTAAAGGCAAAAACTTGATTCAAGCAATCAATTTTGAAGTCACAGCTTTACACATATATTAGATGCTATAGTCATGGAAGAAGTTAGCAGATCAGGTAAAAAGCCAGAAGACTTCCAATTCGCACAAACAATTCCAGGCTTTTTATTCCATCCTATTATTTGATTCCAAAGATGGGAGTACAGCAAGCTTTTGCGGACAGATGGCACAAGTACAATCTTCTATGCAGCATTTAGAATCATCTTCAACATTTCTACTGAAAAATCAGCAAGCATTACAGAATGTACAGGAAGCAGGGAAATTCATTCTAGGATTTCAATCTAAGAAGGCCTTACAAGGCTTGGAGGTGTGGTAAAGTCAAGTATACAAGTCCAACATATCTACAAGATGAGTGTTACCATACAATAGATGTGCGGTCAATATACAATAATAAAAATATCACATTCGACGGAAAGTGCAAGTAGCACACATCGAACATAAACTGAGAGAAGGTCATTTGAGATGATCTGATCATGCCCTAACGTCAACCTCGAGATACACCGGTCCGTAGGTGTGGAATCAAGGTGAATGAAGGTGTTAAAAGGAGAACAGGTGGCCTAAAAGCACATGGAAGGAATTTTGAAAGACCTTCAAACTCTTGGAATCCAATGTAGACATATCAAAAGATAAGGGCATAATGTAAGAAACAGATCTACATAGGTAATACCAATTAGTTTGGAATATACTCTAGTCATGTCAGTGGATTTACTTTTGAATCCTATGTTTTCTAGGAATCTTTTGGTCTAGTCAGATATTTACATGCCAATATAAAGTATATAGAACTTCTAGTAGTTTTATCTGTATATTGTATTTATTATTTTGTATACATAATATTGGTTTGAGATGAGCTTAATAGGAGCGACATGATCGGTGAGGATTCATATAGTTGATTCCAACTTGCTTGGATTGAGGCGTATCTGTTATTATTGTTGCAGATAACTTCTGGTACAGTGCATGGTAGATTGAGATGGGAAGGACAACAACAGGGATTATTCACTGTTATATCCTTTTCCAAAAGTCTTCTCAGAGTACACTATTTCCACATCTTCAATATGGATTCAAGTCCGATGCCTAGAGTGGCTTTTTAGGTGTGAGGGAAATTCTTCTCCAGAAAATCCTGTGGAAAACAAAAAGGAAGAGATAAACTCGGGGGGGATGTAAATCACTTCTTCACTACCAATTGCCTCTCAGTTGTGGAACAGGACTTGTTTGGAACAGAAAGGGCAATGCTTATAAAAGATAAAACCTTGTTGCTGAGTTGGAGGATCAGCCAGCACACAGGAGGGATAGACATGGGAGTTAGTACCATTGATTCTCATGTGGACAGCTTGGAAGTCTTAATGGAAGGGCTTTTAAGGGGACTGAGAACTCTCCTCATATATACTTGGAACTTTTTTTTCTATGCATTTCTAGAGCATACCTAAAAACTCCTACAGGTTTAGATGACTGATTGCTTTTCACTGCAAGGTTTGTGTTGGACTTCCATCTTTTTGCATACAACATTTGTACAAGATTGCCCTTTTTCGCTATCAATAAAAAATTATTTATAAATAAAAAAGAGTTTTGACAAGAATAATCAAAGTCTAATACGACAAGATAGGAGTTATTTTGCTCCATGTGATCAATCAGAATATGAGAAACTTATGTACAACGACATAAGTGGGTATTCAAGTGTAAGAGATTACCAGAAACACAACTGAAAGAACTTTTTGGCGCTTCTCCAACCCAGTGCGGTTAATTTCTTCTCTGGAATCTGGACCTTTGTTATCACCCTTAAGTTTTATCTTAACTGCCCTTCTTCGCAGGCCATATAAAGACTCGGCAAAAGACCCATCTGAGAACAAGTAAAAAGGAACGAATATGCTAAAGCCAAAGCAAATAATTAGCCCGCCTTTAACCAGAAACTGCAATTGTACCACATAATTCATACACGCTCGGATGAAAAAGCAAATACTAGTCGAAGACCCAATTGCAAATACTCAGCATTACTCTTTGGAAGAGTCAGAAAATACAGTCCTTCATGCATTTTTAAAATAAGTTCTACATAAAATGTGACTTTAGTAATTTTTATATAGTTTCTACATATGTAAACATTATGTAGAAAATATATATATATATTCAGAAAAACGTCTGAATAAAGACTAAAATTAGATCATTTGAGTCTCATACTCCAAATAAGTCATTCTTTTTGGTATGAAGGAGTATCTGGAAACATAAATACACATACCTGTAGTTCTTAAGCTATGCGTTTCAAGAACTAGTGTAAGCAAGGCGAAGCACTCATCCTCGTAATCTAGAATTTTGTGGATGAAAGGTCTTCTTAAAGCTAAAACCTGCAAGCAAGCAAGCAGTGATTAACATTAGCCATCACACATTCACATAACTACACCACAACAACAATGACACCTAATTCCAAACTAGTTGGAGTAAATCCTCCTAGTTACATTCCAAGCAAGCATGGATATAAATCCTCTATATCCATCTGCTCCATTCTGCCTTGTTACATTTCAATAACAGTGATTTGTCTATTAAGACACATCTACTAAATACCAATAATAGTAACAACTATGCCTCAATTCCAAACTAGTTGAATTACACTAAATCCTCAATATTCATTACCCTCCATTTTGACCCATTTCTTTGCAATACTAATATTGTAATTGTTGTGCCGCTGCCATTTCAAAGATGGGATGAGTCCCGTGCCTTCCAACTTGAAACAACATCTTTGTGTTCACCAAAATGTTCTCTCTCAACTAATAATTTGTCTTTTAAGATATATCTACTAAGTACAGCTGCACAACAATAATAACAACTACATCTCAATTCCAAACTAGTTGAATTATGCTAAATCATCAATATCCATTACCCTCCATTTTGACCCATTTCATTGCAATACCAACAATTGTATTTTAAGACCCTTCTAATAATTACTGCTAAGAACAATAATTAAACCCACCCCATAATTTCAAACTAGTTGAATTCTGCTATATAAATCCTCAATATTCATTACACTCCACTTGTTCCCATTTCTTTCTAATACTAACAATTTACAAATCCTCAATACTCATTACACTCCACTACTAATAATTTGTCTCTTTAAGACACATCTCATAAGTACAGCTGCACAAAAACAACAATAAAACCCACCCCTCAATCCCAAACTAGTTGAATTCCTCTATATAAATCTTCAATATTCATTACACTCCACTTGGACCCATTTCTTTCTAAATACTAACAATTTATCTTTTACACTACTAATAATTTGTCTTTTTTAGACACATCTAATAAGTGCAGCTGCACAACAACAATAAAACCCACCCCTCAATCCCAAACTAGTTCAATTCCTCTATATAAATCCTCAATATTCATTACACTCCATTTGTACCCATTTCATTCTAAATATATACTACTGAAAATTTGTCTTTTTAAGACCCATCTAATAAGTACAGCTGCCCATCTAATAAGTACAGCTGCATAACAACAACAATAATAAAACCCACCCCTCAATCCCAAACTAGTTGAATTCCACTATACAAATCCTCAATACCCATTACACTCCATTTGGACCCATTTCATCCCAATAACAAATAATTTATCTTTTACAGCTGAAATAGTGGAAGAATGGATTAGAAATTAAAAAAAACCCTAATGGGCCAAGGAAGAAGAACATGAAGAAGGAGCAGGGCAACTTACACCTAGAGAATAAGTTAAAGCGGCTCTGAGACTAGAAGGTAACTGCTGTGCAGCTGCCATTTCGAAGAAAGTGGGACGAGTCCCTTGTCCTCCTACTTGAAACAACATCTTTGTGTTCAAAACAAAAAATGCTTTGCTCTCTCAACTGAATTCTGCTTCTGCTTCTTCTCTTCTACTACTCAGTGATGATTGAAAGACGATGTTGGGGGAGAGGAAGATGATAATTTTTTTATTTTTTTTTTTTTGCTTTTCTTTATTTTACTAGTTCTTTTGTTGTTGTATACTCCACCGTTTATTTATTTTCTAAAATAAAATAACTACTAATTAAAAAAACTCAAATATGTCATTATATTTTCAGAAATGATTTATTCATGTCATTCGTTAATAGTTGAGTCCATTTATGTCATTATTGTAACAAAGTATCTATCCATATTATTATTTTTTTAACAGCTTAAAAAGCTGATTTTACAATATCATTTTTTACACATGACATCACTTAAATAGGTCATGTCACTGATTTTAAACTCACCAAATTAAAATGTCCAACCAAATTAAAATAACCTTCCCTAATTATACTAGACCCAAACCCTTTTAATCCCCAACCCCAACCTCGTTCTTCTTCGCATCTCCTTATTCTTCTTTGTGAAATAGTGAGTTGACCTTTTGATTTACCCAAAGGTTTTCTGATTTGATAACATATAAATTATTTGCTTTCAGTGTTATTAGGAGATTCTGGAAGCTCTTTGATAGAAACATCAACTTCTCCAATATCTTAATCTCCGAGGGAACGCTGCATGGAGCTTGAAAACAAGATGAAAACGGTCTTGAGCAACAGTTTTGTCATCAATGGTGAATTTGATGGAGAAATTTCAAGTGGGTTGTTGTGAGTTTTGATTTTTTGGTTGGATATGTCGTTCCGGACAGAGACTAAAAGGACAACGTATACGTCCATCTTGGTGAGGAGGTTGACCTTGTTGAGATATTTACCAAACATAACATTTATTTCTAAAATTCGATATTTTCATGATTGTGAATTTTTTTTAGCAAAAGAAAGAGGAGATGCGAAGAAGAAGTAGATTAGGGTTAGGGATTAAAAGGGTTTGGGTCGGGTATAATATTTGGGGGTATTTTAATTTGATTAGGTATTTTAATTTGGTGGGTTTAAAATTATTGGCATGGCACATTTAAGTGATGCCATGCGTAAAAAATGGTATCACAAAACCAATATTTTGAACCGTTAAAAAATAATGTATGGATAAGCACTTTGGGTAACGACGGCCGCATAAATGAGCTCAGCTATTAACGGATGACATGGATAAGCCTTTTCTAAAAGTATGATGACATATTTGAACTTTATCCCTATTATATTTGATAAATATAGTGAAAAAATAATTCTACCAAAAGTAAATAGATTTTTCATATATTTTATGATTTTTAGTAAGTAAATATAAATCTTATTTTAAAAAATTTATATTTAATTTAAATAAAGATTATAAAGATGGCCGAAGGAGTTGTAGGGGGACTGAGTAGAGAAGATAATTTTCATAGAATGTCGTTTATGTAATTTGTTTTTTCTTTTTTGGTTGCGGATTGGATAAATAAAGCGTATGAGCTTGTCCTTGGGAGGGACGAGGAGCCTAGCTATGAATGTCGAAGGATGATCAGTCGAACACTTTTCGGTAAAATTTTATATTTTGTATATTAGTAAAATATTAGTTTTTGTATATATATACTAAATCATTGAAATATTTTTGAACACCCTTATTGAAATATCTGACTTCGCAATGGAGAGGGACAACAATTGAAAATGGCTACTAATATCTTATAGATTAAGCACCAAAACGAGGAATTGAATGAGATAGGCTCACATCTAATTAGCCAATTGTAAGGTAATAGCTTATCAATAACTGAGTTGAAAAGACGAGCACAGTCACTCAAGATGGAGACACAACCCCGGATCCTATAAGATGCATAAGTGAGGATTTTTCTATAATGGGAGAAAGCCTTTTAGAGCTTAAAATGGCCAGCATATTTGGACGGGAACGGAGAAAGAAGGAGTCGTGCCAATTCTCTTTTTATACACAAGCAGGAAGATTGAAAGAAAAAAATTGAAATATATGTATATGATGTAACGACATATTTCAAAATATGTGATCCAATTTGATAGGTTGTTGCATGAAGGAAAGAGCTTAACAACCGAATTTGAGCCCTCATTTCCTGAACGATCATAGTGCAGCCACTCATTTAAAATAAAATTAATAAATAGATCTCAACTCCACTTCCAATAACATAAGAAGTTTAAAAGTGTTTATTTTAAAAAGAATATTTTCATAATCGAGTCTTATCTCATAAATATTATTATACTTTATTATATTTTATTCGTCTAGCATATCTTCACAAAATGTTGAAAATATTTTCACCATATAAGCAATTTACAATACTCTTTCATTTTATAGACATATTTCCTTTGAAATTTCAAAAAGAAAAAAAAAATGTCCAGATTTGGTCATTGCCATTTTTTTGGGACTAAAATGGAAAATAAAATATCCTTTGGGACTAAAAGAGCATGAAATAAAACTTCATAGTACTAATGGGGAGTTTCAGAAATACTGAAGAGTGAAGCCGTGATGAATTTTTGTCTGAATGCACAATTGAGCAGCACAAGAAGCTTCCGCTACAAATCCACCGTGGCATTTGCTTCCACCGGCGCCGGAAAATTCATAGCCATGGACAACTTCGTCAGAGTCGCCGCAGCTCAGATGACGTCCGTTAATAACCTCGCCGTTAACTATGCTACCTGCTCTCGCCTCGTTAAGGTACCTCCGATGTCCGTATTTTACATTGTAATTGATATACACATGTTGCGTATTAATTAGTTTACATTGATTGCTTGCTAAGAAGTAGAGAAATTTTGTATTTACATTTATCATGAGCACACGATCCATCATCAATTTGCAAAACGGCTCGTGAAGCTGGATTTTGAAGAAGCTGAGATTTTGAGCTAATTTTCACTTGCGTTTATATTAGAACTCAGGGAAGGTTTAGTTCATATGTTGCTAAAGTTTATTAGAAGTAGCACATAGAGGAAAATGATTTGGAGATGTTGGTCAACATCAACATGGTTGACTTGTTGTCTTACTTCATTCTCATAAGGTTAGTGATATTCTAGAAGAATCTTTTCATGAAGAGACGTATTCAATCTTAGGATTTGTGGAAGGATTTTTGTGAAGCTGGATTTGCAGGAGCTTAACTTGGAGCTAATTTTTGGGTTTACTTATATCCAAAGTTGAAAAAGTTTGATATAATTATATTATGGAGCAAAATGATTTGGCAATGTTGGTCAAAGATGGTCGTCTTTCGTTTTTGTTTGATTCTTATAAGCTAGTGATGTTGTAGGAGCAACTTTCCTCCTGCCAGAGCAACTCATGCTTTACAAAATCACTGGTGTATGCTAGTCAATAGATCTGTCAATTTTTCTTCAATCTCAAATCATTTGGGGTCAGCTATTTGAAAAGAAAAAAGACACAGATTTTCTCCCTTCTTTTTTTTTTTGCCATTGGATTTTCCAGAAAAAGGCTGTTTAATTATTGTGAGTACAGGCTCAAAACAAAAGAAGGTAAATTTATGGTAGCAGGAGGAGCAGAAGAACATGGAGAAAAGGACCCGAGTTTTTACTAGACACATCACAGACCTCCCAAGCGTTTATATCCAAATTTTTTATCTGATAAAGCTGCAGGTATTTGGATCTTGGCATCTAAATTGGAACGTCTAATATTGCGAAATCACAAATATACTTTTTTGAATTGAGAAGACAACAAGGCCAGCAGAACTAACATAGTTGGTTCATGCCAGTTTTTGGGCAGAAAGTGTTCTCAATTGATTTGGGGACCATCTATATGACTATATATTTTTTGAGCTTAGAGATGGTTTTGTTCTCTGGATGTGCTGTCGCTACTTTATTATTACTATGACGACGTAAGGAAGATACAGAACACTAATGCATTGAACATTGCCATTTTTTCAACTTAAGAACTATAGTTTCTTGAAACTTAAAGTTGTTCCTTCATATGTTCATGAGTTCCCATAAGTTGAAAACTTCAACCACTCTGGTCATTGAGCTGGCTCAATGAAACTACCTGCAAGCTGGTAGTCTGAATTGGAGTGCACTAATTGTTATGGAAAATAAAGTCTCACATGATCCAATACGGACCGGTTCATGTGAATAATATCTTTATCAGCTTTGAAGAATTACAGCGGTTGCGGAAATATATCTTGACGTTGCTAAAGTTTCTATCTTTTATAATATTTCATATTTTGCACACTGTTCTGAGTAAATGAAGTCAGTGACATATCTGTCCTTCTGAAATGCTGTTCTCAATAATTACTGTTGATTGGTACTGATATTTGCACTATTTTTGCTATATCAAATCTTCTATCCCAGGAAGCAGCTTCAGCGGGGGCAAAATTGCTATGTTTTCCTGAAAATTTCTCTTTTGTGGGAGACCTAGAGGGAGAGAGTCTTAAAATTGCTGAGCCCCTAGATGGACCTATTATGAAAGGCTACTGCTCTCTTGCAAGGTGTGACCATGAGAGAGAAGTTGGCTTTCTCTCCATCTAATGCACATTATCCTGTTTTTAGAAGCGCTAATATGTTTTGTCCTAACAACTTGTTATCTCATTATTTGGCGTTGTTCAATGCTTTATGACTATGTGACAAAACATACTGGTTTACTCTAACAATCTATTACTCCCTTTTTCGTGTGTTTTATTGGTTGGTGAAGATCTTCTCTCTCCGTCTCTCTCTTTCTGCTCGATAGCTAGTGGGCAATTCCTGAACTTGAAGTTAGTGTTAGTGGATTCAGTCAGGTGACATCTTTTTTGCCATTAATGGCAGGGAATCAAAAATTTGGTTGTCACTAGGAGGATTCCAAGAAAAAGGGAGTGACGATGCACACTTGCGCAACACTCATGTTCTCATTGATGATAATGGAAATATTAGGAGCACGTACAGTAAGATGCATCTGTAAGACTCTTAATCTGGACTTTGTTAGACGTTAGACTAAGGTTGTCATACTTTAGTTATTTAGTACTTTCATACTGTTGGTAATAAAACAATATCATTCTTCTGTTTTGGTCATTAATCATTACCGTGGGTTTCTAATGTGAGGCGGTAATATTTTTGAAATGTTAGACATATCAAGGTACCACAATATGAGTGACAGATAATTAATGGGTTGATTGTATAAGAACGAGTTTTGATCAGAACAGGTCAATCGATTTATGAAATAATGCAGGCAGCTAGAGTTGGCTTAATATCCAGGCAACCCTAGAACGCATTCAAGAGCTACATGTCTTATATCATATTCTGTGAGTGTTGAACAATCTACTACTCTATTAAAAACACCAAATATTATGGTCATTTAGTTTTTAAGAAAAGTGAAGTCCTTGCAAAATGAATGCATCATACCATCATTTTCTAAATGTTGAGCTATTGAAGTATCTGTGTTCTGTGAATAAAGAATTCTAACACACATACCCGCATATAGTCAGATTATCCGAGAACTGTTTTACTTTACATTTCCTTATTGCTTTGTAGAACTTTGAAAGAGACAAGGGATGATAAACAAGTTGGATGGATATATTGCTAGCAGTTAACAATTTAAAAAGATGTGAACTTAATGACCATAAGTGCTTTGCAGGCCATGATTTCTTTTCAAGTCCAATTATGTTAGGTTTGCTTTCCGGAATTTTGATGTATGAGTTAACTGAGAAAAATCTGAATGCAAGATGACCCCTTGCTACTCCATCTACCTAGAGCACTAATTGTGGTTTATACTGTATTTATAGATTTGACGTGGATGTTCCTGGAGGTGCAGTTTATAAAGAGAGCAGTTTCACTGAAGCTGGTATGAAACACAACATGACCATGTTAACATTTGTTTCCCTTGGACAATGTATGGACATAGCTTCTTGAAAATTGTTTCCTTGTATGAACAAAGATTTCTGAGTAATAGTTAGTCTTGGTGAGTTTTAGATTGAATACAAAAGGGATGTGTGGATTTACCATTAGAATTAGCACAAATTTTTGATAGGTCAGTATTAGTTTCTGATAGGTAAGTATTAATGGTCCAAGTTGAAACATGGACTATCTTAAATTTATTGGTAGCATTTTCCTCGTCTTTGTTGAGACATAATTTAGAAAATAAAGTGTGCTCTCTCTAATTGCTTATCCTTCTAAAATTATTAAAACAAAAAACACTTAACCTTTTTGATGAAATGACCACACACTTATACATAAAAGCAGAGCAAGCAGAGGCCCCGAGTTCGAGTATCACCACCACCGATTGTCAAAAAGATTTCCACATGCTTGGTCCAAGGAAAAAATTAAAGCCCCCATGTGAGGGGGCGTGTTGAGACATAATTAAGGAAATAAACCTTTGCTTTCTCTAATAGCTTAAGCTCTTAGATGAGATGACCACTCAATTAAACAGTCTTGAGAGATGCTTGGCACTGGTTCATTCTCTTGGTCCTTTCTTCTTATTAATCATGTCTAAAATTTGATAATCAACAAAATTAACTTCTTTTTCCTTATGAATTCCTATTGACTAATCTCATAGGAAAGGATATTGTTGTGGTGGACAGCCCCTTTGGACGTTTGGGTGTCACCGTCTGTTACGATTTAAGATTCCCTGAGTTGTATCAACAACTGAGGTTCAATCACGATGCACAGGTATTACGGGTTCCCCTCGTGTTTCTCTTCTCCAAAAGCAAATTATAAGTTAGTGAAAAAACATTCCTGTGGTTTCAGGTTTTGTTAGTGCCTGCCGCTTTCACAACGGTAACTGGTCAGGCACATTGGGAGATTCTTCTTCGTGCTCGTGCAATTGAAACACAGTGTTATGTATGGCCATTATCTTTTTTATTTCAATTCTGTCCGTTTGGTTTTAACACGCTTTGGTTATTCATGATGCTTTTCTCAATTGGAACTGCAAATATTTAGTTATACAATCTTAAATTTCATGAAATCAACATGTTCTGTCTGTTACGTGCAACCATAAAAATTTCTTTCCTTCGTTAGTGATTTAAACTTCCTTTTTGCTGGTGAAATCTAGCTCAATTATGGTTGCTGGTGAAATCAACAATATGTACCGTCTGTTATTCACTCTTGGCTGAATGTATGAAGTGCCTCTTAAACAAAACTAGAAGCCAAATTACCAAATTTTGTCTGTAGCCTTCTTTGTTGAATCAGGTACTGGCTTGAATGGGGACAATCTCCGGGCCAAAGTGAATTTGTTGGGAACAGACAGATTTTAGATGCTATTTTGGTTTCGTGAATTAGCGGACAACGTTAAGTTCGAATTTAACTTTTTCAGTGAGAGTGTTAATTAGAATTTATAAGATGTCTTCTAACAAAGGACTTTAATATCCAGTGGAGGAACTTCAAGGGTGCTTTGTTTTTGTTCATTATGTTTTTCAAGGGGGCGCAGTCTCATAGCTGAAAATTTGAGAAGGAAGATAACGGATGTTAGCTAGTGCTACATGTGCAAACTTTCAGGGAAGACATAGATCACCTATTAATACATTGCGAGGTTGTCAGTCAGCTATGATGGACGGTGCTGAATCTGTTCAAAATGCTGGACAGTGTCTATGGGGATGTTCAGTTGAGCTTTCAGGAGAAGGAAAAAAAATGAAGTGTGTGTATGTAACTCCTTTGGCTCGTATATGGAAACTTTCAAGGGAAAAGAGAGCCTTTGAGGGGTAAGAAAATGATTTTATATAGATAATTGCCTGATTTTGTGTAAAAAGGATTTTGTATAGATAAAGGCCTAGGTTTTGTTTATAGTCCGTATTTGGTTCATCCATGAGGTTTTTCTTCTTCTTCTTCTTCTTCTTCTTCTTCTTCTTTTTTTAAATTGTGCATCCATGAGGTTTTTCTTCATATATATTTGGGAAACTTACGTAAATGTACCCTTTGTCTGTTATTTTCCCTATATATTTCATATTTTAGAAGTGTCTGGGCTTTGGTTCAGCGTCCATAGTAGTACAACTATGGATATGTGGTAAACTTATTTCATGACTTCAATTTTTAGCAAACGAGACGATTGTGATATTTAAGTGGAGAAGGGTAGAGGCAAGCCTATTATCGACCGAGTTTTAAAGCTGGAAATAGCGGATTTCATATTAAAACAATATTTTGGTGTAGGATCTCAACTTGTTGTATACTTTATTTTAGGATTTAAATCCCAAAACATCAACTAATTGTTACATTATAAAGAATAAAAAAGCTTTTGATATTTTATATTACGTCATAAGTGGTTGTAGACTTGTAGGTGTTTTAATTAGAATGCCTTGTGAGAAGAGTCTCTAGTTCTCATCTCTAAATTGCCATCTGTACCATTCTTTCTTCTCTGATGATGCAGGCGGCTCTTAGGAAATCTCTGGCTAATCTTATAATTTTCTAATAAATAAGTGCAGTAAATGAACTTAGCTTTTGCTTTTTGTAGCTTATCACCCCACAGCACTCACTTGTTTCTGATTGTGATAAACAGCATACACCTATTAAACGATACAACTACTAGGTCTAACATTGATGTCTGATGGTGATGTAACCAGTTTTATGTTGATGACAGCTTGTTTAAATCCTCCTTCTGTGCCAGGCTGCAGGATTTTAGGTGGCCCTACCTTTAGTTCCCTGTTAAGGACTCAACGGAAACCTTTTACTTTGGGATTTGGGGAGGAAAAAAAAAGATTTCTAGAAGCCTTGATTGTCAGAAGCAGTTCTGTTTTCTCTTTTTTCTTTTCTTCATTTTTTTTTTTGTATGCACGGGAGTGGCAGGGGGAGAGTTTCAGAAGCAATGTTCTTATTGTCATTTAAACCGGCAGGGGGCTCAGAACACCCAATTTTCTTCACTATTTGTGATGTACTGAGTGTCAGAAATGCATTCTTTAGTCACCTTTCAGATATGTCATTTTCAGATCATAAATTCTGAAGTTGAGCAAGTTTTGTCTTGTTCAGTTGGAAAGTTTGTCACACATTTCATACAAGCACAACTTCTTAGAGTTTGTACATTGGGATTTTTCATTCAGAACAATAAAACGCATAAAGATAATGAGATTTTCATGGTCTGAGGTTAACATTAGCTTGAATTTTCATAGTCCTGTGGTCTTGAAATGACTTCTGCCAAGTGGTTTATGTGCAAAAATCATAGGAAATCTCACTTTATTAATTTTTGTATTAGCTGTTTTCAACATGTTTAGTGTTTGTTCGTTCCTAAGAAGGTGGAATTTTGTGTTCCATCAACATTGGGGATGTAGTTGCAGCAAAGAGGTTAAAGTGCTTTTTAATGGCTTTATGTTGACACTGATGCATTAGATTTATTAAATTATCAGATATTCCCAAAGCAATGTTTTCTTTGATTTATGACGTTCATAACCTTCTTCCTAATGGTCGAACATTAACTCCCTTAGATTTAATTCTTATTTGTTAGTAATCTCTCATTTTCATACATTTTGCACTTCCCACAGTGTCCCTTGTGGATAATTATTTTAAACCTCTTAACAGGTCATAGCTGCCGCTCAAGCAGGGAAGCATAACGAGAAAAGGGAAAGTTATGGAGATACCTTAATAATTGATCCATGGGGAACAATAGTTGGTCGGTTGTCAGGTAAAATTTAATTCCATATTTATGTATTATGCTGCTATGGAAACCAGTATCTGATCTTTTACTAATGGTTTTGGCTTCACCACTTTGATTATTTTTGAAATTTTTAGTATATTCGTGGACCATTTCTTTTAGATAAACAGTTCAAATATTTTCTTAACATTGTTATCTGTGTTACAGGAATAACACATCTAACATTTAAAATTTGGAATTTATTCATCTTTGTACTGTTTTCCTCGTCCCTCCTCTTTTTCCTTTATTTTAATACATAGGGGAGGGGATTGAAATGTGAGGATTCAAATAATCAAACAACTAAACTACTAAGATTTCCCTCTCCACTTCAAACACTATCTTTTCTCTTTTTTCTCAGTTACGTGAAGCTCTTAGTACATGGTTACCAGTTCTGGAAGTCTAATGGAATTGCATGGCAACCTCATTAAGTTATTTGCTTCATAGTAAAATTTGGTGTGAGGAAGCTTTGCTTTGCATAGTTTAACATCATTCATGGATAAGTTCTCTAAGTATTCGCATAAAATGCTACTGCACGTGAATTCTGATGGTCACTATCCTTTTGGCTGAAAATGGAGTGTAAAATTGAATTCCTGAATTTGTTTCGACTAAAGGGTCTTATATGAAGAATGATGAATGGACAACACACTGGAACTAGATAACCTAGTTCTTTTTGTTGAGTAAACTTATCAATGTTGTAAAGTTTGATTGTGGCTCCCGTATATCCACCTTGGTATTTAAAAAAGGAAAACTTCTTTTTTTTCCTTTTCATGGTGATATAGACAATAAGCAGACATATTCATCTTCTGCTTCATTCTTTTTTTAATGACATGCTTTTAGTGTTGCATGTCCGGACTAGAAAAACCATAGAGCTTTTCTATAACATATTCGCTCATAACAGCCAGAGAATCAAGTGTACTCCAATGACAAATTCATTCATCTTGTTGGTTTCTGCTTCAGATCGATCGTCAACAGGTATTACTGTTGCAGATATTGACTTCTCATTAATAGATTCAGTCCGAACAAAGATGCCAGTGTCTAAGGTATGAAAAGTATGCTAATCATTTATACATCAGACATTGAGATCTGGTTTTCATCCATTTGCAATGACACAGGGTGTTTTCTTCTTTCTATCTGCATCTGTTTCACTAGATGTCTACACAACTCATATTTCGTCATTTAAAACATTCGAGTAATTTGCTATTCTTCCTTTTCACATAACATTGAATCTTTTCCTTTTCTACAGCACCGCAAGCCTGCTGAGTTCTGGAATCGGTCTGTATAAGTCAGCAGGTATGTCATTCTGAAGCTGTTGTATTCAGCCAAACGTTGCTTCCGAACTTTGGTCCTTTCGTGTATATTTTGCATAAAGGGAGCACTGATCATGTGGCGGTTAACATATTTACATATACATTTGACATAATATCCCTTGTCGTCTATCACTAGCAGCAACTGATGCTGAATTTCTCATGGCTGCATTATGAATAAAAGTTATCCTTCTTTTTCATTTATCTTCATCCTCGCCGTAAGGCACATGAAAATTATTGCAGCCTGGATTTTGTGCTCCTTAAGACTCGAGGTCTCAGGTTTAAAACTTAGCAAGTGCAAAAAGCAGTTGTGATACTTCATATCTAACTAAACCTTGACGAACAGATGGTATATCTACTAGTGGACAGGTAGTTACCTCGTGAATTAGTCGAGGTACATGCATGAACTTTCGTTCAGATAGCACGGTTGTAGAAGAAAATGCTAAGAGTGTAGAGATATCGAGCACCCATAATAGGGGAAAAAGAAAGAACCACCACACTAATCAAATTGATCATTTCGTGGCAAATTGTTTGAATTAAATTTTTTTCTTAAAAAAGTTTAAAATCAGCGACCATAATCTAAAACTATGCGTTGATCACTGAAAGAAATGTTACCGCGGTTTTAAATTAAACCTTGGTGCAAGAATACATCAATGAGAAGTTAATTCACTAAGTTTAACGAGTGCCTTCCGCGCTACAATGAATGGAAAGTGTAGATGACGCGAAATCAAATATAGGATTGTTATTCTACAAAATCTCCATATAGCATCTGGAATTTGCAACATAAGTAGAATATGGTAGGCACCAATCTTCACCTGATATTAATGAATCAAGCTTTACATTCTCCTTTGCTAACTAATTACTCCAGGAAAAAAAGCAGCCAATACTTTACAAAATCAAATGAAGTTAAAAGGAGTTCATTGTCTTGATCACAAGTAAAAAAGAAATGTTTACAATTGAGTTGGAGATTCAGAAAAGGTGGAAAAGAAAGAAGCAAACTTTCTATTTAACAAGTATCAAAGGGGGGAAACAAAAAAGTTAAAACCAGCAAGTATACAAGAAGTATGAACACCAGTCAATGAAAGGAAAAATGCTTTAGTAGTTTGGCCATCGCGATCACTCCAACAGAAATTCTCTAGTAGAATCAGGACTTGCAAGAAGGTCAAAAGGTTTGCCTATGCTATCCTTCAAGATTGTGATTTGACCCTCTTTCACAAGTATGTCTTCGTCGAGGGTCTCTACCTTCTTTTTCAACAAGTTGATCTCGGAGTTCAATAACATGTTCTTCTCACTGAAGTTCTTAACTTCATCCCACATGAAATCTCTCTCCTGAGATACTTTTGGTAGTATCCCCTTTACGACGCTAAGTTCCTTCATGCATTCTTGCAATTCATTTGTGAGCTGATTGATATTTTCATCCTTTTTTATCATCTGCCAGAAACCAACCATAAGAAAGGAGGCAAGAAAGATAACAAATAACATTTCATCCAGCAATTCACATCAAACTCACAACATTGAAGTTCAACTGAATCATGAATAACATTTCATTAAGCAGTTCAACATGCTTAAAACAGTAGAAAAGCCTTCAACTGTTAATTCACAACAGATTCTCATGAACTTGTCCAACAAAAGACAGATGAAAGAGAGAACTTATAGAAACCCCTTCACGTAACTTAACCACCTCAGATTAATCGACTTCTGGATAACCCAAAGATTGTCATGCATTTGGTTGGTACAACTGATTACACATATCGCCTATTAGATATGCTGCAGACGACTACCCAACGCAATGATGATCATTACTCTAGCTTAAAAACTAGAATACTCTTCTATTTGAAGCAGCTTTCACTGCCAGAACTACAAAACAAAAATGCTGTCAAGCAGCTCATAAAACACAGTGATCACCTACTTTTTTTAAAAACCAGGTGTCTCTATTTTATTTTATTGGCGACCAGCGCGCCAAGCACCACCTTTTTGTTGTACCAGAGGCAAATACTATTTTACTTGACTATGCTATTCCAGTGTTCCCGATTACTTTTCATCCCATGAGCTTCAATTTACAAATTCTACTAGCTTTAAGATAAATGAGATTTTTATGCAATTTGTTGTCCTGGTGTACCTATGACAAGCAGCAATTGAACATCCTAAACAATCTGATGGAGACCCTAAGCACCATTAAGGCTGTGACAGTCTAATAGACCTCTCTCTTCCGCTTAAATTAATTCTCATTATTCACCAAAATGGAAGCACCGGATATTCATATACCAGTAATTCATGTAAAAATTCCACCGAGAAACACCTGAATTTCAAATAGAACAACGATAAACCTAAAGAATTCAAAGAGAAGTCAAAAGCTAAGCCAGAGAAAGTGGCATGCAAACAAGCTCTCCTATATGAGGATGAGGTATCTGAAATTGGAAAAAGAACAAATATTCCCTTGCTGCAAGATCTTAATATTGCCCTTACCTGAAGCTCAAGATCATTCACCTTGTGTTTGGCACAAGAAAGAGTATCCAGCGCATTTTGCACTTCACATTTGAGAATGTCGTTGCCTCTAACTGCTGCAGCCAGATCAGCCTGAAGTTGCTCTATATCCATCTCCTTGGAATAAAGCTTATCCCTTAACACAGTTGTCAGTAAAGTCTCTGATTTGAGCTCTGCTTGTTTAATTTCCTAAAACAAAACCAAACAAAGAGCTAGCAAAATCAATCAACAACACATGAGCATGACAAGCAGCTAGCAAAATAACCGCACCAACTTACATCTGGTTTCTGACTGTTTTGCTGGTGAAATGCATCACCCCTGCTAGATGGCTGAGAATCTGAATTTACCGGGTAGGACTTCTCATTTATCACAGATGACACTATCTGCAAACTGCTTGTCAGAGTTTCAATTCCCCTCTTAAGACCCTGGAACTTTACATTGCATTCAATTAAAAATTGACCATCAATTCCCCCATTTTGTCTGACATTTTCTTTTGTGTACTCTAATAGCTTCCCACAAAGCTGGCTGCTCTCCCTAAGCAAATTGAGCCCCTGATTTTGCAAGCAGCAAACACGATTGCATAATTCCTGATCTAGCTTAAAAGTTGAGAACCCACCTTCCTTTCCATTGCCTCTTAAACGATTCAACAAGCTAATATTTTCATGACGTAGAGAATCGATTTGAATCCTAGAAGACTCCAGCTCCTTCCTTAGAGCACGCTCCACACCTACCAATCTTATTTGCTCTACTTGCAACTTCTCCAGCTGGTTGTCATAGTTTGCTGGACTCTTCTTGCCAACATCCTCACAGAATCCTCGCAGACCATCAATTGTCTTCTCTTGTTCATTGCAAGTCCTTTGCAGTCTAGCAATAGATCTGTGCTGGTCCTCACATTCTTTAACCTTTTCCTTGTAGTTTTCCCGGACATAATCTCGATCATCTTGAGCTACTCGATATTCCTCTTGTAACTGAGAAAGCTGCTGCCTTAGATTTTGATTCTCCTCTGATATTTCCTCTGTTCTCTTAGACAAATCTTCAAGTTGTTTCTCTGAAAATGATATCTTGCTTCTATTATCCACTTCCTTCTCATTAAATGAAGAGACTTCCCTTTGTAGAGAGACATTCTGCTCTGCAAGCTCCCTCACCCTTTCACGGAGTCTATGTTCTTCAATTTGGTATTTCTCAAGTTTTAGAGACCACTCGTTGGATCTTCTATCCAACTCCTTTTCCAATGCTGCTTGTAACTCATTCTTTTCTGTCTCTAATCTTCGTGTCTGTGAATCTAATTCGGCCTGTAATAGTCTGGCTTCTTCCTTAGCAGAAGTCCTTTCAGCAACTTGATTCTGTAGCATGCTTGAAACTTCAAATGCCATTTGTACCTTCTCCTCTGTCAAGCTTCTAATAGTCTGAATCAACACTGGAACACTAAGGCCTCTTCCATGAAGAAAGTTTCCCTCTTCAAGCTCTTGCGAGAGCAGCGCAGCACGCTCTTCAGCTTCCTTAAGTTTTCTCAATAATACCAAATCTGAGTCGTCTTCCATTCCCAAATAGTTTTTCTCACCAAGGCGGGGAATCGCTTCATGGAGATATTCATAGGTCCTACCATTAGAATCATCTGCCAAACAGCTTTTCTGGGGAACACCATCAGAACATACACTTGGACATCTACTTAAATTTCCACTGTAGATATCTTCAATAGTAATTGGACCATCGCAATCAAAATCTTCTGAACTTATTTTCGCCAGCGACCGAGACTGAGAGAGCCTCTCAACCACCTTCTTTGCAAGTTTTCGCGGAGATTCATGCTCAAAACCCATCTCACCCAACTCTCCAGATGTAAAACAAAGTTTAGGTGGTTTTGTCTCTCTGAAAGATTGAGATATTGGTCTCTGCTTCTTGACATCGGGTACTGGTGAACCAGGAGCAGTAAGGTGAACTCTTGGAGGCAGTTGTCTACCAGCATATCCAATCTCAATATGATCTTCCGTATAGTGATTAGCTGAGGCATTCTTTTCCTGCTCTTGCTCCCCATCTATATACCGATCTAAAACTTTGCTAGAGACATTACTGGAGCAATGAGAAGAGCTCTCTGATGGATCATAGTGGTGTGTTCGGAAAGATGCACCAGAACATTGCTTCCCTAGCAAATAACCATTCTCTGTATCACATGTCTGAAAGAAATTTTCTGGGGGTTGCCTCTCAGGAGTACGTGTACGACCACTGACAGAAGGCATGAAATATTTGAAATTACTTTGGAGAAGCATAAGCAAATTAAAACATCATTGTAAGTGTGAAACATCAGCTACAGAAAATGAGATACATACCGGCATGAATCACGACCAGATTTCTTAGGATGAACTTTCTTACTGTGACAAGGAGATCTGCTCGGATCCCTGAAATTCTTTTTTCCTGACCCACTGTCGTAAAAGGATCCCGAGGACAATGAAAGACTCCTTCTAAGACTTGGAGAAGAAACTCCCTTTCTGCTTTGTGATTTATCAATGCTGTCTGATGATTTGTCCCAATTAAACTGTTTTTCCTTTGATGGTGGTGAAGGGACGTTGTTTGCATCATTAGATGATGATCGGAAAAAGAAGAACTTCTTCATCTCTATGTATGGACACTGTACATGAATCTGCACATACAAACTAGTCCATGAGATTTCAAAGGACAAGGAGCCTAATTGAGGTTGGTAAAGAAAACACATTGTGCTCCCAATATTGAGAATAGACTGCATAAGTAATTCAGAGTTTACAGAGGTATTTGGAATAACACTTAGCTAAACCTTATATTAGTCCTAAACTTGATCCGGAATTATCAATAGATCACCTACACCTCAATCCCAAATTGTATGGGCACTGTGCTAATCGTTTATATCAAAACAATTCAAAAAGACATTTAGTTCTAACACACATCACGGGGAAGAACATTTTTCAATTGTAAACCTGATACAACAAGTGCATTTCAAGAAAACCACCAGGAAACACTCATAAACAACCACTTAGGTACTCACCAATCAGCTACAACAACAACATACCCAGTGTAGTGCCAAAAAACGGGGATACTCACCAATCAGCTATTCATGCAAATATTGTAGCTAACTAAATACTTAGAGAACAAAGTAAAAGATCTCTCTTCAACATAAAAAAAGATATCTCTTATACATGTTCTTTCTTCAGCATGCTCAGATGATCAATCTGACTGAGAATCCATAGTTGAACCCAACTCACCAAGAAATAACTTTTTACCTGCTAGCACTGAGGTTCAAGTGGATCAATTAGTTTTCAAGCACTAACAAACTAAAAGAAGAAAATGTAAAACACATTTGCTTGCTCTGTGTAACATAAGCTACCATGGCAAGGGAGAAGCAGATGGAACATTTATTTCACCAACCCTTCTTTAAAAGCAAGAAAATTTTCAAAAGACCCCCACAAAGAATCAATCAATTTATTTATTACACCTGATAAAAAATCATTAGTGTCAGAAACAGTAATGTGCACACTCTGTCAATCTGAGAATGATAGTCTACCATAACATAAAAGACCACACTACCCCTATTCCTCTTAAACCCTAGAACCCTTTCATTATTCAAATCCACCTTGGGATTATTAATCCATATATAATACAAGATTCAAAAAAAAAACTTCACAAGTTTATGAATTATTATATCAGAGAACCAAATCAAGTACCATCAACAACATACCCAGTGTAACCAAATCAGGTACCAAAGAAATGAAACATAAATTACCACCTCAAATTGCAATAATCACATCTATCCAAAAACCAAAAGAAAAAAAAAAGACAGAAAAACAGAAAAAAATGAACAAACCCTTGAATCAAGCAGAAGCCAGATTCATTTCTCTATCCCAGATAAACCCTTTTCAATAAACCTCAAAACAGAAGCTTATACGACTTAATACCCACAAACAAACGGCACAAGAACAATTCAAAGAACTTGGAAAACTTACCAAATCCTTGTGGAAAAACAGATAATCAGTCTACACAACCATTTATGGTAAGTAATCAGAAAAAAGAAAATCCCATCTGGAGGGTCAAATCCAAATTCAATTCTAATCAACAGTTCCCTCAATTTCACCCAAAAAAAAATCCCAAACAAAACACTTGCAGGATACAAAGAACACACATACCTACATGAAATTACATAAAATTGCTTATCCGTTAAGAACTAGAATCAGAGGCGGCTCCAAAATAGTGCCTCAAGTTCAACAACTCCATATATGTATATAAAATTGCTGAAACACACACACACACACACACACACACACACACACACACACACACACACAAGACTATGAATCAACTCATTTTAAATTCTATATCAAAAAAAAAAAAACAGAGAGAGAGGGAGAGAGATTACTGAATCAAACAGTTGACAGAGTAAGAGCCGGCAAAAGGGTGTGAGAATCTATGCGATTCAACTCGGGAGAATCAAAGAATTATTCGATATGTATATGACTGAAAATTCTTGAAAATGTGTATTTCAGGTCCAGTTACTTTTGGACTAATAGGGTATTTAGAGGGAATTAGGTGGATTATGAGGGGTATTTTTGTCCAAATAAAAAAATTTAAAATTTCAATGTGGCGGAGAATGCGGGGCCGGAAAAAAAAAAGAGTAACGTTTTATTTTCTTCCTTTTTTCTGGTGGGCCTTTTTTGGGCTTGTGGGCCTTATAAGGAGCGTCTTGACTTTTCTTCACTTAATTTATTTTCTTTTATTTTTATAATAATAATAATAATAAAAGAAGTACTTATAAAACATATATAGTGCATATAAAACTTATTATTAGTACAATTGAAGTGTACTTTTGAATATATATATATATATATATATATATAAATTACTATGTTTATCTGGTTGGTGTTGTCAATCATTCTGTGACATTGTGAGCTGAAGTGCTGGTGAAGGAGCGATGATATTAAAAAAGATAAGGTTGAAAAAGAGAACATGTTACGTTTTTTGCCTTTCTTTTTTTGAAAATTCGATTAGTGAGAAAAAAACGATCGATAAAGTCAAAAAGAGTGTGATTACTTATTTTAGACGTTGTTATTGATAATTTTGTGGCATTGTGTGTGGTTAGAAAACTTGACTAGTGAGAAAAACGTTCGATAAAATCAAATATGACTACTTATTTTAGAAGTTGTTATCAATTATTTCGTGGCACCGTGTGTGGCTGAAACATCAGCAGAGGGAGCAACGATATGAAAAAGAAGGTTGTATAAAAGAAAAACGCTCCTTGCTTCGGTTTTTAAAAAAAAAAAAAACTCATTTTATAAAATCAAAAAGAGTGTGATCACTTATTTTAGAAAGTTCAATTAACGCGAAAGGCTTAGTAATTCGAGTAATATCATAAAATAACACGTCAATATATGTAATGCATTTGATTTTAAGCTAAACAAAAATACCTTTGGTTGTTTCATAATTTGAAATTAATATTCTTAAATGCTTATATAAGTTACCAATTAATATGTTCTTTAGAAAATATACATAATATCTTATAGATTTTATTATGGAATATAATAAATTTATGACCCAACATGGTAACTAATCTCAGAGTTAATATGATTTGAAAAATTAAAACCAATATTATCAACAACCTATTTAGGGCCATTTTTAAATCATAAATATTCACTAAATAAATGAGTTTAAAATTTTATATATATATATATATATATATATATATATATATATATATATATATATACATCGTTAGTGTAAAGAATTTGTTATAGTATGAAATTCTTTTGGAGTTCTTTCCCACCTTAAAATGCGAAACTATAATTTTAAAAATAAAAATAAATTATCTATTATAACAGATAAAAATGATCGGATAATATAAAAAATAAATAACCTATATTTAGTTCCAAGAAACATGCAAAAAAGTTATCAAGAAAGATAAAGGTGTAGTGGGAAGGAGCATTTGGCAAATCATGTTTGTTCATCCTTTGTGATGCATAATGATGCAAAGCATCTATAATTCAATATAATGACTAATGAGCTTTTAGCTTTTTCCACTCTAAAGTCCTATTCTTTATCAACATTATATGCTCTCTTAATTTTATTTATTTTTCTTTTAATAACAATAATGTTTGAGTTAACTTACACGTATTTTATTTATTTTATCAAGCAATAAATATTATCTTTTACAATAACAACAATAAATCTAATGAAGTCTTATAAATGGAATCTGAGAAGAGTAGGATGTATAATATGCGGATCTTTACGTATCTTTGTAGAGTAGAGAGGTCCTGACTCAGAGAATTGATACTATCTTTTACAAGTATAAATATTAGACAATCTTGTCCATCAAAGTATTGAGTACATGGAACCATTTATTCGCCACTAGCACCGATATTAGGTAACTGTATCGCATAGACAAATGAAACTCAATCTCTTGCTAGCGCATGATTCGGAGGTTTAAGAATTTTGAACTTATCATCAAACACATAGCTCGTTTTATTAATGATATTTGCAATTAAAATTTTATATACATTTAATAAAGCTTTTAATATAAATATATAAATAAAAGTTACTGAGTTTATCCGAATTCGTACCTTCCATTTGACCTCTTGTTTGTCAGTTTTTTTTTAATAGCTTTGATTGATTGTACAGGTCACATCCTTAAACCCATCAAAGCCATTCCAATTTTGATAACTGGTGACAACACTTCACTATTTGGTCCAGAATACCACTTTGATACATTTTTTTTCTTTTTCCCTTTTTGCTTTATTTGTGAAATCTCAAAGGTAAAAGTTGTAAACACATTAAATTGGCTATATATAAAATAATAATAATGTTTTCGATATGGGAAAAAATATTTTTTCAATTTTGGCACCTTTTATGGGTGGATCGTGTTAATAATAATGGGTGGACAAGGGCGAAGGAAGAGTGTTGGGAGCAGGTTTGGCTGAACCTAGTAGTTTTGGTTCATAACTTTATTATTATCTTAAAAATTCATTGAATATGTATAAATTATTGATTTTGAACTCAATAACTTAAAAAGATTAGAATCCAAAACCCATAAACTTCAAATCTTTAACTCCGTCTCTCTAGATGGATCGTGTCAATAATAATTTTCGGACAAAGCTATATGTTGATCTGTGCAAATAGAAGTACATGATACATATGGGCAGAGCTAGAGTACTAACAACAGATTTGATAAAATCAAGTAGCTTTAATCAAAACTTTGCATTAATGTTAAGAAATCCTCTAACATGTATAAAACTGTTAATAATTCATTCGGAACAGAATAAATTGCTTTTTTTCATAATTCAATATACATAAACTTTAAATTCTGAATCCGTCGTTTCTGAATACGTGACTCTCGAGTCTTGAGCATTTCCTGAATATATAATGTGCAAATAGGGATGTCTGCATTAAGATCTTATTGGTATTTGCAGCATTTGATTTGTTGTCAGAAAACTTTTGGGGGTGAGAGATGAGTAGAACAGAAAGTCATAAATATAGAAACTTATTGTCAAGAATTAGGTGAATAAAAAATAAACTAATCATACTATGTAATGATGGTTATCATTAGCCTATTTTGCTTTTAATGTTTTTTATTTTTTTATTTTTATAAAATGAACAAATAACCAGGTATCATTTTTGATATATTTACTACTACTAGTAGTACTAATTTTGTTTCAGTAATCTACATACAGTGCATGTCTCTTACCTGTATTGAGTGGCTTTATATGGTACAATTACTTCATGGTGATGGTATATGTCTTTTGGTCGCCTCCCCTAAGGAGATGCCGAGCTGCGGAGAGTTTTGGGGCGAAACCAACTTTGTTATCTGATGACGAGACGTGAGATTGACACCAACTCCCACTCTCCAAATCAAAAACTTTGGTTGGCGCAATCCTCTCACAGGATTCTTTTCATGGTGATCCGAACGAGGTAAATCTTTACCTGCTAAGCAAGAGGACAAACAACATGATCCCGGCAATGCAGTCAAAGAGTACAACTGAATCCATTTTGTCGAAAAATACACGCTGCATTCCAACGTGATTTCTCCACAGAATGGTTAACAATGTCATGCTCATCCGCCACTTCGAACAACAGATCCAAAGAGACGGACAACACAGATAACAGAAACAACGGTATTCATGCAAGTCTCACCATATGTTCGATCAATCTGCCGTATGAATCTCAAATTTGCGCCAATTGCGCTATATTTCAACTTTACGATTTGGTGAATGCTCTGGTACAATATTTAGGAAGTGACAAACATAACAAGACTTGACCAAGGAATTTTATGGCCATAGTTAAACCACTTCCAAAAAGTGTTCCAGGCTTCCTACCAAATTCAAGCTGAAGCACATAACAACCAAGCAAAGCTTTTAATGAGGTCTCAAAGATAGAACACACCATGTGTAAGACAGTTTCAAATTCAGGTCATTCTAAAAAAATTCAATTACATGGTTTCCAAATACAAGGAAAAAGTACTATAAAAATCGAAGTGCAAGGACGACAGTTACTTGTGGGTCAAACATACACTTGCCACACTGACGGTATCATATGCACTCTTTTTAGGGTGACTCACTGCCCCTTGGAGAACCCCTTGGAGAACCATGATTTTCATAGTCACCCGTTGGGCTTCCGTCCTCCACTGGGCTTTCATTGTCCCTATGGATGGGGCTATTGCTGCGAGTACGGCCATTTTCATCAACAGGGCTCATATCTATGCGATCATCCATTCTAGCATCATCTTTAGGGCTCCTGCTACGGTCAGAACCATTGGTTGCCCTATCACCCCTTGGTGACGGCGTACCCCTCTCTTTTGGACTTCTTTCATCAGGCGACAGGCTATGTTTCCTTCCCTTTGATGGTGGCGGTGATGATCTACGATGGCGAGGACTCCGTGATCTTCTCTCTTCATGCTCAATGCTACGGTCTCTCTTCACGGGAGACCTGGATCGGCTGCAAAGAAATCAAACCCAATATATGTTTAAAATATTATTTATTCATATCGATAACGCAGCGCAGGTTACAAAATATATTTTTAATATCATAAAGGCCAGTTGATAATTGAGATAGCCAGAATCTGTTAGTAGTGATGCACAACAGCAACACTTTCTTGGTTTACCAATACAAGCTTTTACATATTATCCACATGACACACCTATGAAATGACAAATGCAATTACCTATCTCACGGTATTATTTCAACCATGAGTCACAATGCCACTCAGCATCTCAAAACATAAGGCTAAAGTCGTCAATTAAGCGAAATGGAGCACATTCGAAAGAGGAGGAGAAAAAGGAGATACCTGTAGCTACGACCTCTGCTGTGACTGAGGCTGCGACTTCGGCCACGACGAGGAGATGGCGAGCGGGAATAACTTCGGTCACGTCTGTTATGCAAATAATCAAAATAATAAACTTAACCTTTAAAGCATACTTAAAAAAACAATGAATACACAAGTTGAAATGAGATGGCAACTAGGAAAATACTTCAATTTCTTGGGGCTATTCTGACAGTTTCTTTCTATATGACCTCGGTCTCCACATCGGTAACACTTGTTCTTCCAGTCGCCAGCCTTACAATCTCGAGCCCAATGGCCATCAAGTCCACAATTAAAGCAACGACCTGTACCTGGAGGAGGACCTCTCCCACCAAACTCTCGAGATCCACCTGGACCACGAGGGACCTGCAATGCAAGTAAATTCTAACATAAAAAGGACAACAGCTTCTTGTTTAACCAATCTGAAACATTAGATAGATTAAGAAGAGCATCACTCCTGAAAATACCAAGAAAAAGAGATCCTTGAAAACTTAACTACTTAAAAGAATAGGGATAAACCAAGATCGTTTTCTCCCCCCTCCCCCAGAACATGCGAATAGTAGAGTAAGAAAAGTAATTGAGAATGTAAATTTCTAGTGTTGCACAAATAAGAACATAAAGATAGTACGCATATTGCAGTTAGGAACACATAATAAATGCTGTGTAAGCTCACCCCTTTTGCAAACTCCACAATAAGACGGCTTCCATCAACGTCTCGTCCATTTAGGCCGTATCTTGCATCATCAGCATCTCGAGGATCACTAAATTCCTAGATTTTGCAGTATATGAAAAAAAGAAAGAAGCTTATATCACAAATATATGAGACAAGGATTCGATAATCACCCTGCAACCCTAAGAAATCATTAATGAAAAAGTAAAAAAAGAAGAGAGGCGTACCACAAAAGCATAGTCACGCTTCATATCCACATCACGTACTCTGCGTAAATGGGTTCCAGAAACAGTAAGGCCATCAAGTCATAAGAACCAAAGGGTTGATACTTCGCCCCTCAAAGATGAACTAAACACCACTTTTGGGATTGTGCCATTTCCATCAAAAAAACACGCAATAACATTATAGAAAGAATCGCCACACTCCGCAAGAATGGGAACCAATTCCACCAAGGGCAACCTCCCACCACAAACCTCCGGGTTGGGCAAAAACATAGAAACCTTCATAAACATCATTCGAGTTAAAAACGCTAAGACATGGGGGTGTTGCTCTCACACATTTTCTACAAAATTCAGAAAAGGAAGGCCATTGTAATGACTTGGATATCTCACGACCCACCACCAAAAGATCACCTAACTTCCTAGCACGGAGATCTATGAACTACTAAAAAAAATCATTTCTTAAAAAAAGATCACAATAAAATAATCAATAGGTACATTAATCAATTATCAATTATGTCTCAACCTCATACAAGTTGGGACCAATTTCATTCCACTACCAAAATATATCACTAAAGATTTAGTCTTGGTCCTCTTGGAATCACAATTTCCAACTACTAAAAATTTATTTACAACAGTGTGTTCAATCATTGAGCGAAACTAATGAATGGTTAAAGTTATACCTCCCATATCTGCTAAAGACATCCTCCAAGTCTCGGGATCGCGTTCTGGAAGACAAATGTCCAACATAGAGGCGTGTGCCCCCATAACGATCATCATACCGCGGCATCTTCTGTGAAAGAAACTACCCAATTAGCTCCTTTCAGAAATTATAATATTGCTTAATGATTTTTTTACATCTCCATTGCTTATCCGTATAATTAGCTCCGTTAATTTCAAATGAATTAAGCACAAATGCCAGCTCAATTAGATATCAAACGAAACTAGAACGAAAAAACCATCTCTTGAAAAAATATTCCGTGTCAAAAAGCACATATAATACAAAATCTCATCCAAAATTCTCAGAATTAATAGCAATTCTCAGATGAATTATGCTCACGCACTGTGTGTGTAAAAAATTATCAGAAAAAGGTTTGAAACAGCAGGTCGCTTACCTGGAGATCGAAGAAGGCGCAAAAAATTGTAAGAACCCTAGATCCGATTCGTTCGAAAGGAGATGAGGGAAAATTCTCTCTGATATTTAAAGCCAGTATCTGGGCCTCACCGGATATGGGCTTGTTGTTTTGTTATTTCATGGAGCGGGCTTCTCACTTAACCTCGTTTAAGCCCATTTGAGTTTCCCTTCTTCTTTTTTGGGTCGCCGAATACATTATGGAAAAATGACGTTTACTGCTTTTAAAATAGAACTAGTTTAGTTTACGCGTTTTGCGCGTGATAAAAGCACACATCTTATTTAATAATAAATATTATTAAAAAAGATAGAATTTATCGATGGCTCTTTAAAGTTGTCACCAACCTTCACTTAGATACCTCAACTGGGTCTTGTTCATTTTAAACACCTCATGTAGGGTCCCGCTGTGTCGTTTTGATACTTTTTGCATAGTTAGCATGCCGCATGTTTTTCATCCATTCAATACGCGTAAAAGGTCTTTTTCGACTGAATGTGACGTCCAACTGGACCCTTCCATGGTAATATTGGCCCGCCCTTATTTATATCTTCTTCCTCATTTCTAACACTTCAATTTAGCCCTAAAATTTTTAAAGATAAGATCTTTTTTCCTCACTTCTTTTTCATCTCTTTTTTCTTCAAATTTTTTTCGATCCAAATACAAATTAATGTAATATTTTCACCTAATCAAAGAAAAAAAATATATATATGGAGACAATAAATTTGTATTTAAGAGGTTAAAGATCTCTTTTGTAATTACTTGGGCTTAAATTGTCACGCCCCACCTTGGGGGGTATGACTGGCACCTGGTGCCCTACTAGGACCTGACCTGCTGAACTGCTAAGCCTGGGCGCATCTGGCGCCTGGCTGGCTCTAACTCAAATTTCTGGAAACAAAGGGCTATATAACGGCTGTAAATACAGCCTCCGGCCCATTGGCCTATAGCCTCGTGTACCTGTATTACAGCTGACCAGAAACAAGGTAATTCAGGGGAACCTATGCGGGCCGACAAGGCCACCATGCTGTCTAGTTATCTGTAACTCAAGCATAACATACTGCAAAGCTACGTGACCGGCAAGGTCACCACTACTGGCAAACTATGGCCCCACACGACCATCACAAAAGAAAGAAGGAGTAAAGGCAACTATACAACTGCACGGCCTCACATGACCGGCTCATCTGACCACAGGGAATATATACAGACTGCAAGCCTCTAAGAAGGATAATAGAAATGATCGGGACAGGGCCCCGACCTACCCGTACTGTACAACAAAAGAACTGGACTACACCTCTAGAAATTCAGTCTCCAGATGACAGGAGCTGAATACTCAATCGCTGATGGGGATCACGTGGTATCGCCTGCTCGTCTATGGGTACCTGCAGGCAAGTAATGCAGCTCCCCACTGGGCGTCAGTACCGCTGGTACTGAGTATGTAAAGCAAACTGAATACAGCTGAATACAAGTAATATAGCTAAAAATCCTGAATAGTAGGAGATAACTGAATCTGTAAGAACTGAAGGGATATTTGCAATCAATAACATAACTGTCAAAACTGAAATAAGAAGGAGTAGATAACTGTCTGATGGTGTAGATCGTACCTGTTCTTAATCATACTGAAGGGAGTAGGAATCATACCTGGAGACGTATCATTCTACTACTAATCTGCTCGTATCTACTATAATATAGCATAACATACATAACATAACATGGCATACACAACCTTACCCGGCCCCCATAAGCCGGGAGGTACAATCAACACAGAATCTATACCCCTACCCCGGTCAACCCATCTCCTACACTGGCTGTAAGCATCCTGCCGGTCCCCTGGGTATGCACTTGGGCTCGCTGAGCCCCTGACTATAACTGCATCTGAGTCCGGAGGACTCCTGAATCTGCACCCGGGCGTATCCGCTCGACTGGGGTGTGTAAGGGCCGATCAAGGCACAAATATGGGGAAAAACTGGCATCCCATCTTCGTCCCCTGGCGGGACGGCATGCCACTCCGTAGAGTGACGTATCCTCGTCCTCTGGTGGACGAGTCGATACAGCTATTAACCCTGGGCGGTCATGGATGCTAGGTAATCCAACCCCAAAAAATACAACGGTCTCAACTGGTAATACTGTCTGTGTATCTCACATGCTGAGGCTAATGGGGGTAAAGTATCATATATATTACATGCTGGGCTAATGATAGCAATCTGTACGTATTTAATACGTGCTGAGGCAGGTAAAGATATATAAATATGAATATAGTCTCCTGCCGGCTGTACTGAGCGAATACTGTATAAGATAATGTTTCTACTGAAAATTCTGCTGTTTACTAAGTTTCTGTATACACTATATACTGGACCAGTGATAGAAATAAGTACATACTTAATACATGCTGAGGCTGGAAGTACTATATATATATATATATGTACGAATATAGTCTTTTTGCTGAACTATGTTGTATACTAATTTTCTATAGTAACCTGATTTACTATTCCTGACATGTTTTCTGAACTTCATTTTAGCCTGCTATTCTATTTCTGAAGTACTTACGGATATTGTACTACTTCACGAGGCTTCAGCTAAACACAACAATATCTTAACATGGCATATGACATCATATACTGAGTATACTGGGCAATCTTAATCACTTACGTCTGAATCTATATCGTACAGATGGGTATCGTACACGTTACAACCCAAAACTTCTCATCTTGCACCAATATTCAAAATAACACAATAATCGATTTCTGAACATTCTACTGGTCTGTAATTTATTACACTATACTGATATTACTTAACTTGCCGAGGAAACTAACTTTACATACCTTATCTTCGACTATTCGTCCGTCGGACGAGGCTCGGCCGGTACTTCAACTATTTTCTCCCAACTGCATTCATAAATACGTCAATCAATACTAAATACAACTTTATTGTAAAGAGCAACGTTACTTTCGATATAGTTTATAGCCTAAACTTAGGCTTATCGAAAGACGATCGAAAACTCGCTATTTTTCAGCGGCCCATAAGGGAGAAATATTCACTTCTCAGCTAGGAACACATAGACATAAATTTAGAGCAATTCTACTTACTTTAGTTCGGTGGCTCGCCGATTCATCAGCCGTATTTCGCGAAACTAACTCCGTAGAAATGCTCTCTGCTGCTAAATACCTTGGTATCTAGGATTAATTTGGGTTTGGGCAGCGTTTGGCAGCGTAATCGGACGATAATTTATAATCTCCCTTCGTTTTCCCTCTGTTCACTATGTTTCTGGAAATTTACTAGTGATGAAATGAATTTTAAACCGAAGTGGGGCTTATATACTTGGGCCTGGACACGGGCAACGTGTCACGGAGCCATCGCGGAGGCCTCACCTCCGTGACACGCTGCCATCGCGGAGGGGCTCTGCCTCGGCTCCTCCCGCGATGGTTCGACAGGTTTCTCGTCCGATCTTTTCCCGGGCCTCTCCCTAGCACGTATGGCTTTCAAATACGCTTAACCAATGTGCGAACAGGTCATCTAAGTGCCGGGAATTCTACGGGGTATAACATAAATGCCATGTGTCGTCAATTCATTGATTATTTTATCATGTATCTTAACGCTTAGTTTTTACCACGCGACATACTAATTATGAAAAAGTGTCAAAATGACACAGCGTGAACCTACATGAAGTGTTTAAAATAAACAAGGCCCAGTTGAGGTGTCTATGTGAAAGTTGGTGCGAACCTGAGGGGGCCACCAATGGGTTTCCCTCCTTTTTACGGTGTTTGTTGTCAAAAGAGGTACGCACTTCTGTCACGCACAATGTGCATATGCTAAACTAATTTTTTTTAAAGCGGTAAACATCATTTTCCGTATGATTTACATGTGTTAGCATGTCGCTAATATTCATCTTGAGCCAAGATTGAACTCTCACTGATATTCACAGTTATATTACTCATAGCTTCTTTCTTTGCAAACAAAGAAAAATAGCAGATTGAAAATTACGTGCACTTCGTAATATACGTCACTTCAGTCTTAACTATAACCATATTACGTAAAATTTCGATCAATACCTACTCATAAAGTCATATTAAATTAAAAAATATTACGATTAATACGCTTAACTTCGTATCATAAGGATTAAAATCAAAATTTATCAATATTTGACGGACGGGAAAAAATGCAAATTTTACCCAAAAGAAAAAAAGGAGCTCAAACGACCCGCAAATTACGACCCGAATAAGTCAATCGGGTTGAAAAAAATTTGGACTAAAAATCAAGTCACGCGTATATACAGAGACACAAATCTGAAGTATTTCAATCTCCGTATTTCTTTTCATTCATAAAAAAATCTCTTCTTCTTCGTTGAATAATTCCGTTCTTGAATCTTAATTACTACTGTTTCCTCTCTTCGATCGATATTTGTTTGCTTTCTCCTTTATATATATCTTCTCTGTTTCTACTTTTTTTTTTCCATTTTTTGTTTTTTTTTTCCCTCTCAATTTGCTTTGGTAATTGGTAATACATATAAGGGTGCTGCTTTGTTCGAGGTTGATTGGTTCCTTGAAGGCTCAAGCTGTTGAATTTGTTTCAGATTTCGGTTAGTTTTTTTGCCCTCATTTATTAGAAAAAGCCCCTTTTTGTGAGATTAGAACATGTGATTGATGTAGGCAAAGTTGCAACTATTAGGCTGCAGTTCCAATCCCAGATAGTTTTTTTCCCCATTTTTTTTGGAGTGAACTCGGACCCATAGCCGACCTTAACTTGTTTGGTAGGCGTAATTGTTGTTGTTGGACGTGGACTTGCAAATAGTTGGGATGAAATTTACAAAGGACACCTTTTGTGGGATTGGAACCTGTACATGTAGTTGTAAGTAGGTGGAGTTGCAACATTAGGTTGCAATTCTAGTTCTATCCCCCCCTTCTTTTTGTGAGTGAGGGGTGAGCCCTTAAATAGTTGGGGTAGAAATGTAGAAACCACTTTTGTAGGATTGGGATCCTGCACCTGTGACATAGGTAGGTGGAGATGTGATGATTAGGCTGCAGTTTAGTCCTGGCTAGGTTCTTTTTTGCATTAATTAGCTGGAGTGAGGAGTGGGTGCGTAAATAGTCCTGATGGAAGTGTAGAAAAGAATACTTTTGTGGGATTTGAACCACCTATAGTCTAAGCAGGTAGAGTTGTAACCATTTGGCTGCAATTGAACTTATGGCTAGTTGTGTTCTTCTTTTTTTTTTTTTGGTTTTTGGGGGGGGTGGGGGGGGGTGGAGGAATTTTCTTATAGATATCTGAGTACTTTTTTTTTTTGGTTAAGCAGGATGTTAATGAGAGGATGATGAATCAAGGAGGTGCTACTATGACCACTTTGGATCCCAGTTCACAGGAGGTAACCACCCTAATTGCACTTTCTCTTCTCTTATCCAAACTTTGTTTCTGAAAAAATGTATGTCATTATGGTCCATATAGATTTCAACTTGTTGCAAATTTTTTTTCCGTACTTAGTATATGTGAATTGTGATGATATTGTCAAAATGAACACTAAGATAATGGCGTGATGATGCCGATGGAACTGAAAAGTTTTAGCTTTTTTCTTTCTGTTAGAGAAGTGAGTTTTTTAGTTATGCTGCCGTTGTTTTTTCTTTCTTATGTAATTTATATATTTACTCGATCAATACCAGAAACAATTGTCGTGTTAGGATTACGAGGGTAAACATAGTGGGAGATTCTGAACTTAGGCGCCGTTGGTTTTGAGTTGAAGAGTGAGTCCTAAAATGTATATCTGACTATATTTATACTTGTTTCACACACACACATAGGGTTCGACTTTGAAACTATGGGTTCTACTGAACCCATGAACCTATACTTGGATCTGGCACTGGTCATCTAATAGTCCGTGTGACTTTTTGGACATCGATTTAGAATATTTTAAAGAAAAAATAGTAACACTACCTTTTTGAAATGTATGTACCACTCGTTAATGGTTTGTAATGAGATACAGAAAAGGTTAGAGTTCTTGATGAAGTAGCTATGGCAAGTCACTCTGATGTCACTTATTCCGGAGTGACACAATTGATTGTCTTGTGCTGGTGGTGCTTGTAAGTGGTAAATCAAGTCGTCTTGTCTGTTTCAACCATCAATATAAGTATGAAAGGCTATACTAATATTTGCTAAATTGGTGTGGCATGATTATGTTTTAAGTAGCTGGTCATGGTAACAATGTGGATAGATTTTCTGAAGGTCATCTTTGATGCAACGATTACCGACTATCCTTATGTTGAGAAACTGCTTCTTATGAGCTGAAACTGTGTGCTTAAAAGTCTGTTACACTGTAAGCTAGTTTGCTCTTGCCCTTTATGGATAGGACATTCACTACTTGTATAATTAATTTTTGGTCATCGTGCAAACTTGATTGATTAAATGTTTTCTCTACTTGAATGGTGAAAGAATTAAATGCTTCTCCTCTCCCAGCCACCAAGCTCTTTTAACTTGCTTATATTTACTATTCTTCTGCAACTGTATTATGTACAGCTTTTGCTATACTTCGTTCCAGATAGGTGAGTTGATTTCTCATTATATGACTTTAAATCCCTTCTTTTTCCTTTATAGAATCATCAGGCTATCGATCCAAACCAACATCACATGTCTTCATATTACGCCCCTCCAAATTCTACAGTCGCACCATGGAGTGCTCATGCAGATAGCTATGCCAGAGAAAATGGAGTTGTCTCACATTCTAGTTATGATCATGACCAACGAGCTGCGCCGCCTTCAAGGAATGTTCAAGATGGATTGAATGTTGCAACTAGTGCTACTACACCAAGTTCCGGTGCCACAAATGTACAGCAGGATTACAGTAGCTATGGCACCTATCAAAGTACTGATCCTTATGGATACAACAATACAGGATATGCTGCTTACTATAATGGCTATCAACAACAATCTAATCAATCGTATCCTCAGCCATCAGGAGCATATCAGAATACAGGTGCTCCTTATCAGCCCCTTTCCTCATTTCAGAATACAGGGTCTTATGCTGGGCCTGCAAGTTATTCAAGCACTTACTACAATCCTGGTGATTACCAGACATCTGGAGGTTACACAAGTGGTGCTTACAATAATCAGACGAACGCATGGCATGAAGGACAATATGCGGCATACACTTCCCATCAGTATCCAAGCTACAATTCTGATTCAAGTGCTGCATACAGTTCTACCCCAGCTCCTGCAGCTTCACAGTATCAGCAACAGTACAAGCAATGGGCTGACTATTACAACCACACACAAAATGATGTCACCTGTGCTCCTGGAACAGAAAATATTTCCGTTTCTAATGTATCCAGTCTGAGTTGCCCTGTTCCTGCGGGATACTCAGCTTCAGGTGTCCAACCTCAGGCATCTCATGCCCCATCTGTCAAGCCAGAATCTGGTTTGCCCGCATCATCTGCGGTGCAGGTTTTTCCTTTACATGCAATTCACAAATAAGTTGCTCTGTTGGAGCTGTACTTATATTAGATAACTTTTATGCATGCGTAGAGACTCCTATTTGAATATCAAATTGTCACGTAATTCACTTAAATGCAAAACCATGTTACGCTGTCTAAGAGATGGAAAAGATGGTGATAAATCAGCACTCCTATAAAACTTTAGGATTCTTGCGTCTGTAAATAAATTTAGAAATACCGGTAGGATTTTCCTGAGTCATTGAAGACACCACCTGGACACCCATGTAAACTAATGCGGAAAAGTGTGAGTCTACTGAGTGTCTATGGTTGATAGAGTACTTCACAAGTGCCCATATGAACCTGGTGTCTTTGGAAATTATGAAACTCTGCATAAAGCAAGATTACATGCTAGCACTTTGCAATGTCAAACTTGAAATTTGAATTTTTTTCCCCACTTAATCTATCTTGCCTATATATACTCAACTTGGGTCTTGCCTATATATACTCAACTTGGCAAGGGACAACCTGTTGTGTTTTCTATTAATATATTTTCCATGTTGACATTATTATGTTTTACAATAATTAAAATGAAAGACCTCTAGTATAATTACAGAAGGCTTCTTTATAATTAATTAGTGATACAATCTTACAAACTACTTCCCTTAGTGGATCATATTGTAGGTTAACTTGCTATTTTAGTTGTTCTTTTGTTCCACAAGCTGCTAAAGATCTGGTAAGCAATACCTTGTATGCTCTTTAACTCCGCTGTCTAAATATCACTTCATGTTCACTGTACGTTTAATAATCTGGATATTCAACTTCTATCTTGTACCGTTGTACGGGTTGTTGTGTGTCAGCTATTCACCAGATGAAGATATGTTATCTACTGTTATTGCAGTCAGTACCTCATTTTTTGCTTTTCACTACTCAGTACACTGAGAAAAGCAATTTCATTTCTCCTTCCCTTCATGTTATGCAACCTATGGAGTTCTTTTCAATTTGCCTGATGAACTTAACTTTCAATTTTTTTTGGGTCAGTCTCCTGCTGTAGGTGGAAATGTTCATGATAGTTACTGGAAACATTGGGCTCCCTCTTTCCAAAATCAGCAGCCTGATCCAGTACAGTCTTATGGTCAGAAGCCTTTAGACATAACTCCTTCTCATGGAAACCTTTCTACTCAACAAAGTTCTTCATGTCCTCAAGGACCAAGCACACAATATCAAGCCCCTTATCAGATGCCCTATAGTTATCAGTCATCCTTGCCCACCGTGCAGCAAACTGTTACATCAGCAGACACAGGCAGTGCAAGCAAACTACAGATTCCCACAAACCCTAGAATAACTTCAACCTTGACCGTGGGATTACCAAAGCTGGATATGCAAAGCTCTACAACTAATGCAGCAACAAAACCTGCATATGTCAGCGTTTCCTTACCAAAAACTATTGAAAAAGTATCATCTCATGCTGCTGCAGATAATGCTCTCAAGGTCAGACACATTTTACCTTGATCATTTCAGTAAGACATGCAGTCACAAATTGAATTTTGTAACATAAATTTGCATGTTCGAGAGAGAAAGTTTAAATGCTTGACTAAGTTGATAAAGTTTTCACTTGCTTCTTGATAGTCTTTCATCACATGCTGGTCGGAGAATTTTAATTATAAGTCAGTTAGAAGTTATCTGAGCTAGTGTCACTTTATGTTTGTTGTAAGCTTTTCTTAGACCAGAACCCCCGCTTGTGGGACTACACTGGGTATATTGTTGTTGTTGTAAGCTCCTCTTAGAATTGTTTAAATGAGACTTACTTTTTGTTGAGGTGTCATTATGGATAATTTGTTGGAGAAAATTTGAAAACCCCAATGCATTAACCAATTCGAGGGGAGGACATATTGTAAAGGAGCTAACAAACTCTTTTCTGTACTTACTATCTTTTGTACTATATATGCATCTACTTGATGCCATTAACAAAAAAACTTCATCTAAAACCAATTACCAATTGTCGATCATAAAAAGAATCAACATATGATAGACAATGTATATGAAGAAAATCTATATGAAAAAAATAAGATACAAAAACAACTCATAATTGTAGTTTCATAATATTGTAATACATTTGAAAGGTGTGACACTTTACCTTCTTGTTTAGTGTTCTTTTCAAATAATTAGAATTTTATAATAAAAGGTTAAGTTCTAAATGTATAACACAAATTCTCTCAGTTTTACTTTTTTTTATAAATATTGCTGTGCATAAAAGTTTGTGTGCTTTGCAATCATAAGAAGTGTCAAGACATGTCTAAGTGACTCGTGTCATAATTTTCATTTACAGATTGATCTTTACTAATCAAATACTTTTTATTATCCTATCATATCTGCATAACTTTTTAGGCTGCGCTCATAATATCTTTTGGATTAAAAAAACAACACTTGGATAAGAATTTTTTTTAAAAAATAAAATCTAATGTAAAATAGATAAAAGAAATGGTGATGTATCATTGGGGAGAATGCAAATCGGAGATGTCACCTGTTTATCTTCTAGTTAATTTTTTGTTCAGATATTTCTTTTGTTTCTAAAATATAAAAGAAAAATGATGGAGAATTAAAAAAGGAAAAAAATATATTTGTGTCCTTTTTCTTTCCGTCTTGTTTCTCTTTCGTCATTACTCTTTTCTTTTTATATTCAATTTTTTCTTTTTTATATTGCTTTCGTCCATATTCATCTTAATACCTCTTTTTTCTCCTTATAATCTACTATAAAGTCTCTTTCACAAACACACGCGCGCGCGCGCGCACATCTCTATTCAAGTTGATCATTGATCCTATTATTTATATTCTCATTTCCTCCAAAAATTTAAAATGCAAACTAAGAAACGGAAGATCCGACATATACTACCTGTAAAGAGAATCTAATTTGCATCTAGGAAAAAAAATTCTTTTGAGTATTACACACACACACACACATAAGAGAGAGAACAGGAAATGTGGTCTTTTCGTGGTGTGCCTTGTTCTCCAAATTTCCAAGTGGAATACATTAACGAATGGCTTTGCCTAAATTTAAATTGCCTAAGATGCCATTGTTCTTGATCTTAGCTTCTCTCGGGGTTTCTACCGCAGAGATTTTTCTATGAATGTGTCACTTCCTTAAGAGTTAAAATAGGCATTTTCATCTTGGGTAAAGAAAAGGTTATTAGTTCAATATATATTGCAGTGGATGAGGTGTAACTTTTAATACCATTCACCTACGCGCTTCACCGCTTCCTTCGGCGTCTCTATTGTGATGGAGACTTTTCTGCAACTGTGTTAGTTTCCTAAGAAGTTTTGTGTAAGTAAATACATTGGTTAAGAATAGAAATGATAATGAAGTTTTAAAAGAGCACATAAATGGATATCAAATTACAGCTAATAAACAATCAATTATAGAGAAAAGGAAAAAGTTTAATTGATATCAAAATGAAGTAGACGTTAAAATATATTCTTACAATAAACAATTATAAGCGAAGGGCATGTGCTATTTTGATAGGTTCAACTACAAGCCCATGATACGATGAGAATGCCATTTAATGCACTTCATTACTTTTAAAAATTTGTACTGTAGCAACAAATCTAAGGTGTTGAACATGGTGTACGTTAGAAGAGGTGGCATTGTTAAAATGAAAACGGAGAAATTCAAAGAATGTTGAAGATGCAGCCGTCGGAGGATTTCAAAGAATATATGTATAAGGGTGAAAACTTGCCTTTTCATGTATCAATGCATTACATGTCTTCCGTTTTAATCTATATGTTCAAAATATTTTAAACTTTTTAAAATCATTTGAATCCAAAAATCTGAGGAGAAAGTTCAAGGCAATCCTGATACGTGGCTTGCCACATCACCGGCCCTATGCCTCTCTATTATATATATGTATATATATATACACATATTATTTAATTATTTTATTCTAAGTTTTGACCTGTTTTATGCTTCTCAGATCAAATGCTTTGTGTGCTTATTTAAAAAAAAAGAAAAGGTTTAATGTTTTGCTTATTTTGTACTTGTACTTTCTTAATTCTTTCTTTATATTGACATTCGTATAGCAAGTATAACATTAAGGGGTTGTTTGGTACGAAGACAAGTAATGCAAGGATTAATAATGCAGGAATTACTAATACAAAGATTGTAATGTTGAGATTATTTTTTATCAAGTGTTTGGTTAATTGTGTTAAAAACTAGATACACCATGTATTGTGTTTAGTTTAAAACTATACAAAAATCTTCTTTACAATTATACCCTTGAATTTTTATATAAGGAAATTTAGGAAGAGGAATTGAAGAGTAGTGTAGTCATTTAGGGGTCTTATCCTTGTATTAACAATACAAGGATTTAGTAATCCCTTTGTTTCCTTGGTATAAAATAATACACCCTATGGTATATAAGTAATTCATGTATTAGGTATGATTAAATTGAATTGAGTAACCAAATAATGTATTGACTTGTACTAAATTTTAATCCAAGGAGTATTCTAATTAGTACGGCCTACCAAACGACCCCTAAGGCTAACTAGATAGATCTTCTAAAGAACAAGGCCTTTTCCGAATAAGCCAATTCATTTGGGACCCTGATAACATTAAGGCCAACTAAGTGCTGCATATATATATATATATAAATTTTTTTTTTTACTTTTTATCTTTGTAACTTGGTTTAATCACTTCGGCAGAGAATTTTAATATTGGTAAGAATTTTAATCACTTCGACAGTTCAACTGTTAGGTTTTATTGATGAAATCTAGTTTTAACTGCTCTTGGTTCTGTTTTGTCGCCTCACAATCTGGGAAACCTTGGTATTTTATTCTACTGGTGACTACATAGTTAGGATATTGGTGACTACATGGTTAGGACAATGGTGACATGTCGTAATGTGGTATTTATTGTTGCATTGCATCAAATAAGTGTCAGATTATTTGTTTTTCTTGCATAACTAAAGTGATCTTTCTGTTGTCTGCAGCCTGATACTTTTCCAAAATCACTTTGTGGTTATGTTGAAAGGGCTTTGGCTCGTTGCAAGGATGATACTCAAATGGTGGCATCTCAAGCTGTCATGAAGGAGGTATCTTACTGTATTTTGAGATGTTATCTCTTGGTCCTTTTCCGGTTCTTACCGTGTAATGCATGCTGCACAGATATTATTCTGAGACATTATGAAGAATTTTCAGATTGTACTGAGATAATAATGCTTTATAGCCTGTGTAGCCAGCAGCAATTAACTTCCAAGTTATGAATTGCTAGAGCATAGAATCAGGAGCACCTATCTGGCTCAAAAAGAGAAGTGGCATCGATGATGAATGTTGCAAGAAAATTAAAAAGAATTAAAATTAGAGCCTTGAATACACATTTCTATAGAACATAACGTATGGGCTTTTGCACTACATAGACATATAACATTTCCCAAAAGAAGGGTTTTGAAGATGGATAAAACATGATATATTAGAGGTTCGACAGGCTGACTGATTCAGCTCAAAAAAAAAACGTTTGTGATTTGAATGAAGACCAAGGTTCCTTATGCTTTATATACTGGAGAATGATCCTGTTAGACTGAATCCTCCCTGTGATTTTTGTTTCTGAACCTTTGAGGGAACTATAGTAGATTTCTTCATGTTATTTCTTTTTATAGCCGACTTTTTTATGTTTTCAATGGCTTCTTGTATGAACATTTCTCCCTTTGTTACTTGTCCCACCTATTAGAGCTTTCCTTTTTACCTTTAATGGGTACCAAGAGCCTAACTATGCTGATTGTTCTTGTCCATAATGCATTTTCTCTGTGGTGAACTTCTAGAAGGTGCTTCTGTTGAGAACATTGTAGTTATTCTGTCTGATAGCAATCTGCTCTCTTTCACCATCCACATTCTGTTCATTTGTTTCCAGTTGACATTCATTACTTAAACAGTGTATTCAGTTCTTCTTCACAGTTTTGAATAAGGTAAAATGACAAAAAGTTTGAGTTATAGGTCCTGATGAGGGCATATCTCGTGTCTTCCACTTGTGTTCGAACTTGTCAATCACTCCAACATCTTTGGTTTTGTATCTCCGTGTCATCAGTAGTTGTGATAGCAAGTTTGATGGGTAGAATAGGACACAGGGCCCCTCCTTTTACCCTATAGAGCTAGAGAAAGCACACGAAGAATTCATCTATGAACACCTAGAATTTAAATGCATTATGCAACCCAATAAAGTCCTTAGTTCTCCCTAGACCTCACTTGTGGGATTGCAATGGGATTCTCATTTGTTGTTGTTTTTCTATCCTGATTTATGAGAAGACTTCCTTTTTTTCTCTACCTCTTCTTTTGGGTAAGTACTTTTATTCCATAAATACATCACCAAGTAGGTATAGCTATATACGAAGCAAAAACTCAGCCTTCCCTTTTTCACACATCTAGGGAGGTTGAATTCAAGTAAAGAGTTGACATCATATATATATCTCTCCAAAAAAATAACCCTGAGCATACCTGATAAGTACTTTTATTCCATAAATACATCACCAAGTAGGTATAGCTATATACGAAGCAAAAACTCAGCCTTCCCTTTTTCACACATCTAGGGAGGTTGAATTCAAGTAAAGAGTTGACATCATATATATATCTCTCCAAAAAAATAACCCCGAGCATACCTGATAAGTAGTTTCCTTGGTTGCAAGACTGTTTTCTCAATAGTAATAATCAATGTGCAAGTGCTTTAAGATTTGAAACTTCTTTTGCACTTGTAGGGTTGTCTCTACTGTTGGAACCCTCTCCCTTCCTTAGACTATGATTCATAGTAGGTACTCATGCAGCAGCCTATTGCAGTGGACGGATTGTAGTAATGAAGCAAACTGCTAACTTGAGTGTTGGGATTGTGTTGTTCTTGAAGTTTGTGACCTGCGATGATCTTTCTGCCTTAATTATTATTTTGCGTCATATCTGCAGAAGTGTCAACTGATATTATTGAGTAATGTTTGATCTGTTTGCAACATAATGAGTTATAGTTGATTGAGTAACGTTTGATCTGCTTGCACTATAATGATATATTTTTTTATTGATGCGTGGTTCTTTACCTTGCCTCCTCTGTTACTTAAATGTACCATAATCTGCAGATTATCACAAAGGCAACTGCTGATGGTACACTTCATACGAGAGACTGGGACACCCAGCCTCTTTTCCCCATGCCCAGTGTAGATGCAGATAAGAAGGAGTATGCTATCTCACTCTTCCCAAAATTGATACGCAAATCTTGTGCATGCACATGCTGTCTGCTCAGACAAACATCTAAATCTATACAGTGCACGCATGTGTGATTTATCAAAGTAGTCGTCATAGGGCATGAATGTCAATTACTGTATCTCATCTCTGCATTTGTACTTCACCTAGCATATGGTTGCTATCTTATAGCTAGTGCAAATGTAATAATTTTTGCCTCAGTAGTTAGAAACAAACAGCATGTTCCTCCTTTTCCCTTCAATTTATTTTTGCTGAAGTATTTGTTTAACAGTTAAAAACAAAACGCCTCTGCGTACTATGTAGTGTAGTTTCCCTGATTAGGGAACACGATCATGATTATGAGTCTTTTGCCCTCTTTGCTGATGGATTTGCTCTCATACTTGGATATCTTTGACCAAATTCAAGGATTATTTTGACTTCTTCCTTTTCTCTGCAGAAGAGTGATATTCTCAGCTCCAGTTTCTTCATCTCCAAAAAGTAAAAGAAGTCCGAGTAGGCGATACAAAAGTAGGTGGGAGCCTTTAGCAGAGGAGAAACCAACTGTTCAACCTGCATCAGTCACTCCTGATGCTTCTAAGTATGGGAGTTGGAACAGACAGGTAATAGTTTTCTGCCTTTGAACATAAAGGTTTCCAGTTCTCTCTTTCTATTTTTCACCATCTTCACCTCTTGCTTGAAAAGAAGAAGCTAAGAGGTGGTCTAGGTTGCTGAGTGGCTTATTTATCCGCATCAGATTCTCCAGCTTCATGACTCTACTTTTTGTTCTGGCTCCTTCCCTGGTTTACTTATCACGATTGTTTTGTCCCTTTATTTTCTGGTGATAGATAAATCTAAATGTGCATAGTATCAACCCAAAAAAAGATGTTCAATTCTATTAATTCTTTATCATACTCTTATTGTGTCAGAGATTGGTCCAAATCATATTCTCTTAGAATCCTCCATAATTCATGAATAAACTATTCTTTTAGTCCAGGTTTCTTAGAGCATAATGGTATGATACAAGTGAAATCAGCCAGCAACTACTTTTTGGGTTAGTTAGCATACTATGTTTTTCCTTGCATCTCATGAACCAAGGGGGCTTCTTAGGCTAGATCACTTGGTTCTATTACTGTGTTAAGGGATGTTAAATTATAGGTACTTAAGTGGAACTCTGTCCTGACCCAGCTAAGATTTTTCTTACATGAGATTGGTGCATCTGCTACTGGTCTTTTTGGCTTACTGCTACTTCATTGTACAGATCTTAAGGCCTGGGGTGTTTTATTCTTTTGGCTTCTGTCAGTTTGGCACTTGATCCATATGACCAAATAAAGTGTTTCTCATATGAGTGATTTCATACAGTTTTCAGGTGGAAAGTCAGATAACAAGGTGAATAATACGAGTCATGTGAAATTTTCCTTACCACAGCGGAAAACCCCCAAAACTGATGTCTTTAGGCCAGCTAAGAGGCAGTGTGTTGGTGATGGAGTGGATGCGGCAGATAATGGTGAAGCATCCAGTGATAGTGATAAGGAACGAAGTCAAGCAGCCTATAAATCTGCTGCAGTAGCAGCGGCAGATACACCAGAGGAAAGAAAGAGACGTGAAAATCGATCGAGGCGTTTTGAAAGAGGGCATGGAAGTCGCATAGCAAGTAATGATAATCGATCTAGAAATGGTGGAGCTGGAAATGTGTATGCAAGGAGGGCTACTGCCTTGGTGCTTAGCAGAAACATTGAGGAAAATGGTAACTATGCTGTTGAAGATATTGATTGGGATGCTCTTACTGTCAAAGGGACGTGCCAGGAAATTGAGAAACGCTACTTGCGTCTTACTTCTGCACCTGACCCTGCAACGGTAGTCTTGTTGATTCTTTCTGTTGTTACTTGAGATTGAAGGGGAATGCATTATGTCTATTGAAAATTTTCACTTTTCAAGTTTTGATGATTTCTCATAAGTAGTTCTTCTTTTGCAGGTGAGACCAGAAGAAATCTTGGAAAAAGCATTAAACATGGTTCAAAGTTCTCCTAAAAACTACCTTTACAAATGTGATCAGTTAAAATCAATACGGCAAGATCTTACGGTCCAGCGTATACGCAACGAGTTAACAGTCAAGGTATTTTTCCTTATGAATTTCATTATTCAAATGGAGCAAGACATAAAATTTTCATCATCATATACACTGGCAATTCTAGGATCTGAAGGTATTTTCTGAAAATGATTGACATGAACTTTCCTCATAATAGATGTTGTATTGCTTTTTCTTATTAATATCTTCTTCACCCGCCTTGTGTTTCAGGTGTATGAAACACATGGTCGGTTGGCAATAGAAGTTGGGGACTTGTCGGAATATAATCAGGTATCTCCTTCCCATGGTGGGGAACTCTCATATTTGTTATAACTTCTCAGAACCTTAATCTCTCTGTGAAGTTTCTTGTATGTTAATGTGTTTGGAAGAACTTCCAAGCAGTTTATATTTCAGTTAGACACTTCTTTGTTGGAATGTTATTGAATGCTGGATCCCTTTTGCAGTCAAGTTTATGCGCTAAGCTATAGAATTTAGTTAGGAGTGAAGTCCCTTACTGGGGCTTCCAATCCGGAAGTTTAAGTATATCAGGGTGAAATGTTTTTGGCTCTCTGTGGACAAAATATATGCTGCTTTTCTCATGGTTCAAATCCTTTATACACCTGCATTACATGCAAGGAATGTTTAGCTGGTAAAATGCGATGTTATTATTTGTTAGTATTGCCATTATAGTTCTTACAGCCCTTTCAGGGTTAGCTGCTGGTATAATAATGGTCCACTTTATGCCACAAATAAGTACACATAAATGACAGTTTGTCTCGGTTGGTGTTTACTACTGATGTTGGGTCACTCTTTCCTGATGCTTTGTTGGTACTTTGGCATTATTGGTTTGGATGACTGCCAACAATTTTCTGGCTTCACCTATATCCTATTTCTTTCTAGCTGCTGATTGTTTCTGCTAGCGTCCTACTTTCTTTGGTCTTTGTCAACATGCAAAGAAGCAGTGTGTTGTGAGCAGTAAATTTATATTATTAGACGCTTATGTATTTTGATTAAAGAAATGTAGATGTTCCTCATCTCCTCCCTAAAATCGTTTGGTCATGTTGGAAAGTTTATTTCTGAACTATTACCGTGATTTATTCTTATAACTTTTCAGTCTTTTTCTTGTTTTAAATGAGTATGCATGCTGGCGTAATTGCAATTTTAAATTGCGTTGGAGTCAGTTTTTTGGCATTTAGTAAAGCAACGTGCAATTTGCTGCGGAGGCATTATTGGTTTATCTGCTTCAGTGTTACTCTTAGACTTATTCTCTTAGTTCTGGTTTATGCAGTGTCAGTCACAGCTAAAAACACTTTATGCAGAAGGAATAAAGGGATGCGATATGGAATTTGCTGCATATAATCTACTCTGTGTGCTTTTGCACTCTAGAAACAACAGAGATCTGCTATTAGTGTTGTCTAGGTCAGTCAACTACTTACTATACTGGCTTTCTTGTGTTCTTTCTTGTGGAACTTTTGCAAGTCTTAATTGTGTTGGTTATTTCTCTGCTTCCATTCTATTCTGCATTTTGTTCACAAGCATCCAGAGTATTTTTTCTGTTCCTCTGGTTAGTCCTTTTTTAGGCATCTGCAACTGCAATAGAAAAATTTAAAAACAAAAAGAAGAAGAGATCTGGTAAGATTTGCATGTAACAGAATTTTCTTAGTGAATCCTTGCTTCCCGCAACTTTAAGGATGATTGTGAGGTTAAATTGCAGCAGACAGATGTAGTTGACAAATCCTCTATGGTCTATTCCTTCTAGTTATGACTTGGCTGTGCAACAGGTTCTGCCAGTGTGACCAACTCATATCTTTAGCTAGTTGTGAGTCCCGCATGAACATTATTCCCTGGCCAATCAGACTCATGCATTTTAGTTCCTGACCTCTATGTAAAACTTTATTACTTTTTCATTTTTGGTCTTAATATACACATAAGCTTGTCAAAGTTTAGACTAAATCAAAACAGTTAAGCTCGTGCCTAATTTAGGATTATTGTTATTCCCCTGTTCATCTTAATTTGTTATGTAAGTAAGAAAACCAAAAGAAAGAAGAAGATAGAGACTTGAGGTGGGAAGGGATGGGTTTTGGTGGTGTGGACCTGGTGGTAGTGAGGAAGGGGTGAGGGGGAAGAAAGCAGAAGATAGAGAGTGTGAAGAGAAGATTGAAAGGCATCAAGTTATGTTTAAGTTGGATAGAAATCTCAAATGTAAAAATTGAGTCCATAATTCAAAGGAATTTATTTTATATTGCAAAGGTAACACAAGTGCCACAGATGGACTTTTTCTTCTGTGCTGGTAGCTTGAGAAAATCTTCCCAAAACATGGTTAAAACATACTGGAAACCCCTTCTTATCAAACGTGGAATGTTAAACTATTTTTTTGTGCATTTTCCTTTTCCAGATTACCAGCAGAGGCCAGACAGAACGATGCTGTTAAACATGCCCTATCAGTTCGAGCAGCTGTGTCCTCTGGAAACTATGTTGCCTTTTTCAGATTATACAAGACAGCTCCTAATCTTAACACGTGTCTTATGGGTGTGTTTTGTTCTGAATGGTTCATATTTAGATATTGCATTTATTATGCTAAATTTGATGATGTATACTTGTTCTTTGCAGATCTATATGCTGATAAAATGCGATATGCGGCTGTTAGATGTATTTCTCGTTCAAATCGGCCTACTGTTCCGGTCACCTACATTGCCCAGGTTCTAGGCTTCACAAGTGTCTCATTGACAACTGAAGAAAGTGAGGACACAGATGGGGTGGAGGATTGTGTGGAATGGCTGAAAGCCCATGGTGCATGCCTCACTTCCGATAATTCTGGAGAGTTGCAATTTGATGCAAAGGTGCGTTGCCTCCTGATTATACGGAAGTATTTAATGCCAACTGCTCAAGAAGTAGCATGGTATGGATGTATGGATAGGTGACAACGGAAAGAAATAGCAAACAAGTGAAATTCACAAAGAAGATAAGAATAGACTAAGACGAAGAGATAGAAATATAGGATCTAGGAACCAAATTGATAGACTTTGGCCACAATTAGTAAATAACACTAATTACATCCTAATCACGTAACAATTGATCCGAAGATATCAAATTTATAGGACAACGATACACCTCCAATGGCAACCCAAGGAGTTCTTCAAGAACCCAAAAGGCTCTCTATATAGAGCCTCACAAACATATCATCCAAAACTAGGTAAAAACCGAACATTACTCGAACTTATAGAACTAGCTAAACAATGGTCTTGGTCCCAGTCCAATTACTTAAAATAATAAAAGTCCTAATATAACAAAAGGAGTCGTGGGCTAGTGGGCTGTGTGGAGCCATGCTCGATTTATCCTGGAAACTTTAATGGTGGTCAATTCTTAGTCAACTCGTAGTTAATGCTGGTCTACCCATGGTTAATACTGGTCAACTCTTGATCAAACCTTTGTGAAGCCTTCCGGTCTTCTCAATGATGTAAGCTCGTGGTCATGCAGTCAATCCGACACGTCATGAGCTCAAAACACGTCAGTGCCTGGTAGGGTTGTTCATGGGTCGGTTTTCCTCGAAAAGGAAACTAAACCGATTAAGTCGGTTTTCCAAGTATCGGAATTAAATCAAACGAATTAAGTCTATTTTTTCATTGCTTCGATTTTTGTCGGTTTTTTCAGTTTCTTCGATCCTTTGTTGTTTTTTAAATACACATCTATATACTTCTAAGTACATATTAGATTGACTATTTTCCAACATTTCATTACCAAATCAACTACTCTTTAAGAAATGAAGGGACTCTATATGTATTCAAGTTATATATATAGCTTCTTTGAAAAATCATATGCATTGTACAAGAATTTAGCCATTTTCAAGGAACTTAATAAAGCTTCTTACATTGTGATGAATTTACCAAGTTATTTTGATGATAGTTGAATTAAACAATGATGAATAATTAAAGGACTCAAAAAAAGTTATTTTGAATATGAAATGGATTCTTGGAATTATCAAAATAAAAGACTACAATACGAACTAGAAAGTGTAAATAATTGGATTACTATAAAGGCAAATATCTAGATTACAAACCAAGAGTGCGAAATATTTGTTGGAGTCCCACATCGGTGGGATAAGTGTTCCTTGATCTACTTATATGGTCTTGGACAATCCTCCCTTCATGAGCTGACTTTTGGGGTTGAGTTAGGTCCAAGGTCCATTTAACATGATACTTGAGCAGGACTCATCCCAATTCGAATTTCTCGATGTTGGGCCCCATATTAAAATTGCCCAACTCCAAATGTCAGGCCCGAAACAGTCTCTCTACATTCATAAGGTAGGGGTAAGACTGCGTACACACCACTCTCCCTAGACTCCACTCGTGAATTACATTGGGTATCTTGTTATTGTCGAGATGTTCAACAACCCTGGGCGTAGGTGTGTGAAGAGTCACACATTGAGGGTAAAACGAATGAGTGGTCTATTTATATGGTTTAGGCAATCCTCACCTCATGAGCTACTTTTGGGGTTGAGTTAGCCCAAGGTCCATTTCTTTAACATAGTATCTTAACTAGACCCATCCAATTCATTGTTTCCGATGTTGGGTCCCCCTGTTTTAGACTGTCCACATTACAGATGTCCAGGTCTGGGCGTGCATGTGGGGGAGGAGGGGGGGGGGGGGGGGGCGCTGGGATAAAGGATCATGAGCTTAATCTTTTGGGTTAAGTTAGCATGTACTGTAAAATTTTAAAGATTGTATATAAAAATATACATATATATTATAATTTTTAATTAGGTATTTATATAGTTGTTTTTTTTCCAGTTATTTATTCTTTAAAACCAAAACCAAACCAAATTTTCTGTGTTTTTAAATTTAAAATCAAAACTAAATTAAAAAATGTCAATTTTTTCCCTTTGTTTTCTCGGTTTTCCATGAACACCCCTAGTACCCGGTATTTATGTGTAACAGTCCTTAACACCTTAACTTGGTACACTCCTTGTGTTTTTTCTCTTTTTTGTTTTCTTCCAAGAAATGCTATAGGCTGACAATTCATTTGTTCCTAAATGCCAGGCATCTGTGTCAACTCTCTACATGCCAGAACCTGAAGACGCTGTGTCACACGGAGATGCCAGTCTCGCTGTTAATGATTTTTTGACGCGAAATCTGGTATAGGAACCTCATTTATTTGCTGTTAATGCTGCAGATCCATTACTGGGATGATGCTTTTGCTCCAGATACATGGAGGAATTAAGTCCAATTCTGGCTATTCATATGGCAACTCGACAAGGTTCGTTTGATTGCTACAATATATACAAGAGTTGGATAACTGTAAGACGTGTACTGCAAGCAGCTGTTTGTTCTGGTGGGGGGGGGGGGGGGGAGGGGGTGTGTATGAGTAATGGCTCAATCTCTGATAAAGGGGAATTCTTGATTCTTTTCATGGAGACAGCAATACACATAGAGATAGAGGGACCATAATCATAAGCAACATTTACCTGTACTGTAGTTTGGATCCAGATTAATGTATATTTGCTTTACTTAGCCTGCAGTTGTAAGATAGGTGATTCAATATTCGCCGATTTTGTCGATCCGACGTGTTAGAATTTGAAAAACCTTAATAATACCGCTCTAATTTCTCATGCGTTTTTCTGTTGACCAGTTCTTTACGTTTACATTCTCCATTCATACTATTTTCTTAGGTGATGCCATTGAGAATTTCCTCTTCGTGTGCTTATGCTATATTATGCTCTATTTAAATCGATGGTCTATCAAAAACAACCTCTTTACCTCAAGGGTAAGGTCTGCGTACACTCTAACCTCTCCAGACTCCAGTTATGGAATTACACTCTGTATGTTGTTGTGCTTATACTATACTATTAGAGGAGTGACACTTCCCTTCAATTTGTATTTACTTATGGAAGTGAATTCATATAAGTCGAACCGGTGAAACTACGCGAAGAGGGTTCACAAATAATTTCAAGTGGATAGTCTTGACGAATAATCTCAGAGCATCTTGCCTGATTTTGGTCTAGTGATAAAAGTGTAACACGTAATATGTGGGTTAGGTGTGTGTCATGGGTTCGTGTAAAAAGGTAAGAAGATGTAACCCATCATCCATCGGATTTCGAGCCGGTGCCCATTATCCATCCTGTAATTCTTAATTGGTCAGTAAAGTAGAGATGAATTTAGGTGTATCAACATGGTTGCACCCTTTGACTCATAAGTTAGATTTGGTCACCAATTCACCTGCTTTACCTGAAAATGGTTTTAAGATGTGTATGCATGTGATCGCAGAAACGAAATCAGAATTTAAAGTTTATGAATCTTGGACTGTTACTGAATTATAGCTCGTTTTAGTTACTGGATTCACAATTAAATACTCATAAATATTTAGTGAATTTTCTAGTACAAATACATGGACCAAGTAAAAAATTAATTGTGTACATCCGCCTCTTGTTACAAGGCCGTTAGTCTTACCTCATGTAGTTTATGCTTTCTTGTTGGCTTAGATTCAGAAATTAAGGTAAGGAATGAGAAAAAAATAAAAATACGTAGGTGGGGATGAATTATAGTAATGTGTTTCAACTCGAGAGACATAAACAACGACAGGGATAATCAAACAATTGAACTACTAAGTTAAAACACACATTTCAAAAGTGAAAAATCCTCAAAGTATACACTAGTGTAAATGCGAAGGACAACAAAAATGGCAAGAGTTACAAGCACTAGAATATTCAGTGTAATCCTACAAATCGGGGTCTGGGGAGGGTAGAGTGTACGTAGACCTTATAGGCCCTATCTTGGAGAAAGAGAGCTATTTTCGATAGACCCTGGTTTGGAGGAGAAATTGTCCAAAATAGCACACAAAAAGAAATAACGGACGAAATGCTTGGACAAAGCAAAACTAGGAACAAACTGAGGGATTATTGTCCTGCAGGGGATGTTGCAACAACATTTTCTGCTTTTACATGAAAGTAAGAGCTTCCGTTCATAAAATTTTGTGAAAAATGTCTGACTAGCACGTAGGCGGAGATGAAGTACAGTAATTCGTTCCAACTCAACACATAGACAACGACATAGATAACGAGACTTATCAGACTAAGCCGATGTACTAAATAAAGAATCTGTTTTAACATAAAATGACGACATCCATATGAGTAAAAATCAAAGTCAAAACACACAAATCAAAAGTGAAAAATCCTCAACTTTACACTTAATGCAAATGCTATGGACAAATGGCCAAGAGAGTTGCAAGGACTTGAGAATCCAATACTCCCAACATGATTGGAAAATGCAAAAACTAGGATAAACTTGAGAAAGATAGATGTTGAATAATATGTAGGGGGTTGGGTGGGCACGAATTATAGTAATTAGTTCAAACTTGAGACATAAACAACGATAGGAATGATGAGACTTGCCAGAGGAGTAGATGTACAAATAAAGAATCTATTTTGACACGAAATGAATACATCAATACGAGTAAAAACCAAACAAATACACAAGTCAAAAATACACATTTCAATAGTAAAAAAAAAAAAATCCTCAAGTTTACACTAGTGCAAATGGCAAGAGTTACAAGGACTATAGAATCCAATATTCCAACATAATTGGAAAATGCAAAAATTAGGAACAACAAAGGGATTTTTGGGCTTCCGTTCGAAATTTCTGAAACATATTGACTGATACAAAAGCGGGGACGAGTTATAGTAATTAGTTACAACTTGAAATATAAACAACCATAGAGATAACGAGACTTGCTAGAGGAGCCGATGTACAAACAAGAAAATAATCTGTTTTAACGTGAAATCGATATATCTTTCAATAGTGAAAAAAATCCTCTTAAGTTTACACTAGTGCAAATGCCAAGGACAAAAAGCCAAGACTTACAAGGACTATAGAATTCAATATTCCAACATGATTTGACAAAGCAAAACTAGGAACAACAGAGGGATTTTTGCTCTTTGAAGAAGGGGAAAAAGAGGAGGCCCCTCCCTCTGGTGCAGCAGCAGCAGGAGGAGACGCTGCTGCTGCTGCACCATTTACATTTTCTACATTTACATGAAGTTTCATTCCTCCGAGGCAATGTAACCTGTTGCCACAAACAAAGTATCTGTCTATTGGCTTTGTCAATGGGAAGGACGTGTTGCCATTTTTACTCGAATCTAGCACGTTGCTCGTGTTGCATCCCTCGAAATTCTCCTTTGTTACCTCAGACACACTATGGAACGTCGAATACTGAAACACTGCGTAAACGAATGCAATTGTATAACGAAATTATTGATGGTTATGTTCTATGCAATGATAAAGAATTTTGAAAAACAAATTCTAATTTACGCTCTATTATACGAACTAGTAGTACTATCCATGCCATTAGCAAATCATCTCATATTTGCCATTGATTTTAACGGAGCTCTAGCGTGGATCGGACGGATTCCACGTGTCAGAATACTTTGAAAAAAATGTCCAAATTCGCCCTCGACTTTTGATTATGATCTAAAACTACCTCTTTTATACTTCATGTTGGAGCGCCATTTTAGTCAAGGGCAAACACGAGACGATTTACAACGGACATTTCTTAGAGTAGAAGGGTATTTTGGTCCTTTTTCCAAGAACATTTACGCTATTAAATTAAGTTAACCTACAACAACAAGTAACTCTCCATATCAAGCTTGACAAGACAACCTAGAAACTAGTGTAATAATAATCTATCACCGGTTAAACTGCACTTTATATTATCAGTGTGTATAACTTAAACTGATATTGAAATAATAGATCGATGATACTTACCGAGTACATCACCAACCTTGAATCTCTTTCCTACTAGCCATGTATCAAGATCAGTACTAATATCCCAGCCAGAACTATCACCCACAATGTAGTTAGTAGCTGAACTTGAACAAATAATTAGACTTAGAATTAAAACTACAAAAATCATAAGAGGTTTTGCCATAATTGCATTATTATATGAGAAGAAATATGAGAAAGGGGACATATATACATATTCACACACACACACACTATATATATTATAGGTACAAACTTGAAATTAGATTACCTAACTAGTAACTACATAAGATAAAAAGCTTATTTAGTTGAAATAGGTTATGATCATTGAGTTATGTTTTTTCTTTTTGTTTCCAATTCAGTGTCCGGTATTCGTATTGGGCTGATTCATGCCGAGAAGTTGCAGAGCTCAAACTCAAAACCTCTTATTAAGGATGAGTTATGTCTTTTCTTTTCGATTTTCCACCCAGTGTCCTGTATTCGTATTGGAGCCCGACTAAATCTGATTCGTGCTAGGGGTAAAGCTCTCTCCCCTAACAAAGGCTAATCTATACGCATAGCTCAAACTCGAGACCTCTGATTAAGGATGAGCTATATATGTTTTTTCCTTTTGGTTTCCTGCTGAGTGTCCGGTATTCATACTGGGGCTGGTCTAAATTCTGATTCATGTCGGGAAGTTCCACATTAGGGAGTAAAGCACTCCCTAACAAAGACTACTCTATACTCTGAGCTTAAACTCGATACCTCTAATTAAGGACGAGTTATATTATGTACTAATGTTAGATTATTCTGAGGTTTATTGAGTGGTTGAGAATAAATGAACTTGTTGGAATGGTAGTTTAACACCTCTAACTAGATCTAAATTCTTTATTTTTCTTGAAAATGAATGGTGGTTTCATTTAGTAAGGAAATTAGTCTATCAACCAAATAGTGGATTCAAGAATTTTTATTTACTTCATCGAGTTATGTTTAGTTGAGTCTTCATTATTTATGTCGCTTTATTTAAGCTCGATCGATTCAATCTATAGTATTATAAAGATTTAATTAGCCTCTTTACCACTAGAATGTATAGATCTTTTTCTTTCATTGTACGTGCAATAATTAAGTCTTGTCTATTACGTATTATAATTGGAACACATATTTTGTCGACTAGAAAGATGTTAAAGGTACTTTCTACTTTAATAATGAGTCACCATTTGATATTGATCGCCAAGTACTTTGAAATTCTTCAATTATATTATTTTCTTTGTTTTTACCGTTATCTAATGAGTTACCGATAGAGTTTAAAAAGGTCATCAGACACTATTTTGCTGAAAAAACAATTCTCTCTCATACACATATATAAGCGTTTATTTTTTAAAAAAGTAATATATATATAAGGCCGAAATCGCTTAAAAATCAGGTTGATTAAACATTAACTTGAGACAAGAAGTAAAATTAGATATCATCGATCCATAACCGTTAACTCAAACCAACATATGAAATTAAATTATGATAGTAAGCCGATACTATTTACATAAAATCCTGCATACGCTACTGTCTTAGACATATAAGCTAAAGGAAATTAACCAACAAGAAACCAAGTATTGCATGTGCTTCCAACCTGGAAATATTCTGGTTTTTGGGTCCCTTGGGATGTTGGAGTACAGTGTGGATAATAACTAGACATCTAATTAGACCGTCTATGAATAAGAATCAACGACGGATAACTTCTGTAGTCAAATAATAAATTTTATCGTTAGTTATATTTAGCTAACAGATTAACATTAAATTTTTTTTTAAAAAATAAATTATTAACTACAGGTAATTTAACGATAAAATTTGTAGCTAATTCTTTTCCTTTTTTTTTTTTGATTTACATGTTAACTATGATATAAGAAAAAAAAGTTTTAAGTTCATTAACAGTTTGGTGACCTACATGGGCATGAGTACTATTCATTTATTTCAAGCAACTTTCTTTTTTCTTGTCTTAAATTTCAATTATCCAACTACTTTTCACCAAACCAACTCTGACATCTTAATAATAGAAATAATTTAGTCAAATTGTCAAAAAAAAAAAATTTGTTCTATTACTATCAAAAAGTACCTTCTAATGAACAAATAAATCTAAAAAAAACATTAAAAAAAAAAAAGAAAATTCCCACCAAATTAAAGAGGCACTTAATTCATTGTTTACAATTCAAACACAACCTTTAGCGGTACATTTCGCGGTTGAGAAATCTCTACTGAAGCATGGTGCTATCCAAAAATAATTAGCCGATCTAATTTAATTTAAGAATTATTATAGAGAATTCGTTGGTAGAACGGGAAGATGTCTAGTAGTCAATGCTGCACCTTAATGCATTTCGGGGAGAACCAGCTATAGTTATAATTCTGGGTTCGAGTGATATTTCACCCCTAACCATAGCTCATTTGCTGATTCTTCAACATTGCACGTGAAGAAGACGGATCCATCATATAGAAGCAGTGAACCTATATATATCTTGTCTCACGCTCAAACTCAAATAAATAATCAATTAATTAGACTTTCAAAAAGAAAATATTACATTTATTCTATTACAATAAAAGAGCGGATGTATTTCAAGTGAAAAAAAAATCTAAAGAAACAACATTTTTTCTTCAAAAAAAAGAAAAGAAAAGAAAAAAGACAAACATCCCGCTGAGGGTCTTCCTTGTTTACAATTCAAATACAATCCATAACTTGATCTGTATTCAAATTCTAAATTCATCTCTGACCGATTCCTAGCAGTAGTACTATCACCTTCTCTTGTTCTTACTTCCAAGCAACAAGCTAAAGTAAAACAAAACCCTAAAGAAAAACCCCCATGCAATAGTAATCCACAAACAATTCCACTTACTTAAATCAGTGATCCCTTGTTGCACCAATATATCAGCCCCAGTAGTCACACATGTTGAACTAGTAATTTTGACATTCAATGTGTTACTCATTGTACTCAACAATCTCTCTTTCAATGCATTAGGCACATTCCCAAGTGGAGAATTGTCAAACATTTGAATCCCTTTAACAAAACACTTTGTTGGATCATCAAATTCGTTTTGCAACACAGCTTCATAAGGATATTTCACCAGGGACAGATAGTGGAACCATATCCAGTAAGGCGGGATCCTATCGCGATTCATGAAGAAACCGGAGAAGAGAAGGAAATAGGCTAGGATCGCGACAACGATGGTGTAACCTAACATGACACTAGGAACTACACCGGATAGGAACGTGACAAATGAATTCCCGGCCCAGAAAGAGGCTAGGATTATCGCGAAATAGAACAAAAAGCCCGAAAATCCACCATCAAGTCCCACAGCCCAAAATGTTATGGCAGCAAATGCAAAGCTAAGGAAGATCAACGCTGGCAAAGAAACTATAGCATGAGATAGACAATAGGAAGATCTCCTATAAGCATTGTAAGCTGTTTCCCTCATGAAAATGTACCTCTCCTGGAGGAACACTGGCAACGCGTCCGCGCAAGTGTAGAAAGTTGTTGACATCGCGAAGGCGAAGAACCCTAGCCTTTCTTGAACCCCTTTAGGGGAATCATCAAGTTGCCAGAACATGGTAGCTAGGATGAACCCCGTCACCACGATAGCCCCAAGACGGATGCCAAAAAGCTCGGGCACCCTCCACGAATTCGTGAATGATCTCTTGGACAAGACAAGCATTTCGATCCAAAATGGATTGGCATAAGTAGGAACCATTGAAGTAGGACTAGTATGATCATGACTTGTTGTCCCCGAAACCAATTTCCCTCTTGAAATACTCGCGCTAATCGCTTCTTTTAATGACAATCCATGTGAAGGTGTTACTATTTCGGAATTCTGATTGCTCCTTTTGGTATTTTGCCATGTTTTGTTGAACTCAACCAAGCTTTTCGTCCCTCCTGGGGACCCTTCTAGCTCGCGAATTAGGTCCAGGGCAAACTCTGTCCGATTTTCACTATCAGGTATAGGGTGACCAAAATCAGCAAAAAAATGTGGTAGGTTCATAGGTGATCCGCTATAAACAGTTTGCCCACGAGACAAGAAGAGCATCCGATCCAACAAACCAAGAATTCGATAACTTGGTTGGTGAATTGACATGATTACAATACTTCCGCTCTGTGCAATTCTTTGAAGAACTTTCACCACCATGAATGCACTGGTCGAATCAAGACCTGAAGTTGGTTCGTCGAGAAACAAGATGATGGGGTCATGAATGATATCAATTCCGATGGAAACTCGCCTTCGTTCACCACCAGAGACTCCACGATGACCCTGTTCGAAATAGTAAACTTAAATGTTAAAATTATATGCATGATCAATGTCTACCTAGGTTCATGTAACTAGGAGCCAACATCTTAACAATTTAAGTTATATACACCGACAGTATAACAAATGAAAATAATTAGAAGAAGAACTACATTCCCAAAGGGACGTAATAATATAAGCAGTCTATCCTGACGCAAACATAAATGACCTGATTTCAGGACTCAAATTCACGGAAACTACTTTAAGGCTCTACTTCTATGTAATTGTGCAAATATTATTTATTATTGTCGGTACATAAAATTTAAACTTGGCATTTTGTGAAAGGTGGACCAAATTATCTCTATTAGATTTTATAGTTCAAATTGAAGCTAAAATATATAACGAACAAAGTTAATAAACAAACGCTTAATTTTTCAAATATCATTTCAATTTTTTTAAACAAAATCCATATGGACAAAAGTATGATTAACAGTAAATATCTATTTACCATGATTCATGTATGTACGTATATATAAAATTTTGAATATTTTTAACGAAATTTTTACGTACCTCATCGCCTATGATAGTTTTTGCAGCATTTCGTAGCCCTAATTGATCAATCAAAGCTTGTACTCTCATTTTCTTCTTTGATTTTGACAAAGTACGAGGCAATCTGAATTCAGCAGCAAACATCAACGTCTCTTCAACTGTCAACATTGGGTATAAAAGATCGTCTTGCATTACGTATGCTGAGATTACTTTCAACAATCTCGAATCGAGAGGCTCCCCGTTCAGGGTTATCGTCCCTTTCAAGCTCTCCTTCGCGATCCGGTTCGCCAAACCGTCGATCAGGGTCGATTTTCCCGACCCCGAGGCGCCTAGGACGGCAACGATCTCGCCGTCTCGCGCCTCGCCGGAGATGTTGTCCAGGAGAACTTTCGTCCTCGTGAACACGTTATCTCCGGCAACGACCGGATCTCCGGCGCCGAGGGTCGGTCGCCGGAGTATCGCCGGAAGAGTAATTTTCCGCCGGACTTTTACGCTGTAAGTGAGGTTGTTGAAGGAGAGTACGAAAGGAAGCGCGTGAGGTGATCCAATGCTTTGATTGTCGCTGCTACTCATGTCGAGGACTCGGTGTACCGGAGTTTCGTCGCCGGTGACTTCCTTCCTGACGTCTCCCACGCGCTTTAGCAATTGTCCCAGAGTCGGTGAAGAGTACGCGCTGGCTTGTGACATCTCCATGGATTGTTGTACTCTTTGATCATAAAATTGTACACTTCCCCCACCTTGCAATATGTTCTCCGCTACTATCCTCGACATCATAACCACACTGACAGTGTAAAAGAATTTTCTAAATTTCAATCGGAATATTCAATTTCGACACTGAGATGCTCGATTAAACTACGAATTATTCAATAATTCGATTTTTTTTTTTGGGGGGTATATGTTTATGGAGAGAACAATTGGCAAGAAGTGAGATGAATTTTGTGGGAACTTATAGTAATGTGTGATTGATATATAGTTTTGTTTCTCTCTTAAGACTTGTGTAGTAGATTGAAAGTTGGTAAGCAAAATTGTGTGTGAAAGAGAGACTAAATAGATTGTCCAAACATCTAGGAAACTCTTTGTATTTCTCTTCAAGAAAAGCAAAAGAGTTGGCCTATTGATTGTTCTATTATGTGTTACTATTTATATAAGACTATAATATATGATCTTGGTATTTAATTTAATTTAATGTTCATACTCCATATATTAAATTCTTTATTATGGGTCCATTGGTGGGGTAGGGGGTTAGCTTTTAATAGGAGAAAACATCCTAATTAAGTATTACTATATTGGTCCATGTTATCTATTTGGAAGTGATTTTTCTTGAGCCAATGGTCTATCAGAAATAACATTTCCACTTCAAGAAGATAGGAGTAACATTTGCACGCACTCATTCTCTCAAACTCGATTTGTAAGATTATACTGTATAGTAAATTTGGGCAAAAAAAACATAATAGATGGCATCTCGTATTTTTAAAACATCAAATATTTTAATTCGAAACAAATTGAGTTTGCCAAAATGACTAATATTTAGTACGGGAAAGATTAATATACTATAATATGATCTTAATATAATTCATATTTAAGTATTGAGGGGGTGGGGGGGAGGGGGGGTTATATATAAGTGGAAAATAGTATAAATTTATAAATATAACTAATCCATATATAAATCATTATGATCTTGATCTGATAAAATTAAATCAAAAGTTCACATTAAAGTCTTGGTGGTGAAGGGTAGCTAGGATTTGATTGGAGGGCCCTAAAATTTTGTAAAATTAATAATATTAATAGTATTAGTGTGTGTGTGTGTATATATATATATACCTAAATTTATTAAATATAACTTATATATAAATATAGATTATGACCATACATGGTATAATTAATTAATTAATTCATATCAAATTCTTGTGGTGAAGGTAATAAGTATAGTAAGGTGACCTAAATCTCCTACAATTCTTTTCATCTACACGTTTGGTGTTTCTTTCCTAGTGTGTGTTGGGGGGGGGGGGGGGGACACGTGGGAGGATGTGATTGGAGGAAGTTTGGCAAGAATACAAAGGCTATAATGCCAGGTCATTAATTTTATGGGGTCATATGGAAGTAGGTATGGATGGTTATCTACTGTTTTGCCAAATTATATTGGTGGAAAAATGAGGCAAATGAATGAACATGATCTCATATACAATCCATCAAAAAATTTTCTAAAATTATACTATTAATTTTTCGCGAATTTCATATTTTAACTATTCATTATTCTTTTACGTATTTAAACTATCAGTATTTCTTTTGTATTAAAAAATAACTTGATCAATTCTGCGTTGGCCAAATATTTAAAATTCATACCGACAACACACATGTGAAGGCCAACTCAGCATCGAGGGGTGTTTTAATACAAAAAGAAGTGATAGTTTAGGTCGGTATATGAAACAATGAATATATAATTGAGGTATGAAACTCGCGAGAAAGTAATAGTTTAGTATGTTTTTGACCATTAACTCATTTATTTTATGATGATGATGGGTATTCGTATCAGTTTTGCACACTTGAACTATTATTTTATTGGTTCCTGTTATCTTACATTAACATAAAGGATAATACTATCTACCAAAGTTTATCGCTTTGTTTGGTCAATCTTTTAATAAAAAGCTAAAAGTAATTATTTTTATTAAAAATATATATATTCTTATTTTAGATAATAGAAGTGTTTGACCACGATTTTAATAAAAGAATAATAAATAATTTGAATAGTAGTAAAAATTGTTTTTCAACTTTTAAGTAGAAAAATAATTTCTACGAAAAATAAGTATTTTCTTAGAAGAACTTTTTAGGACAAGATTGCCCAAAAATAAGTGCATTTGATTTTCTTTGGACAAGATGGTTTAAGCAATGTGTCTAAAACAATTAAATTTGTTAATTCTTAACCCAAAATATTTTCCAATTTGTTAGAGTATATTAACTCTTAATTGGATGTTTTAATTATTCATATTGACCTTATACACATTAAGAAATCAACTAAATATTTATCAGTATATGTATATGAACTCAATTATTGTAGTATTAATTTGAAATCACTATAGGAATTCATAAATTTCAAATTCTGAAAATCTATCTTTGAATTTGTTTGTCGAAAACAACCTCTCTACCTTCACAAGGTATATAGGAGTAAGGCTAAGTACACACTACGTTCTCCAGACCTCACTTGTGGAATTACACTGAATATGTCATTATTGTTATTTATCTCTGAGTTCGTTTGCATTTTGTTATACTAATTATGGGGAGAAAAAAAATTCAACATATAACATTACGATTCGAAATATAATTTATTATCATAAAAATATTCTTAAAAACAGTATTATGTATGTATTCAATTTATTTGTCTCTCTTTCTTACACATCCTTTGCAATTTACTAGACATTTATAAATGTGATCAACATGTTCATGCTAGTCAACTGTTAGAAAATTCTAAATGTGAACAAACTCATGTCCTTCAAGTAAACATGTGAACCCCATGTTACATTCAATAACAAATTACTTTTTCTTTATATACTTAACTTAATTTGTGCATATTATACTTATTGCATTAATAAAAAATTATTAATGTTATTTTGAGGTATCGTTGATTAATTGATTACTACTATAAATATTGATGCATATTGCGATTTTATTGCCTTACATTGGGAGGAAAAGGGGTCTTGGCGCGCGATTTATAGGCTCTCTATCTCTCTTTTCTAATCCCCAAGACGTGTTTTTTTTTATAAAACTCCTATATACACGCACGTATATCAAATCGGAATAAATTTTGATGTAAAAAGTAATGGATTAATACATTTTATTTCTTTAACAACATATACTTTTGACTCAAAACTTTTTGAATACAAAGATTAAAGATCTTTTTGTTACAATATATAGTAAATATTGTTGAAGTCATGAAAGGTGTTAGGTAAATTACAGATAAACCAAACTGCTAGCTAACTTCCCATCTTCTCTTTGTGCCATTTTTTTCTAAAAGTTCCAAACTTAATAATATGTAGTACTAATAAATGAAGCCACACAACTATATTTTTTTGATTTTTTTACTCGACGTTCGATATTTGTATTCGGATTTAATTAATTTAGATTCATATTGCGAAAGATTTATTTTGGGGGGAGGGGGAGCGCGAATTAATTGCACGATTTACTGAACTTTAGATTTTGCTCTTAGCTATTGAACTTATGCCTAGTTTGACATAAGTTCTTTAAGGGTGCACGACATAATTTGTGTTATATCATGATGAGAAAATATGAAGTTATGTCCCGCAATGTTCTTTCTTTCTTTCTTTTTTTTTTTTAAATTTTAAAAAGTTATTTTCTTTAAGAGACAAAAATTTAAAGATCAGTACAAAATAGAAGTAAAAGTGCAAAGGATCGGGAAATGCTAGGTAATTTGCATTTTTGCCCCTATTTTAATTTATACCCCTTGTAACAAATAATTTTTGCGCGGGGCATAAGGTTATATTTTTATAACATAATATCCCATAAATTGATGCCCGAACATGACTTCAATTACTAAAGAATTTATGTCCCACTAGACATAAATTCAATTGCTGAAGGACGAAAATTAATTAAAAATCAACTCATTTAAAAAATAAAACGTGTAATTTATAAAAAATATACCCCTTAACAGAACTTTTTATATACATAAAGTTCAAACTCGAAATTTTATAATTAATGATGATGAGAGTTGTACCATCCTATCACGACTCTCGTTGATAAGTCAAACCCTATTTTATCACCGCCACATATAGGGTGGGTGGGGAGGGGGGGGGGGAGGGAATAGTCAAAAAAAGGTTATAAATGCAGTTTGATCATAATTCATACTTCAACTGTACAATAAAAAGTCTTCCATCAAAATTCAAACTCCAACACATGCATGGAGTGGCGGTTTTTGGATAATGGATTTAATGAGTTATAGTTATAAAAAAAAAAAAAAAACTTTTATTATCAGTGTAATTTAATTTGTTATAGCGAATTATCGATAAAGATGGAGTTGGGACAGAGCTAGAAGTCAGTTTATATATGAATTTGATCGAACTTTGGTAAATTTAATTCACATTTTATATTTATATTAAGAAATTTTACTGAATATGTATGATAATTAAATTTAGAATCCAATTATTAGCATCTGATGTTATGATTTTAGAATTTAAAATTTATAAAGTTCAAATATTGATTTTGTCTATAGCGTGAAACTACAGTATAAGGTACGGCCGTACGGGTTCCGAACGAACCCGATAACTTTTGCTTGGACCAGGGATTCATATTAGGAAATTTATTAAAATGTGTATAAATATATATTTAAACATAATAACTAAAACGAGCTACAAATTCAATAAGAACTTCAGCATCCATAAACTTCGAATTTTGGCTCTATCTTTGAGTCCTCCAAGGAACGAGGAGTACGTGGTATCATATGATTTGGGATCCTTCCATCTTTAATCAAATATCGAGTTTAAGTTCTGAGAATAAATTTTCTTTGAGAAGAAGCATTTTATCTCATGTAATTTTATACGTAAATTTAAGTTAATCAAATCAATAAATTTTGAATATCGAATTGTTAGAAAAAAATAGTTATAGGTGTATACTCATCCACCCCCCCCCCCCCCCCCCCCCCGCGACTCCCCCCCACCTACCCCCACCCCCAAATTATGATACTATAGAAATTTCAACACTATGGAGTTTAAATTTTAAAAGTTATGATCCGTATTTAATATAATTGAGCCAGTAAATTTTGAATACCGAATAACTAAAAATTAAAAAGATTATTGACCATTAGTTAGGTCTTGTCAATATTCTTATATTCTCATCCTTTATTTTGACCAATAATTAAGTCGGCTTTTGTCAGTTACACGTGACAAATTATTATTGAATGTCTTTTTAAAAAGTATTATAAGTTAAAATAATTGATAATTCAATATATTTGAAAGATATATAAAATTTAAATGGTGCCACATAAATTAAGACACACCGAGTATATTACTAAAATTGACCAAATTATATTTCTCTATATTTTACATAACATATTCTCAAGACGCTTTTTTATTTTGTTTTATATATAAATCATTTCTTTTTCTCTAACTAACTAATTTTCCTATATCCTCAAGATATTTATGAAGTCTTCTTTAAGTTATTGAGAAAATTAGTATATATAGACAAAAAGAAAAAAGAAAAAAAAAGTTATGCTAATATATTACAAAAGCTTATTCCATACGTAGAAAATTCAAGAAAATCAATTAAATAAATAACAAAAACTTTATATGCATTATGAAACGTAACAATAAAGTACAGTCAGACCTCTCTATCACAGAAAAAAAATTCATTCAAATAATTAATATTCATCGAGTATAATGGTTGTTCATTACAATTATTACGATAAGATTATTTGTTATGTTATATATTGAATTTGGTTACTATAGGTTGTTTTCTTGTACTTCGATGTGTTATCTTATTGTGATTATTGTTCAGGATGATTTGTCGGATTATCTTTAGTATTTTTCCGTGGCTCTTCACCTTCGTTAACTTTTCTTTCTGTACTACTTTGAACTGTTTTTCCTTGAGCGCAAGATCTATCAGAAACAAGCTATCTACCTAAACCTATAAGATCTGTGTATACTCTATCGATCTATTCTTCCTAGACTCTACTTTATCGAATTACTTTCCGAACTCTACTTTATAAAATTACACTATATATTATTAATATTTAACAATTCAAAAAATATTTAAATAAATTACGTCGTTATAAAAAGATTTAATCGTATTAGCTAGCCAAAATTCTAACTCCAAACACATGCCAAAAAAAAATAAAAAACATGCATGGAGCTATGTACGTGTCCTTTTAATATTATCAATCCACGTTTGTATCGACGTGTAAATGGCTTTTAAGTTATTTTTATTTATATTTTATTTAATATTTAATATTTATATTAGAGTTTGACCGAATTCAAATTCAGGTATTGTAAAGTTCATTTTTTAGAATAATGCTTTTAATAATTTTTTTTTATTTTTACGAACTCAAACTCAAAATCTTTAACTTTTATTCATTCTGCGATGCATCTATTTTATCCGTTCTAGCAAATTAATTACGAGCATTATTTTTTTCAGATTATTAACTAATGTGCACTCAATCTTGTTATAATTAGTTACCTATAACCATATTTTATACAAGGTAAAATATAATTTTATATACAGAGATAGATTTATGATTTAAACTTTATGATTTTTATATCGATTTCAATTTTTTTTTTTTAAAAATATTTTAGGAGCCTTTATTAATTATTGATGTGCAAAAAGTTATAAATTGAGTCTGTTATCCTATATGGATCGACGTCAAGTTAATATTAAAATAATAACTGAGTTCACAGTAAAATATTTATAAATATTTAATAAATTTCTTAATATATGATATTGTGTAAATGTATAAATGTTATTGCAAAAAAAAAATACAAATATAAACTAAAAATATATTACGTGATTTCAAATATTGTGTTGGATTATATATTTTTAAAAAAATTAAATTTTTTATAGTATCAATATACATAAATTAATTAATTAAAGTCGTTTTTCATGTAGTCGTTACATTTCATGAATATATTTGTCTGCTGTTAAGTAAAAAGCTCACGTGGCATTGTCACTTTAATATATATTTAATTAAAAAATTGACCAAATTCTTTTTCTTTACTTTTTGATATATCCAAAGATTTTTTTCGGACGGGGTATAGCTAGAGTTCTAGTTACAAGCAGGGGCAAGATTGGATTCATCTAAATTTCTTTATTAAAAAATTATATTATATATAAAGTTAATATTATTTTCTATTATATATAATATATGTTAAATTTACTTTGCTTCTTGACCATGTGTTTATTAATTTTTTTTATACTTTGAATCTCCTTGTTAAAAATTCTGACTTCAGTATTGATTAAGGGTTTGCCAATACCAATAACTTTTGCCAATACTCTATATTTGTTTCAAGAAATCCAGTACTTAATATGTATAAAGATTTATATGAAAACCACTGAGCTGTCTTTCCTAGAATATGTTTACCAATATATTAATTGTCTTTTCTAAAATTCATCAACAATAATATACGTAGTGTAGTCTCACAAGAAGAGTCTGGGGGTGGTGTGCGCCGAACCTTATCCGTACCTTATGAAGATTGAGAGGTTATTTTTGATAGACCCTCAGCTCAAGTAAAGTCCATCATAAATCAAATATGTAAAGTAAATACAGTTCTGGAGAAGTCACACTAAAACAAAAAATCAAAGAGATGACAATAGCAAACAAAAAATAATATGATAATCGAATCAAAGAAAATTGAGCATACAACAACAAAACTAAAATCTTTTTTAAAATTCAGAATTTATAAATTCAAAACTCTGAATCTGTCCGAGTGTGGTGTGTGTGGGTGGGTGGTGGTGGTGGGAGGGGGGGCGGGGTAAGTTGCTCCCTCAGCAAAACTGGGATAAAGTTAAGCCAAAAGATCTCGACTAAAGATAAATTCATGAGGAAGTGGTATCTCTTTAGGATCTACTCCAGCATCTCCTAGACGTAGAGGAACCACACCAATCCATCTCGAACTTGATTGTTAAACTCTACTACGATGATGATACTGTAGGGGAGGTTCTCCGATGGGGGTTGGTAATCTCCTCAAGTTAGCAAGTAAACTAGTATAGACCAAAAAAAAAAAAGGTTGGACACTATACTACGAAAGGTTAAGTCATAGGTAGGAATTCAAGAAAAACAACCAAATAAAAACAAACTTTTTATGTGCATCATGAAACGCAACAACAGCACTATTGGCCATAATTATGTTGTCTTTCACTCTTCATGCATGGGATACATGTTGCCAAGTTGGTCTTTTCCATTTTTGACTCTAATAATATTTTATCTAAGATGTTTAAACACGAAACTAAAGGTGCTAAAAAAAGAAAAAAAATTAATTGAAGAAACTTCAAATTAAATTGTCGAACAACTTAGTAGTCGTACTCATTTTTGGTTTATTACTCATTTTGATTTTACTAGAAGACATGAATCATTTATAGCCATAGAGGTAAAATTTTCGTCAAGAGAATTCGACATCACTCTATATATAATAATAATAATATATCAAATGAAAAATTAAAATTACTCTCTCTCTCTCTCACACACACATATATATATTGTAATTTTGCTGACAAAGTAGATGCGAATGAACCTTCCTTCGCCCCTAATCATCTGCATAATTAATCCCAAAGAATGAGGAAAAAATAAAGGGGGGAAAACTCTCCTTGATTCAGTAGATCAATGAATCTTTGTAAAATTATGTATTTTTGAAGGTTTGTAATCTCAAACATTTATTCATAAAAGGAATATGAAAATATACGATTTGTTAATGCGGTGCCTATGAATATTCTGATACCTTATTTATGATCTATGATTTGCTCATTTGCTACGATTGTATATGCAAGTTGAGAGGATGATTTGATAGTTTTTCAAATTATGAGATTTTCATGTCAATGAAAAAAAAATACAACTTTTGAGAATTCAAATTGCATGTCCGAGTAAAATTTCAACTTTAAATCAACATAAATTAAAACAATGGCCAAACAGCCCCTTAGTTTACCTCCCATATCTCATATAGTCAATATTATACCGTCGACGTTCCAATTGGCAGGTAAACATGTGGATTGCCGTTCTTTTTTTTGACAAAAAATCCCCCAAAGGATCGTTGGCGCACGATTCAAAACTCGTATCAAGTTTTAAGGGCCTTTGAGTTCAACTCATGACACGCGCATAACCCACATATCACGTACTATATTCTTACCTTGCACCCTTACCACTGGACCAAAGACCCAGGGCGTTAACCCACATACTCTTACCACGCCCTTAACTCACATATCACGTACTATATTCTTACCTTGCACCCTTACCACTGGACCAAAGACCCAGGGCGTTAACCCACATACTCTTACCACGCCCTTAACTCACATATCACGTATTATACTCTTACCTTGCACCCTTACCACTGGACCAAAGACACAGGGCGTTAACCCACATACTCTTACCACGCCCTTAACCCACATATCACGTATTATACTCTTACCTTACGTCCTTACCACTGGACCAAAGTCCCAGGGCATTACAGGAGGTTAGGTCTGGTATCAGTTGTCAAGTGTTTATCAGGTTGTAACCTACATCATCACTAGCTCAGCTCAAAAATACTTTTAGGCCATCACCTTACCAAAAAGAAACCAACATGAGAGATCACTTGATATGTATATAGACACCGTGCACCAAAATCAAGCAGATGGCACAATTGAAGTACACTACTAAATGGAGCAAACAGCAAGTGAGAAGCTACAAAAATACAAGTCATGCCTTATCCCAGATCATCAACGACATCGAACACCAAAGCTTTAGAAGTGTCACAACTGTTCTGCAAAGGAAACGACAGAGAGTACTACATTAGTATTCCTCCCATCGTCTTGAACCGCACAAAATGTCTTACATGCAAGTGGGACACAATCGAACAAAATAACCAGATATCCGAGTTCAGAGTGAGGATCTCCCAAGAAATTAAAGCTCATCATCTTTGAAGTTTACAGCGAAATCCCAGTAATGAGGAACCCCAGCATCAGCAAAGACCTTACGAGCAGTAGCCTCAGTCCTGCACTCGGGAACAAAAAACCTATGGAAGCTTGATTTAGCAACAGTCCCTTGCCAGACTAGCACACACTTGCTGAGAGGCTTATCTTCATCTTCGTCTTCATCTTCTTCTTCTTTCTTAACAGCAGCAGCCTAATCTATTCACCTAAGCATAAGTTTGCCATATCGCTTGATGGACTTTTTACCACCTTCAACTACCACCACGCTTATATCTCCCGAGATAACTGCATACCTGGTTTTGCGGTTCTCTTGGGCATTAACATCAATCTTAAATCGATTTTGAGGGTGTGAAAGGTCATTAACCCTATATAACAAAACTATCGTCTCCGGCGAGATATGCCGGTCATCAAATAGTTTCCTTTCTTTTTTCTCCCGACGCTCATCGGGAGTGAGCTTCCGCAAAATGTTTCTGTCAATGTGAGCCTGCTCTCGCTCAGCAGCAGCACTTCTAATCTCCTTTTCAAGCTTTGTGGGATCCTGAGTGGCTTCTCAGCCAAGGACTCTCATAAGATTGCTCATTTTAATTTTTGGTTTTGGTGGATCTAACAGGCCCTGACGTATCATATCCTGCTTTTCTCTTTTCTCTCTCCTTCTCCATTCGGAACCGGGTGCGCATTTTCTTCTGCTCCTTCTTGGTCAGCTTCAATGGTTGTGGAGGAGGTGGAGCAGGTTCAGCAGGAGGGTCAATAGGACGGGGGTGTTCAACATAAATGGTGATCCTTTCCATCTTCACCATATTATCAGTAAAGTTACCATCCACCATACCACCATAAGCACCAGATCGTAACAGAGGAGCATCCCTGGCATGTCAAATAAAGAAATACTTAGTGTCAAGTCAAAGTCATATCATTTTTCGGATTTAAGAAGATTAAAACAAGGCAAGCATAGTTATAAAAGAAAATCTGGGGATCATCAACATACCACGTAAAATTGAATAAAACATGGAAAAGTTAAGTGCTTCTGATCACATTATCATTGCACAATACCAGTAGTTTGCACTGCTGATAATAGCAGATGTCAATTTTGAAGGATTCTTCTTAAGAAAGGGTTATGTTAAAAAAGAAGAGAAATTCACATCACAGGAACTCACCTAGAGTGTGTAAAATATGGCAGATAGGACAGTGCCGAGATAATAGACCATAATTACATCAAGGAGATAAGTTGCTTTTTAATGTTCTATTATCCCTATATCTTGGTAATGTAAACAAACTAGAGCACCAAGGAAAAAGACCCATCAAAACAATTATTCATCTCATGGTTAGACACAAGACCAACAGTGTTCAAGATCCACTTCTATCTGTTAAACTCACTAAACACACAATGAACAGTGGCCTCAATAACGAGTTAGGAGACAGATTAAGGGTCCACTAGAGAGGGAAAACACATGATAGCCCAAAAAAAAAAGAAGGGAGATTGAAATAACTTACCACCACTCAACATCGGGGATTGGTTCCTTTGGTTTTTCTTTGGTGATAATCCTCTCTGACACCTCAATAAGATTTGGATTTATGTCAGGCTCTGCTTTTGCCTTTGCCAATTGCGCTTGCTTTGCCCTCAGCTCTTTGACTCGTAATTCACCAAATTGACTCTGCAAAATCAAATATAGCATAATTAGTAAAACCTAATCAAGAGCAATAACAAGAATAAAGAGAGATCCATAAAGAATGTGAAAATCCAACAAGGAGAACAAATTGTAAAGTACCTTTAACTTCATTATTTCTGCATCTCGGGACCATTTACCTTCCTCGACAAACTGAAATGACATCTTCTTGGGCCTCAATATTTTGTTCTTTCAACGCCCATCCTCGGATCAAAATGGGGATTTTTATCGGGATCAATATCAAGTTCAGGTTTGAGAAGTTGGAAGCTCTCTTTTTTCTGCTTATTGATGTTCACCTGCACAACAACCCAAAGTCACCACCACAAGCTATTGAATAGACATAGAAACATGAAAAGAGATGGCCTGAACATGTATGATCCATACCTTAAGGGTGCTAGATGGCTTTAGGCACATTGACCACATTTCCCTACTCATCAATTTCCCTGCCAAATGCATCTAAACGAAGAACAGGGGCTTTAGCAGGTTTTGGCTGAATGGTAACCTCTGGAGGCATCTGCCCAGGAAACATGTTAATGAGGGAGGGAAACTCAGGGTCCTGCCGGAATCCCATCTTAGCAGAAAGCTCCTGTGCACGCTTCACAGCTTCGTAGTTCTGTGCTGTGAGGCCCGCAACATGAGATAAGCTACTGGGTGGCATATTTGCAGAAGCCATGGTAGCTATAGTTGATGTGCTACATGCTGAACTTGGAGTGGGTAATATCCCTGCATTTGAAGATGCAACTGGTGGGGCCAAAATCGCCACATTGGCAGAAGGAGTCTTAAGGCTATCCTTGGAACCCATCTGTGAACTTCCATCTCTTGTAGAGTCAGCACCCTTGTCTAACTACAGAAATAAAATGAGGACGTAAACAATAGTTTAAGGCCTTTGACATAAAACAAAGGGGAAAGCTTCTCTTTAAACCTTTGAGGGAAAAAAGAGCTCCTCTTTTAAGCCCTGCTGCATATTTCTAATCATGTAGTGCTTCTCATTTCCAAATAAAGAAAGAGATAATAGGGAGCCAAAGGGAAAGGAGAGCAGAGTTACAAACTGTAGAAATGCACTGGGTGTTTAGATGCAAAAACTTACCAAAGGAATTCTCTTAAGCTTTCCTTCCAGCTTCTGCTTAAGCTTTTCTGTCAGCACCTTATGCCTTTCCTTGTGCCTTTGTATGAGATCCTTGGCATTTCCTTTAGCATCAATGGATAAGGTAGCACTCTTGCTGTCATCCGAAGCTGCCCCATCTGTACTAGATTTCCCAAGAACCTCATGAGATCTGTTAATATTAACTCCATTATTTTCATTTGTGGTAGAAATTGAAGATACCTTGGTAGCAGGAGAATCACTACGAGTCAAAGATTTATCAGGGGAATTCCTTGATGCTTCATTTGTATGATCCCATTGCCATACTCTGCAAATAAGAAAGTCAAATTCATAAATCAGGACAAACATCCTGATGAAAGGAACAACAGAATATACCATAACAAAATACAACTGAGAACCACAAGTGCAAGACTAGTCAATTTAAGCTCTATCAGATAAAAAAGAAATTGTAAAACAGACTTCCTAAGACATAATAAGAGAGCATAAAGAAAAGAACATGATATAACCAAACAAATTATATGGATCCTTTCTATAACTTCCCAAGTTTACTACCTAAGAAGCTAAGATCAAACAAAACATGACAATAATACCATGTGGCAATGATGAAAGAATCCTAAAGAGAGTTTTTATTCATATAGTTCCTATCGTTGTTCTCCAAAAGGAAACAGATATTTCCACACATGAGCACTCTCTGTTTTGATTGATATTTTCAAACAAGAAAATCCACTTTTAATTTTAGAACATTAAACTAGTCTGAATACTGTTACTTTAAAAGAAGCTTGGACAAGAAAAATACCATGAAAGAGAAATGTTGCCACAGAGGCACTAGTGGTGAAAAGGTACGCACTACACGAAGATAAACAGAAGGAGAGGACAGATTTGGAGGATGGAGGACGTTGAAGGACGATTGATCATGACAATAGCATAATAAAGGTAGTTTAACAGATGAATGCAGTAATTGAGGTCTGTGCCTCCTTACCTAATGCTAATGGTGGAAGTGAAAAGCTGTTTGTTGCAACTCATAATCCTACCACAGGGTATTCCATGCAACAACAAGAACAAATGTGACAGAACCTCAACAAAGAGAAACCTAATATCACAAAGGCATAATAATTGACACCTAAAATAGGGGCGCAATGCGACATCATCGGAAGACATAAATCGCCATACAAGCGAAAGACAAATCATCTAAACTGGTTGAACTAAGCATGACATACACCACAATTTCTCAAAGCGAGCACAGCAAACAAAATAAGACCCAACTCAAAATAAACTTTATCAACAATTAATAACTGTAATTAATCAAGACAATGCAGAAATATGCAACTACGTATCCGAGTGACAAAGGCGCACAGCAATAAGAACTAAGCATGACATGTACAAACATAGGTAAAAGCAAGCACAACAATGTAAATGTCACCCCAAGTGATAATAAAATTTCAAATGAATAGCCTCTAATTCATCCATACTTCACAGAGATATGCAACTTGGAAAAACAATATGGAAACAAAAAACTCACAGTAACAATGGAACCAACATCCTGTCCATAGTCATAGGGCTCCAGTTTTGGTTCTTCCTTCACAGCTCTCATGTCAAATGCTTTTCCTTTCCTTTTTTCATCGATTTCCACATCCACATCCTCCTCCTCCTCCTTCACTTTATCATCAAATCTCCTTATCCATAAACTCCACATCGCCAACTCTCCTTTTCTCCTTCCTAACCTCTGCAACCCTAGCTCTCTTCTCATCTCCATTGCTCTTATCCACATTCTCTCCTCTGTCTTTCCTCTTATGCGAATTCCTTCTCTCCACTGAATCCTCTCTCTTACAAGACTCCTCTCTGTTAACTTCCAACTCATATGATTTCTCGCGTCTATCTCTATCACGTGATTTCTCACGCCTTTCACGATCGTGAGCTCTATCTCTACTTCCTTCCCTCTCACAGTCTCTTCGCCGATCATCGGATCGATGTCGGCTCTCATCCTCGTCATTGTGACCTCTATCTCTGCTTCCTTCCTTCTCACTCCTCCGGTCAATCGATCTCTCACGTTGTCGTCGCCGATCATCGGACCTTTTGTCGGTTCTCTTCGTCGCGATGATGGCGGTGGTCGTCGTCCCTGGATCCTCTTTCTCTTCGACTCGATTTTTCTCTCTCCATTTTTTCCGTTTTCTTAGGGATTCTGAAACTCTTTCCTTTCAAACTCGAATAGATTTATGGAGATTTGGGGTTTGGCGCTCTAATGGGTCGGGTTTAAGTATGATATTTTTAGAAGAAAAAAAAAACATACTCATACTAAATTTAGGATTCTGAAATTATTAGAAAAAAAAAATATTTATTTTATTAAAATTGTATGTAGAAAGTTATTAATATTTAGGATTTAAAATTAATTTAGTAAAATTCAAGCGTAAATATGTCCGGAACAGTCTCGCAAAGCTAATCCCTCGTAAATTTATTGATAAGCCGGTGCTTTAAATCTTTAAGAAGGGGTTCAATTTTGTATTTGATGGTCGACTCTCTAATAGGCTTCGTTTTCACGATTGCCTTTCTAGCATTGCTCGTCTGATTTGCATATGTTAAACATGTCGTCATCGTTTATCCCGAGCCAAGATCGAACTCTTCAGGAAATTCATAATAGCATTACTTATAGCTTTATTGTTCACAAATAAAGTAAATTCGAAATTGTCTTTCGTTGAGAGAAAAGACTTGTAAGTCTATCTAGATTGTAAAAGAAAATAATGGTAGGAAGGCGAAGGTGGCTAGCTTGTTGGATACGGAATCCTCTTAGTAAGTTGGACCACGATTCAACAGACAAAAGCAGTATTTAGGTACAACGAAGTGGAAAAACAAGAGAGTTACATCTTTTTCGCTCAGCTTATCCAAATGCCCTCGGGGATTGACGCTTTTACTCATCCTTATATAAATTCTTTTCTTATTTGAAGTATATCATATAATTAGCTATAATATTTTTCAAATCACTAATATTTCTAATATTTAGGAATATGAAATTAATTAAAGTTTTATTTACTAAATCCCCCTTATTTTAATTATGTATGAAGTTTTAATATTTAGGATTTGAAAATTAATTAAAATTTTAATTATTTTAAATAAATTATTTATCATAGAAAAATAATTATCGCCATAATCCACATATACTTCACTTGAAGAAAGAAATAACAACAACAAACCTAGTTCAATCCAACTAGTGAGATGCAGGGAGAATAGGATTTTCGTATCTTCGTGGGGATGGGGAGACTGTTTCTAATAAACCCTCGGTTACTTAAAGAAAAGGATAATCTTCATTATACATCATGTACGCAGGTCTTACCCGTATCTTTTGAACTTTAGATGCCAAAAGGAATTAACATATCAGCAAAAGCTCCATTTAAGTATTGATGGACAGTGTTCATCTCACATTGTGCATAGAGTTGGTAAATCTTGGAGAGTTCTGTGCAAGTATAGTTGAAGAACATTATAAACTTGCCAAAAATGATAAATTGCAATACCATTATGACATTGAATTGTGAATTTGTGATGATGATGAATAGAGAGACAACACTTCAAATAAAATGGCCATCAACCCCTCTCAACCACACGCGTTTGAATTGCTCTCTATCGCGCAACAGAGTGGCTTTCTGCTGAGGTTGCTTCTGACCGGCTTGTGAACAATTCGATTAAAACCTCCTAATGAAAACTTATGTATGTATAGTATAAGCACAGCTTCAAATTAATTTGAGTCAATGCAAGTATCCAATTTAATACAGAATCTAAAGAAAAGAGAATACAAATATACAATCCATAGGCAGAGTTCATTAGATGGACCTGCATTTTATCCTAACATATATCACATGACTCTTTGTTTTCAGATTTTACCATTTGGCAAAAAACTTTGCTCATTGAAACACCAGCAAGATCAGCCATACTCCCCATGCTATATTCTGTACTTAACACACTGTTATCCAACTGATTATCCGGGATCTCGTTCTCCTGTGTTGTTTTTTCGTCTTTGCCTTGAAGTTTCAATGCATATTCCAAGTTCCACAAGACTTCTCCCATAGTTGGTCGGTCTGCACCATATTCAGCCAAGCATTTCTCAGCAGTCTCTACAAACTTCATCCAGGATTCTGGTGTTATCTCACCTGCAATCCTAGGATCAATGATTGCTTCTGATTCTCCGGTGCGTAAACATTTCATCACACATTCAACCAAATTTACCGATTCTTTGGGTAGAGAGGGATCGATAACGGGCCTTCCACAGAGGACTTCAAACATTACAACACCAAAGGAATAGACATCAGATTTCTCAGTTAGTTGTTGCCTTGTCAAATACTCTGGATCAAGATATCCAAAACTTCCTTTCACTGCAGTACTAACATGTGTTTGATCAATTTCTGGACCAATTTTTGATAGTCCAAAATCAGAAACTTTAGCCCGGAGATTTTCATCAAGCAATATATTCGAAGATTTGACATCACGGTGGATAATTGCCTTCTGAGAACCAGTATGAAGATAGTGAAGTCCTTTTGCTGATCCTATGCAAATTTCAAGCCTTTGTGTCCAATTCAAATTCGGAAGGTCTGAGCCATACAGATGATCCTTAAGAGTTCCATTGTCCATGTACTCGTAAATGATTATCATCTCATTCTTTTCATTACAGTAACCGATCAGTGAAACCAAATGGCGATGTCTAAACTGAGACAGCATTTCGACTTCAGTCTTGAACTCGGAAAGACCTTGTTGTGATTGATGAAATCCTCTCTTCACTGCCACCTTTGTGTTATCCTTCAAAACTCCCTTGTAAACTTTTCCAAAACCACCAAAGCCTATTACCATGCTTTCACTGAAGTTATTGGTTGCTTCCTGAACTGCTACAAGAGGGAACTGGTACCCCATATTCGACTTGGAAATGATAGATGCTTCTTTGGCTCCAACTGCTGTATGATTTTCATCTGTTGAGTCATCAACTGCTGCCCGTATTCTACTTCTGCAAAAGATAATAGACACCACAATCAAAACGATGCAAATGATTGATCCTCCAATAGCTGATCCAAGGATCAACCATGTTCTAGTCTTCTTTGAAGTAGGCACCAAGGACTGAATCTCGGCGTCTGAGGCATCAAGACTTCCCTTGACATTGCTTATTTTCATGATCTCGAGACCATTCAGGAGGCCTTCTGGATACGCATCACCTACATCTGTTGGACCAACGCTAATTCCAATGCTGTGAATGTTCTCTAACTTTGTGACAACATCCATGTAATATGGAGAACCAAGGACATTTGATGTCTTGTTTTTAAGATCAAGGTTCCTCGAAACCAATAGGGAATTGATGAAAACATTGAATAATATATCATGTTCACCACCTACTCTGTTTGGATCATTGTGGCCACTTACTATGTCACAAAAGTGTAACCTGATGAAATAATCAAAACCAGGATCAACATCAAACGACCATGTGACATTTGCCAAAGTATTGGGATCAGAGTCCGAAAGCAGCCTCGTGGCAGTTCCATACACCGATGGAGGGGCAATATTCCGAGAAGGACCTTGTCGTGTGTAATTCACAGCTTGTGTCCTCGATACAAACTGTACAAGGTTCCTGCTTGTTAAGTACCTTCCATCAGGTTCCCAAAATCGCCACGAGGTATCATTTTGAGGCAACACTGCAACATTCCCCATATTCACCCTCACAACTGTTTCTAGTGCTTGTTTCCTCAGATTATGAGTTCCAGCACCAACAGGAAAGAGCTCATCAGGAAGTGAAAGGATTTCTAACGCGTTTACAAACGCGAATGAGCTAGAAAAAGGCGTAAACTTAAGAACAAGACTAGTACTAGTAATGTTCAAAGTATACTCCTTTACTGAAGGAACACTCAATGGTTGAAAGTTCTTGAATAGAGTGATGTGCTGAGCAGAAACAGAGAACTTAGCAGAACTTAGATTGAAAATTTCATCCGAAAACGGATAGAAATGCAGGCGAATCCAATGGCGCCCTTGTTTCTTGATCGAAAAGGCGAATTCAGAAGTCTCATTGAGAACTCTAGCAGTTTGATACAGAACTGAACTATAAGTAGATGGAATGGACTCTAAAGTTGTATCAACAAATACCCTTTGAGTGGTATTCAAGTTATCAGCCAAGAAAACTCTATCACCTATAGTAGTATTTTCAGATGATCCACAGTTTATGAGATAGTTATCAACAGGATCAAATTCTAAGGAACAAATCAGCAAACACAACACAGACAATACCAAAATAAGCAATTGAAGTGATGCAATATCCATAGTGGTTTTCATTTCTTCAACTTAGAAGGGAAAAAAAACTCAATCTTTAAGTCATTGATCAAAAAATGAAATCTTGAAATATACTTAATCTTTGATATCAACAGAACCCCAACACACCAATGGACTGAACTTTCAGAAAGTGAAAAAAAAAAAAACTTTGAAATCTTGAAATAAACTTATCAACAGAACCCCCAAAAAAACAATGGACTAAAATTTCAGAAAGTGAAAAACAAATTAAAAAAAGAAATTTGTCCCTTTGTGTTGCACTCAGCATTCAAGAATTAGAAGTCTAAAATTTAAGAATGGAGAAAAAAGTTTTTATCTTCAATTTTGGTGGATGAGAAAAAATGCTGAAAAGCACAACTACCCTTCTGCACATTTCTAACACAAGCAAGAACTGGCTTTTAAGAGTAGAGAAATTAACACTTTTAGCCCCTCAAATATCAATAAATTCTGATTTTGGTCCTTGTAACTTTTAATTAAGCATATTTAACCTTTAGTTTAGTCTCTTAGGACCATGAATCTTCGCAAATTTAATGAATCACTCAACGCTAAATCCTTCCATTATCGCTGTGTTATGTTAAATTTTTATTACTACTTCATTTTTCAAGATAATATCATTTTAAAAAATATCTAAATATCTCGTATTTCTTATATAAACGGATCAAAAATATATATTTTAATCAATTAAAAGATCAAATATATTTAATCAAATATTTCAATAATCAAAATTTAAATTTATTAAAAACTGAAGGATCAAAAATGCAATTAGCTCTTAAGAAAAAGTCAAAAAAGTGAAAGCAACCAAAAAAAAGTTTTGATATTTGTTGAATGTGGCACATAGGGTTTGAAGAATTCCAAAAGAAGAATTTAAAAGGGTCTAAAATTTAATAAAATAAATTAAGAGTCAAAGGCTAAATTGGTGCATGGAATTATGAACAAAGCTCCAAAAATAAAATAAAATTAAAAAAAAATAAAAATAAAAGAAGAAAGACTAGTAGATGGTAACAGAGGATAACAGCTATTAGGATAAGGGTCTCTCATGTTATACATGTGAGACTTAGAAAATGATGTTAGAACCATTATCAAAATAGTGACGAAGTTAGAAATTTTAATTTATGATCTAAAATAATTATTAAACTTTTGTTGCCGCAGAAATTTTTTATATATCAACAATAGGGGCGGATTTATTGGAAATCCTAATAGTTCAGTTGATTAGCTATTTAAAATTTTTACCTTATTGGTAAATATTTGATTCGCCCTTTATAACTTTCGTTACGGCGGAAATTTCCTTTGTATCAACAATAGGAGCAGATGTATCGAGATCTTAGTAAGAGTTAACTATCTGAATTTTACCTTATTGGCGAAGGTTCGATTCCCACCTTGTAATACTCCTTCATTTCCCCTTTTCCCTACTTCCCATATAATAATACAAAAAAAAAAAAACTTTTAGAAAAAGGGGCGAATTTACTATATTTATTATGAATTTACGCAAATTCAATATTATTATTATTATGTTAATTTGAGGCAAAATTATACATATATATTTTTTAAAATTTTTTTTTTTATATAATATAATTTTTCAACGAACGAAATTCAATTAACTCCTTTTTCGTTTGCGGCTCCACCAATGTGTCAGAAAGATAAATTTGTCAAGAGACATTGATTGTTCACACCTACTTAACTAACTTTATTTGTCAATTCATTTGATGCTGCTGGGGAAGCTTCCGTGTAGCTTCAACAAGAATGTTTATTAAGAATTAATTATATCGGGATGTTCATCTAACTTTGAGTTTATTATATTAAAATTTAAAAATTAATTTTGAATGAAAAAATAAATAAACGCTTATATTATTAAATATTTTTTAATAATAATTAATATTTGATTAAATTTTTAAAAAATATTTCTTCATATTCGAAGTCTTTCACTCTATAAATCCACAAATCATTTTGGTCGCGGATTGGAATTTTTTTTTAATATATTTTTTAAATTCATTCGAGATGTGAATAAAATTCAAATTAAAGAAATTAATATGGACTCCTTGAGTTTCTTTACATAGCAAATTTGAAAATCTCGAATCCAACTTATTAAATTTTTTGATTTTGTCACTACTTTTACCATATGTTATATTTATCAATTTATCATGGAATTCTTACTTAGGTGGGTCGAAAAAAGAAAAAATTTATTTTTTAGATTATCGCATGAATATTATGTGAGATGGGTTGTTAACATGGTTATATTTATCTGCCAATTTTAATTTCGATGTTTTAATTTTCTTTTAATGTATAATCATAACGCACTTTTAGAAATATAGATTTTTTCAATCGCGAGTCAATGAAAAGTTTGTATTATAAAATATGAGTTTTTCATCTCATTTTTTATCGAGTCAGTTTACTGAAAAACGCATAATGGAAAACAGTTTCTCACTGAAATAGTGAAAAGTTTCATGATTTTTCTATGTGAAAACACTATTGTTTTTCTTTTTCCACCAATAATCGGTGGGAATAGTCACTTAATATTTTTCAGTGGGAAATTTCATTGAGAAAATGGTGATTTTTTAGTAGCGACTAAATTATTTCCTCGTTACAAAAATTAATTTAACAATTTTAAAATCACTAAATTAGTAAAATTTAAATAATTATTCGTGAAGGAAACTCTCAAAGTAACAACATGATTATCTCGTGTGACCTATAGTTTATAAGTTGGAGCCACAAAAATAAGCACTAATATTTATATTAAAATAAATTATTTATATTACAGTCCCGAAAATACGATTTTTTCTCAAATTCCGCTAACGTTACGCCGGATATTTCAGTCTTTGGAACAAATAAATGCTAATAATAATTTATATGTCCTTTTCTGATGTGACTAAAACGCGTTTTCTGTATACACAAAAAATATCAATCAACTAATTGATTTTTATTTTTTATTATTTTGGTTAAAACTAATTGATAGAAACATATAGCAAGTGGTTCTTAATATTATTTGTATTTTTTTTATTTTTTGGTCATATTAATATAGACAAATGAATTAAGAGAAATTTGATTTGTGTATGATTTGGTTCTTTTGCAATATTTGGAAACTATAGACTTATAAAATTGAGAATTTTAAATAATTTCTTGAATTATTTTAGTGTTTGATTGATTTGGGAATCTATTTCAATAATGTTAACATAATACCTACTAATACTATTGATTTTCTAATATAATTCATTTTGATATTTTTTTTCTATTTTATTTAGTTATATGATTAACCAATTTTAGTTACAATTTTATTTGATTAGAAATTTAATATTTCTTCATTCTATTGCAAAATATTTATATTTAAAAATTAATTTTAAACTTCTCTTGTTATTTTTAGTAACATGATTTTATGTATCTATAGATATTCTTGTGGAATATTTAAGATCAGAAGTTCTAAAAAATCTTTTTTTTTTCTTACTTAAACTCTCTATTCAATCGATTACTCCGCGTAAATTGAAATCGATAGACGGATAGAGTATCAACAATCGATAGGCTAATAGTATGAACTACGTGTGTACTTTTTTTTGTGAGGGGTGATTAAAGTGTAAGAAAATATCTTTAATGCCTCAGAAAATTAAATATGTTTCATAAAATATCTAGATAATCGAATCATTTCCCGCTGTCGTTACGAAAATATGGCGAGATAGATGAGATTCCTTCATTCTTAATCTCAGTATATTTTAAATTCAAGTCTTAAAAATAAATAAAAATTCTAATAATTAAAAAACTCATTTCCTTTAATATACTCGACATGATAAAATTAATCGAATTAATAAATTTAAAATACCAGATGATTAAAAAAAAATATGTAAAAGTGACAAAAATTGAGGTGGTTAGAGAAACATATTAATTTGGTATACCAACTAGTAAAGAAGTAAACTAATCCCACTAAATTTTGAAAACCTTAACAGCCACCCATTATTGACCATGTAAATTTTGATTGGAAAATAGTAATCATTCATTTTTATTTATCATGTTTCAGTTTTTCGAGAATTAAATTATATAAATTTTAATTAATATTTTAAAATATATTTTTTTATCATATTAATATGAGAATGATATAGTAACTTATAATATTTTTCATATAATTTTTGAACATTAATATAATTTAATTTAATTTTAAAAATTAATCAATTTAATTTTTGTAAAGCAAAACATCATAAATAAAAGTGAACGGAGAAAATACATACTAATTAAGGTCATATTTGTTCAAGGAAAACTTTTTAGATGTTTGGCTTGAGGTTGGAAAATATTTCTCGAAAAAATATATTAAATTAAAAATAATGTTTATAAATCAAAGAAAATAATATTTAAGTGTTGATTGAAGCAAGTAATATAAAGAAAATAATATCTAATGCTTTTATAGAAATTTAGATTAAATTTAAATTCGCGCATTGTGTGGGTTCATTTTCAGGGTGGCACGCTCAACGAAATTTTTTTCATTTCTAGAGGTCCGAACCTGAGACTTCTAGTTACCCAATCTAATACTTGACTATATGAAAAGCAAACTAAATTCAAATTCGTGCACTGCACGATCTATTTTTTTGGAACGATATTTCTAACAGAATATTTACTATTCTCAGAGGTTCAAACCCAAGACCGCTGATTACCCAATCTAATGCTTGACTATGTATGGAAAGTTCAAATTCTCCTTCCCTCTTCCTCTCAAATCTATTTTTTGGGCAATCATTTTTTTAGCGAATTTTAAATTTTTAGTCACGAGCGTATGTGTTTGAAAGTGTTGTAAAGCAACGGTTAAAACAGTTTTATTCTATTTTGATTTAAAAAAAAATTCAAGGCAGTGACTTGCCACGACACAAAATTTTTGTTAGTTTATATTGTTTTTTATTTTTGTTCATATATTATGTCTCTGTTTCAATTTGTTTGTCTTACTTTTCTTTTTAATCCGTTTAAAAATAAATATCTCTTTCCTCTTTTGGCAACTCGTTATTTTCAATTTTTCACATGACATATTTAAAATCACAAGATAAAAAAATATTTTGGTACATTCTATGTATCTTTAGTTTAAGACCATAAGATTCAAAAAATTTCTTTGTTTTTTAAAACTCCGTGTCAAATAAAAATCAGACAAATAAATTTAAACAAATGGAATAGTATTTTCCCAACAGAACCTAATAAATAAATAAAAATTATAATCAGAACACATGCAGTGGCGAGCCAGAAATTTCATTAAGAACGTTCAAGGTTTAATATAGAGAAAAGGGGAAATAAGGACGTTCAAGATTAATATAGAGAAAAAGGGGAAATATACCCCTCTTTGCGATTTAGAGCGGGTATACCCCTCGTTAAAAAAGTAGTGCATATATACCCTCATCGTCTAACAATGTGCATATTCCCCCTTTTCGTTAACTGAAAAATAATTTTTAATCTATATATACTTTACATAATTTTTATATATTTTTTGACGAAGAGTGTTCAGCTAGCCACTCTCTTATATATATGACTACACCACTGTCCGAACATATAAACTAAAAATTCTGATTCCACCTCTAACACATGTTAGTGGAAGGGATGAGGTGTCGTTGGGTTGCTCTAATGGGGGGATGAGAGGTCCAAAGAAAGGAAAGGGATTTTTTAGTGCTTGCTTTGAAGAAGATGGTGTGAACAAGACAAGGATATATATATATATATATATATATGGATCAAATTAGTTATTTTTTTCTAGTGAAAAAGATTTAATTAATGGTCCAAAAATTTTATAAGTTGGAAAGATTTTGTCTTGTCTTTTGGATGGCTAAATCATTGTTCATGGCCTCTTATGCTTATGGATAAAGTGTGCAAGAATTGGATGGACTTGAAATAAGATCCAAATCCAAGATTTTATGTTAATGGTAATTGAGTAATAACCTTAACATTATTACTCCTTGTGACATTGGAAACAAATCAATTAATATGAAAAGATAGTTTTGGAAAATTTAATATTTTAATGTGAAGTTAAACTTCTTTATTATAAACAAATTTGAATGTTAATATAATGAAAATATAATATGAAAGATCAATTTTATAAAAGATATGGCTATTATATTGAAATATTGTTATCGAGAATGACTGTTATAGAAAGACTAGCTGTATAAGGGTCATTCGAGCGAATTCCTCTATTTGGGTGATCTTTATTTTTGTCAGTCAAATCAGTGGTCTTTAACTTTTACCCTTCAATAGTTTAAGTAACAAAAAAGTAATAGTAGATACCATTGACTTTGGAAAAGAAAATCGCGAACAAAAGTTTATTTTTTCGTATCATAATAAAACACAAGTTATACCGCTTAATTCCTATAGAACTCATGTCATTAGAGGCATAAATTCAATTTATATTCCATAAATTATGTGTTACAAGACATCAGTTAGTTCCTACAGAACTTATACCGATAGTTTCAGAATGTTGCCTTAAAAAAGTTCATAACCCACAAGTTATCTCTTACAAGACATAACTTAGTTCCTTCAGAACTTATACCAATAAAGGCATAAATTCAGTTTCAGAACCCACAAAGTTTCCCACAAAGTTATCTTACAAGAGGCATAACTTATTCCTACAGAACTTTTGCAAGACAAGACAAATATTCTTTAAGCTTATGTCGGACAAGACAAATTTTTTCTAATTTTATGCTTTGCGAATTAGACACTATATAATTTATGTCAGATATATGAATTTTTATCTCACGAAATGAATAATATAAGCAAAAACTTAAAACTATTCCAAAATAAGATCAATCCGTATAAAAACTTATATGAGAAGATAGTGATTTTGAGTGGTGCAGTCATATAGAAAAAAAATGCAAGAAATATGATCAATAAAAATTATATAATCGATTTCAACTTATTTAAAATAGAAGCATAATTATTATTGTTATTTGTCGCTACACTAAATGCTTCCGTTACGTTTAGGGGTGGGCATAGTTTGGCCAATCCGAAATTTAAATCGAAATCCGAATTTTTTGGATCTTTAGGTTGGATTTTTGAATTATGGATTGGATTTTGGATTTCATTTTTAAGAATTATGGATTTCGGAGTGGATATTGGATTCAGTATTATGGATTTTTGAATATCCGAAAATCTGAAATTTTTATACCTTATATTTAACCCTACTCAATTGCTCATATCATATGTGTCAAATACTGATAAGTCCAATTTTCAAGATCCAATAGATTAATACCTACGACCCATCATAATATTAAATCAATATGAGATTTTCTATTAATCAAATTTAAAAATATAAAATATTTCACGAGTAAGTAAAGTTTAATACACGACATGTGCGGTAGAGTCACTTAATTCTTGTTAATCGTAGAAAGTTATAAATTTTAAGGAACAAAGTATTAGGTGGATTGAGGTTGTTACTTGTTATGATCTACCTAAAAAGCTCAAAAGTCAAAACCGAAAATTCAAAAAATCCAAACCGATTAATCCGAAATCGAATTTAAAAAATTCAATCCAATCCGAACTTATTTGGATTGGATTTAGATTGTACATTTCTCAATTCAAAAACCGAATATCTAAACTGAAATTCTCATATCCAATTCGATGGCCCGAACGCCCACCCTAGTTATGTTAATGGGAGGCAGGGAGGGAAATAAAAGATGGGGAGAATTTTGTCACCAAAGGAAATACAACTACTGAGATATTATCAACTCAAATTAGATTTTGGGATAAAATAAAAGATTAGTGGAGTGATCACTCAACAATGAACACTAACTGAAAGCGGCCAGAGTAATTCAATAATTTTTATATTATTAAAAATAAAAGTTACTCTATATGTACGATCAATGAAAATCTAGAGTACAATCTACGATTTACTAGAATTTATCCTCAGCATATATAATAAGAAATTTATTAAATATCTTAAATATTTGAGTGTGAACCAGTTATTATTGAATATATATTAATTTAAGGTTAGTGGCGGAGTCAGAATTTTCACTAAGGGGATATAAAATATGAAGAAGAAATTAAACACATGAAAAACCCAAGGGAAATTCAACATCTACTATATATACGTAAAAATAATTTTAACCTTGTATATACAGTCTAGTTTTCCGCTGAAAGAGGTTCGGATACCCATGTTTCCACTTGGCTCCGCTCCCACTTAAGGTCGCTGTGGGAATCCATTAACTTCAAATCTCGGATCCGCCTCCAATTATGATGGATCTTGAGTACAACCTACGGGTTCACAGGACCCAATAGCTTTTGCCCATACTTTGTATATAATTTAATAAGAAATTCACTAAATATCATATTTGAGTGTAAACTCAGTTATTATTAAATATATATTACCTTAAAATCAGTGGCGAAACCAAAATTTTCACTGCGGAAATTCAAAGTATGAACAAGTAAACACAGAAAAAAAGACAAGCTAAGGGGATTTGACATACACTATATATACATAAAAATAATTTTAACTTTATATATACATTGTAATTGTCCTATGTGCTTTCACTTGGATCCACCCCCTACTTAAGGCTGTTATGGGAATTCATAAACTTCAAATCTTGAATCCATTTCTGGCAATAATGAATCTAGAGTACAACCTACGGATTCCAATAGTTTTTGCCCATACTCTATATATTAGAAAAAAAAATTCGTTAAATATTTATAAATATTTAATTATAAATACATATATTAACATGAAATTGTTGCAAAATCTCATAAATTTCAAATTTTGAATCCGTTTTTATATATACAGTGTAATCTTTTCGATGAAAATGACTGATCAAACGTGCATATTTTGAGGTTGTTAAGCTTAAGAAGGTGTCTATCAACTTTGCTTTAAGTGCAGGAAGACATCCAACAGTGAAGGCCCTCACTGTTTCAACTATATGAAAAGTCTCTAAATATTGTTGTTGTCTTTTTTACATGAAAAATTGGAACAACAACATCCAGAATTTCTGCTATTGGTGGGTCATATATGGTATATACTTGTCTATATCGGGTGTTTATATTAAATCGATCGAGTAAATTTAATTACTACATAGTTAAGTAATTTAATAAAGTGAGAACGCATTGATACTTAATCATGATTAAATGATAAAGGGTAATATACAAACACGTTTCATATATTTATTGGCTTAGTGTAAACACCAAATACACGAATGAATTTTTAGCTTCATATATCATCCACCCTAGAGATATATATGACCAGTGATAATTATATACCCAATCGCAATTTGTTCAGAATGGAGACGTAGTTATTATTGTATTATTGTATATCAACTTGAGGTCATTGTAGAAATGCATAAATTTCAAATTTTGAATCCGCTTTTGCTAGAAAGAATTCAAGATTTGATGTTTATAAATTTTCTACATCAACTTCAGGTTAATATACAATGACTAGGTTCACAATCATATATTTATATATGTATTTAATATGTTCTTTAATAGAAATACAAAGTCTACAAAATTTGATGCACTATATATAATAACAAATTCACTAATATCTACATATATTCAACTATAAGCTCAGCGGAAACTCTTTCAGAAACAATCTCTTTGTCTCCACGAGGTAGGAGTAAGATTTGCATACACACTATCCTCTCCTAATCCCACATGTGAATTACACCGGATATGTTGTTCTATTCAACTATAAGCTCAATTATTATTGTATATTAACTTGAAATCGCCTTAAGAACCTATAAATTTCAAATTCTGAACCCGCGTTTATATACGGTGTACCTTTTGTTTTTTTTTTTTTTTAATTTTTGGGATGAAAATGACTAGCCAAACGTGAAGATTTTGAGGTTGTTAAAGCTTAAGGAGGTGTCTATCAACTTTGCTCTTAGTGCAGGAAACAGTGAAGGCCCTCACTGTTGAATTTCAACTATATGAAAAGTCTCTTGAATATTTTTGTTGTCTTTTTGACATGAAAAATTGGAACAACAACATCCAGAATTTCTGCTATTGGTGGGTCATATATTTATCTACACTGTGCCTGTAATTGCTCTTTCACTTCCTTTTCTGTCTCTCTAGGAAGAAAAAGTTTGTGCCCCTTTGGTGTTCTCAGAGAGGCAATTAATTTGCAATGGTTATGTACATAGATACTCTTATCATATCATTAATTAAAGCACGGATTCTTATCTCACATTTTATCCCGTATAAAAATAATATATATATTTATGTATAAGTTATATGAGAATTAGTTAATACGACATTTGATTTCTGATATAAACTCGGGGTAGCTTATGTTGGGTATGAGAATAGAGTCTCATATTGCTAGTTGAAAAAATTGAAAACCTACCTACAATATATGAAGATATTCTTAATGGTGTGATGCTTTCTAGATAAAAGCTTGTAGGCTTGGCTATAGCGGAAAATATTGCACTAGATTATAAGAGTATTTTTTGGTTGACGTAGCCTAACAACTGATATTAGAGTCAACCAGTTTGAGAAGACCAATATGAATATGGCGGAGTGATGTTGTAGAGCTTGATTTGCTATATTTACCATGCCAAAGGTAGTTTGGAGACGCACGCATAGAAGAATAAGCTAGATCTGAGCTCCAATGGTCATAAATGTTTGGCCACATGGATGGTGCAAATAGAATTTTAAAAATTTAACCCGTGAATCGTGAAAAAGCGTCACATGAAACTTAGTTGGATAGAAAAATTATTTTGAATACTTTTCACGTTGATAGCTGAAAAGACTATGAAGTAACATATATGTTATAGCGATACTCTTATGTGAGGGCTTATGAAAAGACTTATGTGAGCTTTGCTTAAATCAATCAATATCACACAATATTAATAATATTTTTTAATCGGCTTAACTCAACATAGTAATTAGAGGTAGGATTTAATATCAGATACCAAACATTGTACAAGTATAATACTACAACAACAACAACATAAACATACCGGCCAGTCTAATCTCACAAGCAGGGTCGGAACTAGGATAACGAAAAGCATTCATCTGAATCTCCTTCGTCGAAAAATTTTGCGATGTTATACATCCAAGGTCAAAATTATTTTTTATATTTTTGTAATAGATGTTTAACCCTCTTAACTTCTTCATGATATGTTGACGTTTTTATATTTTAAATCCCAATAGTGAAAATTTTTAATTACGACACTGCCCACAAGTGGAATCCAAAGAGGACAGAGTATACGCAAACCTCACTCTTTTCTTGTACGATAGAGAAATTATTTCAGATAAATCCTCGATACGCAAACCTCACCCTTATCTTGTAAGAAAGAAAAACTATTTTCGCTAAACTCTCGACTCACGAATATATATATAATTATAATACAAAATTTTATAATGAGATTGGGGAAGTTCCAACTTGAAAAGAAACTTAAGAAAGAGTCTCGAGTTCCAACCTTTCTTTCCTCCACCATCAACTGTCGGATCGTGTGTTTTCTTGTTTGTTTTGTGTTGTTTATTAGTAGTTCAATGTCAACAATCTAATTATTCATTGTTTAATTCTAATTAATTTTTTTAATATTCTTTTCTTGATTTTGTGCATAAATTATTGTGTATATTGGAAAAGACACAGACAAGTGAACAAATTTAGGTGAAAGGACCAACATATTATACTATGGAGAAGTGACATAATATTTTTTTTTTAACTTGAAAAAAGACAAGAAGATAAAGTTGAAAAATAAAGCTCCTGGAATCCAGTAAAAAAAAAAAAAAAGAAGAAGAAGAAGAAGCAGGAAACTAGGCAAAACAAAGTGGTTCATGAGCTCCAAGTATTATTTTATTTATCTTTAGTAAGTTTAGTGTGCTTTCTCTTAAAGTAAATATAACTGTTTTAGGTAAAGTGACATGCACACAAAAATCCCACATTCATGTACCAAAAAAAAAAGAAACAAATATTATAAGAAAAGAATTGGAGAAATGAAAAAGAAGTCTGGTGCACAAAACTCTCATTATATGCTAAAATGAGTATACTTTGTATTTCTGTAATTGGTTGTTTTCACGGCTTCGAGTTATATCCTGATCATATGATGGCAATTCTTACCATTGATTAAGTGCAATTTGCGTGTTGAAAGCCTGATTCGGTTTCTAGGACTTAGTTCAAGTGGTAAAGGTGGAAGGACTTGTGACTTAAGTGATATATTTAAGGCCTACGACATGTGAACTAGCTTGATATTTAAGAAAAAAGGGTAAAAGAGCGGGTAAGGATAGACCCCAAATGAATTTCTCGATCATTTAAAAAACTTGTTAAATTAGAAGTGTCACTTGGATGGAGTCTCTTATAACTTTTGTGTATTCGATATTTGAAACTTATTGGTCCGATTAATTCAAACTTGTATCAGATAGACTCAATAAGGGTAGACTTGGCTTCATAAAAGACAGAAGTACAAAGAAGGATGACAACGACTGAGTGATGGACTAATAAATAACAACAAACCCAGTGTCCCACGTGTGAATCTGGAGAAGTTAGAGTGTGCGCAAATTTTACCCTATCTTAAAAAGATAGATTGACGATTTACAATAAACCCTCGATTGAAGAAGATAAAGTGTATGAAGATCTAAATTAATTTGACAACTTGAAAGAGAACATAGGAAGAATTCCAAATTTTCAGACATGTTCATGAAGTACATGACTTAATATTCAAATGATATAAGCAATAATTCTATTGAGCCCAAACACAAATAGGAGAAATCATCATTTGGGTTACCAATAATTTGATAATTACTCCAAAATTATCAATGATTCATCACTTACAACTCTTTTGAAATAATAAGTGTGAACTTATTATAAATATTTATATTCTTTAAACTTATTCAACTATATAACTAGCTCAAGTGATGTGCGAGGGGATAAAATTTACAAATAGCCACTTTTCACCTCCGGAATATCATCATAGAATTTCATCTGTGTAATTCGAAACTTCATGACAGTGATTGATTTTCAAATACAGGAGCGAAAAGTGATTGGTAAGTGTTATTTATCCATTGCAGAAAGGAGTAAATCCATTAGAGTAAAAGGAGGTAGAAATAGTAGAACTGAGATACGCATAAGCTGATTCGAGACGCTATTATAGAAAAAAAGAAAGGGGTAGTGGGAAATGAGTCTAAAAGAAGTATTATAAGAAATGTATAACAATATAAACATGACCAAAAATCAATTTTCCACTTTATGTACTAAATTTCATATTTGGGATCATTTAAAATATTCCTAATATCACTTTATTTGCAGCCATTTTTAAAAATAAAAAGCTACACAACCATCCTCTTTAAAAAGGGTCCTCTTCACCAACATTTCCTCTCAAAGCTCAAACTTACACTTCCAAAAACTCACAAACAAGAGAGTAAAAAACACCATGGAATATGCAGAAATTCGACGTTCGTGTGACAATGTAGAAGAAGAAGATTACATAGACATGGAAGTAAGTTCAAATTCAAACATGTTTTCCCAATTCAAAACCTCCCCTTCTCAAGCTAGAGAATTTGAATTCCAAATGTTTCCTAATTCTATTGATAAAGACACAACAACTTCACCAGCTGATGAACTATTCCATAATGGAAAACTACTCCCTCTTCACCTCCCTTTTGGTACAACACAAATGGTAGAGAAACTTCTTCAGAATCCCAATAAATCTGTTCATGGAAGTCGAAAAATGGATGTTTTTGATGAGTGTTTTAGTACCCCTTTGTTCACGACCACTACTAATACTCCTACTAGTAACACTCCGTTTGAATCCTGCAATATCTCTCCCGTTGAGTCCTGTCAAGTTAGCAGGGAACTCAATCCGGAAGAATACATGTTCGAGTATTCAGCTGATGAAACCAGCGTATTTCCAGCAGACGAGGAGAATCCAAAAAGATCCTGGACGAGAAAACTCAAGCAAATAAAGAATTCCTCGTTTGGTTCTAAACTTAAGTCTTCGCGCTCTTATCTCAAGTCTTTCTTTTTTAAATCTGGTTGTTCAAGCGACTACTCTGCAGCTGCTTCAAAAACAATCAACAAAGGACCTTTCCCAATAGCTAAAGAAGCTAAGAAAGAGCCATTTGGACAAATTCCTAGAGGTGCAAATTCATCAAAAGGGTTCAAAAAAGAAAATGATCGCGATCAAGATATCAGAGGTCGACATAGAAGGTCATTCTCAGGAGCTATTAAAAGATTTTCAACAGCTAAATCATCTTCCTCTTCATTTTCTTCGTCTACTTCTGCCTCCTCATCAGCTTCAAGCTCCAACAATTCCAATGAATTTCAAGAGATGCACTTCTTCAAGAGAAGCAGCAGTACATATTCAGAGATAGAGAACTCAATTCAAGCAGCAATTGCTCATTGCAAAAATTCTCAGCAGCAGTTCAATTCAAGAAAGACAATAAGTGACATTGGAGTTTGTTCATTGTCAGCTTCTAAAGTGATCAATGAAGAACAAGAAAGACCTGGACTCTGCAGGGGATGAATTTTTCCTTTTTTCTTGTCGTTGTTTCTTCTTTTACTAAAGGAAGTGAAGTGGAAAAACTTTTATCTTATTAGCAATTCTCAGAATGTGGGCATAAATGGCTTTCCAAAGCACAGCTCTGTTAGAAAATTTGTGATAAATGTCAAATGAAGGTTTCTCTAGTACATTATTCCACTGGATACTTGCTACTTCTCACTAGTATAGGTATCGGGTAACTCTGTTTATCAAAACTTAGACAAACGAGAAGAAATCACCTAGTCTTTTTTGTTTCTGCTGGAATTTGAACCCTGAATGAACTACTTCACGCAAAGAGTCATTATCTCTAGGTGATCATTTACAAATGACAAATTGAGAGTTGCTTATCATTAATAAAGAATTATTCTATTATCAACTAAGTTATGTTGCTCGAACTATTCAAAATACCACAACTATGTACTAAATCCTCCAAAAAGTATCCATTTTTGAAAAATCCGACACGAGAGCTACAACTTTTTTAGAGAGTTCGAGCAACATAGCTAAAAAGTGCAAGGAGATGTATCAGATTCCGAGATTCCTCCAAATTTAACCAGAGTTCTTGGTTCGAGCTCGAAGAACGGAGGAACTCAAGGAAAACAGACTTCCCCTTTAGATTGGCCCTACATGGTGCCAATTCGAATTAGTTGATCCAGTAAAGTTCGAACACGAAATGATTAAACAAAAATAATACTCTTAATCAAGAACTACTGTTCCTTCTTCTTCTTCTTCTTTTTTTGGTTCCATTAGATGGAGAGGGGAACTTTGAACACTCAATATAAAGTTAAAGAATTTGAGCATAATGCAAGAAAATAAAATACAGTATCCTTGTAGGATGAATTTTTTTTTTTTTGACTGCTACATATTAAAATTGGAAAGCTTCAACCCTAAGTTTAAGTAATAAATTGCTAGTGCTATTAGTTTAATGTGTAAATTTATTGAAGCTAATGATGATTTTATTTAGAATAAAAGAATCTATGCAGGCAGAAAAAAGATAGTGGTTTAATGGTCCTTAAAGTACATCAATATTTATCTTAAATATATATCCCTTTATACTGAGCCACTTTGTATAAATTTTTATTTTGGTAACCGTGGTGTCCGGGTCAGTTTGAGTGCAGCTTGACTAATTCTACGGAATATCTGCCACCTCTCACCGAACCTGAGACCTCATGATTCTCACTCACTTCATTGACCACTAGGCCACACTAGTCTGTGAGCCACTTTGTGTAATTTGAAACAACTATTGTGGATTTCTTTTTTAACCCAAACCCAAAGATCCAAACCATTAGCAAAAGTTGAATGACTGACTTGTTTTAAAAGAATATAATTTCATAGATGTTCAGAACTTTCATTTTATTCCCTTACCCTCACTAAAATAATCTTGGTAACAAATAAATCATTTCATTTTGTTTGACTATCATAGAAAGTCACAAAATTATTTTTTGTAACGATAAAATCGCTAAACTAGACCTAAATATCATAAAAAGTCACTATAAATTATTATTTTTTGTTAATAAAAGAATCGCTCAACTTTGTTTATGTCTCACATAAAATCATCACGAGTAAACAAAAGAGACATTTTATATAATACTTCGACAAAATTGAATGTACCATGAAATAGTATTATTTTGTTATAAGAAATAGTAATTTTTTCGTTTTGAAAAGATAGGTTAGTGACTCTCTATGATATTCAAACAAAATTGAATGATTTATTTATTACCAAAAATAAAAGTTAGAGTGATTATCTGTGAAGTTAATACAATGGGCCTTTATTTGTCTCAACTTATTTTCTTTTTCTATCAATATTGAATACTCCTTCACTGCTGTTTTTTTGACTGATTTTTCATAAGTCCGAAAGTCTATCGAAAATAGCTTCTCTATCTTTGGTGGAGGTAAGGTCTGCGTATATTCTACCATTTTCAAATTCCACTTTGTGGGATTACACTGGGTCCTTGTCATTGAATACTTCTGCAATAAATTTCTCCATCGTACCCTACTTTCGGGATCACACTAGGCATGTTGTTGTTGTGTCTTATTTTTTGTGTATAATAACTTTTTATTTAATATATATTATCTCTTATCATCACAGACTAATGATAGCAAATCTTTTTATTTATTGAAGGAAAATGTCTGAGTCGTTATAAAATAAAATATTATAGTGAGGTCACTCTAATCAAAGGAAATACCAAAAAAATAATCATCATTTTTGATTGCAAAGCCCACTTGTGTGGCACTCAAGAATAGCTTACGCATCAGATTATGTTATTATTTAACTCACTTTAAAGCTAAATAAATAAATGGTTCCAATAGCAAAAAGCTTAAGGAGGACTTCTTTTATTTACTTAACGAGGGGCTAATAGAATTGTTTATCGGTCAGTTCGGTATGATTTTTTTTAAAATATATGAGTTCGATATTTTTTATATTCAATGGGGGACTAATAGAATTATTTATGGTTCGATTTGGTATGATTTTTTTTTCAGATATTTGGGTTCGATATTTTGATATTCAATTTGATAATTCGGTATATATCAAATTATGCGCACCCCTCCGATGGAATGAGGGAATAGGCTACATCTATGGTTGAATCCATATATATGGTGCCGGAAACTTGTCAAATCCTTTAAAAATAGTTTTCTAGGATGCGTTATTCAAGTAAAGTTTCCATATAGTTTTAGGGTGTAAGATTATGATTGTTCACTCTCCTTTCAACCGAATGACTTCGTACCTATCGTTATCGAGAAAAACTTGTTTCATCCCTCTTCAACGATCCAGAATTCCTCACAAATCCTTGTAACACTCAGCTTTAAACATGGAAAGTAAGGAAGGATAGGTCTTTTTTATTATTTTTTAATACCGAGAAATCCCGGGAGAAGTCAATAATGTATGTTTGGGAACTTGGTGGATAATAGATCTTCCTCTTTACCTTCTCCACTTAATACCAAGCTTTTGCGGTTTTGCCTGCATCAAAATTCGAATCCATGACATGCACCTAATCCACACATCACGTTTTTGTGCCCTTACCACTTGGATGAAATAATCCTTGAGAGCAAAGAAGGCCAAACAACCTTTTTTTATAGTATCAGGGAAAAACAACAATAATAACATACCTAGTGCAGTCCCCACAAAGTACGGTCCGGAGAGAATAAAATATACGCCGATCTTACCCTTAATTCAGAAATAGAGAGGTTGTTTTTGATAGACCCTAAGTAGTATTAGGAAAAAACAAAGGAAAAAAACATACCTTTAATAATTTTCATATATATTGGTCTGGCAGAGAAGAAAAGGTTGCTTTTAGAGAAGAAAATCCATCTTTTGAATTTCAAGTGGGTGTATCGAGCCCTTAAACTAAGTGAAGATGTTAGGCAGATTTTTGACAAAAATTAGACCCAAAACAACATTGTTGTAAAGATTCATTGATGATGTTCAGCACTTAGAGATACTGATAAGCATATTACAAGAAACACTTTCTCCCCACCAATTTCCCTCAGTGTTTATAGAATCAAATACCAAAAAAGCTTACTTAAAAGTTGTTGGCTAAGCTCTTTTTTTTAAAAAAATAATGATGGTGTCCGGATCAGCATGCACGCACCTCAACTAATTTCACGGGATACATATTATCTCCCACCAACAGTAGATACCAGGTAAATCTGTCCACCAAGGCTAGGACAGATGAAAAGAAATCACCTCGTGTTTTTGTCTCAACCCACTTAATTAACCACAGGTACACCATTAGGTGCCAGCTCCTTTTTTTTTCTTTTTCTTTTTCTCAATATTCTTTTTAGTCAATGTTATCAGATCAAAGCATCACCACTAATTTCTAATTTTCAAGACACTCATTAAAAGCAAAGTAAGATCTGTCCTTTCATTTACCAGAGGATGGCATACTTTCATTTAAGAAATGAAACTTCCCCGCCACATGTTGCTCAACTCTTCAGAAATATCGATGGATGTGTGCCGATACTCCCATCCTATGTTGCTCAGACTCTTCAAAAGTGTCAACCGGTGCATGTCGAATCCTCCACTTTGTGCATTTATGTTATGTGTGCCGCAACATTTTTAGAGAATCCGAGTAATATAACTTTCGCCCTAAGTAAGTACTCAGATAAAGCATAGAAGCAAGTTTTCTTTCTATTTGTTTTGTCCGTGTGAAACTCCACCTATGTGAGTCTCATAAAGCATAACTAATTCCGGAAAAACTCACCCACACCTAGTATTTACACCAAACTACATTAATTTACCAGAACTAAGCAATAAATTGAACTGAAACTATTTTAAACACCTCACGTGTGTGAGTTTTTTTCCAACTAACTCCGAATTCATATAAAAGAGGACAGTAGGTTGAAGATCATTATAAATATAATGAATCTATGAAGAGTTCTCTGAATAATATTGGAGTGGACCTAAATCAGACAGAAAGAATATATAGGATTATTATATAGCTGGCCTCAACTAGTTTGAGATTGAAGCAAAATCTATTTTCTTAATGGTGAGCTGAAAAAATGGGTCTAGTTTGTTATCTTGTGGAACTCAATATTCAATATTTCCATACAACCACTTCTTCCGGCCATTAAGGTATTTTAGTGAAGAATCCTTCAAGTTTCCAAGACAAAGCCTATATACTTTTAATATCAAAGCATTTCTTTTGGTTCATGTCTCTAGAGAATATCAAAGCATTACTATGATATTATTTCATTCATGTCTCTGTCCTCTCTAGTTCATCAAGCAATAGAACAATTTATTGGTCCACATATTTATTTTATTCCTTGCTTGTCTCAAGAAGTAGGACCATTAGATGAATCAAAAGAATAACTACAACAACTACTACGACTCAGTCCCAAACAATTGAAAGAAGAACTACGAGCTCAAATCATCTTCATTGCATGTTTCATAATACATCAAACTGAGCAAGATGACGAGCACGAACCACAACAGTAAATAGATAAAGGATCAGACACAACTAGCCGAGATAAGACACCTTTTGGAAGAAAAAACTCCAAAAGCAATATATGTTTGGTTACAAATTTACAAATAGGAATTAGTGGCTGGATTCAACGAGTTTGACTTGTAGCATATTAAACTTTAAAACACTCAGGATAGTGGTTGTAGGTGATATGCAAGAGGTAGATAAATAGTTTCTATCAACAGTAATATGCAGTCAACTAACAGGCAGTCAAATCCCAATAAGTCGCGAACCTTTGCAACTCAGACAGGAAAGAACACACACCAATAAACAAGAAGGCCATTCAAGAGGAGTGTGTTTCCCAATTTGAAAGTCATTCAAAGACCAGACGACATCATTTTATTTCAAGATTCTTCTCCACCTTCAAAATAAAATAATAACGCATCAAGTTCTCTTTTTATGTGTGGAAAAAAAAAGGTGCAGAAAACAAAAACGTCAACCCAAAAAAAAGATCCCACTCCGGTAAGGAAAAGAAAATACCAGAAAGTATAGGAGGTGGATTAGGTGACTGCAGCCTGATTACGATCTGCCACCAGCAGGTAGAGTATTAGCCTACTGATATATCCTTGTGAGGTGGAGAGAAAAGGACTATGTACCTTTGTTTTCTCATTTCTTCCTATAAAGTCACACAGCTTTTTCCCTCTGGCAAGCTCTTTTCCTGCCCATAAAATTTGCACTGTGTTTTCTTCAAGGATCTGCAAGTCTGTAGAATCAGTTATTCATCCATGATTGCTAATTGTTTTGAGTTTCATTTTAGAAAGCTTGTAGGCCAAATATCAAGTGGAAACCATAATAAAGAATTGCAACTGAACTTTGTATTTTTCATTAACAAGTGGTGACAGAAAAACTGTATCATTAAAACCAAAGACTATGAATCAGAGTAGCTGTTATCCAAGTCTAACGTGTAAACATAGCATTTGTAGTTCATATTATGAAGCATTTGACAGAGGCACAGAGCAGTGCCAGACCAGTGGTAATTAGGGAAAAAAGGTGTACAAGTTATTGGACATCAAACAACAATAAATTTGTTTTATGAAGAAATCCAGAAATATTGGGAATAAGTATTGTAAAGGTGCTTAACTCAGCAAACTAACAACCTAGTGGCTAAAACCCAAAAGATGACAGTGACAACAACAAACCCAGTGAAATAGATTAGAGTCTTTTCATAAATATGTGGTGTAACATCACTTTATCATGTCACAACAAAGATGCCAAGGAAGGAGGACACTGTCTCCTCGGACTAGGAGCTCCCTATACCCTAAAATTATTCCCGCGCTCTTGTGCCATAACTTTGAATGGAGCATACTGCATTTTTCAAATGAGAAATAAATATTATTCATCTGTAATAGCTTTTATGAGCGCCCCTGAAGACCATCTGAAGTTTCCTAAAACAAAGTTTTTCACTAATAGCTTTAGACAAGCCCCAATTTATCAAAAAAGTGAAAGCCATTGAGTCACCACTCCTTATGATCAATATAATTACTCAGAACAACAATAACATTTAGTGATTTTTTTGTTTTCTGATAAGTAAAACTGGAATCTCGAAAAAGTTTTGCCACAGTTTACACTGATTCAACTTCTAAGATCGTAAGAGGGCGAATGGAAGAATAATAAAGTAAGAAAAAACATATTTGTACAGAATAAACAAAAATCGCCTGCGCTAACATGAAACATCCAGAAATGAGATACTACATTTGCAAACTGATGAACTTATGGATTGCACTCAGACCATATACTTTGTCATCAAAATGATTTTGTCATAGGAAAATAAACAAGCAACCGCATCTCTTTCTGAACTCGTTAAAAGATTATTTGGAGCCTCAAATGATTATGTCTCTATCCAGAAGAATGAAGAACAATGAACTTAGTTATCAACAACAACATGTAATCATGGAACTTGAAATAAAGTCACTGTTACTATATACTCATAAAATCTCAAACATGAGCACTTGTCCTGAACTTCCATGTATTGAACAAAAGCATATAAGACACAGGAGGCTGAAATAAGTGACTATGAACGTACCTGACAAGAACTGCTGTAAATCAGAACTTGATAATCCCATTACTGAATGCGTTACCAAGAATTCCTTCTCAATGCTTCTTGTGTGATCTCTTAGCACATAAAGTGATAGAGGCTTGTTATGTATAACCTGATCCTGTAACCCATTTCAATGGACAGAGATCAAAGCAACCTATCATAACATCATTTGAACCACCAAATGCAAGGATGCAAAAACCTCTTTTAAAAGACTCAATTAAAATCTTCAAAACCTTTACATGCTTCTTATCCTTTAGACAGTGTCGAGCACAAAACTAGTTTAATATCAGTGGCATTGTTAAAGATGATCAGCCATCTAGACTTTCTGCTTCAGTTTTTCTATTTCATTTCTTAGTCGTTTCCTTAATCCATCAATCTCTGCTTCGTATGTAAAGAATTAAACAATGGGATATGATGCGAGGAGGTATAAACTCATCTCATTGCAAAAACTCCCTCTGCTCCATAATATGATAGTGTGTGACTAGATACATAGTCAACAATGTTAATTTGACTTGTATATTGCATCAGTGGTTACAGAAAAGATATTAAAATAATGGGCGAAAACACCACATCAAATTGTAATGAATAGTTCAATGAATTAGAATTTTTGAAAATGGTGAACGTTTTATAAAAATACAACCGATGTAATTGAAGCCTTGGCAGACAGAATCACCGCTGCATATGCATGCTGGCTGGTACTCGGTAGATTATTCAATGAGTGTAAGGTGGCTGAAAATCAGCACATTATAAACAACAATTATGTGGTGTCATACATATTTTAACATACTTATGAATAGTGCAGAGGGATAACAAATATGCCGTACACAATAACACCGTAAGTACTTGCTCACCTAAATCTATAAGTTGTTCAAACTAAAACAACATGATAGTACTATACTAATTACATAAATAGCATTTCAGAGCAAATGATAAAGCAATAATGAAATAAACCGATACAGAAACAGACCTTTGAAGCGTACGACATAGCTTCAGAGAGAGCTCTCACCAGAGGCATAACTGCATTGACAATTTTAACAGTTAATACTAACAATTTCAACTGATAATCACGATTATATATGACATTATTAGCATCTATGACTGTAAAAAACTTTAGGATCGCTTTGAAGCTTAGAGAGATAAAGCTCGAATTTCAACTGTTAATTTTCCGATCGAAAGCTACAACTACTTCAACTAATCAATGATTTTTTCGAGATTACTAGCATTTTGATTGTAAATACCTTTAGGATCGCCTTGAAGCTTCGAGAGATGAGGCTCGAATTCGACGGCAAGGCATTGAATCTTCGTTTGGAGATTCGCGATTTCGATAACGTCTTTGGCGATTTCATCAATTGTTGAACTCGTTTCAGTGTCGTAGAGAAATTCGCCGCCGCCGTCGCCGTGCTTCACATGTACGCGTACCATCTCGAAGCCTTGGCAAGTGAACTCTTGTGCTCAGTTTTCTTTTTGAACTGCTTTACATTTGGAAAATTTTGGAGAACTCCTATTTTTGTATTTATACTACTCCTATGCCTATAGTATATACTTTTTCCGGAAATTTTCAAAATGTTTCACACATTTCTTTTTTATCAAAATTTTCAAAAATTTAAATAGTAAAGGTTCAAAAACACAGATAAACTATATTGTTTTTGCGAGTTTAATATCTGAACTATATAAAATTTGTATTTAGCATCTGAACTATCAACCTAAACTTACAGAAACACATCTGAACATTTATTTGAGTTTTTTTTTCTTATAAAGAGTTATCTAATAAATTTTAAAAACCAAATTGGAATTTAAATCTCTTTCAAAATCTCATACATTGAAAAATTAAACCAAAATACCATAACTTGCAGTTTGCTAGTTTCTGTTAAAAAAATTTTTAAAAAAAAACTAAGCAAAAATGAAAAAGAAAACTTTTCAACTTGGTGTTTGGTTGGAAACAATTTTTGCAAAAAAATAAAATTAAATAAAAAAACTTCAAAAACAAGGTTTTTATAGTTAGGTTAGTATGAAAGTGTGAAAAAAGTTTCCAACTACACTTAGACGAAGATTAATTTAAATTCAAAGGGAAAAAAACTTGTAGATATTTCTAGGATAACTGTAACAATCTTTTGTTCAGTTGCTCATGAAGTTAAATTCTCATCGCACAATTCAAAGGAATGAACCCTTGTTCAATTGCTCGTGGAGTCAAATTCTCATTCATAAGAGTCAAGAGAACGGACCCCTCTGATCTTGAATGTCCAGATAAAGAACATGACGAGCATAACTACCCTCTTTAGCTTCTATTCTAACGGATTACATATCTTTTATAAGGAATCGGGAGGATCACCTCAGGTTCTCTTTTAGTTGTCCGATTGGAATCGGGAGGATCATCTCAGGTTCTCTTTTAATTGTTCGATTGGTGACCGAATAAGAGAAGTTTTTACCGCTTTCTGTTCTCAAGACAACATAACTCTTAGCCTATCAACAACAATAATAAACAACAAAAGCCAGTGTAATCCCACGAGTGAGGTCTGAAGAGAGTAGAATGTACAGAAACTTTACCCTACCTCATAGAGATAGAGTGATTGTTTCTAATAGACCTTCGGCTTTTAAAAAAGGCAACAATCAGTTTGTCATGCCAGAAAATTCAGATGTAATTGACCACACAGGCACTCATACAACATGTGGTTTACATAGGATTTTTCCATAAAGTCTGCCACTTTACTACACAAAGTGGTAGATACCACAGAAACTGATCAACTTGTGGAGTCATTTTTACATAATCTTTCCCATTTAAGATCAAATAGGAATATTAAGATCCCATGCCAAAAATTACAGTCTACAGCTCCATGAGTTTAGCTTAGAATTATACAGCATCGCCATCATTCTGGCTCGCGAAAGAAACCTTATTAGTTGACAGGAATGACGCGCGTAAAATGGAACCTCCCTTCCAAATATGAACAGATCAAACATCTTCATTTGAAACTTGCAGTTCCCTCCAGTAATAGAATGGAAGGATAATGAATTGTTGTTCATTGGTCCCTCCAGAATTCGCCTTTCACTAGATACAACACTGGAACCATTTTTGTATTGACAAGGTGAAACTCTACACATCAAAGGGCGTAAATCCTGTCGATGTCAGAATTAGAGAACTCAGAGTGGTACCATGAGTTGGAACCACTTCTTGCATGCTTTTCCTTCTTTCTTATCGATCTTTTCTTCCTTGATCTTACCACATAGTAAGTCATGGTTCCAAGAACCCCGGCCATTATTATCCCCCCTACTGCTGTTACCAATATTGCAGCCCACTCATACTTGCGACCGACCACTATATAAGAGGATGCCATAAATGCCACTGAAGTGCAGACAGAAGCCAACCACATCAGTTTGTTAATTACCTCGACAACTCTTCTTTCTGCCTTTGTTTCTCCTCTAACCAAGGTAATCTGAACTACGACAACAGCAAGAGATGTAAAAAGTGCAAGGGCGTTGAAGATGAAAAAGATCTTAAAAGAAGCGGTTGTCACAACCACAGCCACTCCATTATCATCATCACCTCCAGGCACAGTAAAAATAGCAGCAAAGGCAACTGTGGCAAAGAGGACAGCAACGACAGTCACAGAATTTGTTGCATTGTTGATCCCTTCTCGATGGAGCTTTCTAAGCTCTTTAGCAATTCCATGGACATTTTTATTTGTCCTCTTAGTTTGTTCAAGCTGTGTGTGAATATCTTTCTTGATCTGACTGACAGTTTTCCTCAACTCATCCCTTGGTTGGTTCAATTCATTAGCTCTAACAGCTCCATATTTGTATAAACACTCCTTTATTTCTGCGGATTCCTCAGAGAGCGGAAGATCTTCAGCTATGTCAAGAGCTGTTTTGTGGTCTCTGTTCAGTGCATTAACATTACTATCAGGCAGGCGTAGCAACTCTCTTACTATCTGCACGGCAAAAGTTCTAAATTGATTATCGCTCACAATATCATTATGAAAGAGGTGATAAAGGCCAAGTAAGTTGCAACAGTCAGATCTTAGAAGCAAGAAGGGAAGTGGTTCAGGTAGCTCAAGAGAATGGATACCTTCGTTATCAGGATGAAACAATGTGGCCAAGGACCATGATTATTGTAACAATCGAACACATCGTGATCCATATTTTGTATAATCTTAGAGACAAGCACCAACAAACTTGACCAAAGAAAGAATATAAAGGTATTTCGGCAGTAGCAGTTTGTAAAACCATTCGAAAATGAGGTTCATACTGACAGTTCTAGAAGTCAACCCTTTTCTCTGAGAACATAAAGGGAAAATGACATCACAGATGCGGGATATCTAATCTGGTGAAGGAAAATAAGGTATTTTATGTATGAGAAACTGTATTAAACTAGTCTAATTATCAAATGCCACTGCACTGAAGATTTAGCTTCTAATACGCAAATGTGGACAAGCAAAACTAATATGACTTACGTAGCAAAGTGTGTAAGGAATTCTGATTCTATAATCACTTGGAGCATTCTAAGTTGGGACCCTAATCCATATGATAAACGAAATTCAACAATAATATTTTTTATCAGGAAAGAGAAACATCAGATTTAAGAATAATTTTCTTCTCATCAGTCACAAGAAATAGTAACTTTAGGTCATGCATTGCAGCACACCCCGATTACAAACGGAGAATAGTAGAGGAATAGTGATTTCATATTTGGTGTGGGTGGGATGGGGCGAAGAAGTATTACACAAAAATGTCATGTTAGAGTAACAGATTATATACCTCAGCACGCTTTTTCCGGGTGGCTATGTGTAATGCTGTGTTGCCAAACTTGTCTGGCAGCATAACTATAGCAGCATCAGCCTCGAGAAGCAATATCACCACCTCACAGCTAATTCCCTTTACAGCCATATGCAATGCAGTTTGTCCTTTCTTGTCTGTCCTCCTTGCCAATTGAGGATCTCTGTCAAGCAAGGCCTTTACAATTTCCACGTGCCCTTGTCTGGCTGCTAAATGCAATGCATTTTTACCATTGGACCTAGAAATTTCCAGTAAGCTGCAATCCTTTGACAGCAGTTCATTGACCACTGAAATATGTCCTCTTGAGGCAGCAGTTATAAGAGGGGTGGCATTTGAAGGGCCAAATGTTTTACTTAATCCGGTATCATGCTCTAACAGCAATTGGACAATTCCTGTCATAAGAGCGCAAAAATAAGTCTTTGTCCAATAATTAGTGTCTTTTGGCACCATGAAACTTATCCATCTTCAATATTTACTGAACTGTAGTATTTTTTTCTGAATGTTTACTGCACAATTCTCCACACACAATTTGGCACACACAAATCTTGCTGAGACTGATGGCATGATATTCTAAAACAAGATTCACTTCAAGGTTAATACTCTCCTCTATTGACAAGTAAGGGAATTTCGGGGGGGGGTTGTTCAGGGGTTGTTCAGGTTCAAGTCAAAATTTAGTCTAATTATTACATAGAACCAACAAACAAAGGAAACATCCTGGTTTAAAGCTACGACTGCTTATTAACATTGCAACTTCAAGGCATACTTTCCCTTGTCAATGTAAAGTAAGACAAGTACATTGTCAAATCTTAATAAGATTATGGGAAGATATATAATTTGCTTAGCAATTGTTTCAATCTTCCAGCCTCTTGTTAAACTCAATCCTTCATTTCTCCAGATCAGAAAAATTAACAAGCTGAGTTTAAGCTGAACAATGAAGGGATGAATAAGTTGAATGATCAAGAAATCTAAGATCCTCACCATGGTGTCCTTGACTAGCAGCTATATGCAAAGGATCAAATCCTGACCGATTCTTCTTAGTAAGAGTTTCCTTATTGCAGTACTTTAATAATTCTTTCAACACCTCAAGATATCCCTTTGCTGCTGCTGTAAATAGCGCTGTCTCTCCTAATTCATTCACTTCATTCACTACAGATGCTCTGATCTCCGCAACCTCTTGATTAAAGTCATCGCCACTCAGCGTCCCGACCATTTGGGTATCAATATCATTAAGTATCTGCTTCACTGCTGCTAGATCACCTTTCTGAGCTGCTAAGTGAAGCTCAGTGTCATTGTGCCTTCCCGTCACCTGCTTTACATATTTCTTTTTCCCTGCTTGGTCAATTCTCTTGCCAGAATTGGAAAGCACCAGAGCTGGTGCTGTTGCTGAAGATGGAGATGGGGTTGGTGATGGCTCAGCTAGAGGATTGTGGCTTGGGATTGGAGTAATCAATCCTTTCTCGACGTCTCTCTCACCTGGTACAAGCACAAACAGAAATAGTCAGCAAAAAAGAGTAGCTACTCAGTATTAGATAATCAAGAATCAGGTTGTAACACCACTTATAAATAAACAACACACCATCATAAAGTCCTCATAACTGAATACAATTGAAGCATAAAGAGCACTTGTAAAATTTCTTCTCATGCATTGAACAAACTTTATTTTTCCTTTAAAAAAATCAAATTGCCATCTAGATGATTGTTTGTTAGAATTGGAATGATATTGGCCCAATTTCAAGGATTGATATAGCTTACTAAAAGTAACTACTGATAATTCTATGGATATTTTTTTCTTATTTATTTAAAAAGAACCATTTTTCCTACATATATAAATCTCTATTGTGAAATACCAGATGCTTAAAACTATATCTCCAGCTAATAAAGCAAACAACACTGAAAATCCGAAACTAGCTAATAAAAAGAACCATTTTTCCTACATATAAATCTATACTACGAAATACCCATATGCTTATAACTAAATCTTGAGCTAATAATGCAAAAAGAAAAGAACTGAAATTTCCGAAACTAGCTAATTAAAAGAACCATTTTTCCTACATATAAATCTATACTATGAGATACCTAGATGCTTAAAACTATATCTCCAGCTAATATTTCCGGAACTAGCTAATAAAAAGAATCATTTTTCCTACATATAAATCTCAATTGTGAAACATCCAGATGCTTAAGACTGTATCTCCAGCTAATAAAGCAGAAAACACTGAAATTTCTGAAACTAGCTAATAAATAGAACCATTTTTTCCTACATATAAATCTGTACTACGAAATACCCATATACTTTATCACTAATCTTGAGCTAATAAAGCAAAAACACTGAAATTTCTGAAACTAGCTAACAAAAAGAACCACTTTTTCCTACATACAAATCTATACTACAAAATACCCATATACTTTATCACTAATCTTGAGCTAATAAAGCAAAAAACTAGCAAATAAAAAGAATCATTTTACCTACATATAAAACTACTCTACGAAATACCCATATACTTATCACTAAATCTTGAGCTAATAAAGCAAAAATAAAACACTGAAAATTTCGAAACTAGCTGCTGATAATTCGATGATCAAAATCAATGATGAAAATTTCCAATTTTTATGGAAAATAGATATTATGGGTTAGAGACTAAGAGTTACCTTCTTCCACAGGAGAAGACATCCTTTAGAAGGAGAGAAAATCACAGAGGAATTGAATAGAAATGAAGTAAACGGAGAGTCAAGAAATGAGAGTTTCAGATTTGAGAAATGATGAAACTTTTGTTGGGTTATGGAAAGGGGAAAGTGTACAGGAAAGTGGAGGATGAAAAAAGAATAAACATATTTTAAATTAGGAATAAATAAATAAATAAATAAAAGGAACTAGAAGACAGAATTGAGGAACATGCTGAGAAACTAGCAAGTTGAAAATGATTTTTTTTGTTCTAATTCTTTTTAAAGATTTTCTTTTTTTGTTTCGCCCGATCTCATATCCATGTTGAAATTTAATTAAATTTGAATTGCCGTATGACACGATATATTTCTAAGTGTGGTGCTCTCGACATAAAAACTTTCACTTTCAGAAACTTATAGCATGTTTGGCCAAGCTTTTGGAAGCACTTATTTTTAAAAAAATAAGGTGTTTGGCCAAACTTTTGAGAGAAAATAAGTGTTTTTAGGGAGTAGCAGAAACTGTTTTTCAGAAGCTAAAAAAAGTAACTTCTCCCCAAAAACACTTATTTGAAAAATACTTTTGTGAAAATACACTTAGAATCACTTTTCAAAAGTTTGGCCAAACATTAATTATTGCTCAAAAATACTTTTTAAATTTATTGGTCAAACACAAACTGTTTCTCACCAAAATTACTTTTTCTATAAGCACTTTTGGAAAAAAGCACTTTCCAAAATAAGTTGATTTGAGAAGTTTGGCCAAACAGGCTGTTAAACTCAAAAATGTCTTTTTGCACCCAAGGACATGGGTGAGAATCATGAGTTTTCAGGTTCAAATCTCATCAGACACAAAAAAATACTAGTTGATTTCTTTCTATCTGTTCTAACCTTGGTGAACAGAGTAGTTACCTGGGTCCTGGTACCTGTTGTTGGTGAAAAGTGGCAGATATCTGTAAAATTAATTGAGGCACGTGCAAGTTATTTGGACACCGCTATTATCAAAAAAAAGAAAAAAGATCAAAACTCTAAATAAGAATGGAGGGATTCTAATCGTCCCGGCATAATTCATAATTCATATTGGTAATTCTTTCTAGTTTATGTCGTTGTAGATTAAAGGTAATGAAGCTCCTGCCATTTAATTGAAGGTATAGAAGAAATTAATTTTAGCAGAAAATTGGCCACAGAATAATAGTATAATGTTTAGTTATAGGTAATTGCATTAGAAATTAAAAGATAAGTAAAGTACAATTAATGTAATGTTTAATTAGTTGTATTGAATAATATACATACATATATGTATATATACAAATTTTTATATTATTTTATGCGAGATGATTTACCGAACAAAAATATGTACATTACATTGTATAAATTAAACTATCTTAATGTAGGTAATTTATATATAACAAATTTTTTTTTAGCTATATATCTTGTTATCTTGGCATTTCATTATTATTTTATAATAAAAAATCAGTTTTTGAATTGCTCGTTAATAATTAATCTTTATTTAAAATGTAATTAAAAAATAATAATATTTGGATAAAAATATTCCGAGCTAAAATATGGAGGAGCTCCAACACAGAACAGTGGAGTTCAAAATTGTGATAAATAAAATACTAACACAATGTATTAGAGTTTAAAAATTTACTAGAGTTTTTAATATTACGAAGAATTTATGAAGTTCAAACTTTCACAATTTAAATATAAAAATATGGTTGATAAATTATTTATGAAGTTTAAATATTTAATCGGTTTAAACACAATGAATAGTTTATGAGATTAAAACTCCAATAAATGCTTCCCGAAGTTTTTCGTATTTTAATCATGGATATATTTTTTAAAATTTTATTTTTATATTAAAAAGTAATTAAATATTAAATAAATTTAAAATATGAGTATGATCTGAATAGCAAACTAAAAATTATGAAACTTAAATACGAGTCTTTTATTGAAATAGAATAATTTTTTTTATTTTTTTATTTATTATTTATCATGAATAGAGAATCTATTACATATACTATATCCAATCAGGAGGAATCATTATATATATATTTTAACATTTTAAGCAACTGGAGAATACAATAAATGATTTGACTTAGAGAGCTGGCTCCTTTGGTCAAACTAGACGGCCAGCTACAACTAAGCCACACAGTAAAAATCTTTCACCCTGTGCTTTTTAATTTATTTTCACTTTCCCGCCGTCCTGTTCCGTATTGGAATTGAAATTTAATTAAATTAAATTCACGTTGAAAAATTTCATATTAAGAATAAAATATCTTTTAATAAAAATAATTTTATATATATAAAAATAATTTTAATTTTATAAATAGAGAGAGTAGTTTTTTATTAAATGCAGTTCGAGTGAATCTCTTCTTTCCACTTAGCTCAGGCCCCCGGGCTACTAGGGTGGGAGTGAAGATTAGATGTACTGAAGAACGCAAATGACACAATCATTGTGAAATATCACTTGTGGAATTTGTTTTCTTACTTCCGTTGGGAAAGACAATTTCCTTATTTTTTTTTAAACTTGTTTTTCTAAAAAAATATTGTTTATGTGCTCTTCCTTGCTATTTTCATTGCACACAGGGGTGGACCCACATTGAGTGCAAGAGTGTCACGCGATATTACTTTATCAAAAATTTTTATCAAACATATATATTAACATTATGCATAAAGTGATATATTAAACGAAATGATTTTGTATAACAGTGGGTGTTACTCGGCGCGTTGGTTCAACGCCCAATTTAGCGTGTTTTTAAAAAATATAACATCCAGCTAGTAGTATTGAACTCAAGACCTGGTCTAGCTTAAAACCAAACTAAACCATTAAGGATAAGTCTTACTTATAAATGTGATAATTAATTTTTGAATTTTTTTCCTATAAAAATCGATACCACTTAATAAAAATTATGCGTTTGTTACTTCTTAGTCTCTTTGTACAGCCGGCGCTATAACTTATAAGTGTTGTCAAAAGCTTTAGAAACCGCTCCAAGTCTATTAGAACTTTAAGCGTAAAGCAAAGTTAAAGTGTGAACTTTAGTTTTAAAAAGAAGGTGCAATGAAGAAAAAAAAGTAAATATATATTTGTAATGCCAGAAAAAAAGTAACAAATTCATTTATAATGTTTTCCTAGCTAACAATTAGTTTATTTTTTTCGCGATAACATTTATTATTTAATACTGCTCGATTCAAGATAGAACTCATGGGCGATAAGGCACACGATTTACTACCTTGCCTACACTGAAGCGCAACTTACATAAGCTAGGCAAAACGCCCTCCTTGAGTTTTTTTTTAGCTTCAGGGCTTAAGTACGCTCTAAATGAGTCTTTGACAACAATGGGCGTATAGCTTTTCCAGAGAGAGAACATTTTAGTATTGGAATCAACAACTTGTAGGTCCATGTTGCTCGGAACTCTTCAAAAATGCACTACATTTGAAGGATTTAGTACTCACCCATCAGACATTTTTGAAGAGTCTGAACAATATAGCTCTAATAGTACTTAGCAGTGGCAATAGCTAAAGGTAGTAAAGAGTGCCTAGTCAAACACCGTTCTACGAAAAATTATATTAGGTATATAGAAAATTATGTTGGGTTTGGGCTCCCAACTATGTGTTTTAAATGGCCCATTTTTGGAAGAAAAATCTTCAGCCCTTTTGTCCACTTTGAGGGCTAAAAACTCAGCACCATCCTAGGGAGAACATACAATTATTTTCGCACAAAAAGAGAGAAGAAAGAGAGGACTGCCCCTGTGCAATTCTGTAAAACGCAGGTCCGGTTTTTTGCGACGATCGGAGGTCCAAATCTTGTCCGATCTAGCTGAAATTTTAGGAGGAGTCAGGGGACTCGTGAAGCTTCAATCTGAATGGTGGAGATCGAATTCCAACGGTTAGATTTTGAGTTATAAGCTTCGGACCAGACTGCTGTTTTTGTTGATTTCTGCGATATTTGTTCCTCTATTTTGATTCTAGTGCCTTCGTAGTGTTGTTAAGGGCTAGATATCATTGTGGTGTTGTTGGATTGTTGATTTGTACACTCTTTTGGTGCTAGTGGAGTTGGTTAGACCGAAGGGTCTCATGGGTTTTTACTCTTTCACGTTGAAAGGGTTTTCCACGTTAAAATCGTGTGCCTCATATCGTTTGTTTTGTGTTTGGATCATTTTGTTGCTTGGTTTGTTGCTTGTTTGTGCTTCTCACAGATTCTTTCAAGAGGGGAAAGTGTTGATCTTGGGCACAACCGTATTTGTGTTCTTTCTTTCCCAACAAGTGGTATCAGAGCTTGAGTTATTTTGTTATTTGTCTTGATTGAATGATGGAGCCGAACTATAGCAGGATGATCAATTTGAATGGAACAAATTATCACAAATGGAAGGGTAAAATGAAAGATTTACTCTTTGTGAAAAAGCTACATCTTCCGGTCTTTGCGAGTCAGAAGCCGGAGTCCAAATCTGATGAAGAATGGGCTTTTGAACACGAAATGGTTTGTGGTTTTATTCGACAGTGGGTAGATGATAATGTTTTGAATCACATCTACAATGAATCTCATGCTAGAACTTTGTGGGAAAAGCTTGAATCCTTGTATGCATCAAAAACAGGGAATAATAAATTATTTTTGCTCAAGCAGGCGATGAATTTGAGATTCAAAGAAGGTTGTTCTATTTCTTACCATTTGAATGAATTTCAAGGGTGTTTTGATCAGTTGTCTGACATGGGTGTAAAATTTGAAGATGAGATTATGGGACTTTGGCTGCTTAATACCTTGCCTGATTCTTGGGAAAATCTTCGTGTGTCCTTGATCGGTTCAGCTCCCGGTGGTACAGTAACTATGGAGTATGTGAAAGCTGCTGTTCTAAATGAAGAGGTGAGGCGTAGAACTCATGAGACATCTACTTCAAAATCTTATGTCTTGGTTACTGAAAACAGGGGGAGAAGCAAAGACAGAGATCAAGGAGAATATAAAAGAGGCAAGAGCAGAAGCAAGTCCAAATCAAAATACAAAAATGTTGAGTGTCATTACTGTCACCAAAAAGGGGCATTTGATGAAAAACTGCTTCAAGCTCAAGAACAAAGACAAGAACAAGCCAGAAGGGAGAGATGGTGAAAATGATCGCCACGTTGCAACCACGACTCCAGGTGATTTGATAATTGTTTGTGATACCGACTTGATTAATGTTGCCTTTGATGAAACAAGTTGGGTTATCGACAGTGGTGCTTCTTTTCATGTGACGTCGAGGAAGGATTTCTTCACATCTTATACTCCAGGTGATTATGGGGTATTGAAGATGGGTAATGATGGTCGCTCAAATGTTGTTGGCATTGGAGATGTTGTCCTGGAAACTAAAACCGGAATGAAGTTAGTGTTGAAGAACGTCAGACATGCACCTGATATTCGCTTGAATCTGATATCTACCAGTGTTTTGGATGATGAAGGTTATGTCAGTACCTTTGGTGATGGGCAATGCAAACTCACTAAGGGGTCTCTTATTGTGGGTCGTGGGAAGAAGTGTTCAGGTCTATACTGGACCAATGCTTCCGTCTCTATTGATTCTGTCAATGCAGTCGAGAGTGATAGCTGTTCAGAATTATGGCACAGAAGACTTAGTCACATCAGTGAGAAGGGACTTGATTGCTTAGCCAAGAAAAATCTTCTTTCAGGAGTGAAAGCTGCAAATTTGAAAAGGTGCAGTCATTGCTTGGCTGGGAAACAGAATAGAGTTTCCTTCAAGAGTCATCCATCTTTCAGAAAATCAGAGTTGCTTGAACTGGTACATTCAGATCTTTGTGGTCCTATGAAGACAAAGACACATGGAGGTGCACTTTATTTTGTGACATTTATTGATGATTGCTCGAGAAAACTATGGGTGTATGCATTGAAGCATAAAGACCAGGTACTTGGGGTCTTTAAGCAATTTCATGCTTCTGTTGAGAGAGAAACAGGAAAGAAATTGAAGTGCATTCGAACAGACAATGGTGGTGAATACCTTGGTCCATTTGATGAGTATTGCAGACAACAGGGTATTAGACACCAGAAGACGCCTCCCAAGACTCCACAGCTCAATGGTCTTGCAGAAAGGATGAACAGGACGTTGGTGGAGAGAGTCAGATGTCTGTTGTCAGAAGCTCATTTGCCTAAATCTTTTTGGGGTGAAGCTTTATACACTGTTGCACATGTGATTAACCTATCACCTGCTACTGCTTTACATGGAGATGTTCCTGATCGAGTATGGTATGGTAAGGATGTTTCTTACGATCATTTGCGTGTATTTGGGTGTAAAGCTTTTGTACATGTGCCAAAGGACGAAAGGTCCAAATTAGATGTCAAGACGAGGCCTTGCATCTTTATTGGCTATGGTCATGATGAATTTGGCTACAGACTTTATGATCCTGTTGAGAAGAAGCTTGTCAGAAGCCGTGATGTTATTTTTATGGAGGATCAGAATATTGAAGATATCGAGAAGATGGAGAAGTCTGAGTCTCAAAGGTATGATGATCTTGTTGATTTGAATCCAACTCCCGTGTCTCATATGCCTGTTGTAACCAATGAAGACCAGGTTGATGATCAGAATCAGGTTCAACATGATTTTGTCGATGGCAATGGAGAAGAAGATCCACATGAGGTACACAATCAACCTCATGAGGATAATAATGAACCTGCAGTTGTTCTCCGGAGGTCTACCAGGGAGAGAACTCCTTCTACTCGTTATCCAGTTAATGAGTATGTGCTCCTCATTGACGGGGGAGAACCTGAGTGCTATGAATAGGCTATGGAGAACGAGGACAAAGAAAAATGGGTTGAGGCAATGAATGAAGAAATGAAATCATTGCATGATAATCATACTTATGAGCTCGTCAAGTTGCCCAAAGACAGAAAAGCTTTGAAGAATCGGTGGATTTACAAGTTGAAGAATGAAGAGGGTGCTTCATCTCCACGATACAAGGCTAGACTTGTGGTTAAAGGCTATAGTCAAAGAAAGGGTATCGACTATGAAGAAATATTCTCTCCAGTTGTGAGAATGTCTTCAATCCGAGTTGTTTTGGGTCTTGCAGCCAGCCTTGATTTAGAAGTGGAACAGATGGATGTGAAAACAGTATTCCTTCATGGTGATCTCGGGAAGGAAATCTATATGGAGCAACCAGAAGGCTTTGTGGTGAAGGGCAAAGAGAACTATGTTTGCAAGTTGAAAAAGAGCTTGTATGGCTTGAAACAAGCTCCAAGGCGATGGTACAAAAAGTTTGAGTCTGTGATGATCGAGCAGGGATATAAGAAGACTACTTCTGATTATTGTGTTTTTGTGCAGAAGTTTTCCGATGATGACTTCATTATTTTGTTGCTTTATGTTGATGACATGCTTATTGTTGGTCATAACTCTATCAGGATTGCTGAGTTGAAAGCAGAGCTTAGTAAGTCCTTTGCGATGAAGGACTTGGGACCAGCAAAACAAATTCTTGGCATGCAGATCACACGTGACAGAAAGGCAAGAAAGTTATGGCTATCTCAAGAGAGGTACATTGAGAAGGTACTTCAGCGATTCCACATGGAGAAAGCTAAAGTGGTAAGCACACCTCTTGCTACTCACTTTAAGCTTAGCTCTAGGCAGTCCCCGTCTAATGATGCTGAGAAGGCGGACATGCGACGTATTCCTTATGCATCTGCAGTAGGAAGTTTGATGTATGCAATGGTTTGTACGAGGCCAGATTTAGCTCATGCAGTTGGTACAGTTAGTCGTTTCCTTTCCAATCCTGGCAAGGAACATTGGAGTGCAGTGAAGTGGATTATGAGATATCTCCGTGGCACATCCAGTTTAAAACTTTGTTTTGGAACCGGAAAACCTGTTTTGAATGTTTACACTGACTCAGATATGGCAGGAGATATTGATACCAGGAAATCCACATCTGGTTATTTGATTACCTTTGCAGGGGGAGCTGTTTCATGGCAATCTAAACTTCAAAAATGTGTTGCGCTGTCTACTACAGAGGCTGAGTTCATTGCAGCTACCGAAGCTTGTAAAGAGCTGCTTTGGATGAAGAAATATCTTCGTGAACTTGGTTTTGTGCAGAAGAGGTATGTCTTATATTGTGACAGTCAAAGTGCTATACATCTTAGCAAAAATCCTATTTTTCATGGCAAATCTAAACATATTGATGTACGTTATCATTGGATTCGAGATGTGCTTGATCTCAAGTTGTTAGAGTTTGAAAAGATTCACACAGATGATAATGGTTCTGATATGATGACAAAGGCTTTGCCGAAGGGGAAATTTGAAGTTTGTCGTTTGATTGCCGGTTTGGCAACTTCCTCCACATAGTCGGGAGGGGGAGATTTGTTGGGTTTGGGCTCCCAACTATGTGTTTTAAATGGCCCATTTTTGGAAGAAAAGTCTTCAGCCCTTTTTTCCACTTTGAGGGCTAAAAACTCAGCACCATCCTAGGGAGAACATACAATTATTTTCGCACAAAAAGAGAGAAGAAAGAGAGGACTGCCCCTGTGCAATTCTGTAAAACGAAGGTCCGGTTTTTGCGATGATCGGAGGTTCAAATCTTGTCCGATCGAGCTGAAATTTTAGTAGGAGTCAGGGGACTCGTGAAGCTTCAATCTGAACGGTGGAGATCGAATTACAACGGTTAGGTTTTGAGTTATAAGCTTCGGACCAGACTGTTGTTTTTGTTGATTTCTGCGATATTTGTTCCTCTATTTTGATTCTAGTGCCTTCGTAGTGTTGTTAAGGGCTAGATATCATTGTGGTGTTGTTGGATTGTTGATTTGTACACTCTTTTGGTGCTAGTGGAGTTGGTTAGACCGAAGGGTCTCATGGGTTTTTACTCTTTCACGTTGAAAGGGTTTTCCACGTTAAAATTGTGTGCCTCATATCGTTTGTTTTGTGTTTGGATCATTTTGTTGCTTGGTTTGTTGCTTGTTTGTGCTTCTCACAGATTCTTTCAAGAGGGGAAAGTGTTGATCTTGGGCACAACTGTATTTGTGTTCTTTCTTTCCCAACAAATTATGCAAAGTATATAGATTAAAAATTATTTTTCATACATATATAAAAATGTTGAACACTCTTAATGAAATTTCTGACTTCGTCACTCGTACTTGGAATACATTATTCATGAAAATAGTTAGTATGTCCTAAGAAATACATTGCCAAACACATGAGTTTGTCAATGATGTTGATGACAATATACTCCCAGACCTCAAATTTTCATGAAACAAATCTGACAAACAATTCCCAATATTATCAGGTGAAAATCTTACCAACACTTCCAAATTCTTCTCAGCACTCAATAATACCATATAGTAATCATAAAAATCCTTGTAGACAGGCACCAATTTTGTTGCAATGGATGTTTTGATCTCGTCTCGTAGTTTCCCATCAGGAACCACCCAAGATCTCTGTCTCCGATACGATTCTTCAAACGATTCATTGAATCGTTTGAAGTGTTCCTTTATGGTATCAGGGGTAAACGAGGGATCCAAACTTTCAGGCAGGCATTGGAACACTTTACTCCAAGCCACATTTTGGTATTTTGTCGAATACAACTTTACCTTTCTCTCCAATTTTGATATCCATTCATCTCCTAAAAGGCATTTCAGGGCGCTTACCCGAACCCTCTCGATAACAAACTGGATATTGTTAGCTAAGAAGAGGTAGGATAAAGCGATGTCATTGTAAAGCTCTGCTTTGCTATCGAGTTTGCATAGCAGGACAAGGATGATCCAGGCAAGTTTAGCAGATACTGCTGAATTGTTGGGCGTCTCGTGGATTGATTTATTATCAAAAAAAGTTTCAGGAAATGAGGAGTGAGATGCAGAGGCGGAATCAGGTAGGATATCGGAGAGGACTCCGCTGTAATTTGCCAATGAAGCTGTATAATCCAAAACAGAAATGGTTAACGGATGAATTCCGCCACCAGGAACTGGTGTTTTCATGGAATTCTTCTGGATTGACAGTTCGAAATCGGAGATAATTGTTTGGATTGAGGATTTTAGTTTGTGAAGAGAGGAGAGTGCTTGAATTTTTACATCTGATACCGATTCATACGAAAAGATTGATTCGATCTCTGGGAAGAGTCCCGCGATTGCTTCGTGCAATTCCATTAACAGGAATATCTTTTCAGGTGATCTCTTCGTCTTCGCAATGAGCTCTGGGAACTTAAACAGATTGATTCCACCTTCTTTGGTAAGATCACTAAAACATTTTTCTCTGATTGTTTTCGAGGATGAGAACACGTGATCGCACAGAAATCTCTCTCCGTGGAACAGAGTTTTCACCGCGATTTTAGCTGCATCGATCCACTGCTTGATTTGATGCTCGAGAACATTTGGTTTCATCGCGTTGATTTGGGCTGAGCTACGCGATTCAATTCCAAGACGATACAGCGCTTCGTCCACGACTGATTTCCTGATGATTCTGTAGATCTTCCAACACTCATTTGCATAACCAGAGCTTATCATACAATCCGCGATCATTTTGAGATCGGTCATAGCTAGGACAGAAAGGCGTTCAGCCTCGCAAATGGGATCAGGACCAGCAGCCTGAATCTCATTTCCAGAGTCAGTTGATTCGCAAGGTTCCTCTTGCGAATCAACTGAAATTGATCGCGATAAGTGTGAGGATCGACTAGACTTGGACACTGATTCGGGATCCAAATGCTCCTTTTTTGTTGACAAAATTTGGTAGAATTCTTTCTCTAGTCTTTTCATCGCTTTTTGCATCAAGTTTTGTGCAAGCACAAGTTTGTTACAAGTTGAATGCTCTGTAACAAGAAAATGCATAGCTCTTTTTAAGTCTTTGACACATTGGATGAATTCTTTAGCTTCTTTTCTGTCCTCTTGAAAAAGTGAACAGAATTTCTCAGAGGAGGATTCTTTATGATCCCATTTCTTCATAATGGTGTCTGCGCTATCAATGTTCTCCTCCATGATTGTTCGGGAGAATGTCTGTGTAGGTTTCTGAGGAGGTATATGGCCGGAAAAGGGAGAGAGAGGCGGGTTCGTTTTGGAGAAAGAGAAAAAGCTCTTCTTGGCTCTCCGTGGTGTTGATGGTGAAGATGGTTCTCTCTTAGAGATGTCAAGAATCGCCATTTTGTGAGAAAAAAAAAATTCTTATGTCAGAAACGAAAGAGTAGTGATTCTTGATCCTGTTTGTTAATAGTTGGTGTATGAAATAACAGCTTTGATAAGAGAGTTTAAATAGAAGAGGGGGGATATTGACTTTGTATACTAAATGGACTTGATAGAGACTTTATGAATTATCTTGAAAATTTTTGAGGTAACAAAGGGCTAATACAGCTGAATTTGTTGACAATTGCATATCTCTAATAGCAATTTTTTTTGGTTTTTCATTCGGTGTTCAGGGAAACAACCTCTTACAGAAATGTAAAGTAAGACTGCATACAATAAACCCTTGTGGTCCAACCCTTAACCGGATCCCACACATAACTGGAGCTTTAATGCACCAGGCTGCCCTTTTTTTTCATTCGGTGTTCAGTTTCAGTATTGGAGCTCGATTAATCCAGATTCGTGCATTGTAAGGCTCATTCCTAGGAGCGATACTTCTAACAAAATTTTTTCTATTTTCAAGACTCGAACTCGAAATCTCTGACGAAGGATAAAGAAGCTCCAACCATCCCACTATAATAGATATAAAATGTAATAGCAATATTTAGTCCTTGTTTTGAAATGAGATACTGTTGACAAAACTCCACCAAAATATTAAAATAAATTTTAGATCCTTAAGATGAGGGCTATGCTGGGCATTGAATTTGACTGGTCATGCCAATATATGGTTGCACATCATTTCTATAGTCTATGGTCATCCCAATCTATGATTACAAATAAAGAAAATCCAATAGTATATTGTTCATTTTAAAATAACATTAAAAAGGAATAAATCAGTACACAAAGCTCTCAGTATGTATGATGTTTAAAAAAGGATTGGACCACATTATATATTATATGTATTCTTGTTCTGTATTTACGCAAGAAACTGTTTTACAGCTTAAATTCATGATCAGAAGGTTATCGATGACAATTCGTAATATTGCGTCAAGGCTCCCTTGCCCATTTTATATGTTTATAATGTCTAAAATTGTTAAGTTTTATTCTGGAAATTTAAATTGTATTTAGGTAAGCGATAAGTTGGTTCTGGAGGACTTATAAATACATTTTGATTTATTTATACACGTTAACTAATATTCAAAGTGCTTATGAGGCAAAATCAACCAAGAGCTAAATTTTGAATAGTTATATTAAAAAATTTATTAAATATTTATAAATATTTAATTATGACCATCATTATTATTTTATATTAATCTGAGGTCAGGTCGATATAATATCTTATATACATTTCTTCAATGTCAAGTCACCTTCTAGTCATTAGATGCTTCCACAATCCACATTTTTCCATAGAATTTTCTGTACAAATTCCATATTCACACATATTAAATAGAAAAAATATATATATGAAAATATCCTCACTTTATTTTATTTTTTATTTTCCTATTTTAACAGATAATGCATTAGTTTGACTAAGGAAACAACATGGAAGGTGTTGAAGGGGAGTTGGTACTATGGTTTTTTCAGTTATGACCATTTCACCATGGCCTACATGACATATATTCTTCATCAGATTGGACGTTTTGTTCTTTAAATGAGTTGATTTTTAATTTTATTATTTTTTTGAGACTGTTTTTTTAAAGTCATTGATTTGTCGAAAACAATATTACTATCTCTGAGGTAAGGGTAAGAGTCTATGTACATTCTTTTCTCTTCAACTCCGACTCTGTCACAACTAAAAAATCACTATTTTTTCATTAAAATTTCTCACTGAAAAATATTAAGTGGTTATTATCTAGTTGGAAAAAAAAACATTATAGTGTTTTTACATGAAAAAATCATGAAGCCTCCTACTACTTCAATAAGAATCTGTTTCGCACTATGCGTTTTTCTAGTGAATTGGTTCAGTGGGAAATGAGCGAAACAATCATGTTTTACGACACAATTTTTTTATTGATTTACAGTGAAAAAAATCTTTATTTCTAATAGTGTGTGAGAATACATTGAATTATTGTAGTTGTTTAATAATTGAACTTTATATCTAGTGGAGCATAAATTCTTTAGAAACTAAAGACATGTTGAAGCATAATTTTTAAAATATTACAATACAAAAATATAAATTTATATTCTATAAAAAAATATTTATTATGAGGATTATAAATTAAAAATGAGCACAAAATAAGGGCAAAAGTGCAAATAACCCTATATCGAGTTGAAAATATTTGTCTTCTAGATAAAATGGGCTTGTTTTTCCCCGTGCTTTAATTGTCCATCTTGTTATTTCGTTTCGTTTATTTTTATTTGTCTAGTATTGATTTAACAAATATTTTTAAAAATGATAAATAGAATAACAATTTTATTATATTATCACTCTTGAAATATAATAAATTTAATATTTTCAAAAATAATTATAATTAATAATAAAAATTAATTAGATAGAAAAAATAAACGTCTATTTTTAATAGAGTGAAGGATGAAAAATACACTTAAAATATCATGATTTTTTGAATTTCATATTCAAACTATCAGGTGTATGAGTTTTCTACCTGAACTATCACTAAATATCTATCGAAACACACCTAAACTATCACCAAATATCTATCGAGACACACCTAAACTATCAATTGCTCACCTTTCCTACCTGATATTTTATGTGGGAAAAGTGAGCAATTGATAGTCGAGGTGTGTTTTGATAAACATTTGGTGATAGTCTAGGTAGGAAAAGTAAAAACCTGATAATTCGAGTAGAAGACTCAAAAAATTTAAATACTTTAAGTGTGGTTTTAATTCTTTACTTTTTTTAATATAATGAATAAGTAAAAATCGATTGAGAAAAAAAATATTATTTTCTTAAAATAGCAATAATTATGTTTGAATTAAAAGTGCGCCTTTAACAATAAAACGACTTTCAGTTCATTAAAATGACTTCCGATCCAATAGGAAATTACAGTCAATTTGCTTATTCTATTAAAGCTATATTTTCCTAACTAATAATTACTAATGTTGAAAAAATTTATTTCTAAGGAAAAAGTGCAAAGCTTTTCGTTAAAAAATTATATTACGTAACAATAATATATTTAGTATTATTTTATTTTTATTTTGTAAAGATAAAAGAATTATTTTCAATAAATTTTTTACTCAAGTAAGCTATATTATAATCAAGTATTAAAAAAAATATACTATATAATTAGTGCAGAAATAATTTACATACATATATATATAAAAGTTGTTGAACTCCTTTAATATAAAAAATTCCTTTTTTTGAATCCTGTTGGCTTGTGGTTAATGAAGTTGGAAAATATTACGTGGTTTCAGGTTCAGATCGTAATAAAGAAAAAAAAATATTAGATGATTTCTTCATATTTATCCAAGTTTTGATAGGTAAAATTATCCGTACTCCATGGGTCATAGCAGATATCCCTATTAGTCGAGATTACTTGTGCAACCTTTTTTTCTTTTGCAAAAATATTTTGAAACACAAATTATCTTAAGTCGAAGGTCTGTTGAAAATAGCCTCTATCATATAAAGTTAGGGATAAGGTCTGTGCGTACTCCATGCTCTTCAAATTCGATCACTTGTGATATTATGCTCAATATATCGTTATTGAAAAATATTTGTTTGCATTATTTTAATGAGTAATCACATAGGTACGTGTAAGCATGTCTACGTTAACTTAGTTGATCAAACGAACTTGCTATTTATTAGCACGAGTTAGTTTACTAATTAGCTCACATCTTATATTCATAATTTCTCTAATATAATATATATGTTAGAATAATATTTTTTGACCATTACCAAAAAAAAAATTATTTTTTGACCAATTCAATCAAATGAGGCTTGAATAATACAAATATTTCGTGTAATTTCATAAGTAAGGTTTAAAAATGATAATGTATATGCAGACCTTGTTCCTAACTTGAAAGATAGAAATGTTCTCGATAGATACTCGACTCAAGAACAAGTATATTAACGCGATTCAAAAAAAGACATAATAAAAATAAAGAAGTCACGATAAATATTAAAAATAGCATAGAAATACGTGAATAATGTTAGATTAGACATAAAAGACAAAGAAAGTATTAGAAAATCTTGGAGGGTTGCACGTATAATACAGAATTAGTCTACTGCATCTCTGTCATAATGTCAGATATCACAACTTTTTATTATTATCCTTAAGAAAGATGGCACGTTAATGGTCACTAAAATGTTTATCTTTATTTATTTCATACTAATTAATTGACTCAAATCTATGACTAAGTTATGATGAAAAGATTTGATTTGGTAAGGTGTTTTGTAAATGTATTAACTAAAATTAAAGTTTCAATTTCAAGATGGGACGATATACTCCCTCGTCCTATTTATGTGATATCGTTTAATATTTGATATAAAATTTTAAAAATAAAAAATTACTTTTGAAACTTATAACCTAAAACAAATTGCACATAATTTTTTGTTACCATAAATCATTTTAGTAAGAACAAAAAAATATTTTGAAGTTAAATTCTATCTAATTATAAAAAGATGACATTCATTTTTCGACGGACTAGAAAATAAAGTGTGCCACGTAAATTGAGAGAAAAGAAATAATGTAATCCATATTGAATGAGAGACCTAATTACTTGAAACATAAGACGGCCACACATGAATGTTTATAACAAAATCCACTTCGAGCCGGTTTACGCACACCTACACGATGAACTTGTCCCACTATACCCATGAATATCAAACTATTGTACACGATAAAGTACAAAATTGATAGACACGTGTTTAATCCACACATTACGTGTTGTTGCGTTCTCACGAGAGACTATCTTAGAATATACAAGTGTAAGTGCAAGACATGTACATACCAACTTGTGGGGTATTTTAGTGCCTAAAATATGAGAATAACTCCAATTTCAAGATGCTAACTGCAATGAGCACCACTTAGTAATCAATCATTCATTTGTAGAACAAAAAGTATGAAAAAGCTTTAAAACACCATTAGATCAAAGAAAAATCTCAACATGGCATAGGCCCCCCAATGAACAAGGTACTCTTAACATAAAATAGGCAAACACTTGGTACTTTGGAACAAATGAAGCTCCATATATCAATGTCATGTTTCTAATGTCACAAGCACAAAGGAAAGAAAGCTAAACAAAATTTGCATGTTCAATAGTTTCACCAAAATCTCTGCCAAAGTAGATCCTAACCTACACTTTGATGGCATACTTTCTCAAAGGGAAGTACATCTCCTTCTTCTTCTCTCTCTCGGTCTTCAAAGACGCCTGTTCGGATAAAGAATATAAGTTAACACCATTAATTTTGTTAATTTACTCTTGTTGTTAAGTATCACGACATTGCCAGGGAAAGAGAAAAAAAGATAATGCGGGAGACATTGAAGAAGACTGGCATCATAGTATCACAAACTCCTATACGTTAGTTATGCGCATACACTTAACTAGTGTTACCAGTCTCTCCCACCAAACCCCAATTATCCTTCTATAAGAAGTTTAAGACAACATTGGAGAAAAGGTTACCATAAAAGCAAAGAAAAATATGCGACTCACCAAATAGTACATAGTTTCATTCTTTTTGGGATAGAGGAAGCAGTATGTAGAACCAAGAGTAGCATATTGCATTGCGAAGAGTTCACAAATTCAAAGTGCATAAACACCAGTTAAAGGCAAAATCAAGGATACCTGGTGCTTAGTCAAACGTCTGCGGATGGCCCTAGTTTTCTTGGGGCGCAGGTCAAGAGGCAGGTATTTCTTGTTCTTGTAAGCTTCCCGAAGAGCAGCTTTTTGCTTCTGCGAAATTACCGTCAGAACCTGTGCAATAGACAACCTTACCACCTTGCTGCATCCACACAATCAATAAGATAATCAGAATGATATCAAAAGTATAAACAAAATCATACAAACTCCAATTGATAATAGCAAACACATTTGCATTAGTCTTTTTAGCATCAGAGCATAGTCACCAAACTAAGAAAGACACCTACAACTAAGTCTTTTCTTGTGTGTCATGAGAATAATCACCAATATTAAGTTTTAGTCTGACGCTGAAAATAAGTTTCCCTTATTACAAGCCATTAATAGCATACTAATTGCTTCACTTTTGTATTACTAGGTTTCTAGCAATGACTCCCTGTCCCCCTCAGTTGAAGTCGCTTGACTGGATTATATAGGTCTAGTGGAAAAACATTACTCAAATAATTCTGAAAGAGTAATTAGCTATTAACAATTTAATGAATCGGACTATACAGAACAATTACCAAAATAAAGGATCATAGTAAAATATCTTGGGAGATTTTTTTTTTTGATGAAGTAACAATTTCATCAATGACATCAAGTAGATGCAAAGCAAAACAACAAAAGATATAAGTCAGCTCCATAACAAATTAACTATAGTTCCAAGGAGCTGACAAAATCCAAAAAGGGCTCGGGGGATTCTGCAATGTACAAGGAGCTCATTTCAAATGTTTTCTTAGGCAATCACACTAATCACTTACAATAAACACATCTCAACCGATACTACACTAAATCCAAGCAAATATTCCAATCAATCATATAAAATAGAAACGCAGAATGCATACATTTTGGAGAGCTTGTTAGGAGCACCACCGGTGACCTTTGCCACACGAAGAAGAGCAAGCTCAGCCTTCAGATCCTTCAACTGACCCAGTAGATCAGTCTTCGACTTGTTCCTAAGCTCATGAACCTTGATTCTCGCTGCATTTTCACCAAAAACAAAATAAAACCACCAAAAAGATATCAACTTTATGAACTAAAATCAATCAACTATTGCTCAAATCCAAATTAATCAAAATTTCAACTATATGAAAGCTCTGTATCAATTTCCTACTGCTTACGTTCAGATTCACAATATTTAAACAATGTATAAACACGAAAATCACAAAACTGTAGCAAATCAATCAATCAAACTACACCTCAATTGAAAATCACTACGATAGACTGAATTATACTATTTTTAAGCGTGTAAATCACTAGAAATTGGAGAAAACATTATCAGGAAACAGTCAAAACGGATTCGAAATTATGAATTTACAGTAATAATCTGAGTATACACGCACCCATTGTTGTTGCTGGAGGTTACTGCAGAGGCGGCTGCTCGTGAGTACTGATTCTGAAACCCTACTTCGAATATGGAGGGAAATAAGGATATATTATATACTGGGCTCCGTCCTAGGTTATCTTTTGGGCTGGATCAGTTTCTCATTGCTGTAGTAGTAGCCCATGTAGCTAAATTTTGGGATTAGGCCCATGTTAGTAGAAGTGCACATATAGCCTATTATAAGATTACAACATTAATAAATAAGCTATAACAACTGCATATTCATAAATAAGCTATAAGGAAAATAGAGTGTACGCAGATCTTATCCATGCGCCTAGGGAAGTAGAGAGACTGTCTTCGATAGACTCTCGGCTAAAAAAAATATATTAAATCATGACAAAACAAAGCATAAAGAAAAAAAGGGAACAACATCTACAACAGAATAGTACGACAATTAAAGTATAAGAGACAACAAATAGTAACAGAAATCGAAGAATAAGAGACTACAGGCGAAATACTACGACTACTAGTATGAAAAGATAAGCTAGACAAGATTAATGAAAAGAAAAAATTGAAGGTTGAACTTCAATTATACAATCCTCCGACATAAATTTCTAAAGTTAAGCGTACCAAAATTTAATTATAGTATCCAACTTAAGAGCTTATGTTAAAAATTTGTTTATAACAATACGAGTCAATCAACTCGTAAACAAGTAGATACCTAGAATTATTAGCAAGATAGAAAAAGAGCTTTGGAGCAACAATAAATTTGTTTTCCCTGTAATTTTTTAGGTTATGATTTGAGTCGTGAAATCAATCATTAATATTTATTATTAAGATTAATTATTCTATATTATACCATTTAAAATATTCCCTTCATTCATTTTTACATGTCAACTTTTGCTTTACGAAAGTCAATTTTATTAATTTTCGAAGCTAAATTGAGTTAGATTAATTTAATAATTTAAATTTAAATTTTAGATATTTTAAAACTATACAAAGTACTATAAATTACAATCATTCTCATATTAAATATGATTAAAAAAATATTTTTAATATATTAATCAAAATTCATACAGCTAAACTCTTGAAAAGTGAAATATGACAAGTAAAATCGGACGAAGCGAGTATAACTCTTCCCCCAAACCCTACCTGGAAAAAACATTGAAATTACTCTTTTGGGCTTTTGGCAGCCCACCCTACCTACTCGTCAAGCACAAGAACTTTCCTTGTAACCTTCGCCTCTCTTTCTAGATATATCAAAAACAGAAAACGTGGATCAATTCGTCGTCGTTTTGTTCAAAGAAAATACTTCGTAGTAATACAATTCAAAGTCAAAGCAGGCACACTTGAATAAACAAAACCCCCCAAAACGAGTTAAAGATACAGCTAATCCCTCCATATATTCCGATTTCCGATCAAAATTCCTTAATTATCGTGACACCCATTTCACCAATTGAACTCTTTCTTCTGTTTTTTTTCGAAAAATTACTCAAAGATTTATAGTGGGTTTCAGCTGATCTGAGGTTGAATTGAAGTTGATTGAGTAGATATGAATGCTTCATCTTCAAACACTGGAGGTCCCGGATCTGATGAGAATACTGCAGTTAGAAGAAATTCAAACCGACCCAAGTATTCAAGATTCACTCAACAGGAACTTCCAGCTTGCAAACCGATTTTAACTCCAAAATGGGTGATTTCTGTCTTTTTACTTGTTGGTGTTGTGTTTATCCCGATTGGGGTTGTTTCGCTTTTAGCTTCTAGGGATGTTGTTGAAATTGTTGATCGTTATGATGCTGTATGTGTGCCACAAAATTCAACAAATGATAAAGTTGGGTATATAACAAATTCTGACCAAGATAAAACATGTGTTAGGACTTTGATTGTGCCTAAGAAGATGAAGCAGCCTATTTATGTGTATTATCAGCTTGAGAATTACTATCAGAATCATCGTAGGTATGTGAAAAGTCGAAGCGATCAGCAGTTGAGGAGTGCTAGTAAAATGGATGATACTGGTTCTTGTGACCCTGAAGATCGTGTCAACGGTAAGCCAATTGTGCCTTGTGGGTTAATTGCTTGGAGTTTGTTTAATGATACTTATAGTTTCGCCACCAGTAATAATAAGTCATTGGTTGTGAACAAAAAGGGTATAGCTTGGAAGAGTGATAGGGATCACAAGTTTGGGAAAGATGTTTTTCCCTCAAACTTTCAGAGTGGGCCTCTAATTGGGGGTGGGAATCTCACTAATGTATCTTTGGACAAGCAAGAAGATCTAATTGTTTGGATGAGGACTGCTGCACTTCCCACATTTAGGAAGTTGTATGGGAAGATAGAGGAGGATCTGATCGAGGGTGATGTCATAAGCGTGACGTTGAAGAACAATTACAACACGTATAGTTTCGATGGAAAGAAGAAGCTTGTGCTTTCTACAACTAGCTGGATTGGTGGGAAGAATGATTTTCTTGGTATTGCTTATCTTACTGTTGGTGGATTGTGTTTCTTTCTGGCTATGGCTTTCACGGTCGTGTATCTAGTTAGGCCAAGGCAACTTGGAGATCCAACTTATTTGTCATGGAACCGGAACCCAGGAGGTAACTAGCATGCACATGAAGTCTGTTGGCTCGAGCATTTTACCATCTAGTTTGGTGAGAGACAAAGCTTGTGTCTTCTAGTAACTGTTTGTGTACAAGTCTTTATGAAATTTTCTGCATATAGTTATAGACTCATTTGGTAGGAAACAATGATATGTAATGAAGTATTTATTTCTTTGTTAACTGTTTGTTCAAATTTACATATATCTGATGGAAGTAATTGCTCAATGGACTTGGTCATTCTTGTCATACTTGCTATGATGCGAGTAGATTATAAGCATGACATTACAGAAAATTAGAGTATGTGTAGTTTTGAGTGCAGCAAGGAAGCTTGTGCTTTCCACAACTAGTTGGATTAGTGGAAAGAATGATTTTCTTGGTATTGCTTATCTTACAATTGGTGGATTGTTTTTCTTTCTGGCTATGGCATTCTCGTTGTATATCTAGTTAAGCCAAAGCTACCTGGAGATCCAACTTTTTTGTTCTGGAATCAAAATCCAGGAAGTAACTAGCACGCCCATAAGGTCTATTGGCTTGAGCATCCTACCATCTAGGTTGATGAGAGACAAATCTTGTGTCTTGTAGTTGTAGCTATCTGTGTACAAGTTCTTTTTTGAAATGTTCTGCATATAGTTTTAGACTCATTTGCTAGCAAACAATGATATGTAATGAAGTATGTATTCCTTTGTCAAGTGTTTGTTCAAATATACATATATCTAAGATCATCATAGTATACTTCCATATATCCATTTAGAGGGAAGGTCTTGAGTGGAAGGTCTTTTCGTAATGGATGGCCCTCAAAACCATAAAATGTTGATATATGGCGTAGAGGCTGGTCATTTCTTGTCTTGCAAACTATTGTGTAAGTAGATCACTTAAAGGTTTCCATCGAGGGGTTTGATGAGATGATTGGGATCCGGCTACCCCTAGTTAGAGGTAACTAGCACGCCCATAAGGTCTGTTGGCTTGAGCATTCCACCATCTAGGTTGGTGAGAGATAAAGCTTGCATCTTGTAGAAGCTATCTGTGTATTTTCTTTTTTCTGAAATGTTACTGCATATAGTTTGACTCATTTGCTAGGAAACAATGATGTGTAATGAAGTATTTACTCTCATTTATTAAGTGTTTATTCAAATTTACATATATCTAGCGGAAGTAATTGCTTGACGGAGCTGGCCATTTCTTGTCTCACGCACTATGGTGCAAGTAGATTATTTATAGGTTAACATCGAGGGGTTTGGTGAGATGATTGGGGTCCCTCCACCTCTTATCATAGATGTCAACTTTGAACTCTGTAATGGAAATAAAGAACCTTTTGGTGCAGAGGCGCTTTTATACCCCCCTTGGTAGGCCTATAGGGGCCATATTTGGACACGCGAAGCATCCCAAATGGCGGTACAAAATTCCTCGGTTGCAGGAGGTACAACCTCTAGCTTCGTAGCCTGGGGGGCTTAGACGCTATTTCAATGATCTCTCCACCCCCGTGTGGTCAGGGTACACATTTTGGGGTCAATTTAAAATGCGTTATTGGGGCTTTGATATGCACAGTTCAACCATATAACATTCTCCGGGCTTATTTTTATGACCACGGTTTGCATGTTATTTTTTTTGTATGGAGGGTTCATAGGAAACAACCTCTCTACCTATGAGGTAGGAGTAAGGTCTTGTTGTTGTGGTTGGTCTGTATGTTATCACTGATTCGGGAGATGCCTGATGAGATTGCGTCAACTCCGTTAAGATTTTCAATGATAGTCTTTCTATCGGGAGATCGTTTGGTTGAGTGTATATGAATAGTGCTGAACAAAGTGTAATAGTAATGCTGACATTAGTAATAATTGCATTAGTTATGCTAAGATTACTTTTAATGCACTGTTTGGTTTGGTGTTATCTGTTTACAAAAATACCCTCCACAAATACGGTGGAAAGTATGTAAAAAAGGTTTTGAAAGGCAATTATATTTTTAACCATGCTGAAATTTGCATAACATGAATCCAAAACTCTTACTAACACGAAAAAATCTACACATCACCAACATACGCAGTGTAATCCTACAAGTGCAATCTGGGGTGTGACGTCGAAAACAAGTTTACACATATCCTAGAACATGAAATTCTCTATATTTATTGAAGGTCTCATTGATTTCAAGTACCACACTTCTGCCATAAAAAATGGAGAACCCCAGGGAACAACATCTTAGTACAATAATGAAGGAACATAAACAAAAACTCCTTAACTTAACGAAATATAAAAAGTAAACACACGAAGAAGTCAAAGAAAATTCAACATATAATATATATACGTTTAAAAGTGAATTACCTATCTACACTGTAATTGACACCCCTTGGACGAGGGTGGCTCCGCCAACATACAACTGATGTGAGTAGAAACAATTCCTCAGTTCACTTTCTACATCACTCCCTTAAAGAGGGCCTGTCTTCTTCTAAGCTAAGGTGTAAAATTCACCCTGTTACTGGATTTCTGAATCTGTACATTAATTGTGTCAGTTGTAGACATCGAAATTTTATTGGATTTAAAATAGGAAGTCCAATCCATCTTCAATCTCAAAGGTCTGTTAGAGTTTCTTAGAAATTACTTTACCCTAAATTCTAGCTCACGTCTATAAAACGGGACGCATATTCTTTTTGGAAGAGATATCTCGGTAATTTCATAAATTCATGTAATATTCACAAAGAGATCAAGACATCACATCTCGAAATCCCATAAACTCCAGATCTTGTCAAAGTCGTCGCCTGACATTCCTAGTGTATTTGTCAAAGCCATCGCTCGACGTTCTAAGCGATTGAAACATCAAATATTGTTCCTCTGGATGCTACATATCAAAGAAAAAGTTGCACTATGATAGTTAATAGAAAAAGCAGAAATAACCAGCATGAAATGCATATCTAGTTATATATATCTTCATTGCATGAATCAATTTGGTATGAAGAATGCAGTCCTCTCAGTATAAACAACACAAAATCCTTCAAATGATTGCTAGCTAGTAGTACATAACACAAAATAGGGTAAAGACGACGATGAAGTTTGAGAAAAAGGTTCCCTCCATCTCAACGGCATAGCTTTGCCCTGCCTCGTTCTGTTGACCACGATTCGTATATTATTTCTAATGTAGGAGATGCCCGAGGGAACCGCATCAACTCCTTTGAAATCTTCAACATTTGGCTTTCATTAAGACTTTCATCATCTACCAAAAGGATGGCCTTCTGGAGTAAAGGGGCAGAGGCAAGTATAAACCTTACAAAGAGCAATTCTGCTCTTGAACCATAGAATCTGTCTATTTGCAGTCTTTGAAAGTTATAGAGTCGTTGTGTCCCGTTGTCTGATCCTTCAAAAAAACTTATATCCACTTCCATGTCATCTTTATTCCTCTGGCGCGACATCTAAAAGTAGTTTAAAAGTGAAATAAGTCTTGGAAAATGAGTGACAACAACAATTGCATGAAGTCAGAGTACTTACATGAAATTGAAGTGTCTTCAAATTGGGAGAACTTCTAAGAATGCTTAGAAGAGCAAATGTTTGATCTTTACTGTCAAAATCATAATCCCTAATATAGATACCTCTCAAGCTGGTGAGGTGCATGGCTGTTCCAGTACCAGAAGCAAAACACTAGACAACAAGCAATCACAAAAGAATCAGGCTAAACGTTACAAATATATGCAAATATGTATAATATATTTTTTGCAATGTACCTTGAGGAAGCATGTGCTTAAAACAAGATGACTAAGGTTAGGCCAGCTGCTGAGAAGATCTGTCAGTTTCATTTTTTTATCTTGTCTGTTTAGTGAAACTTCTTGGGATACAAATCCAAATACTTTCATCTTCTTGACGTTCATGAAAGGACTCAGTTGCAGGGTGTCGGTTCCACAGCCAAAGAGACATAAAACAGCAACATTTGGAGCATATATATTCAAGAAACGAAGACCAATGCATTGTTCGAAACCAATTATGTCAAGGTTTGGCATCCACAGGGATAGGGAAGAAGTTACATCGTCTAACTCAATGGAAACTCGCGTAAGTTGAAGCAGTTTGAGCTTGTTGAAACCCCTAAAACAACATGGCAGCCTGAAAATACAGTTAAACAGGACCAAACGTTCTAGTTCAACAACGTTGTACACATAGGAAGGCAATTTATAAGGGGCATTGCCATCATTTCCATTCAGAATAGTGAGATTCCTGATACCCTTTCTTGACAGAAACAGCATCCATCCATCAATAACTGAGTGTTGAGAAGAGTGTATATTTGTAATGTCCACGAGGAATGTAACAATATTTCCATGGTGATGTGACAGAACTGTAGATATGATGTCTATTATTTTCGATGACATTCTATTTACGCAAAAATTCACATCAAATACGAGTTTCGGGTTTGAACCCCAAATATATCTCCAAGTTCTGGACAAAACACTCATTCTTGTGGCTTCCTTAATAGATATGCAATCCTGAATCTGGTGTACGACATTAATAGGAAGGTCGGTAAGTCTATCAAGTTTCTCCCCTCCATCTGCAAATATGTTATCGCTCTCTGTCATCGCCAGTGGCATATAGCTACATTGATCCAAGAATGGTCACTCAAATACTCTTCATCGAAAAATTATATTGCGTATAGAGAAAAATAATATTATATATTAGGTCAAAAACAACATTTTAGAGATATATACCAATATTTTGAATACCCTAAGTAAATTTCTAGCTTCAGATTTTGATTAATCCGGATTCATGCCGGGAAGTGCTCCCTATCAAAGGGAACTCCATATCCCTGGCCCAAACATGAAATTTCTAGTTAAGGATGAAGAAGTACTTAGGGTTGATTTTTCAGTACGGTCACTCAACTAATAGCTATTATCTCAGAAAATCACTTATTTTTTCTTTGTTGAAGAAAATTGAAAACTTTCTAAAATAATAACCATTAGTATAAATAAAGGCGCATACGCGGGAAGGGGCCCCCACTACTTCTTCATTCAGGGGGTAAACTATCTTTGCCATACTTCCTTGATAGGTGAGACTTCCACGAAAGAAAGCACGGATAAGAATAATCTTAGTATGCAAGGACTGAGGAGCGGAAAGCCACTTGACTGTAAGGAGAGTGATCATCTAAGAAATTATCTCGAAATACTTATCATTCTACCACAACCTTCCAAGAAAATCATAATTCAAGATTTGCTACTATAACCATAGGTATAATTCAGGAATTAAATTTTATGGCTGCAAATTAGGAAATCTACCACAACCCCATCCAATTTATTGGCTTCAAAATCTATGATATTGTACTTATTTATTAGTAGTTTTTTTAATCTCTCTAGGGGCTATTATCTTTTTTTTCTCTCTTGGTGACTCGAACCCATAACCTTAGAATTGTGCTGAGCAACCCCGTATTATCTTTTAACACATGTACAATCATTGACAGACCCAGAATTTTTACTAAAGAGATTCAAAGTATAAACAAGTAAACACTGGAAGAGGCCAAGGGGATTCAACATCAACCATATATATAAACGATATAAATCTTATATATACAGTGTAATGTAAGTTTTCGACTAAAAGGATTCGGATAAACCCCTCGTGCTACCCTAACTTGTGAGACAAAACTACTAGGGTTGGATGAACCCATAACGTACCTTGGCTAGAAATTTGGACTTCTTTTCTTGTTTCAGCAGAAACAAGACAATCCCATTAAAGCTATATATCTCTTTATATGAATCTTAAAGGAAGGGGCATCATAATTAACTTAGTAAAATATGCATATAGAGTTAGAATAAGAGCTAATTGTCAGAAATACACATCCTTAACTATTATTTTCTTGCGAGTTTCATATCTCAATTATGAGTTATTTCCTTTTAATTAGTACCTGAACTATATATCACCATCTATTTATTAAAAATCAAACTCAATTATATGTTGTTTCCGTTTTTCTACCTGAACTATTGATGATTGTTCAGATAGAAAAGGGAACAACTCAGAGTTGAAGTTGTGAAACTTGCGAAAAAACATAGTTTAAGATGTGCTTCTGATCATTAGCTCTTTAAAAAAAAAAAAAAAAAAAAAAACCTTACAATTTGATGTGGATTTTGGATCAGAATGATTTTTGAGAATTTGTTTGATGAGTAACAAAGGTTTTTATTTATAAATATGAGAAATAAACCAGTCCCTAATTTGATTTGGAATTGGATTTGGTTTTCCTGACATGTGTGGGAATGTTTTTTTTTTTTTTTTGGTTAAAAAAAATTAACTTAAATAGCTGTCTCGATAATATATTTATATCAGCTAGGGGCGATAAATATTTTTAATCAACGATAAACGAACTATCTGATGAGCGATAAGGTTTTTTTATGGATATGAGAAACCAAACGACCAGTTTTAATAGTATTTTGATTGGGAATTAGATTTGATTTTAAAAGAATTTCTTTTTGCTTTTTGTGACTTTGAGTCCGGTTGGATTAGCTGATTATATTTAAGCGTTGAAATAGAAAATAAATAGTTAACATATTTAATAAAAAAGTGATGATGAATTATTTTTAAAAATATTTTGATAAAGTTTCTTATATATTAGTTTAGGCTAGATATAAGTTCAACTTCTAAATGGATGAATTGGGCGAGTCAAAATGAATTAAGTTAATAAATGAGTTAATTATTAATCTCCTCTAACTTGAGCGGGTTAGGATATAAAAGTTATGTTTTCATGAACTAATTTTATTACCCCTAATAACTATCTTTTTTAAAAAAATAATGTAAACGTCACATTGAATTTGGATTCATTTCTTCAACTTTTCCCACATTATTACCTTCATTTTAGTGTGCCTCCGTAGAGTCATCGATTTGATTTTGAAAGTTATCGATTATCGCTCTGTAGACATGCTAAATCATTAAAGATATCGATTATTGATTAATCGGTTATTGATCATTATCGATTCGGTTATTGAGTTATCCGTTAAGATCTCACGAAAAATCTCATAAGTCATAAGTATGTTTAACTAGAAAAAAAATTGGTGAAAAGAGAAAGAGCATATAAAACTAGTCCAGCTAAAGCAATCAACTTTAATTTAGATTTAATAAAGTTATCTTCACTTTTCATCGACACCTGATTCATCTTCTTGCTAGGATATTTTATATATTAAAGGCTAAAATTGTAATTTAATAAATTATTATCGAATTATACGTTCACCTGTTTAAAAAACTGGTCAAAATGATAACCGAATCAGTTACCCGATAACTTGGGACAGTAAACTAATAATCAAATTGTTAAACCAATAACTCGAATCACTAATCCAATAATTCAATTATCGATTCAAATTATTAATTTAACCATTAATTTGCATCGTTCAAGATCAAGTGGCTATCTAATATTATATTTCTTTTCTTCATACTTTCTTGATAGGAGATAATGGTCCTTAGGACCTTAGACATCGAAAACAACAATATACCTAATATAATTTCTTAAAAGCATTCCGTACTAGTAGAATCCGAAAAAGGGTCATATCCCAAGGGAGTGTAATAATATAAACAACCTAATTTAGTGTAATCATTAATGGCGACCTTCACGACCTGAACTCCTGACCTATAAATCACACGGAAATAACTTTATCGTTGCTGTATATATATATATATATATAACTACTATATAATGTTGGACAAGTTAGCAGGTCCAGAGAGGATGAGACCCCAAAAAAGTTTAACTACTTCATTAATACATTACCTACTCCACTTCAAAGAAAAGGTAATCTTGGAGATTTCCTCTTTTTAACTTGATTCTCAAAGAAGCTACAGAAAAGAGAGAATAAAAACTCCTCTACAAACGATCAAGATGCTAAAGTCCCCTTCTAAACTAGTCATTTCTTGGTTCTTGTTCTTCTTCTCCATGACACTGAACAATCAAACACTTTCAGCTAGAACTCTGCATAACAATCCTTCCCCGACGAACCATCATCATCATCATCATGCACGACATGAAACGTCCTTTTACATGCTAGATGTTCTTAGCCAAAAACATCCTTCATCAAGACCTGCATCAACAAGAGTAAACAGTCATCAAATTCCCTTCTCGAAACCATTAGGCTATTTCCCTCCCGTGGGAGGCATTCCCTTGACCGACACAAATCCAAGTGTTGGAATGAACGGATTGCATACTCACACGCTTGATTTGGAAGGAATCAGCATGACATTCCCAGCTATAACCACACTTCAAGAATTAGAGCTAGGGACAGTGACAACAATCGATGAGGACATATACGAAGGTTCCATTTACAGTTCAGCTTTGATGGGAAAAGCTCAAGGGATGTATGTAGCCAGTTCAGAAGATGGTAGCAGTCATATGATGGCGATGACTGCTAGTTTTCTTGGTAATGAGTATGAGGATAGTCTAAGGTTTTTCGGGGTGCATAGGGGCGATGTTTTTGAATCACATATAGCAGTCATTGGTGGTACCGGAAAGTATCATGATGCAAATGGCTATGCTACTGTCAAGATTGTCAATGCAACATCTAACGAAAGTGAAGGAGCATACAAGATTCTTTCATTCAATGTTTATCTAGGCTAAAGTTAGTAAATTGCTAGAGTAATCATTGAGCTGTAATTTGCAATTTCTTTCTCTATTGTAATTCTTAAATGTTCAAGATTTATATAAGGATGAAGATTTCTCCTATCATTGACTTTGCATATTTTCTTGTGGAACTTTTGCTTTCTGTCAATTGAAAGGGAGATGTTACCTAAACTGCTACTAGTGTTACCATGATCTTTTTGCACAGATCTTCAATAGTTTCATAATTGTAGGAAACTCAGAGATAAATTTTCTGACTACAAACATTTTACTTGACAAGCGAATCAAGCAAAGTAGTCAATAATTAATTTCAATTGAAGTCGAGCATTAGGCTAAACTGCTCAAGATGAAACTGCTTTCTCTGGTCAGATTCGAAGGGAATAGTGTAAGGTCGAGGCATAGTACTGTTAAATTGACACACTAAATTCGTGACTAAGGACTGCGGAATAAGCTACAAAGTCCCTTTTTCATTTGAAAGAAAAATCAAATAATCCAGAGCATGAATGCATGGTAACTATTTGAGGATTCTTGAACAAGTACTATTCATGGGAATGAAGGAATTGAAAGATAGAAACAACTACTTCTAATCAGGATCGATTACATGAATCCTCATCCATTTCGTTCCACTTGACCCAATACTCCAATTAAATGATACAAAATTTACTTTACTTGCAAACACTGGAAGAACTAAAGTCCTGGAGAAAATATGAGGCTGACACAGAAACACAAGTTTTGTTTATAAGAAAGCTATTTTTGACAACAGCATGGTCTTTGTAGTCCCTCTGCTGCATTCAACAGGATCGATCACTAAATTTCATTCTTTTATCGACTACTACAAAAGGAAACTTAAATTTCATTCTGCTACTTGCAATTATCTCTTTTTTTTTTCCTTTCTTTTCTAAAGCTAGGAAAATACAGGAAAAAAGCAACTCTGTTTGCAGATGTGTAGAAAGTATCAAAGAAACTTCGGTAAATTCTCGACTACATGGAACATCAAATAGGTTTTGTCCTTGATACTGTTATTAATTTTTTTCATTTATATAAAATACTTTCATTAGTTTAAGATGTTAATGTAATATAACTGTCTAGATAAGCACCAAAAAGCTTTCAGAGTTGGTTCAACCAAACCTGATGTCCATTTTGGATTTGGTATTCTGCAACAAAATAGAACCTACAAGGCTATCTATCACTCCTTACCAAAACCACCTTATCAGCTCCACTTTTCATTCGGGTGTAATAAAACTATATATAACCATTGAACCTCCAGTCTTTCCTCATCGATCAAACATTCTCAACTTCATTTGTTTCTTCTAGTCTCTCATCCTAGCATCATAATTACAAGAAAAGATGGTAAAAGTTTCCCAACTCACCTCTAAAGCACTCCGAGCCACGTTCTGCATCTTGCTGCTAGCCCTCACCTTTGGTTGTGCCAGTTCAGCAAGAATCCTCGATGAAGTGAGCTCGGTAGCCGATGCATCATCAGAAACAGATGAGCCTGTTGTGGCTCCTGTGGTTGCTCCAGTTGCCACATTGCCTAATAATCAATTACCTGCTACTGTCACCGCTCCTGATTCTGACGTGGCACCAGTAGCTGATCCTTCCATTCCTGCAGACACAGTGACTCCTCCAGCAGATTTACCAGCTGAACCTGAACCAGATTCAACCCCTGTCGTCGCCCCTGCTGCGTCTGTTGCTCCTCCTGCTGACATGGCAGATACTGGAGCAGCTCCCGTCGCTGATGCAACACCAGTAACTACCCCTGTCACCAAAACACCAGGAGTAGCCACTGCAGCCCCAGTTGGTGCCAGAGGAGCTGCTACCCCAGGTGCCACAGTAGAAAGCCCCATCCTTGAGCACCCCACGTTCTCCTTTTTCATGCATGACATCCTTGGTGGTTCACATCCTTCAGGAAGAGTGGTCACTGGAATTGTAGCCACTTCCGATGCCAACAATCTGCCTTTCTCCAAGCTCAACAATCAAATCTTCCCAATCGATGGAGGAGTTCCTCTGAACACTATTAACAACATCGTCAACAACAACAATTATCCATTCCTTGCAGGCCTTAATGGTCAGCAACAAGCTAACACTGTCCTACAAAACAGCGGAAACAACAATGTAGTCAATGGTGATAACAACCAACCTTTTGTAACAGCCGGGCAGCTTCCTGCTGGCTTATCACTTCAGCAGCTCATGTTTGGCTCTATTACGGTTGTTGACAACGAAATAACAGAGGGGCACGAACTGGGATCAGCTGTTCTTGGCAAGGCACAAGGATTTTACCTGACAAGCTCTTCAGATGGCACCAGCCACACTTTAGCCTTGACAGCACTTTTCCATGGAGAACATAATCACGAAGTTGATGATACTATTAGTTTCTTTGGAATTCACAGGACAGCCACCCCTATTTCTCATATCGCCATCATTGGAGGGACTGGCAAGTATGAGAATGCAAAAGGATTTGCCACCATTGAAACTCTTCCTCATGTGGACCAGCATACAACTGACGGACTGGAGACAATTACCCACTTTACTGTCTACATCACTCCTTAAACAGCATTTCGTCTAGATAAGGTGTTAATTCAACATGTTCTCTTTATTTCTGAATCTTTATATCATGTACTTTGAAGCATGTAATTTGTATGGTTAAATGTGTTGGTTAAATTATGATCTATATCAGAGCTCTTTTACTCAGTACAAAAAGGTGTATTCAACTTGGAGTTCATTTTGCATCACACATTATGAAACACTAATTGTGTACACAGATATATCCAATTACACCTGGAAACTTTTACACCAATACAGCAGGAGGAGGAAAAGCAGTCACAAGGGCAAACAAGTACATGTCTAAAAAGTTTGCACTTAAATAGTAAATTGAAAGCAAGAAGTAATAGCAAAACTCCTGCTCAACAATAACTCCTTTTCAACTTCTGGCTCTCTGCCTTCAAAAATATATCAATAGTATTGATATTTAGTTGTTTACACCAAATCTTTCTACATGTATCTTCATGCATCAGCATGGAATATTCTACAAAAAAAATAATCCTTCAAAAATTGCACACCGTGTTTGAATGAATATAAGAATAAATAGTGGCACGTCTTTCAGATTTTCTACACAACATCCTATACTTTCAGATCAAAACTGCTGTTGCATTGATGCACTCTCAATGCAAAGCTAGTTCTGCCGCTAGCTCATCAAACAAATAGTTCTCTATTTCTATGCATATGCCCCCAATTTCATCCTCGACCTGCAACCATTTGGTTTCATTTCCAATTGCCTTCCCAGATAAGTCCTTGCGCATTTCATTGTCATGACTAACCAGCATTCTCCACAACTCTTCTTCAATATCAGTTCTCCTCATTGTAGAACAGCACCTTCTCTTTAAAGATTTTTCCATTATGTAGATCTCCAGAAATGAATGCAAAATCTCACTTAGCCCTGAATTTATGTGGTCAAATAGAAGTTTCCTCTCTGATTTTAGCCAAGATGTTTGCTTCCCGTACTTCTTCTCTAACAAGTCAAACACTGAGGGATTCACAGGACATTCCAAAGAATGCCATGTCTCAAAACACATTTCTAGGTTCATGCCATGCAAACTGGCCTCGTCTAAAACATCAACCAGGTAGGAGAAGTCCCTGCCTTCTGCAGTTTTGAAGTCTTTCAATATGTTTTCACTACGTTGAAGGAAATCCGGAGACCCTCTTTCGGAGTGTCCATCACTTGAGACTCCCATTTCAGACCCTTCGGAATATGTTTCCTCGGAGTTGGTCTCAAGAAAATGAAGTTGCACTGCTACACCTTACAAGTTCAGAAGACAGAAAATGAGATTGGATGAGAGCTGTTGAAAATATGGTAAACAAAGGTTTGTGATTACTTACTACATAAGCCGTGGAAGGCAGAGATACAGGGTTTCTCTTCCTGGAAAGGTGGCTCAAGAACTGAATTTGGACTATGCTGATCGGTTTCCTTCAAGTTCAAGGCTCTATATTCCACATTATCTTTCTTCTTTTGGTTCATAGACTTGGAATGTTTCTCAGTAACATCTATTTTATGTCTCAGATGCCAGCCATATAGAGAAGCTTTATGGCCGGTCATACCTTCAGGACTTCCAGAGGCTATCCTAGAACCAGCAGAATGGTCTGGAATTGGCGAATTCTCGCTATACTCGTCCATCCAACCATCCTTGCTACTGATACCCAGAGGCTTGCAGGAGCCTGAGATCTCAGTGTTCACACTGAATGAACTGCAAAAACTATGTGTGTCACACTTGGAGTCCAAAAATTGAGGCCTCGTTTCCATGTCATCCGAAGCAAGCATTTCTCCAAGACTCTGGCTTCTACAAATTGTTTCAACTTCTTGAAGATCATTCATCAGCTTCCATCTTTCAATGTTTTGCTTCTTGGCTTCTTTGGAAAAAGATGACCTCTTTGAAAAGGACTTTAGAGTACCATCTTTTTTCTGGGTACTAAATAACTTTGAAGAAGGTGGCTTTAGAACCTTGGCCTTCAGAAAAGTGTCACTGATGCTTTCTGCTCTTGATGTGAGTTTTAAGCCGTGATTAAACTCATGCTGTAAAAGGTTCCTTCTCAGTGTTCTTGTCCTTGGAACTCTAAAACCATGCGGTAGAGGTTCCAAGCTGTTGACACTGCTTGCTCTTCCTGGTTTCTCATTATGTACTGCCCCATTTTCATATTCTATGAATTCTTTGTTCTTCAAATCAACAGGATCGGACTCCAAACCATGCCTTAGAGAAACTGACTGATGTTTGGTCTTACGATACTTTCCAGAACTAGGTTTGACCACAATAATTCTTGTAGACGGATGAGGCATGTTTGCGTTTGGATCAAACTGAAAGTTTACTTTCTTGAAGTGATGAATAGAATATTCTCCAACACCATCTTTAGGTGTACCAATCTCAAGTGTCTGAAGAGATCTCGAAGTGTTTTCTTCAGCAGTAGTCTTAGCAGACATCTTGCCTATTTGCTTAGCAACAGCTGAGTGAGCCGGGTGGCTATGGGGTTTAGAAGCCTGTAGATCCCGCAAATGCTTGGTTGGAGTACCTTCGGAGTCCTTAAAATAAGAATGCTTCTCCTTTATTGAAGTAAAACTCGAATTAGCATATTTCTGCATCTTCAACTTGGCTGCATTTTGGTTCGACTTTTCATGGCTATAAATATCTGGCATCTCACATCCAGATACATCTTTGACTGCTTGATGCTTCCGAGTATTTATTCCACAGGAGAGGCCAACAGAGAATGAACTCTTCTCTCGCAAACCTATAGTAGCCATTTTCTGGAGATAGTTCTCAGAGAGCACTCTCCTTCTCTTAACAGGGAGGTGCTGCCGAGGCGGAAGCTCCTCAAGGCCCATCAGCCTTGCTATAACACTTGGAGTGTGCTGCTTCCCTTCCATCTGTTTCAACAACTCTTTAACTAGTCTGGTTGATTAAACCAGTCACTCTGCAGATACGACAAGAATTGTGTTAGTTTTCCAGATTAACAATTCTGTTTACAAGAGTAAATTAGTTGCAAATAATCATTTTTTTTTTAAATAAAGGAAGAGAGACGATATATCAATACTTGTGGATAATAGCATACAAAGCTATTTGAGATATAAGATCCAAGATTCAATTTAAACAAAGAAGGATAATTACTAATTAGATACCAAACTTGATAGTGACATTTTAAGGACTGACTAAATATTAAATTTTAACACCAACTCTAAAGACACTGCAATACACTAACACGTCATTCTAGCAGATCTGAATAAATATATGGAATATACACGAAAGCCATGCCATTATGCCGGAATACCAAATATGCTTGCTGAAACTGAGGAAAGAAAGAATCATAATTCCAGAACATCCCAGAGTACATCGAATGCTGTCAGGAACCTATCCCTTTTCTCTTTGTGCAAGTTGCAATGGAAAAATAATTCTTTTGATAACAAAAGCATTTTTAACAATAAACAAAGATGCAGTAAAATGGTATTTCTCATACACAGAAATATCTAAATTCTTCTGCACAAAACAAACAATACAATAACAAATTCAGAGACCAAAGCTCTAAAAACCATATGCCTTTCAGGCACCATTGTCCTTCTAGTGAATCTAGCATGACTTACATTTAATTACCCAAGCAGGTAAATTTCCATTGACAACATTTAAAGGGAACCATTACCTTGAATTAGAAAAACAAAAGGAGCACTAACAAAAGCTTCAAGCTTTGAGTACATAACACTGATTCCAAACTCATATCAGTAAGATAGCTCCCAAGAAAAGAAGAAGGGAGCCTTGGTTCAATCTAAATCACACAGATGAGAAAGCTTTAAATGTGGATCTTGATTTACAGAAAATGAGAAAAGATTTGATGATGTGAAAATACGTGTTCTTTGCTGCTTTACCAAAAGAAATGAACATAGTATACCTTCAAACATTACAGTTCACAAGTTTAAATGAAGTAGAGACATATAGTCAAATATGTTCTCCCAGAGCTAAAAAGCAGCAGACCAGTATTATTAAACATCATCATTATCAATAAAGTATAAATTCCAACACTGAGAAAGTCCAACCCAGAGCCATCATCAAAGACACCAAATTACTATCATTAGCCACAACACCAAGTCAACTCAAATCCCAATAAAATCATTCCCTATCATCACTCTCAATCAAATAGTCAGAATTCCAAACTAGAGATCGGTTATACGAATTTTCTGTATATTCAAAAGACTCAACTATGCCTCAATCTTGTGTACAACATATTGTACTACCGCAACCATCTCCCTTTATTTGAACTTAAGACTAACTATGTTTTGCAAAGCTTACATAGCTGGATTCTCATAATTACTATAATACAACAACAACTATGTCTCAATCCCAAACAAGTTAGGATCAGCTATATAAATACTGACCTTTCCATTTAAGCTCGTTTCATATCATCATCAACTCTCACAATTACTATAACTAGCAAAAATCCAAGCCAATTCATTTCACACAATTACTTACTACTGCTTACAGACCCACAACACAAAACATAGTGACAAAAACCCAAAAAATCCAAGAACCCAAAAAATCCAAGAATCAGGAAAAAACCAAGAATATCAAAAAAAACCATAAACTAAAGATTCTACCTTTATTGAAGATGGTCTTCTCCTCCTTGTAATTGATGATCTACACTCATTAAAATTGATATAATCAATAACACAGCAGCCATCAAATATTTTTTACTCCATAATGCTTTCTATAAAGTAATGATAACTAAAATCAATTATAAATTGAAATCCAAGCAAGAACAGAACAACCCCACCTCCAATAAAACTGGGAAAGGAAAAAAAGAGAGGATCAAATCCCAAAACAGATAAAAAACGAGCTTCTGGGAAACTGTGTATGAATATATTAGTTAAAAAAAATGGCTGAAAATTTGAGAAAATAATGGAGTGATGAAGAAGAATAGCTGGAAATTAATTAAATACTAAATAAGAAACTCCTATATTATTAAAAGCTGCTATAAATAATATTCTTTTGGTTAGGGTTTCGATTTGGCGAAAATTGGGTGTCAACCCGCCGCCGCCATTACGGTGGTCGGCAAAAAATTTGCGCCAAAAATTTGATTGGTAAAATGTCCCAATCATTACATATCTTTTTGTTTTCTACTATGTAAAGACAGTAACAGGAAAGAGAAGTTTAGACGGAGCAAAAATACATACTATCAAAGATAGTTTATAAAAAATATTTATTGAAAGTATATAATAATTGCATATAAAGAGGATAGATCGCATCATATAAAATTACAGTTTAAAATCATATCTTGTTATATACAACGTGTCATATTTTAGAAAAGATTCTTTGCGAAATATCTTAATAGAAAACTTTGAATAAGAGGAGGAAGACAAAAAAAAAATAATTTTCTTTTACTTTTTCTTTTTTTTTTATAGAATAAGCGAGAAGTTTCTCCTACTTTTATTTGATTATTTAAGTGTGACATAATAATTTAGGAGCGTCTTAATCGCTGTGTTTCAAAGCAATTTTTTTTATATAGTGACGAAGTCAGAGAAAATTCGAGTCTGAACTTATGATATAAAATAATTTTTAAACTAGTTTATCATTTTATTAGAATTTTATTTCGTGAAAAAAGAATTTAATAATTTATATTACTTATTTACTTATTTTTAAATTATTTTTCAAAATCAAAACTATATATCAGCTAAATTTGAAGATTAAAAAAATTCTTCTTTTATACCTTAGACGTGTGAATATATGTGAAAAATAATAAATAATCTATATTCTATATCATATTTTGGGATTCGTTTTGAAAAAAAATATATTTTTGGAGAACATTTGTGTTAATTATAGACTAAATCATCCGAATTTTTTTAGGGTTCATATATGCATTGATCGAGTCAAAATTTTTTTTGTGTAAATCTATCTTTAAATTGTATTTAATTTTTTTTAAAAGGATTTTGGAAAAAAGCATCTCTCCTTTTATCTAGATTCCATTGTTTTTTTTTCTTATCATTTTTTCAGAAAAAGATTTTAAATAACTTTTCCAAATTTGGTATTTGATTCTTCTTATCCCAAAATTACCAGCAAAATAATGTTTATAGTTTTTTTTTTAAATTACGCCTTATATTTATTGAGAAAAATATTTATATTCTTTCCTTTATATTTTAAAGTTTTTTATCTGATTTAATTTATATTCGTGTATAAATAACTTTCATATATATATATATATATATATATTTATATAAAATTTATATATTATATATAATATTTTTTTCTTAAATATAATACCATATAAACTAAAAACATTCTATTGCCTTTGGAATATATTAAAAAGGTCTCCAATATTCCCACTATGAAAAAGAAATATATAACAAAAGATGTAATGGATATTGTCATAGGAAAAAAGAAATTCCCACTATTAAAAGGAATTATATAATAAAAATATGGGTGTTTAAGATTTTCAATACCCGTATTTTTCCGAAGCGATACTTTATTCCACTCCTTTCATTTATACTTTAAGCGCAATTGCTATAATATATATTTCCTCGGCCACTTTAAGGCAGATCGATCTTAAGAAGATCATTGCTTACTCCTCGGTATTTCATATGAATCTGGTGACTATTGGTATGTTTAGTCGGGCGGTGGCCATTAGGTCACCTATTTTGGGTTATGGACACACAAGGCCAAAACATGTGTGCCGGGCGCGTGACAGATCAACCTACTAGCAATGGAGGAGAAAACATAGCATGTCAAAATCAAAGCTTGATTTGCAGCGTCAACAAAACACTACCGTATGTTCCAAAAACAAAAGCCCCTATGTATTATACGGAATGTTATTTCTATTTTGTGAAGATAGAGAAAATGATTTGCTATACACTTAGCTCAAGTAAAACGTATCAGAATCAAATATCAAAACAAAATATAATAGTAAAGAAGACATGCTAAAAACAAAAGAAAATAAGAATAGTACTAGTGACAACGAATAATACGACAAACGAAGCAAAGAAAATAAAATAGGTAATAATAAACTCGAAGAATAACATAATAAGAGAGTAAAAATAATAATACTGATAAAAGAACTAGATAAACAACGCTCTATTGCTTACCAACCCTATATCCCAATTCTCGACTTTAATATCCACTTAATTGGTTAAACTAAACGTGTATATAACATAAATATAATTTATGTGTAACTATATATAATTTGTGTAACCAATCAGAAGAAGTAAACAACAGATTTAATCGATTATTTGTGTAAACAACCAGAAAGAAAAAAGAAAAAAGAAAAGATGGAATAATCATTTTTAAATCTTTTGCTTTTTCTATGAATTTTTCTTTCATTTTTAAAGAAAAGGGACTCTTAAATTTCAGATAGTCAATGTGATTCTCTTGATAATGGCACTTTTTATGTCACATCAAAATCATACTTTTTAAAGTTTTACCAATAAAATTAATTTTATGATATAAAGTTATTTCAATTTAATTTTATTTCAAAATAAATCTTGATTCCATTATATATATATATATATAACAAGAGAATTATTGCAGAAATTGGATAGTTGACAATGTCAACCATGGAGTGTTTTTATATAATTTTAGGCTTCCTACTATACTCTCTCCGTATTAAATTATTTATCGTATTTTTTTTATATATTTTTTTAAAAAATATTAATTAATTTTTTAATTATTTCATCCTTAATTAAAATATTTATAGTATTTATAAATATTAACATTATAAATAAAATTAAAAAATATTTTTATTTTAAAATTTTAACTGAATAAATAATTTAAAATAACTATTTTTAAAAATTACGACGAACATCCAACACGTATGAAATATAGTGTTAGCGTTACAAATTTACAATGTACAAAAGGATTCATTATATAAGAGGTTTAGGTATATAAGAGATCACAATTAGAAACTAAATTGTGGGATTAATTTATCTTATATTTGGTATATTTAATTTTTAATTTTAGGATTAATAATTTCAAGATGATTTATATTATAATCGTGATATTATTTTTATATTAAATTTTTATGAGATAATAATTTCAAAATAAAATAACAAAAACATTTGGCTTTCTCCAAACATTTTTTCTCAAAAGTCTTTAAGAAGAACAAGGTTAAAATAAAAATTTATTCTAATTTATTCAGTATAAAACCAAATACATGTGTTATATTTATTCAATTTTAATAGTAAAAACTAAGCATTTATTAATTTAAAAAAAAGTATATCAACTAAATAATTTTATCATTATTTAATTCACATTTAAGTTATGCAATTATTCTCTAGATCATAATAAGGTAAGTAATAATCATTTCATACAATTAATTAAGTGGAAAATATCTTTAGTATATCGACAAAATAATACGAAATATCTTCAAATATTTTTCTACTAATTAAAAGTATATGAAAGTAGACATATTGTAAATAAGATTATTTTTTATTTTTTAAGAATTTAAGTTTTACATATAATTAACAATGTAAATAATAATATTTCATAGTCAGTCATTTAAAAAGTAATCACAAGTAAATCTATTGGATAAACATTTTTATTAATAAACCTAAAATAAATGATAAAGTTAACAAATTATTATTTTGTTTGGTTAAACTATAAAAAAATCAAATTTATTTTCTTTAAAAGTATTTAATAGAAATGATTTTTTAATTTGTGTTTGACTAAATTATTTAAGAGTTTTTGTTAATAGTTTGCCGCATATAACATAGTATTGATAGATGAAACACGCGGTAAAATTAATAATAAGTTGAAAAATTGGATACAAATCTTAAAATCTAAAGATTTCAAGTTAAATAGTACTAAAATAGAGTACCTGAAATGCAAATTACAAGTATCTTCGGTCTATAATTCAGAAAAATGCTAAGATTGGTGATGATATTACATATTGTATTGAAGCAGTGGAGACTCGTTCAGAATAATGTGCAATAGAAATATGTCACTGAGAGTTAAATATATATTATATAAAGTAATGATGCATGATTAGACCTATATTATTATATAAAGTATAACATTAATCAATTAAGAAGGACGATTATATTTTATAAAAATGCTCAAATAAATATATGAACATAATATACGAGGCGCCATGGAAATGACCCAATGAGGAAAAATTTATTACACTATCAATGCATATAATAATTTAGTGATTGTTGTAATTATTTTTTGTAATTGTCTTTTAATTAATTGGATAGTGTTTTTTTTTTTTTTTTTTTTGGTTTTTTATGCTGAGTTTACCTTTTTTTTTCCAAAAGATCACAAAAAGGAAAAAAGAACATTTTCGTCCACCTCTGTGAACACAATTTTGTAACGTAGCTCCAACATTGAGAATTAGACCCGTGGAAAATGCTTTAAATAGACGCTATTGCACACAAATCCACAAAGAACACACTCGATTTTGTGAGTTATCTTCTTCAGAATTCTCTAGTGAAGTTACTGTTCATCAATGGCGGTTGAAGTCTGTGTCAAGGCTGCTGTGGGTGCCCCAAATGTCCTCGGAGACTGTAATCTCTCGCCCCTTTTGAGATATATGCATACCCTTTTGTGTGTGTGTGTGTTGTGTTTTGGGCAAATTTTTCATGGGTTGGTTTGAATTTTTCTTAGTTTGGGGAGGTTTCTTGATTCTAAGGTCCATTTAGCCAAAGGGTACTTCTAAATACTGTAATCTCCTGCTCTTTAAGATTTATACCCTTGTTTTAGTTTGTTGTGTGTGCGTGTGGTGTGTGTTTTTGGGGGCAAATTTTCATGGGTTTGGTTTGAATTTTTCTGAATTTATGATGGTTTATTGATTCTATGCTCCATTTAGTCTAAGGGTACTTCTGAGACTGCAATCTCTTGCTCTCTAAGATTTATACTGTTGTTTTAGTTTTTGTGTGTGTGTGTGTTAGTTGTTGTCTTTGAGCAAATTTTCAATTTTTCTTAATTTAGTGTGGTTTATTGATTCTAAGGTCTATTTAGCCAAAGGGTACTTCTGAGACTGTGATCTTGCTTTCTAAGATACCATTGTTATAGTGTGTGTGTGTGTGTTCCTTTTTGTGCAAATTTTCATGGGTTTGGTTTCAATTCTTCTGAATATTTTATGGTTTTATGATATTAAGGTCCATTTAGCCAAAGGGTACTTCTGACTTTGGAGGAAAAGAAAGTGCCTTACAAGATGCACTTGATCAATGTTAGTGACAAGCCCAAATGGTAAATTTGAAGCAAAATTACCTTTCTTTGTTTCGAAGATTACATTTTTTTGTCATTGTGAGAGTGAATTTTGTTGGGGTTGTGGTTTTAGGTTCTTGGAGGTGAACCCAGAAGGGAAAGTTCCAGTGATCAATTTTGGTGACAAATGGATCCCTGATTCTGATGTTATTGTTGGGCTTATTGAAGAGAAATACCCAAATCCCTCTCTCATTGCTCCACCTGAATTTGTCTCTGTGTATGTGTTCTTCGTATTTTCTCCGCATGTGTTTAAATAAGTTTCAATACTGCCCACATTTCTCTGGATATTTTATTGGCTGCATCTCTGAATTTGCTTTAGATTATGGTGTTTTGGGTCATGAATTTACTTATAAGTTGGAACTTCATGTTATATGTAGCACAAGTTATTAACATAAAAGAAGAAAGGCAATTTTCTAACTTTTTCTTTTTCAAAAGTGGAAGCTTTTTACAGAGTTGCTGTTTCCAATTACTTTAACATGGCATTTTTCCTTCAAAAATCTGCAGAAAGGTTTCTTGGTTTTACTTCCCCAACCTTTTATTCTTTTTCCTTGGGGTGAAGTATGTTGTGATTGTGAATTTGTCTTAGGTTTCTGCACTTTCTGCAAGTTACATCCGAATGAGCATTGTGATATTTTTCTTCAACTGTGCGGATTGAGTTTCTTTAGATCATGCAAAATCCTTTACTTCCTGTGTTCCAAATATGAATTAATATATTTTCATTTAGTCTATCTCAAACGTCTTAGGTGGAATTTGGTTTAACATTTAGAAGAAGAGTTTTTGCAAAAAAAGAAAACTTTTTTTTCTTCTTTGCTTTTGGTTGAAAACAGTTTTTACACCAATCTAAACGAAGTTATGCATAAACTTCTTTTCAAACCTTTGAACCAAACCAACCTCATGCATTTTAAATTTCTGTTAGTGAATACATCATTCTCTTATTTGTTCGCTGAAACACATACACATAAAAAAACTTACCATTCTGCTTCATATGTTTCACCTTTAGATTAACATCTTAATATCCCAAGTCAGAACGGACATTCAATGTGGAACAGAGAAGTAATTATTTTGTTTATCTAACGAGGTGTTTCCTTTTACATGATCGTCTCTATACTGTGTTTGTATAATTTATCATGGCAATGAACTAGCATCTGTTGCTGTTTCCTTTTCTTTTCATTGATGTTGATGGGTGGAATATCATCTGTAACTTGTTTGGAATTGCAGGGGCTCGAAAATATTTTCTACCTTTGTTTCATTTCTGAAGAGTAAGGATCCTAGTGATGGTACTGAGCAGGCTCTGCTTGATGAACTAAAGGCTTTGGAAGAGCATCTCAAGGCTCACGTATGCTGTTTTTCATTGAACTGTCTGATATGTTCAACTTAAAGTATGTGTCTCTCATTTTTACCTTGATGTTAACTTCTATTGGTTGTAAATTCATTCCATCAGGGACCATATGTCAATGGGAAGAATATTTGTTCAGTTGATATGAGCTTGGCTCCAAAACTGTACCATCTCGAGGTGGCTCTTGGCCACTTCAAGAAGTGGTGTGTGCCTGAAAGCTTGAGTCACGTGCGTAATTACATGAAGGTATGCACTCTGTTTTTGTGTCCCTGTGTGCGTGCATGGTTCGGTATCTGGCTTTGTCTGTGGTGTTGAGAACGTTCTTTGTGGTTGGGTAGGGACAATTTTGTGATTATTAAGATTTAAGCACGTCCACTGAACACATCGATCAACCTTCATTACTATTGTTAGGACCGAAGTAGAGACTTATATTGAATGTGACTGTTTGACTGATACTTGAAATTTCTTTGTATTTCTCTGGCCAACAGATGGCATTCATTTTTCTACAGCAGAGCACATCATTGAGTGAAAGTGCATTTGTGTAGAAAATAATTATCCCGAAACAGGAATACCTTTTATACTTTCACAGAGTTGCTCTTACATTTTTATGGTGGTCTTGGAAATTTACTTTCAACAACATGAATTCCTAGCTAAAACTAAATGTAAATTCCATTTTATGATTTATTTCATTGAAGGATTGAGGTGTGTGTGTAGATGGTAATGTATGGAAGCAGTGATTTGATCACAAAATGTTGCCCCACCGGTGTTGGATTCTCCAAAAATGCACTATTTTTAGAGGATCCATACACACTCGGAGGCATTTTTGAAGAGTCCGACTTAATAGTGTGAATCTATTATGAAGAGAACCATGTTTTTCATGTTTAGCTGCTGATATTACTATGATTGCATCTTCTTCCGGTTCTATGTCCATTTCTTTGCTTGTGCTAGGGATGTCATATCTTCCAATTCTATGAAACAAAATCAAAAGTGGCACAAGAGTTGACACCTTTTTTGTTCTCCTTCTACAGTTGCTCTTCGAACGAGAGTCGTTCCAGAAAACTAAAGCTGCAAAAGAGTATGTCATTGCCGGGTGGGCTCCAAAGGTCAATCCATGAACTGACTCGAAACTATAATCGCGTTTTATCTCTAGTTAGGCAGGTTGATGAGTGCAGCATTATGAATGTAATCTATAGTAAGATGTAAAAACCGTTCATCGTGGTCTGTGGATCGATCGATCATCCTTGTACTGCTTCTTGTTTTCTAATAAATGAGAATCTGTGTTCTGAAACTCGTATTAGCTAATGTTAATGTGTTGGTTGTTAATCTTTTGCTTCAGTTTTTGGTATACACAGTTGCTAGAATAGATATATCTAAGTCAGCTGAAGGGATGTTATATTTTTTATCAGACGATTCGTTAGACGATTCTATTGATTTCTTTCTGGTACGGTGGAAAATGTTTTCCAGAAAAATAAATAATATTTTTTTATGTTCGGTATATAAGCAAAAAGAAGTTATTTTACTCATTTTTAAGAAAGAGAAAACGTTTTTCATAAATTTTGCTTTTTATCGAACACCCTGAGTAGATAATTGTACTAAAGCGGTTGCTTAATGAAGGGTTGCGATAGACTGATAACCAACGTAAAATTTAATCAATTAATGAAGAATTTTTACTATAAGTTTCATATTCCAAAAGGTGTAGCATGAGTGAGATGTGAAAATGAACAAAGTAAGCACCCCCCCAACCCACCCCCACCCTCACCCCACCCCACTATGTTAGAATTCATTAGCCAAATAACAAGGACATCATATGTCACATGGAAACTCTTTGTTTCAACACAACTAGACAGCTAGAGGCCCAAATTCACTAGACAACAAAACTTGACACAGAGGACACAAGATTCCAACTAGGCTGATTGAATTAGCATGTAGTATAGTGAAACATTTCACTGAGGCTACCACATAAAACCATTGTCCGATCATGCTGCTCGGACTCTCTAAAATGCTGTTGAAGGATCTGACATGCACGCAACTATATTTTTGAAGAATCCGATCAATATTAGTACTTCGATTACCAGTTGGCTGCTACACAAACTGCTGAGATCTTTTAGGTCCAGACTTCACCCTGATGCTTAGGCCACTATGCCCTTGTTAAGGTCTAACACGCGACACATAAGACTCCTCGAACCATGACATATTCTAATCGAGACACGATTATATATTATTCCTTGTCTGAATTTTTAGTATGATCATGATCCAGTATCAATTTCTGAATCATTTTACTTGCCTCTGCCTCTGTTGCACGATTTTTGTTATGTGATTGATCGTATGCCTCGAAGAACTCTCTGTTCTCTTTCTCTAACTCATTCCACACTACGAGATACAACAGGTTAAAATACATTGGTACTGTATCGTTGTATATAAGTTAAATCCGAAAGAAAAATTACAGCACTAACCAGTAACAGTAATGACAGGTTTGATATTTGCATGCTTAGAAAGGGCCTCTATGCACTCCTCTTTAGTCATGTGAAAAATTAGGCACTTCTCTATCAGGTGCTGCACCTAACATCAAGGACAATCAGGTTTAGTACATAATAAAAACATAAACAGGAAAATAATCCACAAGGAGAAGTTCCCAAATTTCAAATAGAGACTCCATAAAAAATAAAAAAGTTCGGTGCGCGAAATATCTAGCTTTCACGAGAGACCAGAGAATGGCCGCAACCTCAAGAGGATATGATGTAGTCAGCCTGTCCTGACGTAACCATCAGTCTACTCAAACACTCAAACATGTGAACTATATAGAGAAATCATCAGTAGCTGATTCCACAACTCAAACCCGTAAACTATACAGAGATAACTTTAACGTGCTCTAAGGCACCCTTTCCACTACATAATCAAAGAATAAACGGCAATTTGGTGCATGAAGTATCCTGCGTTCACGCAGGGTCAAGAGAAAGACTTCTACAATTTAAACTCGTGACCTATATATATCATACAAAGACAACTTTATTGCTACTTAAAGACGACTTTTCCCTTCTAAAATAGACTTAAGAAGAAGGAAAAAAAAAAAGGATCCTCACAAATTCATTGAAGTATCATGATGAGAAGTTGATGATCATTGAAGAGTGAACATAAATCAGAAATATGAAATCTAAACCGAGGTAATAATACTAGGTGAAGTTAGCAGGTACCTCATAAAATTAATCGAAGTACAGATAAACTGATTTAAACATCACGATTATAATTAAAAAAAAAAGAGAAACAGGAATATTTTAGGTACCATGTATATGTAAGAAGCAGGGGAATCCCCCATGATGAGTTTAGTATGTGATCTTCACAAAAGCAAGTTCAAGAAAATATTATAGTATGAGAGATCAAATGAACAAGAATTATATTGTTATATTGTATGATAAAAGATCATACTATATAATGTACAAAAAGAGAAATAACAGTAGTTGTAGGGCCAAGAATCCCACGTGAGAGATAAATGATAATTGGTGGAGAGGGGATTAGAGGAGATTTGTGAATGACCATTTTTTTTTTGTCTTGTAGGATTGTCATAGCCAGCAGCCTCCACTTGATGGTTTTGTCCACCAATTGAGAAATAATCTGAAAGTGGATAGCTGTAAAATTCGGTAAGAGTTGAGCGAGTTGAATTATAATTTATATTTTACTCTATTTCAATTTAATTTATTTTAGTTTAAGTAATTATTGTATGGGATAAAAACTCACTTATTAAGTTTTTGTAAGGACTATTCCTATTTCAAGGTGGTCTTTTAAGTCTCCTCTCTGTTGCTCACTTAATGAAATTTTGTGGATCAAAATATCTTTAATTATAATCTAATTTCTCAAGGTAAAACTTTTTAGAGAGTGTTTGTCGTGGGTATAACTTCTATAGTATGTGATTTGTAGGGCAAGACTTTCTGCCTTGGGACATAATTTTTGACACTGAATTTATTGCTTGGGACACAACTTGTGTGATTGAATTTATATTTGTGGCATAACTCGTGTAACTAAACTTATGTTTTGGGTCATAATTTGTGCCAAGAACTTATGCCACAGGGCACGTGTTCATACTACTGAACTTATGCCCCAAGACAAATGTAATATTATATTGAACTTATGCTCCAAGGAACACTTGCTATTTTACTTGTGCCCCAAGGCATAAAATTTTGTGTATGAACTTCTAAAGGTGTAATTTCTAAATTGAACTTATGTTCCAAGGTACTAGTAATGTATTACAAGGCATATATAAGTTCAGTTTTAGAACTTTATGCCTTAAGAAATTCATACTGCTGACTTATGCCCCAAGACACAAGTTATGCCTAAAATTAAAAAAAAAAATTGCGAGACGCAGGTTATGCCCTATAAGACATAAGTTCAGTGTATGCACATCTTAAGATATCATGTTCTAAAATTGAATTTATGTCTTATAGGGCATAACCTGTACCAAGCAATTTTCTTTTGCCTTGCTATTTTTTTTAATGGTAGGTGTACTTTTATCCTCGTTTTTATTACTTAAAATGATGAAGGGTCAAAATTATAAATTATGAATTTAAAAAATAGAAATTAATCCCCATCTATATTTAACACCTCTATTGGTTCTGCAAGGAGGAGGTTAGTGTTACAACTTCTAGCCTTTTTCTAATTTGGTTGAATCCTCTTATATTATATATGTCTTAATCAATCAAGTGAATCTTAATTAGCTCTCAAAAATTAATAGGTCATCCTTGGTGAAATAGCTTTTTGCTTTGAAATATTATCTTAATCCAAAACAACATTTGGGACTCTACTAAAATAAATATATGTTTATCTCTCATAGTAAATTCAATTAGTTAATTATCTGAATTTTTACCTTATTGATAAAAATTAATTCTAAAACCTTGTATAAATTTTCATTTGAGTCAAATTTCATTATTATATAATTATACTTCATATTAAACTGGTAAAATTATATAATTATGCTTTTTAACAAGAAAAAGGAAAAATTTAGGACTAAAATTGGGGGGTGGGTTGTTGGGAGGCCCGCACAAGTGAGTTCTGCAAAGTAGGCAGCGTCAACACTCGGCCAGCCTATAACCCCTCCATAAATTCTTGCGCAAACACAAAACACCGAAGTGCTTGTTTCAATAGCGCTGCGGCCAGCTCTCACCGTCCGCTTTGTTTTCCTTACTCATTAGTTTAAGGCAATTTTCAAAGTTGATACTTCCTATGTATTTATAGGACTCACTTATTGAGTTCATAACTCTATGTTTCTCGATGTGGTACTTAAAATTGCTTTGCTTTGGCTTGGCTTTGGTTCATTGACTTTTCAAAGTTCTTTGCTTTGGCTTGTTTGGTGCAGCTTATAGGAAAGCAAAAGTGTGTATTTTGGAAAATTGAGGTATGTGGTCATGTTTTTAGGTAGAAGATTCGTAGAACGGAGAATAAGTTATAAGTCTTAGTTCTCGAAAGAGAGTGAATCGATGTTTTTGTTATAGTTTTTTTCTTCCTTTATCTTGGTTGTGTTTATCTATAAGGATGTGTTTGTTGTGTTTAACTGTAAGGATGTGTTTGGTACGAGGAATAAAGGATATGAGATAATTAATTTTGGGATGAGTTTGGGATAAAAGTTCGGGACAACTTATTCCGAGATTATATGTATTTTTATCCCATACTAAGGATAGGATAACAATTCGGAATAACTAATTCCGGAACAATTAATACCGGGATAAATTGTTCCCCAACCAAATGAGCCATAGGTGCTTTTGAGTAGTAGCGAAAACTATTTTTCAGAAGTTGGGAAAGAATATTTTTTTTTTTTGTAGAAACACTTCAGGGACCTTGACCAAGCAAAAGTTGTTAATCAAATATTGACACAATTGATTAGTCAAACGCGAATTGCTATTCTCCAAGGTATGTTTTTCATGGAAAGTATTTTCCTAAAAAATAAGTATGTTTTTTACGAAAAACATTTTTCTAGAAAGTAAGTACTCGATTTTCTTACTTATTTTCTAATGTGTGGTAAACATTTGTCGACAGCGGTAAAGTCATAAATTTCATTAAGGGTGTTCGAGATTTTATATATATATATATATGAAAAATAATTTTTTATCTATATATTCCGCATAATTTTCAACGTAAATTGGATAATTTTTTCATGAAAGGTGTTTGGCTAGCCCCTCTTTGCTACATGTGGCTACACCTCTGGGTGTGGGGTGATGAAGGCAAGGGCTATGGGGGTGGGGAAGGGATGAAATACCACTCACAAAATTTATTTTTTTTACTTTCATAGGAAAATCATATTCCTCATTTTTAAGAAACTTATTTTATTAGAAAAAATATTCCTTTGAAAAAGAAATATTAACTAACCAAAGATGAAAAAATTGAAAAATAATTTCGTTTGTACCAAACACCCCCCTATTGTCTGCTAGAAAGCGTTACATGTCTAGGCATTCAATTGTACAAATATTAAGGTTTGGGATGCAAATTGAAATGATATCAACAATGCTTTTCTTGTATTTCCACTATGGTGTAGAGAAAATTTGCACTGGCATCTGATTACAAACTTGGGGAAGAATGCATATCAGCCAGGAAAAAGATACAAATGACATTTAATTACAAATGATGAATAGCTCTCTCTCAATTCAAATAGGAGACCAAGCTAATTACACAATCAATCAATCAATCAAACGGAAGTCGAAAAAAATCGAATACGTGGTAGTTACATACTGATACATCTTTAGAAGCAGTCTCCCTCATCAAGGCTTTTTTGACAAGAGTGGTTCTAGTTGAGGATTAGTGTCCATGGAAAGAAGAGATTCACGAACACCAGATTCGAGTTCAGGTTGAAAAAACTCGTCTTTCCTTTGACTGAGTAGCCTCTGGAACAAGCTTGGTTTATTGTCTGCCAAAGTTTCTTGTGCCTTTGGAAATTCAGTTAACCTCTGAACATGCTGAAGACAGATTTGCACAGCGTCATGGACTCGGACAAAGTACCACTCCTTGCCAATCAGATCAATCACACCAGCTTTAGCCAGGGTCAGCAGCACTTCGCGGTTGGGATTGGAAATGGCTAGCTGCAATACGACACATGTTATCGCTGTGATGGACTGGGAAGTATAAGATCTTACTCTAGGATGTAGAATTCGATATGAATTATTTGTACACACTTAGCAAAAGAAAGAGATTCTCAACCTGAATGTCCCGTGATTTATATTCCTGATGGAGGTCTTTCAGAGCTTGAACAGCACTGGAGTCTATATACGTAACAGCTGGAATAGACGCATGAATTGTGATTAGTATGAAGAAACAAAAGGTAGATATAGCATGCTCAACCCTTAAAGCATAATACTTTTCTTCGGTTTTCACATCAAATACCGGAAAATATTAGACAACTGTAAGAGACAGAAGAGGCTTTAGCACTACTAAAACATAGCAAAGGAAATAGGCATGGTAAATTCATCATCATTTAGTCGTTCAGATACTGCCTAACTAGAAATGTGCCAACTCATGGAGACTTACGGGCCATCTCAAGGATCACAAAATGAATTCTTGAAACTTCTGGTCCCCGACCTTTAGAATCATCCTTTTCAATTTCATAATCCCGTAACCTGTGAAAGACATAAAGGAGATCACAGTGATATGTAGGGTATGATTTGCTGAAAGCAATAGAACCATAACAGTTTAGTCAATGCTTCAGAACTACTGAATTCAAGGGAAAAACTTGCTGTCCTTTTGGAAAAATAAAGAAAAAGAAAGACATAGTGTTCTCACCTGTCTTTTATGTAACTTGTGTTGGCAAAGTATATAGGCGCATCAATTCGAACAATCACAATCCCGTTGTATGTATATGCTTCGGGGTATTGTTGAGTATTTCTGTATATAGTTGTTCCGGGGAGACGCCCCAAGACAGCTGAAAGCAACTCATGTCATAAAAAATTACATTAATTATAAGGCATTGACCGAAGGAAAAAAATTAATAGAACTTAGCACCTGCGGAAACATCAACTACTTAATTATCTTGGAAACTTTGCAGTAAATGACTAGGGGAAAAGAAATGCCTGTAAGGGGTGAAAGTGTCACCAAGAAAATGAAATATATGAAAGAGGGATGAGAAAAACATCCAGATAAACATTATATTGACCTGAATATTTAAGGACACGGGGAGGCACCAAAGAATAGCAATGGCAACATGAAGAAAATGATTCAATTACAGGATAGTGTTATGAAAAGCTTAAGAACCGTGCTGGCAATGAACATATATTAATTAAGTCAATGATTCAATTACAGGTTAGGGACGATTGCAGGAACTCACCGATATGCGGATTTGCTGATTCATGGATAACAAAAGCAAGTGACACACCAACCTGTGAACAAATGAGACCAAAAAATTAGGCAAGCTGAGTTTATCCTTAAAGATCAGGTCATAAATAAATTTTTCCAATATAACAGTTTATCAGCCAATATATTGGCCTCCATTAACACCTTCATTACATATCATCAGGTTCTTTTCCTGGTTATAGAATTAGAGCAGCGGGTCTATTTTTTCACTCCTGTCATGTGAAATTTCAAAACAAACGAGGCATTGGACTTCAAGAAAATACTGCAAAATATTTCAGTGGTCAATGAATTTAACTTCAAGTATTTCATGCCAAGTAATCATACTTTGAACACCGAAATATTATGTAACTAGCATGCTGGCCAAGCTCGTAGCAACAAACAGTTGGTTGAACAGGACAGATCTCAATTTTTTGTGTACAAAAAAACTTTGATTGAACATCCAGAATGAAATTTAAAATATATTTAGGTCTGATTATAGATAAAAACTCACCCCAACAAGGACACCAATCTCAATGCCTAGAAATAAGGTTGTCATGCAAGTAATAGTCCATAACAGAAAATCTTTCTTGTCAACACGCCATAAAAATTTAGCCTCATCATAATCCACCTGAAATGAGGAAAAATGAAAACATGAATATAATTTTATAATCTGAACATGATATTTACTGCAGTTGAAGTCCATTTATCTGTACTTATAGTGAAATGCAGAATGTGGTAATGTGTTCTTCATTCGATCCTAAAGGCTAAAACAGTCAGCACCTAAACAAGAATTTCATCCATGATGCTTCAACGTGGTGAATCGCTTACAGGAATGTGGTGTGCTACGTGAAAGTAATGAAGATATAAACAAAGAAGTGCATAGGAATCATATAAAGCAAATAGGAAAGTGATAACTAAGAGCTGTTCGAGAAATTATAAATGCAAATCCTTAAATGATCTTGATAGCTGAAAGAGTATTACTTTCTCTTCAGCTTCCATGCTTTAGTGTATGACTCGATATTACCTGATCATACGGCAATAATTCCCACGGAAGATATCAATAGAGTGTCAGGACAATCAAACAATGAGCTGAAAAATGCTCCTATAACACTTAATAATTAGCCTTAGTGAAAAAAGGGTAAAGATGCAGGATGTTCTTCCCTTGCCGGTCAGTGATTTGACACCGACCTTTTAAAGGACATAATGCAAAAACACAAGCAAGCCAACTAGATACATCAGGAAACTATGCCATGATAAACTCAAATGAAGCATGATTGAGTAGTTGCTGATATACTTAGTTAAGTTTTGCTTAAAGTTGTTAATTTCAACTAAAAACTATATCTGCCATGTAGAGAAATCCATTCAAAAGAATGGCAACCTTGACTATATTAAAATGAAACACATCATTTTGGGGTTGAAGATGGCACGCATACCAGTCCAATTACAGCAGATATCACAATCGCAGCCAATGCACACTGCCACAGCAATACAAATAAATAAAAACAGTGAGCAGTGGAAGAGTTTAAAATAACATAACTAAGACAGGAAATTGTCAAATGTTGAACATAAAATTGCAAGCATGCAATAATGAAAAGATCTAGGAGCATAAAATAACGAAAAGATCTACAGTGTCCAACTTCATACATCATTAACACAGAAATGTACTTAAAACATATGAGTTGTATAAACAGATAAAAAAGATGATTACATCTCTGTTTTTTTTTCTGGACATGCTAAACTCCACCCTCAACCCCCACCCAGGAGTCCAATAGTGGGCCTTTCCTCATTTTGCTCCACCGGGACTCAAAACCCCACTAGGTTATCCACCCTTGTCATAATGATGATTATATCCCATATTATACATTACAAATTGGAGCCCAGATAGAGGCCAAGAGACTGGAATCACTGCTCCAAATGCGTTGACAGTTGAAAGCAATCTAGTTACCAACAGTCAGGTGAAAACTTTACACCTTCAAACAAATTCCTTTACCTGAGGTATGTATTCAAATGCAGGAGTCAAGAATAATAGTGCACATGCCATTATAATTCCCATCAGAAGCCCTGATAAGCCAGTTTTTGCTCCACTTTCGTGATTTACAGCTGATCTAGAGAAAGAGCCTGACATTGCATTAGGTAAAGAGGAACTCTGTCAGAAACCAGCTGGGAGAAATATTGAAAAGATAAAAACATGAAAATGGTCAAGCCACACATAATATGCCAAACTCACCTGTTGTAGGGTAAATTGAAAAGAATGAGCCACAAATGTTGGCCAACCCAAGACCAAATAACTGTTACAATAACAGAACCATAACAAGTTTAGTACAAAGTGTTCTGATTTCACATGAGACTTCTTGTGGTTGTTATACAGCAACAATAGAAGGAGGAGAACGAAATGAGTAACCGGATAATGTTTATTATAATTTGAGTGGAAATTGGTCAACATAGAGCGTAATCAGAAGCTCTAAACAAAACATTCACCTAACAATGGAATTAAGGGAGCAAAGGAAAAGGTGAGATGTGCTAAATATGAACATCTAAAATGTAAACTATCCAAATTACAAAATATTTGGTGCAAAACATAGCACTTAACTAATATACATTAAACAATAGATCTCGTTCAATCTCACAACAGATTATAGATAATCGGACTTGTTCGTAGAAAATAAGTGAATAGCAGTTCTTGAGGAGATCATCGAAAGTCACACACCTCTTGATTTGAATCCAACTCATACCCATTCTTTGCTGCCAGTGCCTTAGCAATCCCCACTGATTCCTATAATGTTAGAAACTGGTATCACCTATCACAACAGATTGTCTAGCCAAAGAAGAAATTGAGAAGGACAGACAGTGAATGCTTAAATTCTTACTTACCAGGATAGCCACACCAGTAATAAGAACTGTAGTAGGGATCAAAGACTTTACATGGCCGAATTGCTTTGGTACAGAAAACTTTGGCAGCCCCTGAGGTATGTCTCCCACCTAAACCATTGCATAAACATCTTTACTATAGTGATAACAGGTCTGTCAATTCACATCACGTGGAGTCATAAATTAGGAGAATATTTTGAAAAGAACAAGAAATCCAGTGCAATAATCTTTTCCGTGATGTAGGTTCAGTATTTCAACCAAAATCCTATAAACCAGTGCAAGCATCAAACCTAATTTTCAGTCATATCTACGGCTCTAATGAAAAGAAAACCCTATTAGGACATCATGTTAGCTGACTAGAGCATTCTCAATGGTGCATGTGGAGTTGAGAACATTTTTATTAAAGTGAAACTGACAAAATTATGAAAACAGTCATATCAACATGTGTAGCATCTAACATAATGCTCCAACGGCATGAGCCAAAGTGGTCGACATCACCATTATCTTGCTGACCCTGTAGTCAGATGTTAAAATTTAATTAATACAACTATCCTTCTCAGTCCCATGTGAGGAAAAAAGTGGCAAATGTAACTGAAGTCCAACATTAATATGTTCATGGACTAGGTCACAGGTAATGTTTATTAGGTTAATCTTAGATTCAATTCCTGCAGTTCAGGTTGAGCTTAATTCATGTCGTTCTCACCAACGAAATTGAAGGTGGATGATATATTTTCACAAAAGTTGTACCCAGAACAACAGCTGTGAGTGGACCAGCTGCACGCAGAAACCGCAAGTACTTCCTTGATTTACCCTGAAGAGAAACATTTAAAACACATGAAACCTTCATATTACCGACAAAAGAAGTATATAATACACATGAAAATGTTGCAAGCTTCTACCAGGTGCTTCATGGTCAGAAGAATAGCTAGCATCAGTGAGCCCATAAGAAAAGGAGGCCACGAGAACTACAAAAGAGAATAGAATTAGCCTTTGAAACAATGAAAAATATCTTGTAGAGATTAAACAAAGAATTAACTGAATGACTTAAAACAATGGACCGCAATTCTCTTGCCTTCTTTCAAAATCTACTCTGGAAAAGGCAATAAGGAAATTTTGTTGACTTAGAACTGCCTGTTTTGAAGCAGTTTACAAGTCTCCAACAAAAGATTGAAAAACCTCTTTGATGACATTCAGCACTTACCACTGACTAACTTATATTACCTTCATGTAGTACTTCTTTCAATGAATGTACTTTGTCTATAAATGATTGAGAGATATGGCTCTCCAAGACATTATTGTAGAATATTCCCCATTTATACAATCTGATAACCTTTGACTAAAACCAAAAATCCACCCCAACATTAAGGTTTTGCATGAAAATCATCATAAAAGCTAAGTAGACAGGTACATCTGACATTGCAGAGAAAATTATAGTCTCATGCAAGTTCTGACCGTCAGGGAATAGCATGCCAAACACCCAAAAGAAAGAAATCAAATATCCAGTCTGCATACTTCGACCTAAATTACTCACATTTAAGTTTCTCTTAGCATGCATAAAGATGGAGTAAACTGCAAAAGTTTAATTCGGGAAAGTACCTTATCTGCTCCAGAAATTATACTTTTGACTAGAGGTATAATTTTGCTACTCCGTTCTATTTCGTAGCCCAAGAAATACTTTGCTTGGGACAAGGCAATGACAAAAGCAGAGGCAGTTGTAAAACCAGAAATCACAGAGTGGCTGATGAAACGCAGGAGCCATCCAAGCCTACAGATGAATGAAACTGGGAATAAGACTTTAAACAAATTCAGTCAGAAACAAAACCAAGATGCATAATCTTCAACCAGTTTGTAAGAGAACAAGGGATACAGAACTCCGCAGAGCCCAAGAAACATCAAAATGCACATTATTAGAAATCATTATCAACTCTTTAAATGCTAAGCAACAAGTTTCCAAGTCTTACATGGATGGCAATATTTGCATCATACTCCTGTTAGGAAGTAGTAGGTCTAGCTCAGTGTTAAGCATGGTCTGTATTACAATCCCCTTCGGTATAAATGATTTCAGTCAGTCGAGTTGGGGCATGGTGAATAAATTCTCCTAGAAGCTATAATTTTTCTGTGTGTATAAGAGATGATAGACATGGATTCTCACTGTGACCACAAAAGAATATGACTATCTAGATAAGTCAAAGTTTATGATAAGAAAGAACCAAAGCTTAAAAAAGAAATACCGTAACAGCGCCATAGTGCATTCCAAGATGCCAACCATAAGTGCTAACAGTATAGCGAGCTCCGTATATAACTTGTCTGATGGTTCAACTATGCTGCTCAAAACATTTGAGACTAGAAGGGACGTCAATGCAACTGGACCAATTGCAAGCTGACGAGATGACCCGAATATGGTGTAGACAAATATAGGGATGAAACCAGAATCTGTATAGCAAAGTTCAGATTAAGAAAAGCTACAATTATGAAGATAATCCGAGAATAAAGGATTCTGTACTTATTAAGAATCAAGTGAACATAGCTAGGAAACAAAGGTTCATAAACAACTAGACATTTGAAAAACTCTGGAAAGGTCATGTCAATTTTAAACCACGTAGATTTTCTTTCAGTTATGGATGCTAAATTAAGAAGGAAAGAAGAAGTGCTTCATATTGAAAATAATTTTGCCTTCTTATTTCAAAACAAGGAAAATAACCATAGCACCTACTGCAGAGCTCCATACTGAAATCGAGATTTATTTCAATTTCAGCATAAGTATTCAAAGGTCCCTTCACTAAATTAAATCAACATATCAAGAACAGTATCTGCTTCACTTTGTTACATGAAGAAAAAGAAACCTAAATAAGTAAATTAAGCTCCAATGGTGCACTTACAAAGTCCATATATGGGTTGAAGCCCAGCCAGCTTTGCATAAGACATCGACTGTAAACATGACATAATCAGTTAAAACGAAAAAGTAGATAATTTATTCACTCTCATTTAAAGACCAAAAGTGCCTTTTTTCAAAAGAAGGTACACTTGACAAGTAGTCTAGCACGAGATGATAGCTCATATAATGGTAAAGACTAACGGCGAGGACATTCTTTCCAGTCATCATTTTGAAATTAGCAATTAGTCTAAAAGATTGTAGCATCCACATGCTCATTCTCAATCAAAAACAACTAAAAAGGACAAGTGCCCGGCAGGGCCTTCAGTCTATAGTTCTATCACATCATTTACAAATCATAAAAGTTAAAAAAGGAACCAGAGCTCCATTATTTGAATTGTGACTTTGGTTTATAAAATTGTTGACGGAAAAAACATTTAAGAAAAGTGGAGACTTCAGGTATGAACTGACTACCTATTGAATTACACAAATGGAATGCAGGGATATCCAACCTATCATCAACAATAAGCTTATAACTAAAGGCAGATCTAGAGCTTAAACGCAGTGGTGCATTACTTAATATGTAAATTTAGAAACAGAGATCCTTTAATTTTATGAACACGCATACATGCACTCTCTCTGAGGCCGACACACAGTACATGCACCCACAGTTTATAAGCTGGATTCACATGTGTATAGCAAGAAAACCAAAAAAAAAAATTATTTAGTACTCCCTCTGTAATTACTAAGCAAAACAACTTTTTCTTTGACTCCGATATTTCAAACAGCTTTTAACTGTATTGAATTAATAACTGTTGTGAATAATAGTACTATTTGGGAAGCTTGCATATAAACTTTATTCTAAAAACTTGGAAGAATTTTCACCCTTGTTCCCTGAACCCTTTAAAAAAAAATGGGATGGAGAGAGTGATTAACTGGGTACCAGCAACCTATGAATTCTATTACAATTTACAAAGACTAGGATGAATCCACTACCCCATACCCGAATTTTGGAATTTCACTGGGTATGTTGTTGTTGTAGGATGAATTCATTGTTTCATCCACTTAGCTCAGCAATGGATACGGTAACAGAGATGACTAATTCTGCATAATTCAATTCATAATTTGACAAATAGCTAAAAAAAATATATACCTGAGGAACAAGCATGATGCCGACAGTGATACCAGCCATGAGATCAGGTTGCAAGTACTCACGCACTTTATACGTTCGCACCCAACGATAACAAGGAAAGAACATCTCAATCCATTCCGTCCAAGTCATCCTTTTCATCCTCTCCTTCCATTTCGATACAACCGACAGCGAAGAAGAAGAAGAAGAAGAAGAACACGACGACGCTGTAGCAGACGGGTGCTCCAGCTGGATGATTTTCACCGAGCGGCTACCACCGGTCGACCTGGAAGTAGGTGAGGGAGAAGAAGATGAAGCGAAATCTACAGAATTAGTAGTTATAGCCGTAAGGTTTTGGGAGCTCGGAGAAGCGTAGGTTCTGTCCATGGTGCAGCGGTTAATTACGAAAGCATTTGGCAATCGGAGCACGGCGGCGAACGGTGACGTCCACCGGGGGACTGTCAGAATACAAAAATAAAATAAAATAAAATAGTGATTGGCGGAAAACTATAACAGCATTTGCCACATGATGACTGAGAAGAGGCCACCACTTAAAATCGTTCTCCCAAATCTGATTAAGGTATTTTATTCTTTTTTTTAAAATTATATTTATCTTTTTTTATTGGTGTTGGATACTCGCCTTAAAATTTGACTAATTCTAATTCGCCTGATAACTTTTTGAAGTAACACATCCCATCAAACAAATTTTATTCTCATAGCTGGATCTCAAAAAGTCTCATTTTTAATTATTTCTATAGCTCGACTTCGAATTTTCTAATTAAAAATAAAGTAAATTATTTTTTATTTAATATTCGATATTTATTTTAAGATCTGATTAATTTAAATTCGAGTAAGAAAGTTTTACTTTGTATAGAAAGCAACTTCATTCATCTTAGTTCAAACTCGTATCTTCTAATTAAAGATGAAAGGAGAGCTATTTCTTTTACTTGGATTATCACCACTTTCCCTATATCCTCACATGTCAAATTATATTAGGTAATTATTGTTATTCTTGTTATTAATTATAGTGGCTTGAATTATCTTTTACATAGTTTATAAATATATAACTTTTATTTCAACAAATTTAAAATTTTATATGCGATAATTATTAAATAAATGTTTAGCTAACGTCAAACCATTATTTCTTTGATTATATCTTTTAATATTTTTAAAAAAAAAATAAGTTTTGAATTATTTAAAACTTAATTCATCGTATTTTTATGTAATTTTTAAATATATTAAATTTTTTTTTTTTGGAAATTTTAAGAAACATTTTTTAAAAATTCACACAAAATTAAATAATTTCTATATTTGTAATCTATACTTTGAAGTTTACCAAACTTTTGAAAAAGAAGGGGAGTGACTTATTCCAAAGCACAAACGTCGTTATCAATATCTTTACAAGTTAAATTACACAAACATCATTAGTCCTTATAATTAAAGTGATTAATTGATGTGAAAATATATACATTAATTAATTGCGATTAAGTATAAAAGTGTGAAATAGTCAAACAAATTATGTATTAATCGATATAAATATCGAATACAGATAAAATTAGCTTGTTTGAATAGTATTATCAGAAGTTATAGTGAATAGATACATATTCCGATGATTCATTCCTTGTTTCGCGCAGAAATTGAGCAAGAATCTCAATTTTATGGTTTTTAGATCTTAGAACGATATTATTTTTTTTTTATAATTGTGGTGTTCGAGCCAGTTTGCGCACTCCTCCACTAATTTCGCGGATACATGCCACCTTCCACCAGCAACCGGTACCAGGTAACTTTATCTACTAAGGCTAGAACATATGAGAATAAATACGCTAGTGTGTTTTTGTTTCTGCTGAGGTTTGAATCTAATAACACTTAGAAATAATTTTTCTTTACAGCAAATGTATTATTTGAGCAAAAACTACTCGGATCAGCCAAACCATAGATGAACTTTTACCTTTACCACAGACGAATTCAAGATTTGAAGTTTATGAATTCCTACGGTACTCTCAAATTATTTACAATATAAACGGAAGTCACAACCAAAATATTCATAAACATTTAATGAACTGTTAATACATATATATAAGGTATACACAAAAATTATCGTGTTCCTGTGAGACCGTTGGTAAATCTTCATATCCACCCCTAACCTCCACACTCCTAATTCGGGTACGAGCCTCGAATATAAAAATTATTTTTAATATGAAACGGTTTACTCGAAAGTAAAATTCTCTAACACTAATTCGAATTAATCAAACTCTAAAATAAGCGAATACCGAATATCGGGTGGAGAAAAACCCAAAACTTATCGGAATATTGCATAATTGATCAAAGAGTGTATGTAGACGCTTAATAGGGCAAGTTCATTCCTAGTTGTAAATACACACAAAAAGCAACCAAATTTATTTTCCTCATTGTGGGGCTGTTGGGGGTTGGGGGTGGGGGTGGGGTGGGGGGGCTGGAGACGTGCACGAAATCACTTGCACGTTTAGCCGAATATTACATCATAAGTTGACCCTTCATATAATCAGATGGCTATGTTTTAAAATTATTACCTTTTATCTATATATATATATACGCCTAGAAAAAAAGAGAAAAAAAAGAAAGGAAAGTTGAAAAAAATAAAGATATTGATTTTTATTAAATACATTGAATTTGACTTAAAAGCATTATCGAAGTCGAATATATATATAGTGATTAAATCACAACTACTATATTTTAACAATTGTGATTAATAGTACTATTCGTGAAGCGTGCATATCTTAAATTCTGCATAATTCAATTCATAATTTGACAAATAATTAAAAATATATATATATATACCTGAGGAACAAGCATGATGCCGACAGTGATACCGGCCATGAGATCAGGTTGCAAGTACTTACGTACTTTAAAATCCGACTAATTTAAATTCGAGCAAGAAAATTTTACGTTACATTAAAGAGATTCGTATAGAAGGCAACTTCATAAACACAATAACAATTCAAGCAGCAAATTGATAATAATAAAGAAACAATAGTGTAATACTAACATAAAGAAATAAAAGATGTTATAAATATTTGTTATAATTAAAACTTACCAGACTCTCATGCCATTTGATCAAAAGTCGGAAACTAATGAAAAATTGAGACTTCTTGTAAAATCCCTATTAATTAAATAATAATAATATCAACCCGAAAATGAGAATGAAAGCGTCAAAAGTAAACAAGTAGTCTTAGATAACAAAGGAAATTGAATATTAATCGTTTCACCATTTCCTTGGCAATCGAATTTCTTTTTGGCGAAAAGAAAATTAAATCATGTGATTGTTCGTGATCCTCTTGAGTGACTCAAATGCTTCATTTATAATATTGTAATGTATAAAGGATACTTGTGAGTAGTTAACATTGATTGAAAGAAAATTGTATTTAAAAATTTGAAGAGGAGTTAGGAATTGTAACTGAAATGTTTTTTTAACTGTTTGTTTGTGTAATTATCCCATCCTTTCGATTTTTTGTTGGTTGAACTAAAAGTTCACAGAGGTGGCGGTTAAGTTTGTGTTAAATATAATATAAATAATAAATAAGATTAAAAGGGAAAAAGACATAAATAATAATAATAATAATAATAATAATAATAATAAATAAATAAATAAATAAATAGGATTATTAGACAAAGAAAGGTGTCAACTCATAAAAGAAGAAGAAAGGATTGAGGTGTGATTAACAGGATTAAAAAAAGTAATTTTTGAGATTTATAACATAATAAAAAAAATATTGTCACAAGACTAAAAATTGAGAAAGTAGAAAGGAAGAAAAAAAGGTTTAAAAAAAAAAGATGAATTCTTGGCCAAAGAACTATGCCACATGATTACCGTTGACCACAATTATATATATGAATATGCGCCTAATCCCTAATTGTGTTTTAATGCAAACCTATTTTTTATTTAGAATAAGAATGGTACTCATAATTAATGGCCAAGAAAACTAATAATGCAAAAAGTTAACAGTTGAGGAAAACGCCTAACCCCTAATTGGCCTTTAATGCAAACCTATTTATTATATAGAAAAATAAATTATATTCATAATTAATGACCAAGTAAACTAATAATGCATAAAGTTGAGGAAATAAGAAATCATCAAAAGTTAAGAAAAACATAATATATAATTTATTGAACAACTACATGTATTTCACCATTAAAATTATTTTAATTAGAATAATAATATATTAAAAAGAATGTTTTGCTGAAATGTGGATGGTGTGTAATAAATTATTAGAAAAATTTTGTAACGCGCGTCAAAAATTTATAGAGAGAAGAGTTATTAAAAAGAAATTAATTTTGATTATCATGATACTCAATGATATATTATTTAACAACTGAATAATAAATTTCAGAAATATCATGCAAGATTTTATACTAATTTAAACTATTGAACAAAAAGATAACATTGTTATAATTTAAATTCAGAATGTATAATTTATAATCATAGTAAATTAGATTGATGAGGTAAATAATTCCTTGGATCATATTTTAAAAATAAATATTGGAGCAAAAGCAATCCTTATTGTTATTACTGATAATAATGTGAAAAGTTTTTGGAATAAAAAAGCGCCCACCCATCATTAGATTAAACGAATCGAGCATTAGTATAACTCCTACATTTATATTTTTTTACCAGAAAATTATTTAAAATTACTTTTTCGTACATTGACGATGAATAATTAATTTTATTTTTCGAAGGATAAAATGGTCATTCAATATTTAAAAGATATTTTGGTAATTTAACTTTTCAACTTAATTGTTCCCACTTTTAGAATAGAGAGTGTGTGTGTGTGTGTATAAGTAAGTGTACATGAAATATTGAACGATTATTTTACCCTTCAATCTAAAACTATTCCTATAATATTTTATATACTAAAAGCTAAAATTGCATAGAAATAGATATGATTATTATAAATATTATTAGACCATTAAATATTTCACAGCGAATTATTTAGATGATGATGAAGGAGTAAACTTATTTATTATTTAAAGGATATATTAGTCTCTCAATATTTGGAGGTTATTTTAATATTTTAACTTTTCACTTTTTGCATTCCACTTATATATTATTATATTATATTATTATTATTATTATTATTATTATTGTTATTGTTATTTATTATTATTATTGTTATTGTTACTTATATTTATTTCCCACTCTTATAGTAACAAATATATAAATATGATATGATATGATAAGATATTAATATTTAATAAAATTTTAATTTAGTAGAGAGGCAAAATGATAATATAAACTTTCACTTTTTGGCTTTATTATTATTATTTATTATTTATTTATTATTATCATTATTGTTTATTATTATTTATATTTATTTGTTTTCCACTTATATAGTAACAAATATATAAATATGATATGATATGATAAAATATTAATATTTAATCATGTATTTAATTAAATTTTAATCTAGTGAAGGGGCAAAATGGTAATCTAACTTTTACTTTTTGGCTTTCGACTTATATAATAATAATAATAATAATAATGATGATGATGATATGATAAATGAGTTAAAAAATAATTTTAAAATGAAAAAAGTTACTCAGAAAAATAAGAATGAAGTTCTTAGAAACATGCCACATCAACATACCTCTAAATCTCTGTTATATATATATATATATTGATTGTTGTCGTTAATCATTGTGACTTGAATTATCTTTTGCGTAGTTTATAATATATTACTTTTATTTCAACAAATTTAAAATTTTATATGTGATAACTATTAAATAAACAGTTTGGCTAACGTCGTGCCGTTATTTCTTCAATTATATCTTTTAATTATTATTTTTTTAAAAAAATAAGTTTTGAATTATTAAAAACTTAGTTCATCTTATTTTTATGTACTTTTTAAAAATATAATTATTTTTTGTTGGAAATTTTAAGAAATACTTTTTAAAAAATTCACACAAAATTAAATAATTTCTATATTTGTAATCTATACTTTGAAGTTTACCAAACTTTTGAAAAAGAAGGGGAGTGACTTATTCCAAAGCACAAACGTCGTTATCAATATCTTTACAAGTTAAATTACACAGACATCATTAGTCCTTATAATTAAAGTGAAAATATATATATATATATATATACATTAATTAATTGCGATTAAGTATAAAAGTTTAAAAATATTCAAACATATTATGTATTTAAGTATTGGTTTCCTGATTTTGCTCATCAGAATTAAATATTGAGAGGTCAATTTTGAGTGGATATCTATTTTCGCGGTGTTATTTGTTTTTGCTGCGTAACTATTCTTGCAAAGGGCCTATCGAAGCGGTGGAACTATTCTATTGCAGTATATTGAAATCAGATATTGCATGTATCTATTCTTGTGGAGGAAATGGGGAAACGATAACGTGTCTGTGAAAATAATGAGAAAAAATATAGTGATTTTTAACATTAATGTGAAATAGAGAGAGAATATTTTTATTTTAGAAAAATCTATATATAAACTAGCATTTTGATGTTTGGGGGGCACTCACAAGAAAATATGGAATCCAATAGTGTGGAGAGTGAAAATCGGATTCCACAGACTCTGGAGCCTAAGAAAGGAACCTCTTTCTTTAGAACATGCTTCAATGGTGTTAATGTATTATCAGGTACATCTCAATACGATACGAAAATAGAGAATTAGGGTAAATCACAAGGTTAGTAGGTAGTAGCGTGTACTATTTAGTTTTTCTTATCTTCGGTATTAGTAATTTTTTTCCTCCTATTTTTCTACTTTCTTATACGTCTTTTTATTACTTGTTGTTTTCTTTGTTTCGGTTGTTATATTATTTGTTGGTGATACCGGTATTCTTTATTGTATTTTTTTTCCTTCTTGTTTTTTATGCTTTACCAATTTCTTTACCCTCATAAGGTATAGAGTTAAGGTGATGGACGCACCATCCTCTCCAGACCCCACTAATGGGTTTTCATTGTGTGTATGTTGTTGCATAGTTTAATCTAAGATTACCAATATCGCAGATAAGAAAAACTAAACAGTACACGCACACGCGACTACCTACTACCTTGTGATTTACCCTAATTCTCTACTTTCGTATCGTATTGTGATGCACCTGATAATACATTAACACCATTGAAGCATGTTCTAAAGAAAGAGGTTCCTTTCTTAGGCTCCAGAGTTTGTGGAATCCAATTTTCACTCTCCACACTATTGGATTCCATATTTTTTTGTGAGTGCCCCCCAAACATCAAAATGCTAGTTTATATATAGATTTTTCTAGAATAAAAATATCTTTCTCTCTGTTTCACATTAATGTATTTCTCACTCTTTTTTTAATAATAATAAAAATTGCTATATTTTCTGTCGTTATTTTCACAGACACGTTATCATTTTCCCAATTCCTCTGCAAGAATAGATACACGCAATATCTGATTTCAATACACTGCAACAGAATAGTTCCACCGCTTCGATAGGCCCTTCGCAAGAATAGCTACACAGCAAAAGCAAATGACACCGTGAAAATAGATACCAACTCAAAATTGACCTCTCAATATTTAATTCTCTTGAGCAAAATCGGAAAATCAATACCTAAATACATAATATGTTTGAATATTTTCAAACTTTTATGTTAAAGGTAAAAATAGTAAAGAAACCATTTTATGTTGCCACTGATTATTTTGTTTTGTCTATATGTATATTCAAATTTTATGTGTGATTTTATTAATTATTGCTAATAAGTATTTAAGAGTACTTTGAACATATATAATTACTATACCAATATATTAAAAGTGTTAGTAATTATACTATAGTTTTATATAAATAAATAAAAATATGTAAAGTTATTTATTATATACAATAATTTTTACTAGAAATTATTGCTAATTTCATGTATTTTTTACTATTTCTAATAAAATGTGTTACTATTTTTACATGAATTAAAAGTATAATTTTTACTATTTCTACTTTTAACAATAATTTTTATTAAACGTGTTACTATTTTTAGATGAATACTCATTTCTAATATATTGAAAGTGCTAATAATTATATTGTAGTATTATATAAATAAATAAAAATATATAGAGTTATTTATTATAAATAATTTTTTTATCTTATTTTCAATGGCAACTATTAACTAAAACTATCACCTTTTGCGACAAACTTTTCAAGTCGCCACTAAAAGTTGTCACAAAAAATTATAGTTAGTCCTAGTTGGCTTGCTTAGGTGGAGAAAAAAGTCCCACGTGGCTTGCCACGTTAACTTTAGGAGTATTTGTGGTCTTATACTTGGACAGTGAGAGTATTTTTGATACCAAAATGTAACGGAGGGTATATAATGTCCATTTCGCATAGTTCAGGGGTAATTTTGATCCTTTTCAGTTATTTCTATGGTCTTACCTATGCTTATCGTAGAAATTTTCTATAATCACCTTAAAAGTGACCTGATTGTATAAATATTTACAAGTTCTATTGATACATAAAACTAACTTAGGATTTGTTTTTCTTTCTTTAATATAGGTGTTGGAATAATATCAATACCGTATGCGCTTTCAGAAGGAGGATGGTTATGTTTGATTATACTTTTTTTGGTATCAATTATATGTTGCTATACAGGGTTACTTTTGCAAAAATGCATGAGTGGCTCTCCATCAATCAAGACATATCCAGATATTGGTGAATTTGCCTTTGGTAACAAAGGGAGAATCTTGGTTTCAATTTTCTTGTATCTTGAACTCTACTTTGTTGCAATTGAATTCCTCATATTAGAAGGTGACAACTTGCAAAAACTTTTCCCAAATGCAAAGATTCATGTTGGTGGTCTTAAAATTGTTGGAAGACAACTTTTTATTCTCTTAGTTGCTATCATAGTATTGCCAACAACATGGTTGAAAAGTTTAGGTTTGTTGGCTTATGTCTCTGCCGGTGGAGTTTTGGCCTCAATTGTTTTTGTTTGTTCAATATTTTGGGTTGGTGCAATTGATGGTGTTGGTTTTGATGAGAAAGGTGAGATTTGGAGATGGAATGGATTGATAAGTGCAATTAGTATGTTTACATTTTGTTATTGTGGTCATGCAGTTTTCCCAACAATATGCAATTCCATGAAGGATAGGAGCCAATTTCCCAAGGTAATATTTTTTTCCCTTCCGTTTTAATTTACGTGATATATCGTTTAACTAAGTACAAAGTTTAATAAAGAAAGGAGGACTAGGAAAATTTTAAGGTTTAGTTGTTTCTTATTATAAAATAATGACATTCTTTATGGAATATACTAGAAAGAAAAGTATGTCCATATAAAATGTGACGGAGGGAGTTTTACTCTAGCACTAGTTTCATTTTAAGGAAAGATGTCAGATATTTACGGTTGGTGAGTCACATCTGATCTGTCTTATCTTCTGCGTGTCACTCCTGATTCGATTACCCCATACAAGTATTTGATTGAATATGAAGCTTAAGAAAGAAAAAAGACATTCATGATACATACCGAAAGTACCATTATAAGTATTTATTGAAGGAAAATATATTACACGTACCTTAATCTATATTAATTAGATACCGCATAAATCGTAAAAAGAGATCAACTTACATGTTTTTCATGTAGCGAAAGTGAAAGACTGAGACAACCACAATTGAAGTAATTGATCGACGAAAATTATCACGATATGTCGGATCAACCCCAATATATAATACAGACTAAACACTAGATTTGATTGTGAGAAAAGAGCGTGGAAATTATGAAAGTTCTATCTCTCACTAATTGTACACAATAGGTGTGTACTTATATGACAATTTTTTATAGATAATTTTTCTATATAACATGTATTTCCTCTGTTCTAATTTGTGTATTATCTTTTTCATTAGACACAAAATTGAAGAAAGTAAGAAATTTTTTTGCAATTCGTAGTTTAAAATGAATCTTAAATATTTTTGTGGCTATAACCCATTAAGTTACGAGTAAAAAAGAAATTTTAAAGTTAAATTATTTTTAATTATAAAAAAGTGACTTTTTTGGGACAGATTAAAAACGAAAAATGTATCATATAAATCAAGACGAAGAAACTATTATTTCAGCTTGAAGTTCTATTTTATACGACGATATTTGACTAGATATAAATAAAAAAATAAAAAAATAAAAAACTTTGCTACCTGTCAAAAGCACCATTAAAACAAAATATATAGAGGTAAAAGAGTTCTTAAATATAAAAAAAGTGCTATACCTTTTGCATTAGATTAAAAAAAAATGATATATAAAATAAAACACGAAAAATATATATTTATTATTCATTGTAAAAGTAAGATAAGATTCATTACATAAAGATAATTCATCTAACTATATTTATTAGTACCCAAAAATATATATTATCTATGAACTTTGTTGCTAATCTGTTTATTCGTTTGTAGCTAATCGAAATAGAATTAGCAACGAATTTACTATTTAGCTATGAAAATTTGTCCATCGTTGATTCTTTTTTTTTTTTGTCTTAATACTAATTTTTTTTCTTAAAATTTAAATTTTATGCACAGAAATTATAAAAATATTTATTAAATAAAGTCACTAAAAGAAAGAATTGGTAAAACTCTATTTAATATCTTTTCATTGACATGTCATATAATTACACTAATAATAATTGTAAATAAATTTTATGCAACGTATATAACTTAATTTTTTTTTTCATTTTTGTCAAACAGGTTTTATTAGTGTGCTTTATACTAAGCACTATCACCTATGGATCAATGACAATTATGGGGTACTTAATGTATGGACAGAATTTGATGTCACAAATAACATTAAATCTCCCAACCCGAAAAGTTAGTTCGAAAATCGCGATATACATGACATTGATTAATCCAATAACAAAGTATGCTCTAATTGTTTCTCCAATCGCGACAGCAATCGAAGATAAATTACCACTCCGGAAGAGTAAATTTATCATGAGCTACTTCATCAGAACATTTTTTGTTGTTAGCACAGCTGTCGTGGCATTAACGATTCCATTTTTCGCGTATATCATGACATTTACGGGTGCGTTTTTGGGCGTTACCGTGTCGATATTGTTGCCATGCCTCTGCTACCTCAAGATCAAGAAGGTTTCATTAAGTAATTTTGGAATAGAAGTTATGTTCATTGGGATGATTTTGGTGTTTGGTTGTTTTGTTGCCATATCTGGAACTTACGTTTCTTTGAAAAACATCATCACTCATGTCTAGGGAGTGATAAATGAGCAGTTTGGACAGAATTTGAACGGATCAGACTGGGCTGAATCAATAAATGAGTTGATCATTCAATTCTGCCCAAAGTTTATTTGCATTACTATCGATGACCGATTGCGTTAAGATGAACTAAATAATGATCGAACTGTAGCTCAATTCGTCCAGCTTGACCCAACATTTTTTTCTATCTTTTGGAAATATCAATAAAGTGTGTATAAATTCAAGTTTATAAGTTCTGAATTTACGAATTTCAATTTTTTTAAAAATTAAATTTTACTAAGTTGCATGACTAATCTTAAACTTGATTTTCGTGTTTCCTTCATCTCAACAAGCAAAATATTAATTTTAATATCCCAATATAATGAATGAATATAGGGGATTTGTAAATCGATCCAAACTAGTTTGGAACTGAGGATCGATGTTGTTCTTTTACGTAGTCTGAATATTACTATTAAAAAAAAAGGTTGTGTATCACAAAACTTCACAATGCTATGGGGCCTCATAGAAAAATTAAGGTGAGATGTGGAGATTTAACGTTGTAGGAGTAAATATGGTTACTTTTTAGGGGTCGTTTGGTTATTGGATAAGACTACAATTAATACATGAATAATTTGGTTATTCATGTATTAATTTTTTACATCATTTGATTTTCAAATAGAATAAAAGTTATTCATGTATTAATTTTATACGGTGTTTGATGGTTGTGTTTTAGTAATTCTACATAATTAATAGGGAAAAGAGCTAAATTCACCACTCTAGGTTACTTTGATCTTCATTCGTGAGAAAATCTCGTTCTTCTTGCAAATTCAGAAATAAAACTCAAAAATATGAAAAATATAAAAAGCAAATTATTATCTATCCTAAAATTGTTGATTCTCTATACTATTTAACACATAATAAAGATAGAATAAGAAATGGCAACGGTTTACCAGTAAAAAAACTTGCTCTTAACATGAAGGCGGTTGAACTGATTACCCCACGAAGGTGGTATGACTTTCCTAAACGTCTAAGAATTTCTGAAATTGCAATAATAACAATAATAATAATAACAATAACAATAATAACAATAACAATAACAACAACAACAATAATAATAATAATAATAATAACAATAATAATAATAACAATAACAATAATAACAATAACAATAACAACAACAACAATAATAATAATAATAATAATAACAATAATAATAATAACAATAACAATAATAACAATAACAATAACAACAACAACAATAATAATAATAATAATATTGCAAGTCTTACTTTTGTTTTAAATCTTTTTTAAAAAGAATATCTTTTTATAATTATTTAATTTTAATTTTTCATATAACATATTTAAAATCATGAGATTATATGATATTTTGATACATTTTATATATTTTTAATTTAAGACCAACTTAAAAAAAAATAATTAGAAACATTCAAAAGGACTTTTTAAGAACAAAAACCAACCAGAAATGTTCCTTCAATTTTTGGGAAGTAAAATTCTCCAAAAAAAAGTTAATCTAGATTTATTTTATTTTGCGTATCGAAATTTCTCATGAGACAAGTTGAATGTGTTCCGGAATATGAACACAATAACAATATGTAATTTTATAACTAGTAGAGTATAAGAAAAATAATGTGGTGTAGATTTTATCTCTACCTCGTAGAGACACAAGTAGAGGTTGTTTTCGATAGACATTCGACTCAAATAAAAACATTATAAAGAAATTTGAAAAATAAAAAAGGAGCGAAAAAAGTAAGACGGAATACTTAAAAAAAAAAAAACACGACAGAGCATATTAAAAAAGAAACATTAACTACAATAAAATAATACGATAATCGAAGTATAAAAAATATTAGATAGTAATATAGATGGATAACAAGAAACTATAAGAGATCACTACTAAAAATTGAGTCAAAATCGTAGGGCAAAACTAATGGATCGGTTCATTTTTTAAAGAAAAATTGATGGTCAATCGATGGACTGTACATCGTGAATTTAGCCTGGGCCGATTTCAGAAAATCAAGGGATAGCTGACCCAATTTGTCGGTTCCAATAAAGTAAAAATCAATATATAAATTTTTCAAATAATGACGGAGGGGGTCGCTTTTCCATAAATAGTCATAAAATATATAGCTATTTGAAATTGAACCCAAGTATTTTATATGAAATTGGACAATTCTACCACTTGACTACATATGCTCTTTGATGAAATATTTTCATCGTTTTTATTTATAATCTTCAATTGAGATTTTGCACTTTAAAAACTGAAAAAGTTTCTTGTTTATCATAATAATAAAAAAAGGGACTGATATAGGTTTTTTTAAATATATATTTATATATATATATATAAATTCCTTTTTTTATAGTTTGCATACTTTTCTGTGTGAAAATAGATTGTTGTACATCCATTAGTTTTCTCAAAGTTCGTAGGTTTACTTTAAAATAATCAAATAATTTTTTTATAAAAAAACATAAATCGATGAACTAGGTCGATTTTTCCTCAATTCTTTGGATTGACTTAGTCTGTCAGTTTTTCTCCCTCGAGTTTTTGCACTATTTTTAATAGTGAATACTGCGACTATTAGTATGGAAGCATAAGCAAGATAACACTCAATTACCTAACTAACCCACTGCCTTCAATCCGAGGATTAAAGCTTGAAACCTTTGTCTAGGGGTGTGGGTTCATCTATTTCACCGCATCCGTTGTGATTCCGATATGTTCTTTTTACTGTAATCGAGCAAACAATTTTATTTATAATATTTACACAACTATGCGAACTGCATTAATACGTAGTAGCATAATAAAGGTTTATCTGCATTCAGTGTTAATACTAATCCAAAAAATATATAATAAATATATATCTTCACATATGTCCTTGTCACTAAATCGTAATAGTCAAGTAATACACCTAGCATCTTAATTTATGATTTAATTATAGCATAATAAATTAATATAATTTAATATAAATAAATTTTTATTTAACAACAACAAGAAAAAAAATATCTTTAACAGTCGATCGTTCATTTTCCCTCCGGATAGCTTTTGAAAGCTCGACAGGAAGACCAACATAAAAAAGTTAAAATGTAAATGGACAACACAAAAAGGATTGAAGTTTAGGGCCACCACTTGAAAAATGCTTGACAAGGCCCCATTTTATTTTCCCATTAAAGTGAACGGACTGGGAAAGAAACATAAATATTAGTGGGCCTCTCTTGGGAAATTCCTCCAATATTCCATTCTTTGTCGGTACGTAAAATTAAAGTCGGTTTATTTTTAAAGTTTTTGTGTCGATTGTTTCTATTTTGAGTAATTTTTAATTTTTATTTTTTAAATTAGTGGTGTCTAACTTTTATTCTTTAATATTTTAAGTAATAAAAATGGAAAAAAAATATTTCTAATATTTTTCAAAAAAAAAAAAAAATCGTCTTTAGACACAAGTTCATATTACTTAATTTATATTTGGCAGGCATAATTTCAATTGCATAAATTATGCCCTTTTAATTGCATGAACCTTTACACAACCGGGCTAAAAGGCTTCAAATGAGCTTCAAAATCATAGTTCAATCCTATCAAATCATGAGTGGGCTTGACCAGCCCATTGGGCCTAGCATATATTGATGACCCTAATAGCAGCCTTAGGATTAAGGGTAGGTATGATATGGTATATACCGAATACTATATCAAAATCAAAATTTTTGATACCGTGATTTTGACATTATGATATGTGGTATGATATTTGAAATTATTTTAAAAATATTCTTGGTATTTGATATTTATAAAAAAGAATACCGAAATATAGAATACCATACCGAAGTATATAGATACGTATATAATTCATACACATATTATTATACTACTAATACAAAATTAGTTATTTAGACAATGAAACTTTGACTATTCTATTTCAATTGAAATTTTTTGTTTATCCAATAGATTCAAGAAGAAAATTGTTTGTACTTACTTTTTAACATATTGTCAATGTAAGATGTTAATATGATATAACTGTGACATTTCTTGAAAAAATTGAAGTCATAATTCTCTATTATACGAGTATATATAAGTTGAAGTCAAATAAACTATGGTTACCGATTTACCATACTACAAAATACCGAAACCGAACTTTAAAATACTGAATCATACCAATTAGTTTGGTACGGTAATGATATAGTATTTTTAAAAACCGAATACCGAAATTATCATATCGAAGTTTTTAATACAATATCATACCATACCATGCCCACCCCTACTTAGGATTGGCGAAAAGAAGAAGAAGAAGAAGAAGAAGAAGAAAAAAGAAAGAAAGAAAGAAAGAAAGAAAGAAAGAAAGAAAGAAAGAAAGAGAGAGAGAGAATACTTTTTTTCTTCCTTTTCTAGTGGTGTGACAAAAATATAATTCATAATCCCTATTCTACCAGATATAATAGAAGCTTTTCTTTTAAAGAGCAATCACCAGATTGACTGATTTCGAGCAGGCAGCACTACAAAGTAAACTCATGCAGAGGTATATATTAGGTATAGTGGTTAGAGAAGATGTCACCAATATTCGTTTGATTATAGGTATGCCTGTGCATGCTCAGGTTTGTGGCTGTATTCGTAGTCGAGATGAACAAAGGCGCGCTCGATCTCTGGCAATAGTTCGAGCTTCTCCTGCAATGACTCGCCGATGTCATGTGCCTCTTGCAAGGGCATGTCTGCAGGTAGGACGATATCAACTTCGACAAAGTAGTGAGAACCAAATGTATAGGCTCTCACTGTATCTATATGCTTTATGGCCTTATGATGGTTCCAGCAGAGGTAAGTCAGCTTCTGTAGATATTCTGGTGCAGCTGCCTTACCGACAAGGGAGTTCACGTTCTCTAACACGGTCATGGACCATGTTCGAATGGTGTACAACGCGAGCTGCAGCAGAGGGAGAAATGCTTAAAGCCGCTAACATTGTTTGAAGTAAGAGCGTTTTGGATAATATTTGCTTGAAGTTGAAAAAAGAGTATCTAAAGTTGAAGTTGAAGGTGAAAAAGAGTATTTGTGAGTGAAAACAACTATTTCACTTGAGATCTCCTCAAATGAGTTGTTCAATATTTCACCATTATTTCGAATACTGAAGCTCAGGATTAGCAAACATTGATGCCTAAAAGGCCCAAAATGTTACTTGCAAATGTTGAACTTTAGCATTTGCAAATACTGAATTGTTGTGCATGCCCAAACGGAAGAGAATCAGGGAGACGGAACTTACAATCATAGCTCCAACAGGGTCTATCCAGCCAGTGATGTAGTTAGCAAGCAATGCCGCAACCAGACCAATGATGTTTGTGATGACATCAAAGAAATGATCCTGGGCATATGCTTTCACAATCTCATTGGTAAAAGACCGGCAATACAACACCAAAACTAGTTTCACCAAAGTCACAAAGACCATAATCCCAACAACCCATCTCTCCTGCTCCTTGGTAAGGCTGAAATCAGACTCCTGTGAGAAGGTCAATATTTAAAACATTTGTCAGTCTACAAGGTCAAGGAATATGATTATAAGAATCCATGTAATTTTCAACCAGACAGTACAACAAATATAACATTAATTCGGCAATATTAGGAGCCACGACTTACATCAGATATTAGTGTACGTATAGACTCCAGAATTATCTGCAGTCCCAAAGTCGCCATGACAGAAGCAAAAACAAGGATTCCCTGTGTATCATTTTTCAAAAGTTGAATTAGACCAGCTCCCAAAGAAGAATAGAAAACAGCGTACAATATCTCTATTCATGCATGTACATTGTTAATTTGTTATAGCCAGATATGTAGGAATAATACAAGTCAAACTGGAAGTTAATACAGAATTCATTTTGAACCCATTAGGATCTACACGACATGAATTTTGACGATAGACATACACCTGCACTTTGCTCTAGCTCCTTGAAAAATCAAACAATATGCAGAATCATTCAACTGCGTAGGATCAGCAAAGCATGCAGGACAAACTTGATTGCAGACTAGATCTTTTTCAACACAACATTCAGCAACAGAGTGGAAGTTATGAGAGTATCTAAATCAAAATTTTCCCTTTTCACTTTTTGCTAGCGATACACGATGGAAGAAGAAAGCATATCCTTGAAATCATCTAATAAGAAAATGACAATCTTCTACTAATTGTTCTCTTGAAACGAAAGAAAAATCTCTTTCCACCGAAGTCTGGGCAATTTAGTGGATGTCTAATGGTCAATAAACAGCTCAAATATCAAACAAGCTCATCATATTTACAGTGGGATCATCCCAGGATCCTAAGGAATTATGAACTGATTTAAACCATAAGGTCAAATTTATCTGAATAGATAACACAGATTAAATGTGCTATTATCTCCACGATGGCAATATACTAAGCACTAAAGTAAAGCTTCACGGAGATACTTACTTACAGATATTAGGCAAAATTATCTTCAGACCACCAAGCTAGAAAGCAATATTCCTCCTTAAGATGTGCATCATAAGCTTCCTAACTAAAAATGCAACCATTATGATAGTACTACACCAAATTCATGTGCCAAACTAGTCACACTCACTGAACAATAAAAGAGCAAGTCCTTAATGTCAATTTTGATAGTCCAAATAAGCCAACAGGAATACATAAGTGCAATAAAACCTATGTAAGAATCCAAGTGTAGCTCAAGTCTAGGACCCCTCCTTAGCTCTGTTCAGACATTGGACAAGTAGAACATCACAAGATAATAGCTTTTTTATAGGTAAATCAAGAGATGATAGTTTAGATAGCTATATGTATATCCACCAGAATATGATTGACTAAATGAATTTGAGAATCCCTACTTAGAGCCAACACAACGGCCATCAACACTAACCTGATGTAGGAGAAAATTGGTGCATATGGGGAGGGTAGAAGCTCCAGTATCCACCATAGATGGTAAACAGGGAATAGACCATATTCATCCTCCCCAGAGTACAGACAAAGCACCTAAATATTGTCAAATTACATAGACACTTCATAATCTTCCCATGAACCCACCTTCTCTCATTATTCTTACTGTCAGCCACAACAGTCTGTGTTTCTTCATCTCACTCAATTCGCTCTGCCAAACCAGATTTAATCTTTCTGTGGCCTTCCCTTCTGGTCTCGTCTCTCTCACCTTCCCTGGCTTCACCTATCTTCTCTCACCATTCTTTCTGTCTAAGCAACATACTCGGTGTGATTCTCCACTAAGGGTACACTTAGAAGACAATGATTGGAGAAAGAAATGCTGAAGATTTGACTATCTGTAGGTTTTACTGCAGTCAGGTGAGCAGTCTGCTAGAGGTCATTATTACAATTCTGAGCTTTTCTTTTATTTCTACCTTTTGTAGTTGGTTATTATCAGATAGATTGTTATTTACATTCATTTCATTTGTCTTAGATGCATTAACTTTGCATTTCTCGTGGTTCTATACTTTAGATGGAAATTATCCTTTTGTCTTTTGGACTACATAAATGTCATGATTACAGATTGATCTCAAGAAGAAGGCTAAATTTCCTCTGCATCAACAAACAAAACGAATATTAAGGTTTACCATCACCACCAAATAAATATAGAAGAGAAAGCGTTTAAGGTCCCTTTGGAATCAAATGCTCCACAAGAACGCATAGCACAATTAACTTGTTAGACACCTTTTAAATGCATGAACAAGCAAGGCAATTGTTATTATATGCAGTCATAAACGTTAGCCAATAGCAAGCGACAAGTGCAGAATGCAAATTGCCCAATTAAAGGCAAAGGAAAGCCTTGGAGAAAAAAAGCAGTCGCACTAACCAAAGGCTGCATACGTTTCTTTCCGATAGGATATTGATATGGGTTTGGTGTCTGCATGGAGAAAGCTGTGAACCATAATATGAAGCCCGAGAGAAGATCAAGCAATGAATCCAATGTGGATGCTATGATGGCCAATGAACCACTCTTGACGGATGCATATACTTTAGCGGCAAAGAGAACCATGTTTGCAACATTTGATATCCTAATGGCAGTTGTTTCACTTCTAGCCAACTGCTCCCTCTCTTCCTGCAACCAAATAAATTGACCTTGTCAGTCCAAACTTTGAGCCAAATTCTTTTTATGAAGAGATCAGGTCATCAAGTTATATAATAAGAAACAACACATGTATCCAGAGAAGAAACGAATGGATTGTCTTATACATATAGAAGCAGATAAAAACTATCAAACCTTTGACATCCCAGGTACAAAACCACGATCGGCCAAGGCATCCATTTCATTGAAGCCCTCGAGCATTTCCACCTGTTGCTGGTAGTACACGGCAATGTTGTCTTCTTGACCTGTAAGCACCAAAGATTAAAACACAAAGTGAGATAAGCCGTCCCTTCAAAGGCTCCCCATGTCTTACAGTGAAAGCATTTAGTAAATCACTTCTACATCCATCTCTATACAGCACAATAGCCTCATCTAAGTGCTAAACCAAAGAGTTGACAAAACCACTCATATCAACTAATCAAAGGTGATAATAGATTTTAAAAGTACCAATATCAATTCGAAAGTTACAGTTTCATGGGACTATATAACTGTTCAACAGAATGTGAAAGTAGCCTATCAAAACAAACTATTGACTGGCTCATGTCACACGCAAACACACACATAAACACCAACTACACCTGTTCTATTACACTGACCTAAGAACTGCAGAGATGCTGAGGAAACTAACGGATCCCTTGAACTCATGACTTTATAGACTTATCTTCTGAGGGCACTCAGCTAAGTTCCCTTCTTATTTTCACCAGCTAAAGTGATGAAGACATTAAATTTGAGCTCAAAAGCATATGTTCTTATAACATTAATCATCCATCTAAAGAAACTTATCCAAAGAGAATCATCCCTCTAAATACATATATGCCAATTTGCTCCAAACCACTGAACTGCGCACCAAGCATGTTCAATAGTCCACAAAACAATCAAAAAAGTTAATATTGCTTAACATCTTCGGCAAATTTTAAGCCATCCATACAAGAATCTTATTGTTCTTCAGAAAATTGCACCCACGTGTCACCAAATTGATGTTATATTAAATACTTTCTGACACTGGAAAAGTACATAAAATGAGTCCCCAAAATTTGACAACAGACATCAATCAACTATTCCTCAATCCCTAATTAGTCTGAATCAACTCTATGAATCCTCCATATACATTCCGCTTTACGCGAACAAGTCTCCGTCGATTCACTACTCTTACGTCAACCTGCTAATCACTGGAAGAAAAAAATCTACTCCGCGTCTTGAAAAAATGAATCAAAAACGACACCGGAGAACCGGTGAGAGTTGGAGAACTTACTCAAAACACCAAGACAATCATGAAGACCACGAGGAGGCTTCTCTTTGTTCTCAGAAGATAACCGCAGTTCATCGAAGTTCAACCTCCATGACCGGTCGACATTTTTTGTCTCCAGCTGCAACAAAAGCTGCTCTTCTCCGCCGTGATCCCCGTCGGGAGGCACTAATTCCAACATTTTCCGTTCACCCTGATGTGTGAAAAACTGGCACCTTGTATGTAATGAATTAAGGACGCACTGGAAGTGGTAAAGTTGCGTAAATTTGACGAAATTCAAGGGGCTTTTCTGGTAATTCGAAGAGATATAGTGGAGGTAGTTGTGGTCCTTGTGGGATCCTTGTGGCGGAACTTTTTTTTGAACCGAAATAGTGGAACTGAAAATAATTACAGATAATTCTTCAAAATTCACGGGACGTGAGTCCACTCGCTCTCCTATTGGTTCCAATGATGATTACGTGTCAGTGGGGTCCATTTAGATTGCTGCATGGTGAACATGGAAGAGATCGTGACACGTGGACGAAGAAAATGGAGCGGGTCTTGGGGAGATATTTTTGGGAAAGTTAACATGGAAAACGAATAAATGAATTTATCGTGATTGCGTATTTGGTTCAACTTTCAATTTTTGCAAAAATTATATAATATATAAATACTTTTTGAAAAGTTAAGTTTTGAAGGGAGCGATTTGTATTTGATTAATTAATTTTAAAAATATTTTTATTAATATTAAGGTAAAAAGTTTATATTTGATCAAGCTTTTAAGAAATATATTTGAGGAGATGCTATTATTTACGATTTTTGAAAATTAGTTATGTTACTATTTAAAAATATTTAAATGTTTTTGTTTGGGTAAGAACCTTAATTTTCTAGAATAAATATGTTGGCAAAAGAATTTAACTTTTTAAAAGATTGGTGAATATTATGAGACCACTTGAGAGGAGAATTTCTTGATTATGAAAAATTGTTACACACATTGTCATTCAAAAAATACTTACTTTAATTTATCATTGTTGTATTGTGTTTAAGTGTTGATTAGTTAAGAACATGCATGTTTGGAAAATGAAAGTAGTGGAGATGAAAATGCTTGGAAGAATGTGTGGATGTGTTTGAAGAGATATATTTCGGAATGAAGTTATATGAAACATGACGGAAATGGCTTTTGTGGCGGATAAATTCAAAAAAGCGAGGTTGAAATGATTCGGACATGTGGGAGATTAATTGTGGCAGGAGTACTTATGAGAAGTAGAGGTAGGTCAAAAAAATTGGAGAAGGAGGGGGAGAGGTGATTAGACATAATATGACATAAGTTCTGTTTTTTGAGTATACGACCCTTGTTGCACTTTGTGTGGGAGAGGTCTAGCCTCCTACTCTCCTCTCCTTCTTGTTAGTAGTATTATGTAGTAGTCGTTTAATCTCTTATTCTTTAATATTATTACTATCTGTTGTTACATTTGTTTTGTATCTTGATATTTAATGTCATATTTTCTTGCAATCATACTTCGTAAACTTTTCGTTTGAGTCAAAGGTCTAATGAAAACAACTTATCTACCCACAAAAATAAAAGTAAAATTTGGATAGATACTACCTTTTTCATACCTCGCTTGTAAAATTACACTAAACATATTATTGGTGTTATTGTTAAAAGACTATTTTTTTTAAATCTTTAAATAGTTTAATTATTATATCATTAATGCACACATACTGTTGATTTGCACTTTATCTCATTAAAAAAAAAATCACGTAACTCAAAACTTCGTTAATAAAATAAAAATTTAGATAATCGATTAATTAAGCCATTGAGATTCCGCAATACATTACTTCTGCACTCAATCAAATACTATACTATCAATTACGTAAATCTGTAATTATAGAATTTTAAGCAAAGATTAATCATTTCTAAGCATCAAATCAAACGGCTCCTTGCTGATTTGACGTAACGAGTAGATAATTTTTTATCTTTTATTCTTTATTTTTTATACCAAAAACATGAAATGAAAAATCCGAGGAGCGAATCACAGGATTCATCGACGTGGTACTATGCGGTGGGGTCCTCGTTTTGTCTTGCATATTTATTTTTATATGTTTTACTTGAGTCAAGAGTGTTGAAAATAATATCTCTATAATTACAAAGTAGGGATAAGACTATATACCAGAAGCGGTTTTTATGTATAAAAAATAGGACACGTGAACTTTTGTGGTCTCTCCGTAAAACTCGATATTTTATATATATATTTTTTAAGATAGGTTTTCATATTATATGCTGGCACCCATGCTACAAGAAGGTTAGATGGTGCACTTGGTTGAGGTTAAGTTATTTGTGTAGAGTACTTGAGGTCAATTCTCATTTAATACATTTTTTTCTTTCTTTTTTTCCAGTGGTACACCCACGTTGTAGGAATCCTAGATTCGCCTCTGCTACATACATACCATCCTCTCCAAACTTCACTTGTGAAATTATATTGAATATATTATTGTTGTATACATTTAACTACTCAAACAAGAATAATTACACAACTAACTATTACACAAGAAATGTTTAAGACTACAATATTAAAGATCATTTTAGTATTATTCTACATATTATTAGTTTAAGAGCACAAGATTTAAAATAATTCTTTAATTTTAAAACCCATATTAAGTTAAATCAGACATATAAATTAAATTAAAGCTATTTCGACGGACGATCGTGTATATATGTGTGTGTGTGTTTTCCAAATTTCTTTCGGATAACGAAGGAATAACGCAGATTTCGCGTCATTGGGGACACCACCACCAGTCTCTATGGCTATGGGCAAAATGACAATATTCCTTTCAAATTAAGTGTTCTGTTTATACGTTGTCAAGTGACGATGGCCCATGACTAGCAAGTCCAACATGATATAAGCCATAGCCCAAATATTCTTTCATCCCAACCCAATTCTAGCAATGCATTTCTCGAAGTGAGAAAGAGAAACTGCGTGACGTTGCATATTATAATTCATTAAGCTCAATTCGCATTATTATGTTCGATAAACCAATTCCAACAATGCATATCTCAAAGTGAAAGAAACAGCTTGACTTTACATATTAGAACTCATTAAAATTTGATTCACATCATTATATTCGATAAAAGGAATGAGAGAAGCTCCAATAGAAAAATATTGAAAAGAAAAAGTACTTCAAAGATGAACCCACTCGATACAAAATCTAAATGCCTGAAGTTTCATATAGTTAAGGGTTCAGAGAAAAAGTACTTCAAAGATGAACTTACTTCCATACAAAGTCTAAACATCTGAAGTTTTGAATTTCTTATTCTCATACAAAGTCTAAACATCTGAAGTTTTATACGATTGAAATTCAAGCACATGTATCCCTGAAGTTAAATCATTTTTACCTCGCTTTAGCCATTTCTATTGTACAATTGAAGTTCCATCATTTTTACCTTAGTACAAGTCAAGAATATATGACTAACCATTAACTCACCAGCTACTACTACATTGGTTTGCGTCAACTCTCACCGTTCAACAAGCTTTTCAATATCCTCTACTTTACCATATGAAGGGAAATTGCATACACTAGAATAGATTATTTATAACAATAAGTTTATAAAATAAAATTATAAATAAAAAAAAAGACAACCGGTGCACTAAAGCTCCCGCTATGCGCGAGGTCCGGAGAAGGGTCGGACCACAAGGGTCTATATTGTATGCAACCTTACCTTATATTTCTGCAAGAGGCTATTTCCATGGTTTAAACCCGTGACCTCCGGTCACACGGCAGCAACTTTACCAATTACTCCAAGACTCCATTTCAAATTTATAAAATAAAGGAACCAAAATTACGAAGTTCGTCTCTAATATCAAACATGTTCACAAAAATGAGCTTCAATGTTCTATCAAAAAGATACAAGAAACATGACTTCATCTGTTTACAGGGAGGGACCCTATATGTTGGTTTTCATTAATCATAAGGTATTTGAATATAAGCTGCATCACACACAAATGGAATGTCAGCATACATCCCAGCAAGTGCGCATCTTATGGACTCTAAAACTGTGAACAGATAGGCAAATGAAACAGCGGTCCAAAAATGCATGCCAACCTTGCCCCAGTATACCGCAAGTGGCATCCAACGGCTAATAGTCCCGATAACCTGCAGGGAGATCTCGAGTAACATCCCCATCACCACATGGAACCTAAAGAAATGAGGCCATTCCTTTCTCCTCACTACACCAAGATAAGCAACAAAGAAGTACGCCATTAAAAACCAGCTCGGTAAGCTCCCGATAGCTCCCAGGAAAGGGTATGTCAGAAACTCGAGATCTTCCAAGAAAGGGTGGAGATGATATGCTGTCTCAGCATACATCCAAGTCTCGTGAAGAGGCATCAAGTAAGGAAGGCATGCTAAGGTTCTCCACCACCACCTTGGCTTTTTGGTCATCAGAGGGAATCTGTAACTATAGGGGACATCCTTCGATGCTCTAGGGACAATGGACAATTGGCGTCGCCTTGGTAACTGGGGTATAGCATTCAAAAGACCACCGTATTCACCACTTAAAAGAAGTGATGATGTAGAAGAAAGATCAAGGAAGCTGAATCCTGCACTGACAACTGCACTTTAATAGGGAAACTTCTTTCAACTAATAGAGCCAACAGAAAACAACTAGATAAGCTTGTAGAGAAAAGACAATTGGCTTAATGATCTGTTGACCACATTGTTCCCTCTATCATGCTTCTTATAACACTGAATCCTCTAAAAGAACTACTTATGACTTAGTGTAATTCTTTTACCATAGCTGCCTTTGCACATTTGTCTATTTGAAGTGTGTAAGAACAGTGGAAAAAGGGAATGGAAGGATATACATCTCTAATAAACAACATCCACCAAATATGGGTGCATAAAGAACTCGAGCCATTTCAGTCTTTAGTTTAAGTCTTAGAGGAAGAAGAAATATATATTTCTCCTTAAAGACCAAGGGGAAAAACTATCAGTTAATCCACTCACTAACTTTCTTGGAAGCATTATTAGAACTTCATGAAGAGCTCAACAATAATTAGGTCCTCCAACATATGATCACAACCTGCATATTTAAAGGTGCAACCTCACAAGCTTAAATATTCAAAACTCGAATCAGATATCCTCAACTCTTGGGACCTAAAAGTGCCAAAGGACAAAACCCAGCTTTGACACAATTTTTATAAATCAAGAAAAGTTGTTGAGGTGAAAAGGAAAAGGAGAAAGAAATAGAGGAATAGTGAGATAATTTCCAGCATAACAGGTGACGAGACATTCGGTAGCTTGGAAATTATAGAGCTGCCAAAATCAAATAACTGGAGTCATTCTAGTTGGCTGTTAGATATCATTTGAGAGTTCTAGTAAGTTGACATTGTTGAAATCACATGGCTTATTTCTAGACGAGGAAACTTGAAGCATATGAGACATTTTAAAGACCTTTTTTATGATTAACATGTCTGAAACTGATGATGAAGATGTTATATATAAATATGAAGACGGGATGATTAAGACTCTTTTGTTTTTCATTATCTAAATGTTCTAGTTAAGTTGCAGTCATGCATATGACGCAACAACAAACACCATTTCCATAATGCGTTTATCTTAAGTCAGAAGTGCAGAATGAAAATAATGACATGCAAAAGGATCACCATCTAGAACTCATACCCACCTTTTGAGCAGGATGTGGGATACTGATTAGTTGCCGGTGAACGTCTAATACATGCAACTATAACCTTGGAAGGCAGCAGCGGGATGCGTGATGATGCATATCCATAGGACTTGGAGCTACATGCCTTGTGTTTACAAATACCCCCAGAACTCAAGGAACATCCATTTAGGATCATATTCAAGAGAAGATCTACAAAGAAGAAAAGCACACAGCACCGTAAATGCACCGGAATGTGGGTTAAGACCAAGCGGATGAAAATGGAAGAATCTCCAAGAACTCTGCAAAGAACTATCTGAGCCAAACATTTCAATGTAAATTTGAAGCACCATTGTTACATGAAGAAAATGCATATAAACCTGATCAAATCCAAAAGCAAGTTGTACCATGAATAATTACATAATATGGAATCTCTAATAAAATAGGAAGGAAGATTGTTGGTATTCGAAAGAAGTAGTTTTTGTATCCCTGTAGTACAACTTTATGAACTAAAACCAACACAGACCTTTCTAAATGGTTTCACTAACAGAAGCCTCGAGGTATCAAAATAAATAAACTACAGCTATTTGCAATTTAGAGTAAAATACTAGTAGTATTCCAATTAATGTACCAATGCTACTCATTGCCCATAAAAGAGAGTAGTTCTACATTCAAAGTTGTCCCAATGATCTAAAACAAAAGAAGGGTGACATTGTTCTTGGCCTTTAAGCCAGAAGCACGAAGTGGTGCATGCCCTTCACCAATGTTAAGGGAAGAATTATTTTTAAAAATGCAGGATTTAACAGTAATATCCTAAAAGCGCTTTCTTCAACCAGAAAGTGAGACACTTCCGCTCAGAGACTAATTATTGATCCATATCACTTATACAGTGTAAAAGGGGACAACTAATGTTTGCTTTGAGCTGTGATGGGAAAAATGTTTATGTTACTATCGCTGAGGCAGTACAGTATCATATCTACAGCAAAGAATTAAAGAATGACACGAGAAAACTCAAACCACAAAATAAGACCAGAAACACTCAGTTTATTTGTCAGATGAACAGTATTTATTTCAAATGTTGAAAGAAGGGAACTTAAAGGACATTACATTAGGAAGCACAAAACCAACAAGAAGCAATACCAACAACCAGATCCAATTGAATCGAAATAGCAATTTATAATCAACTACAAGGAGCTCTACGAATGTTATGAGAAACTAATTGGATTTTTCAAATAAAAAAAAAACAATGAAAGCAAAATGTGAACTTTTCGTACTCGAACTTAGAAGGAACTTAAATTTAACCACCTAAATGTTCAAATGACGGATTCAATAACATTACTTTACAACTATCAGTTTTTTCAAGACTGCCATCTCATCATTAAAACTCCTATAATTCCATAGTTACAAGATAATTACTTTCTGAGAGCCAACAACTACTCCTTTTGTCCCAATTTAAGTGCCACTCTTTATTTTTTAGTCCGTCCCAAAAATATAATACATTTCTATATTTTTAATAACAATTTTACTTTAAACTTTCCATCACCTTTAATGATATAATTTGTATCACATGAATATGTACGGCTTGTTTTAGACCACACGTTTCAGAAGTACCTTTTTTTTTAAGGAAGCAGACAAATAGTTTTTAAGGCAAAATCCATAACATCATCAGAACAATTGCAAATCCTTATCTGCTCAGTTAAGGATTTGGTTGCGCCTGGAAGGTGTAAAATGTAGAAAAATTGGTAAAACAGACACTTTTAACACCTGAAATACATTAGGTCTTTTCAATTTCAGCTCGATTTTTAGGTTTGGGCATTTCGAATTTGTTGTTGTTTTTTTACGTCTAATTTCATAAAATTACCGGAAAATGAAGCATATGCAGAACATAAATCATCGTAAAAAATAAAAATCAAACTCCAATCGCAAACCAGAACAACTGAAGAGTGAAATCCAAATAGCATCTATAATCTATAGACAATAATAATAAATGAGATAAACATAAAATAGATAAATTACCTCAGTACAAGCAATCAGACACTGACGGAGCACCGAGCTCCACCGGAAAAAGCCGTATCAACGGCGACAGAGAGGCGCAGCGAGCAGCAGTTGAAGAAGTGAGAAGGTACAGTGTATTTCTTATCTTAGTTTATATAGATAAATTCTAGGCAAAATATAACAACAATGGCCCTTTATCTTTTAACTTTGTTTAAAATAGTCCCTGTGTCGCTCTCATTAATAATATTAAATTTTTAAAAATAGTATAAATAATATTTAAAAGATGTATTTATATAACAATATAAGAATTTAAAAAAAAATAATTTTTAAGATAATAATATAAATGATCATGTTTAAGATATTGTCAAATTAATCCAATCGAGTTGTTTTTCCTTCAGTTTATTTTAATACTTGCTTCATAGAACAAAAACGTTGTAGAATTAGCATTTGATTGAAAATAAAAAAGTCTTTCATTTTTATATAAGCGCTTAAATGCATATATTATATGTATATTTCACATTACATTATTATAAAATTTGTATTGCTATACACTGTTAGCGGAATAACATTTAATATAAATATTATCATTGTGAAGACGCATTGAATATATAGGTTGTATGGTATATATTAGAGCATATAGTATAAGTTAATTATTTAGTATATTAGAATATATAGTACAAGTTATTTGTTTAAATAATTTGCACTTACGAAATCGTAGTGTAATTTATTATTGACTTATTTTGACACTAATAAATTGATATCATATCACAAATACATTATTTAAATATAATTGATCGTTAAGTAATATTTATGCCAACAAACTAAAAAAATGCTCATCAAAATTAGGAAAAACAACCACTAATGTTTGTAATTAGGGTAGGTTGTCTATATTCCACTCTTTGAGGTGCGACTCTTTTCGGAATCTTGTTAACGCAAAATGCTTTCTGTATCAGGTTGTTTTTTTTCTAATTGTATTTTCAGAAGTTTTAAACATAAAATTGTTTGCTTTGCATTATAAATATAATTTTTTCAACGTGTAATTATATATTAAAAGGTAAAATCTTAATGCTTTTAAATACCTCTAGAAATAGAAATTCCGATTGAATGGACATATGTCTTCTTTAAGAAAGTAAGGCACTAGGCATAGGAGAAAGGACAACATGCTTCTAAATATTAAAATTTTCTATAGTGTATTTCAAATAAGGAATGATTTAATATATAAAATTTAATTAATTTTAAAATTTTAAATATTTAAAAAATAATTAAATGACTATTTTGTAAATTATACTCTCTTTTAAAAGGGTAAATAAAAGTGACCAACATTTTGCTACAGGACATCTTACTTTAAATATTTAGCAATAACTTAAGTTTAAACTTTTTGTTTTACCGTTTAAAGATGATTTCAGCTCAAAATTTAATTTTTCTCTTAATTTATATGTCTAATCAAACACATTCACATAAATTGGAATGAACGAAGTAGTATAGATTTAACTGAAGATAGTGAAATACCAAGAACATCCGATTAATTAAAATAACTTAAAGTATGCTATGTTTCTATATTTTCTTTCATTCTTCGATTATAAGAAAAAGAAGGAAGAGGAGGAGCAGAAGCAGCAGGAGGAATCCAACATATTAACGCAAGATGAAGTTACACTCTTTAATTTATTTTTTGTATCGTGCGTTAAAAAATTATGATAAATAATCAAGTAATTTAATGAAAAAATAATTTCTACAAGATAACAAAATTGTAATCAACTTTAAAATCTTATAGACATGACTTTTTATATATAAATGGCAATTCTCAAACATAATTATTGTGAAATTAAAATAATAATGAGCAAAAAAAAAAAGGAAAATGACAAATGCATGAGTGGTGCAGTACTCAACACAATTTATAAATTATATTAGACAAAATTATAAATCATATTTGACCAAATTATAAATTAAATCGCGTTAGTCAATTATAAAGTGCATTCAGTGAATGCGAGTTATAAATTGCATTTGTTGAATACGATTTATAAATTCACTTGTTAAATTGAATTTGACAAACACGATGTGCTAATGTTCTTTCATATACCTATTCTTTAGATTTTCCTCTGCAATGATAGAAGGAGAAAAGAGAAAGAAAAGGCAACACCAATAAGATAAATCATACAAAGCGATAAATATGATGAAGTGAGATATAAATGTGATTTATAAATTGTGTTTTTCGAATGTATATAAATTTTGTTTGTCGAATGCGATTTTTCAATAAGAAAAGATTTAAGGAGTAAAATTTTAATCAAATTTTAAAGTGTTAAATATTATGAATTCTTACATTTTACAAATAAGTAAAGATTTAATCGTTGCAACTTTAATTAATTTCAACGTCTTCAATATTAAAATAATGACTGTTAAAAAATAATAATAAATGATAATTTTATCCATGATAGAGTCTTTTAATGAACACTAAAAATTCAATCAATATTTTAAAGTGTCTTTATGTTTTAAATATAATTTAGATAGATAGATATAGTCACATAGATTTATGTGATATATCTTAATTAAAAAAGTTAAAAACTTTTAAAATTTATAATTATTTGTATGAATATTGAGTTGGACTATTAGGTCGGTCCTAGTTTATTATTCCCTTCGTCCCAATTTTATTATGGGGAATAATTATGATTGATTTTTTATTTTTATTTTTTAAATCATCATGTTAAGCTAAATAATATTTTTCAAATTAAAATACGAAAATATAATTTAGTATATTCAGTAGTTTGCTAAAAAAAATTTTCTAATTATATCAAAAGCTTAATATTGATGGAGCTTTAGATCCAATATTAAATATAGACAATGTAGGGGGATTATTCGCGAACACAATGGCTAGTGCTTCACGGATACACTATCAATTTTTGTTGCTCAATTGTGTTTGAATGTGAACTATGAGTTTCTTGTTGGGCATTTGCATGACCCGAAATTTGAATCTATGTCTATTGCAAGTTGAGATTGATTCTTAGGTATCAATTCGCATCACATACACGATCATCAGTCTCTACTCATATTTTATTTCTACTTGCAGGTCTTTGAGAACAACTCTGCATAATATGAAAGTTAAACATATCTATCTATAGATTAACCAAGTAGCTGATGTATTGACAAATTTTAACAAACACTTAGCTCATTCTAACGAATGACAATCTTTGATACCAGTACTCTTAATTCAAAGTTCATGCAAACAAATAACATATCCTTTTCAACAAAAAAAAAAAAAAATTTTACTCAGACTGAATCTAATTTATGTTTAGCCAAAATTTTAAAATTTACAGAAACACATTTATTTTGTTTAATTTTTTTTATTACACTGAAGATGCAGGAAGGGAATTACATGGTAAAAAAACTGAACCCTCATCACCAAGGTGAAAATTCAAATAGCCAATCAATTAGGCTACAAATTTTTCTTGTACAAACACCATAACTTTCTAAAATAAATAGTTTTAGATCGAAAGTTTAGCTAAACAACTATAAATTAATCGGATTCATAAATTCCAAAAAGTTATTTTCTTTTTATAAATAATCTGGTTAAGAGAGAAGGAAATGGAAGACAAAATTGAGAATCGAAGCCTCGTGACCAAGATAAACAGTCGGCCAACCAACCAACTAAACTTCTAATTAAACACAACCAGATAAGGTATGATAGAAACCGTTAAGTGTTAAAAAAAGGCCAAATACACACACAATCTGTCAAACTTACCCTCATTTTTTTTTCAATTTTGACACTCCAGCTCTACCTTATTCCATTTTAATCCTCTAACTCTATTTTTCATGTTCATTTAAATATAAAAATTACTATTCTGTATATACTATTCAATATGTGTTGATAAATATTTTTAAAAAGGTACGAAATATACAATGAAATAATGCCATTTTTTTCTTCTTCATATCATCCAGACCATCTAAGTTTAACCCAAATACACGCTTTCTAATTTTTAACCTATTCCAATATGGGCGAAAAGAAATCATATTCTATACGGGTAAAAAAAAGACTTGGCTTCGTTGCTAATAACACTACTAAAAAACACTAAAATTCAGCAGACTCTATCGGATTGTCAACTATTTGCTTAAAAAAAAATTGATAGACTTTAAGAAAATTAACTTGCATTCGTCGATTATTTCCCCCCAAAATGCATCGAAACTATAAGAGGAATTTAAAAAAAGAAAAAATCTAAGAATGTCTCGTATTTTTTAAATAAAAATTAATAAATATTCGTCGATTTTTAAAATATACAATTGCAGTTGAAAAATATAAATAAAAATAATAAAAATACAAAAATTAATATTTTTATGTTTAAATAAAATATAAAAAAATAAATTTATGAAATTAAAATGAAACAAAGCTAAAATAAAATCCCAAAAATGAAATATAAAGCAAGTTTTGTGGGGTTGTGATTTGGCCTAAAAAAAACAAACAAACAAAAAGGAAACAGAACAATAGCAGTTCAATTCAAAATTTATTATTTTTTTTCAAAAAAATAAAAAAATAAAAAATGATCATCATTATGCTTTCACCATACATCCAATTTTTATTATTATTATTATTATTTTTTTCTATCAAATTATTGACCTCTTCACAATAATATCATATATCCCAAAAATTTCCGATAATCAATTCATTCAATTTCGTCCTCCCACAAAAAATGTCCTCAAATTCAACCCTTAATTCTTCTCAATTTCTACTCAAAACCCTGTTCTTCATATTCATTTTCCCAGCACTGGTCAACTCTCGTTCGTTAAAGTCAACGATTCACAGTACAAATCTCGATGAATCTCTCACATATCTATGGCCGTTGCCTTCTCAATTCACTTTCGGTAACGATACGCTCACTGTTGATCCCAATTTAACACTTGAGTTTACTGGTAATGGTGGTCGTGGGTCTGTTGTTGTTGAAGAAGCGTTTGAGAGATATAAGAAGATTATTTTCAAACATGGTTCTAAGTTATCTAAAACTGGTGATTATTTTGATGTCAATAGGGTTACTGTCATTGTTCATTCCGATAACGACGAGGTAAACTTTACTTTTTTTTAAAAAAAAATAATTATTTGTTTCTTTTTTTGCTTATCTTACTGTTGGGATTCATATTGTGTTGAATTGTGTGAAATGTTTTCTCCAAAAATACCCTCTTTTTTTATTTTTAATTTTTATGGATTTAAGTTATATAAACGGATAGTTAGATTACCGATTACAATTTACATGTAATTACTTGGAAAAAAAAAAGGTAATCTTGGTGGAGGCTAGCTGCTACCTTCCACTATGCAGCACGTGATTTTGTCCAACAGGGCTTGGACAAATGAAAATAAATCACCTAGGGGTCGTTTGGTAGGAGCATTAGGAAAAAGAATACATCTATTAGCTTTGTGTGTTGCTAATAACTTGTTTGGTACACTTTCTTAACCAATGTATAACTAATGCAAGCATTAGTCATATAATCTATTTGGTATGGGGGATGAGGTAAATAAAATAATAACTATGGATTGGATATCCCATGGGATTAGTTATTCCATCATATATATGGGATAACTTATCCCATCATATTGGTATAAATGGTGGGGTAAATAATCCCAAGACGAATTAATACCTCTAATCAAAGGTTGAATAAAATTATACTACATTTTATCCTGGGATTATTATTCCTTAGCCCTCCTACAAACGTCCCCGAAGAATTATGGTATTAATAATGCAATGGTTTTTAATACATGCATTAGCATGATTAAAGATACAATTGTCCCAAAAAATCTTTTCCACATTCTTTCTATCTTATTTGTTGAAGGTATTTTTGTAAACAAATATATATTTTTTAAATAAATTGTGCAATGAATGTTATTTTTAACACACCAAACCAATCACTGCATAATAAATAATCTCAGCATAACTAATGCAAGCATAACTAATACCAACATTAACAATGCCAGCATTACTAGTACACCTTATTCAACATTATTCTTATACACCCTTTTCAAACAACCCTCTAGTGCTTTTGTTTGAACCCGAGACCTTATGAGTATCCGTAACTCTATTCACCTAGGCTTGGACAATAACAAAAAGAAACCAACAACTACGTCTCAACTCCAAATTAGTTGGAGGTGAGCTTGCTTATAGTGCTGGTTCCCAGCCGGATAAAGGAGGAGGGTTGAGGTAGGAGGACAACCAACGTAAAACTTGCCAATTCCTGATGAATCCTCACCGAGACTTCGACAAACGGGCAAAAATCAATTACTTTGTGTTTTTTCTACATATCGTGTTGAATTGCGTGAGATGTCTTCTCCAAAGATATGATTTTTTTTACGGATTTAAGTTACATAAGACAGTCAGATTACCAATTAGATTACCGTGGTATTCGACCAGTTTTCTTGCATCTCGACTAATACCACGGGTACTTGCTACCTCTCACTAGTGCATTTACTGGGTATCTCTATTCACCAAAGTTTGGACAGAAAAGAAGAAATATAACTGAAACCTCATGGATATGGGTAAATATGTCCACCAAGGCTTGGACAGATAGGAATAAATCACTAGTGTTGTTGTTACATATTGTGTTGAATTGTGTGAACTGTCTTCTCCAAAGATGATCTTTTAACGGATTTAAGTTATATTAACTGACAATGTAAAGAATTTTAAGTTGTGATAGCTAGTTAGTTGTTTTTTACCAGATTACCAATTAGTGCTTTATTATAGAGATTTACATATACTTACTTTAAATAGACCTGACTGTGTAAATATCTTTTATATTGTTAATGCATAGAACTTATACTTGTCTTTTTATCTTTTTATGTTGGCGACATGACATTTTGTATGGCCAAAACACTTGAATTCTGGAGTTTTTGCTGATAGGGAGGGAACATATTTATTTATGTTTGCAACAACTTGAACCTTTTGACACTTAACGGAGAAATTAGGAACGATTTTTATTGGTGCGTTGGATCGTGTGTTTTTTCCTCAGCTGCAACTTGGTGTTGATGAGAGCTATTCGTTATTGGTGTCAAAGAGCAATGAACATTCAATTATTGGGGAACTCTCGATTGAGGTAAAGATATCAACATTGACATGGTGGAACTTTTATTTATTTCTTGTTTAAAGTAATTTGAGCTATAGGTTCTATTTGTGCTGAGAATTCTTTTTCTGCCACAAGCTCTCAATTTGAGAAGCTATGTTTTGTAGCATACAGTAGGATGATGGTTGATGAACGTGAGATAAAACTTAACCAATAGGAAGTAGAACTAGATCAAAATTTCCTGGGAAGCTAAAGAATGCGTCTAATGCTTAGGATGTAGAGAATGATTCACCCCCTCTACTTCAGAACATAAGTTGATTTCCGATGTATCTGGGGAAGCCGAAGAGAAATTTTATGCTGATAGGAAATTAATAGGTAGAGATTTAAGGAGTTAGAAGAATGTAGAGTAATGGTTCCTAATATAGAAGACGAACATTTTGTAGTTCTTAGTGTTTTCATCCCAAGTGAAACGTAAAACCCTATGCTTTACTTAGGACTTTCTGGTATTCTTTTTCTTTCCTATCTCAGTACTCTTCTTATGGTAGCATTGCTACTATTTTCCTTATCTGTGGAGAATTTTAGTGATAACTTTTGCCCTAGCTCCTGATAATAACCTTTGTCTATTTTATCATCTCTTTTATTTCTTTCTGATAGATGGGTAAGGGTTAACTAGTTAGTCTAACTTTATCATAGTGACTTAACTTCTCCAATCCGTATTATTAACCCACTTATCAAGAAAAAGGAAATTAATAAAATAGTCTTGTCTTGTAACTCTTCCCCTGCCTTTGACTGTTACGTGATGATGGTGCTAGATTGTGCGTTCTTTAATTGGAGTTCTATAACTAGAAGTACATGAATAATTTTTTCATGAACACTGCAGGCAAATTCTATTTATGGTGCACTAAGGGGACTTGAGGTACGAATGTTGAATGAATATGATTTTGAAACGGTTTATCACAGTGGACAGGAATTTATGCCACTATGGTTTACCTTAGTGGAATTAGGGATTTATGACTGTTGATTTCATGTGCTTACTGATAACAAAAAGTTTACTTGAACTCTTTTATGCAGACAATGAGTCAGTTGTGTATTTTTGATTATGGGGTTAAAACAGTGCAAATTCATAAGGCTCCATGGTTTATTCAAGACAAGCCAAGATTTGCATATCGCGGGCTTTTGTTAGGTATGATCCAATAATTCGTGCTTTAAGCTGATCCAGCCAATTCTTGGGATTCAGTTACCCGACTGGTTGCCTATGCACTCTTCTTGACTTGGTGATCACGTAATATGTAATTTATCGTACTTCAAAACGTCTGGATGTTGCCTTCTGCAGAGCAATAACTGATCTACTTGTGTAATGTTGAATTGTTCTGCAGATACATCAAGGCACTATTTGCCGATTGAAATTATCAAGCAAATTGTTGAATCCATGTCCTACGCTAAACTTGTAAGTTGTTGAATCCTATTTTACTAATCCAGTTTTGTAATGGGTGATTCCTTATTTCTGCTATTGATGATTGGAATCAGTAGAATGTTCTTCATTGGCACATCATAGATGAAGAGTCATTTCCCCTAGAAGTGCCTTCATATCCAAACTTGTGGAAAGGGGCATATACAAAATGGGAACGCTACACTGTCGAGGATGCCATTGAAATTGTTGAGTAAGAATTCTCCCCAACTCAGATAATTGGTGTCTTTTTGGTATGAAGGATTTTCCCGTAACTTATTCAATAACCTTGAGCACAGAAATTGATTTTTACTTTTATTGCTAATGAGTATTAAATGAAGGTCCCTAAGTGAATCAAATACTTTGAGCATTTGCTCCATATTTCTTAGAGAAGAAAGTTAAAAAAAAAAAATGAAAGGGTGGTGGCTAGAGGTGTTAAAATCTTCATCTCAAGTGGCTGCTGGAAAACCGTATGTAGTATTCTAAACAATTGTTATATGGTTTTAGAGGGGTCAACATTAGTGAATTACTTATATTACACTGGATCAATATTCTATTTATCAGGATTTGGTAGTTGGGGGTGGGGTGGGGGGTGGAGGGGGTGGGGGGGGGGGGAATGGGATTAGTGGATTGATCCACATTCTATTCACTTGATCCTCTCTTGCTGAAAGATCAGAAAGGCCTTACGTTCTTCCCTTTTGGTTCTTCGTGTTACATTCCATTTTAGCCAAACCAAATATGAGATACCATTATAACACTTAAACTTAGTCAAAACATTTATTATGAGACTTAGTTCAATACATTAATTGGATCACTTTGTACTATCTAGAGAATTTGTTAAAGCTATCCAATCAATTAAGGAACTTTCAAAGAGAGTCTTCTTCTAGTGTTTAATTAAGGAATGCGACGAACTTAAAGTTACAAGCTTGTCCTTTCGTTTAATGATTGAGTCAAATAAGTTGCTTTCAGTTCTATCCTGGAAGAGCCATAGCATAAAGGGTGCCTATTACTTGTAATCTGGAGGTGAGCGTGGCGTTTACCACATAAGCTACCAACGGAACATTTCAGATCCAAGTGGGACACAAAGTTTAGCAACCTTCTACCTGGCAAAAAGAAAAGGAAGAGGGAAGCCGAGAGATTGTGGAGGGTGCAAGGAAAAAGAGTTGGCGACTTTGCTTTTCTTAATTTTAATGATACAAAGGACTATAATATTCTTTTAGGTTATCATCTCTTTCAGTTGTTTGTTTTGTTTTTGGCTTCTCGTCAAATGTTCCTATATTATAAACTGATGCTGACAGAGTTCTCCTTGTTTCTTCTCTTCATGATGTACATCAATTGAAGCTTTGCAAAGATGAGAGGTATGTGGCATCTTTGAGGTCTATGCAAATGTTTCATTACCTCATCTAAAGCTTTTTGGTTGTTGGTTAACACAATGCAGCTATACTTTTCTTGATTAAGTAAATGAAAGAGAATGTTTTGTCCTTTTCTAATTCCAAAGGTGTTACCTACACAGGTATCAATGTTATGGCAGAAGTTGATGTTCCCGGTCATGCAGAATCATGGTAAGTGCTTTAGAGAATTGGTCTATTCCTCGTGCTATTTTGAATCTATAGAGCTTCTTTTAGAAATCTATGGATCTTTGGATTTTGAATTGCTGCTGGTTTGCCTTAATTGCTTTTCACTCTCATCTGACTAAATCTCCTGCAGGTTTTAAACTAATTCCAGTAGTGTGGTACTCTTTTGGTATTTGCATTAAGAATTAAGATATCAATGCTTAGCAAAAAGCACACAAACTTTGAGAGCTTACTTTTAAGGTGATAATTGAAAGAGTTTTCCGTGTGCATTGAGTTCTTTACTTTTCAGATTGGTCTTATTTGGTCACCATTCCAACCATCAAATTGTGATTTCTGAATTAAAGGAAGAGTCCTGCTTATTCTGAAAGCAAAATGTTAAAAGAAAAAACAGAAAGAAATATGGAAACATATGATATTTGCATGGTGAAAGTAATTGTACTTCTAATCAGAATAAAGATACCAGGGAAACACTAGCCTAATTCTTTTGAATCTCTGCCCTCCCTTCCTAACAAATAAGCTTAGAGCCATTGAACAAACTTGGATGCTAGACAGTCTTTTATTTATTTATTTTTATAAGGAATATGATATTTTTTTAATAAATATTTTCTTATTCACTGTAGGTCATCACTCCCTTTAGTTGTGTTATAAATTTATGTTGTGTCTCAGATTGGTTTTATTCACTCTACAGGGGTACAGGGTACCCTGATCTCTGGCCTTCTCCATCTTGTAAAGAGCCCTTAGATGTTTCAAAGAATTATACTTTTGATGTGATATCTGGCATCCTGGCAGGTTAGTTTGGAAGGTTTCCCTTGAAGCATTCTACCATTTTTTCTGGAATTGTATAATCGCATTTAACCCTCTTTTAGTGTAGCTAAAAAGGATATATTTTCACAATGTAGTTTGATTCATCATTATCTTTTATTTAGAGATTAGAGCCTTTATTAGTTAGATAATCTTATCTTTTAGTTAGACTTTCAAGAGTTCTTACTTTGAGATCTCTGTTCTATAAATAGGGCCTTTTGTACTTTGTCTGGGACAATTGAGTAACGCATAATGAGTTGATTTGATCATCACAAGTGTTTCACTTCTATACACCAACAATATAAAAAATTCACGTCGCGTAAAATTTAACTACAAGTAACTGTAGTTAACTTTTTAAAGAAATGAGATCAGTAACCTAGAAACTGAGACTGATAACCTGCTTAAACATGCTAAAGTACCCGATAGTGTAAAAATTCTGAAAGTGTATGTAATTTCAATCTGTATCCAAATAAGTCTATCTTGAACCATCGCTTCTTGCTCCCTTCTCCTTTCTTTCCCCCCTCTCCATCTTCAACTCTCTCATTCTTTTGCCTCACTTTTTTTCTCTTCTCTTTCTTCTCTTTCTCCTCTTTCTCATTTCTTGATAATCCTTGGGAACTTTCCACCATCCTTGCCTTTTAGTTCTGATCATTTGTTCTTGCTGCTAATATTCATGTATTTTTCATGAATAAAGTGTGAAATAATTAAACCATGTAAAATGTATAACTATTAATAAATTTTCAGTTGACCATCGAACACCCAGTGTTAATTATCAAAAAGGACCATTGAACTTGAAGTAGCTGTGCGTGAAGACATTAAATTTTCTCTTTCTTGTCACCATGGATGTTACATTTCCAGTTTCTTTTTTTGCAGACATGAGGAAGATTTTTCCATTTGAGCTCTTCCACTTAGGTGGTGACGAGGTCAACACATGTTAGTATTATTTTTCTATTTCTGCAGAAAATTCCCTATATTTTGTTGCATTTCTAAGATCAGCTAATTTTGTTTGAGCAAAAGGAATAGGAAACAATTATGTGTATATCCTCTAATGTCAAGTTAAGATAACTTGGTACTTCAGAACTGTGAAGATTAAGGAATCATTGGCTCTAGAAGTATAATAATTCAAGATATCGGAACTCTAGAAAAACCAATAGCAAAAGGAGAAAGTGTCTTAGAACTGAGTTATTTTGTATGTTAGTTCCTGCCTCTTTGATTATGCAGTTTATTCTTGTTTTCTTTGCAAGGATTAAATTACTGTGTTCTTCAGTTCTTCTCTTAGATAGAGCAATTGCAGAATAGATGAACTATTTCTAGCAGTTTTAGTTTTTCTATTTGTTGAGAAGCAAAAGAAGTAAAAGAGACCTGTAGAATATAATTAGATACTGAAAATATATAATGGTAGCCTCTCATGGCTCATGGGCATGTACTGGAAACCTATCCTTCATTTGAGAGTCCCACTTTCAGTCCTATACCATGATATAAATTGTGTTTACAGAGTTCTTTTTCATGGTATCCATCCGTATGACTGATAACTTAGGATTTCTTCTTCCATTATAGCACTGCAAATATTTTTACTTTCTTCCAGGCTTCTATAAAACAGTTGATCATGATACACTTTTATAGAGTTTGTTAAAAAAGAATCTCTCTTTTGACCATTTTCTTTTGATGGCTCTTTTATCCATTTTCTCTTTTTCAACCTGAATTTTGCTATATGCTTATCTTTTCACCATACATGCACTTACACACAAAAAGAAAATGATGGTTATTGGATTTCCTTTTTTGTGGTTGAGTGTTATGATTGCTGCCCACTGTCCATTGCTCCCACCTTCCCAGGAAAGGATGGGAAGAACAATTACTGAATATTGTCAATTTTTGCAGCTTGTTGGGCAACTACGCCACATGTGAAGCAATGGTAACCTCCCTCTTCTTATGTCCTTCCTGTTTTTTAAGTTCAGCAGGTTGCAGTAGCTTGTTTGTCAAACCAAAAAATGGTGCAGTTAGTATTTCAGTCATGGAAATATCCATCAGGCTAATATTGCAATATGCCTTACAATAAAGAATAGTAGCATCTATTCTTGATGACTTGTATCAGGGATGCTGAAAATCACGAGTGATTACAGGGGTCCTATATTTACCAATATGGATCGTATGTTTCACACATTTATGCTACATAAACCAATTCATGCTTCAGTTAGAGCAGGATATACTTTGCGCTGAGAATATGTCCCAGGCTGTACTTGAAATGCTATGCATATTTACATCAGTAAACGGCTGTGGAAGTGATTTAGAGCCTATTTGTGTCATTTTGTTTTAGATTCAGATGAATTATTATTTTCTTCCTCTGCTGACAACTTGCCCAGCGTCATCTCTTTAATTATGTATGCTATCTTCATTTTTTATCCGCAGTGCTGCTCATCAACTCATTCTGTTTGCAGGCTTAAAGATCATAATATGACTTCGAAGGATGCATATCAATATTTTGTACTTAGAGCTCAAGAAATAGCTATATCACAAAACTGGACACCTGTTAACTGGTAATTTCTCTTATAGATGCTCTCCTCTATCACAAAGAAAGGGCCCTGTTATACTTGTAAGTTCATGTTTTTTCTTCCTTATAATCAGTTAAAATAGGGAACAATGAAGATAAACTAATTATAAATAAAAAATTAAACAGATTCAAATCAGAGTGAAATTTTGTTGGACCATGGTTCCTTTGAACATGCGGGGCAAAGGTGTTTTCTTTTCTATTTTTTCTGTGACTTGGCAAAGGTATTAAAATTAGAATTAAAAATATGTGTTGCAAAATTAAATGGAGGACATATTGGGACAAGAAGTTCTATGACGTTAAATAAAAACAGACCGATATGACTCTTGCTGTCTTATAATGCATAAAATGAAAGTTTGTTTTCTGGAAAAGGATACCAGTATTTTGTTTAATTCAAAAGCAAGCATGAGCAGTTATTTTGGGTTGAATGCAGTCATTCGTTCTTTCCTAATATATGACATGGTGTGTGGATTTGTTTTTTGTAGGGAAGAAACTTTCAACAATTTTCCATCTAAACTTAACCCACAGACTGTGGTGCATAACTGGTGAGGATCAATCTGACTGGATTTATCTGCTCACTAATATGATGGCTTTTTCCATTAAGTATGTAACCATCTGAATATCTTATTGATATAGGTTAGGTGGTGGTGTTTGTCCAAAGGCAGTTGCAAGTGGCTTTAGATGCATTTATAGCAATCAGGGGTTTTGGTATCTTGACCACTTAGATGTCCCTTGGGATAAAGTCTATTATGCAGAGCCACTGGAAGGAATAAAGAGTATTTCCGAGCAAAAACTTGTACTTGGAGGTGAAGTATGCATGTGGGGAGAAACTGCGGATGCATCGAATGTTCAACAAACCATATGGCCACGGGCTGCAGCTGCAGCAGGTATTCTCTTGGATATATTGGATTACATGAAATTTATTGTAGTTCAACTATGTTGGGTGTCACGAATATATCCTGTTCTACAACCTTAGTTATGATGGCATTTCTCAAAGGAGTGTTTGGCCGAAGTGGCACAAGCATGTCAAACTTTCTCCGAAACCAAGATATTTTATTTATTTTTCATTTTTGCATTGGCGTCTTTGTTTTACAAGACGGGTGATGAAACAGAGCTCAAGATACTGAATCTTCTACTCAGTCTTTTGCTGTCATATATTTGGTTTTCGTTCTCCAGAAGAAATTTCAAGCTTGCTATTGATACTGCTTTGTATTTACCTTGTAGAACGGTTGTGGAGCGACAAGGAGACCACATCTTCAACAAATACTACTACAGCTGCATTGCAGAGGCTGGAGTACTTTCGATGCCTCTTGACAATGCGTGGTGTTCCAGCTGCTCCAGTTACCAATTTTTATGCTCGAAGTCCTCCATTGGGGCCAGGGTCATGTTATGAACAATAACTTGTGTTACATCACCAAGTGCAATCAGTGTTCTGGAACTGGTAAGTTTGCGAAGCTCGTGACCCTGGTAAATCTTGTCAACTTTACGCTGTTGTATAGTCTCGTCGGTTTAGGAAGAATTCTACCTCGCGATTGTCCATCATTTACTCTGTAGTTCTCAGGCTCTTCACTGTATCATTATAATGGTTTGTTAATGTGAATAAGAGAAAACTGGATGATCTTTGCAAAGATTTCATGCTTACAGACTTGGGATTTGGCAATATTTTGCCTCAGGTATTACATTCGAACTTGTAATTTCATATTCTTATTTAATTTCTTTCCTATTTTAATATTACGCGAAAAGAAAATCCCCATAATTGTTTTTCATGACCGAGAAATCTGTCTGGTGCCAACTCTGGGGGCCAATCTCAACATTCAAAACTCGGAAATGATGTGTCCGTCACTCTACCCTTCTCCACTTAAATATTGGACTTAGTTCGCCTGGCACAAGGCTCAAACTTAGTGACCTAAGACACAAGAAAATCTCCATAATTGTTTTTCATGACTGAGAAATCTGTCTGGTGCCAACTCTTTGGGCCAATCTCAACATTCAAAACTCGGAGATGATGTATTCGTCACTTTACCCTTCTCCATTTAAAACTGGACTTAGTTCGCTTGGCACAAGGCTCAAACTTGGTGACTTAAGACACAAGAAAATCTCCATAATTGTTTTTCATGACTGAGAAATCTGTCTGGTGCCAACTCTTTGGGCCAATTTCAACATTCAAAACTCGGAGATGATGTATCCGTCACTCTACCCTTCTCCATTTTAAATATTGGACTTAGTTCGCTTGGCACAAGGCTCAAACTTGGTGTCTTAAGACACAAGAAAATCCCCATAATATAATTGTTTTTCATGATTGAGAAATCTGTCTGGTGCCAACTCTTTGGACCAACCTCAACCTTCAAACTCGGAGATGATGTGTCCGTCGCTCTGCTCTTCTCCAATTAAATACTGGACTTAGTTCGCTTGGCACAAGGCTCAAACTTGGTGACTTAAGACACAAGAAAATCCCCATAATTGTTTTTCATGATTGAGAAATCTGTCTGGTGCCAACTCTTTGGGCCAAACTCAACCTTCAAAACTCGGAGATGATGTGTTCGTCGCTCTGCTCTTCTCCAATTAAATATTGGACTTAGTTCGCTTGGCACAAGGCTCAAACTTAGTGACCTAAGACACAAGAAAATCCCCATAATTCGCTGCCATCTTATTCAAACGATCCGTTTGAAAAAAAAAATAAACATAATGGTGGTGTTCTGATTAGTTTGCGCGTATTGACTATTTTAGCAGGTATCTGCCATGAGCACAGATACTGAGTAACTGGAAGAAACATAAATTTTAGCTGCCCAATTTTGACTTAACATGTGTATTAGCCAACTAGCCAAGAATTTTTGGGGACAAAGAGGTTCTAGAATTGGCAGTGATAGTGACCTTAGGGGGCGTTTGGATGTTGGTTTGGAGGTAAGTTATGCAGGTATTAAATTTTATATAAGTAATATCATATTTGGTAGTTTGTTAGGAGGTAAGTTATTTATATATAAAATTAATACGGTGTTTGGTTCACGATTTAGAAATCTACATAGCTAATACATGTAATCAAGGAATTTATGTATTATTATATGCACAATAGAATGTGGAATAACTAAACTCTAACTAACTAATTTTTGCATGAAATAATACATGATTTTTTTTAAATAATTAATCACTATATTATTAATACCTGTATAACTCGAACCAGCTATCAAACTACCCCGTAAGTCATGGGGATTATAGCATAGTAAATGACAGCATAAAAAAAAGACTCAAAATTAAACTAAACTTTCCTATTGAATTCAATTATAACATCAGTGGAGTTAAATCTGGAAATCAATCTTGGCTACGAGATAAATAATCTACTTCTTCCATTTATTTTTAATTATGATATTTCGTTTCTCGACAGTTAAATTATATGAATTTTGATCAACAATTTAAGATATATTTTTTTAATTATATTAATATGAAAAAGAATTGTAATTTATAATATTTTTAAATATATTAAATTAATTTAATTTAATTTAACTTTTAAATTTAATCAAATTGAGTGTTATAAAATGAAACGTGACAAGAGAAATTGAATGCACAAAATATATTGTGGACTTGGCAGGTCATTGAAAATGACATTTGAATTGAATATTCCAATTTCCCTTGTGACTTAAATCAAGCACTACTCATTTGTATTTCAATGTTTAAACCAAGCAAATGAACGCAAGACACGTGTATTACGTCTTGCATATAATTTGTGAGATTATTGATTTAATGTAAACATCAAATGCAGATAAGTTTACTGCGGTAGATGCACCCTATGTCTACATCTATTATCTTTCGATTTGTATTATATATATAATAAAAACGGATTTATTTTTGTTTCAAGAGTTGTCACGAGACACTTCTTTATCAATATTCAATAATCATATATGAATTTTGCAACCTCTTTAAAAAATAATAAACAAAGTATATATTTCACTATCATACATATATTAATTGATGTATATAATCTCAATAGATTTGAAAAATGATTCGAGGGATGAATATTAATCGACATATATTTAACATCTATTTTTATATATAATATTTTATCTTTTATCTAATATTAGTAAGCTATGAATCATCTAATTAACAGTAATATGAGCAGTAACAGAGTCAGAAATTCGGCAAAAAGTGTGAAATTTTTTTTCTCAGTCATGTTAAGAGTATGTAAAATTAAATACACACTCATAATAACTAATATTCAACCCTTATATATTACATAATTTTCCGACGAAGAATGAGCATTAAATCACCTTTTACCTCAAGTGGCTCCACCATGAATATAAGTATTTTGAAAGTTAATTTGCTAATTATAGAAAGATGATATTTTTTTAAAAAAAAATATCACATAAATTGTGACTAAGAAAATAATATAATATAAAAATCAATTTCAATAAAAACTTAATTATTATAATAAAATATTATTATAAAAAAGTGAACTTTCTGTTTTTGTTATAATTTTTTCATCAAGTGGTCTTCCCTAATTCCCTTAAATAAGCCAGTTTAAAGGGGTCTTTTTTTCCCCACTCAATGAATAAATTGAGTGAAATATGACTCACATTTGCACTTATTGCAAACTCAATAAATAAATAAATAAATAAATAAAATCACATTTTTCTTGTGTTTTTCTCCAAATTTCATATATTTTTTTTCCCCAAGTGACTGTATCTTCTAAAATTGATTATCAAATAGGGGCAACAAGATATTCTCACTTTTCTTATTTTGGGGAAGGAGGGGTGATGGGGAATGATTCCATATTTATTCGTAACCGATATTTATATTAAAAATATAATAGGTTAAATAATATTGTAATACTAAGAGATGGTCAGGCAATTACAATTGAGAGATAAATCACACGGAAAAAAAAAAAAGAAAGTGTAATGGTAAAATAAGGTCATATATCTGTTTGGCTTCTCGTAAAATATAATTCACGTATATAAGACATTTTGTAATTGTCTTGATGTAAATACTGGATGCGAATTATTTTTTGGCTATTATTTGATAAGTAGTCATGTCAAATAAATGTTAATTTTTTAAAATATTTATAACGATAGTATCAAAATTAATTTATGTCCAACTCGACTATTTCATTGAAGAACTTATGTTTGTTGCCTATATAGGCACACACATCTATTATTTACATCGAGTCATAATATATGTCTGCATTGTAAAAATTTATCACATTATAAACATTTATAATAAGTTAATGAAGGTAAGACACGTGTCTTTCGTATACACTTTTTAACATTTAACCAGCCATAGTTGAGTGAGATATGCATTTTTAATTTGATTTGTTGATTCTTAAGGTTAGTCGTTTAGGTGTAAATATTCGATGTAGATAAATATTTATATACTTGGACATAAATTTTTAACATTTAATCGTAATTAGTTAACATATATTTTCACCTTACTAAATTAATTAATCGTAATAAATTTACACAATTTAGTATATATATATATATACACAGAATCATTCAATAATATATATTAAATGCAAATACAAATTTCGTGCAATATGTAACAGAAAAGTATTTATCATATCACTAACGTGAGTCCTTTAAATTCAACGACATTTAATAAACAAAATATTAATTGTGACATTCAAAGGTTGTCCTCGGAATTTTCGTAAATTCAGAATTTAAAATTTATAAATTTTTATGATAATTTTAAATTTATATTATAATAATAATTGAATTTTATAATAAAATATTTGTAGATGTTTAGTAGATGACAAAAGCTAATGCGTTAACGCAAAAGTGGAGTTAGGTTTTGAAGTTTACGAGTTCGGGATTTTAGTTTCTTTAAGTTGTAGGGTTCTAAATAAAAAATTTGTACATGTGCAATGATTTTTTAAGGATAAATACCAAATTTGAACCAAAATTATTGGGTTTGGCCGAACCCATATGCCATAATCTAGCTTCACCCCTAAGTTCACGTGAATCATAACCTACCATTTGAAAAGTCCAAAGAGCGCAGACTAGCCACGGAGCTTGGATATAGTTTCTCGATCGGAGATCCATGGTCTAGATCCACCCCTGTTAAAGGGTTGTTCTGGATTGATATTATTTATTCTTAACTAGAGATCTTGAGTTTGAATTTTGAAAATGAAGTCATTTTTTTAGAAAATATATACATATTTATCCGGTGAAACTTTTTGATTCGCGTTAAATTAATCAGGTATTTAAATAGAGTTGGACAAAGATAGAAACACAAAAAGAAAAGATTAATATTGAATAATAGAATAAGATTTTCTGATACAAATTTAAATTAAAAAGACTTTAAAATTAATATGAGAAACTCAAAATATAAATAATTTAAAAGCAATAATAAAATAAAAATTTATATTAATCAAATTTCAAAATAAATATTTGATCACAATAAACTATGACTAGTTGATACAATGTTGACAGCTAAATTATATCAAGCACATATTATGACCCCTTTTACAAAGTCACAAGTAAATAATGATAAATCATAAGAACTTTATTGAAATAGTTACCTTTTGGGGGAGGGGCAAAATAAAAAAAAATAAAAAAAAGGAATTGGGGTGGGAGGTGGGGGGTGGGGGAGGGGTTATAACTTAAAAAAAATAAATAGTAAATTTGATTGACTATTTATGAAAAACTTTCTTTTTTTTTTAGTCGTACAAAGAGGCGGGTAATATATACCACTAGAACTGTCAAAATGAGTCACCCTAGCCCAAGCCTCACGGTCCAAGAAATTTGATGGGCTAAAATGGACCGATCCCTTCATTTTAAAGGGCCTTAAAATAGTCAGTTCAACCAACCCTAAAAGGGTCGCGGGCTGGAGTGGGCTAGCCATTCGTTTTTTTCTATCTTATATATATACATACATACATACATACATTTAAACTTATAATATATTCCATACCCGCACATCTCAAGTATATTTGAATCCGCTTATAAAATTATCTCAATTAATCTCTTCATTTTTACCTACATTTATGTGCAAATTTAATTAGTTAAACATTATCAAATAATTATATATCAAAATTAATAATACTTAAATTCATTTCAAAATATTACCAGTTTGAATTTGGATAAAGTCGTGCAACCCGATTTCGAGCTGTAACAAGTGTATGAACATTTTCATGATTGATGCAATATTTATACTTGGTGAGTAAAAATTTTAATTTAGGAATTTAACACTAAAAGTATTGTGTAAGGTATTAAGACTTATTCGGTAATCACTATTCATAGTTTTTACTTCTTTTAAATTTTAATTTAAATTAAACAGACTTTTTGCCCACGGCCTTGGCCCAGACTCGCTCAAGCCTCAATTTAAATGGACCAAAAAAATCTTAACTCAATCTTACCCTAATAGCGGGTTGAGTTGGACTATTCTCAAGGGCCAAATCCATTTTGAAAGGCTCTATACACCACCTTTACTCTTACAATTAATAGTACGAAAAAAAATAAGACAAATATATCCTTAACGTATTAAAAAATTAAATTTAAAAAAAAAGATGATGAAGAAGTGAAATTATGTTGGATTATTAGTGAAAAGTTTGAATTTTTATTTTTTTTAAATGAGTGAATTTAATTTTTAAATTAAATAATATATATGATAGATCATAATAGGTCATATGACTGTTGTTAATTGCAAAAAGTCATCAAGTTTTGTTTGTTAGTTTGAAGGGTATTTTTGAACTAAAAAATATAATTGTGAGTATTTTTAAATTAAAAGGTGAAAATAAAATATTATGAAGCCATTTTACATGCATTAGGAGTATTTTTAATCTTTTTTCGATAATATCGCTGACTCTAAAAATTAATTTCTTTTACTTCTACTATTTCATTCTTCTCATTTTAATTGTCGCTTTA